>CM056052.1:453361814-454107260 GCA_029574335.1 Rana kukunoris | reverse complement strand
ATTAATGAGGTAACAACCACGCCTTTTTTGTTAAAGTGTGCCTATAGGGGATACCACCTTTATTGGATTCCAACCCCATCACAGGTTACCCCAACACTTATGTATAGTTTTTACCACAAAGGACATACCCACAATCACTTTGTACACTGTGATCAAATTCAGCAGCGCCATCACCCCCACATCCGTTTACTTTGCTATAACTTTTGCGCAACCAATCAATATACGCTTATTGTGATTTTTTTTTTTTTTTTTACCATGAAGAATAATACATATTGGCCTAAACTGAGAAAAAAAATGATATACATTTTTTGGCCACATTTATTATAGCAAAAAGTAAAAGATATGGCTTTTTTTTTCCAAAGTTGTCGCTCTTTTTTTGTTTATAGCGCAAAAAAGGTGATCAAATACCACCAAAGAAAAGCTCTATTTGTGGGGGGAAAAAGGACATCAATTTTGTTTGGGAGCCACGTCGCACGACCGCGCAATTGTCAGTTAAAGCAATGCCGTGCCGAATTGCAAAAAGTGCTCTGGTCAGGAAGGAGGTAAATTCTTCCGGGGCTGAAGTGGTTAACAGCAGCTATGCTTAGACAGTCTCCAGTGGAGCTGTGCTATGCCATGGTCAGCAGTGCATCTCCAATAGTATTATCAATGTTTGTCTTTAAATTACATCATAGAAAGCATAAATTATATAAAAAAATATAGTGTTTGGTACATAACACACATGGACACACACTCTGGGCCAGATTCTCAAAAGAGATACGACGGTGTATCACAGGAAACACCGTCGTAGCTCTGTCTTTTTGCCTGGGTATCTATGCGTGTGATTCCTAGAATCACTTACGCATAGATACAGTGAAGATCCGACAGGTGTAAAACACTTACACCGTCGGATCTTAAATGTAATTACTTCGCTGGCCGCTAGGTGGCCTTTACGTTGATTTCTCATTTGCCTATGCAAATGAGCCTAATACGCTGATTCCCGAACGTTTTTACGCCGCCTCCGTCCTGTTTACGTTGTTTATGTAAGCGGTTAAACCTACCCCCTGCTATATATGAGGAGTAGGCTTACAAAGTTTCCGACGTTTACATGTTAAGTGGTAGGCGTCGGTGTCAGCGTCGTCTTTTTCCGTCGGTTATGTCGTTTTACTAAGTGGTTGTCGCTTACTTAAGGGCCATTGCGTAAGTGATGATCACGTCGTTTGTCACGTCGGTTTTCAACTACGTTTTCCGACGTGAGCTGGAGCATGTGCACTGGGCTTTTTTCCTGGCCGGCGCATGCGCAGTTCGATCGACGTGGGGGCACGCTTAATTTAAATTACAAGCCGCTCCCCCTTTGAATTACGCGGGGGATACGCCGCAAACTACGGAGCCAAGTGCTTTGAGAATACAGCACTTGCTCCAGTAAGTTTGCGGTGGCGTAGTGTAAAGGGCTTACGCTACGCCGCCATGGATTTTACCAGAATCTTGGCCCTCTTATGTTGATATTCAGAGTGATTGCTGTGGGTACTGGATAAATAAATGACTTGCATGGTAAATATATCAATATCCATAACATGCTTTGGTATTTTTTCATCATGGTAAATGTCAATACCAGTTGCCTAAAGAAGCATATTTTTGTGGAGGTTAACATTTTTTTCTGGGCAAAAATATGCTGTTTATCACAGCTTTAAATTTGTTTCTTGACAAATTTGTTTTGTTAAGCCTTGCTCATGCCTCCAAGTTATGTGCTTTATAAAATGTATAATCCTTTGAAGATATGCAGCAGTATTGTTTGGGATAAGCACATTCCAGGCATCAAGCCTTTAATTGTAGTCCTTGATTCTAGTTTGGATTTCAAGAATCTTGCCTGTGGGTACAGACATAAGTGGACATAAGCAACTGACCTCTGCCTCTAATAACATACTTTGTTAATTCATTTTTACAGTCTTTACCACTTCAAACATTTAAGCATTAAAGAAGTGCAATATATATGTGGCCTTCACAACTTAGTTGAAAGCTCCTTCACCTTTTCAAATTTAAATCACCTTAATTGTGTCTCTGCCCAACTCCTAAAATGTAACCGCACTTTTTTTTCCGTAACATACATCACCTGACACCACAACTCTTCTGAACAAAAATATTAATAAGTATAAAGACCTCAAAAGTAGACTTGGTGCCTCTGTTATACCGCTTGGTCAATGTAGGAAGTGTTTATAATCTAAAGCCCCGTACACACGATGGGAATTTCCGATGGAAAAATTCAGACGGACTGGGAATTCCGTCAAAATTTTTGATGTGATTTTTGTCGTACAAAGGTCCGATCATGTGTACGGGGCTTAACAGGAACATTTGCTTCTGTTTGGCACAGAGAGCCCCTCTTCTTGCACAAAGCATAACATAAATGCTCAGGAAATCTAAGAATGCATGTGTTACAGATGTAAATCTCTTACTGTTAACCACTTCCCGCCCAAGTCAATAGTGAATTGACATCCGGGAAGTCGTTTCATTATGCTGACTGACCTGGACGTCTATTGACGTCCTGCAAGATAACAGCCGCCGCGCGCCTGAGGGGGGCACGCAATCGCGGCGACGGGTGATGTGGGGTGTGTCAGCCTGACACACCGCTACACTGATCTCGGTAAAGCGCCTCTGGCGGAGGCTCTTTACCACGTGATCAGCCGTGTCCAATCACGGCTGATCACAATGTAAATAGGAAAAGCCGCTGATCGGCTTTTCCTCACTCGCGTCTGACAGACACGAGTAGAGGAGAGCCGATCGACTGCTCTCCTGACAGGGGGGGGTTTGTGCTGATAGTTTTTAGAGCAGCCCCCCTTTGGATCACTGCACAGGGAACCACCAGCATGCCACCCAGGACCACCAGGGATGAGCATCCACATTGGACCACCAGGTATGCCGCATGTCAGTGCCTATTAGTGCCCATCAGTGCCGCCTATCAGAGCCCATCAGTGCCGCCTATCAATGCCACCCATAAGTACCCACCATTGCACCCTTCTCAGTGCCCATCAGTGTCGCCTATCAGTGCAATCAGTGCCCACCAGTGCCACCCATGAGTGCTCATCAGTGTCACCTATCAAGTGCCCATCAGTGCTGCATATTAGTGCCACCCAACAGTGACGCCTACCAGTACCCATCAATGCCACATATCAGTGCCCAACGTCAGTGCCACCTCACTGGCGCTGCCTCATTGGTGCTGCCTTATCAGTGCCCGTCAGTGCTGCTTTATTCAGTGCCCATTAGTGAATGAGAAAATGTACTTATATACAAAACAGGTTCAGATTATGTATACAAAATCTTGCAAAATCCATAATTTATAGGTAACTGTGCATTCAGGGTCTGGTGCACACTAGTGCGATTTCAGATGAGACTTGAGATCACTTAGAATCAATCACAATGGAAATCACATTGTTTTCAATAGTGCCTGTTCACATCAATGCAGCTCGATTTTGGAAAAAGGTTCCTGTGCTACTTTGATATAAAATTTCAGCATAATTCTGGCCCCATAGAATATGCAAACCTCATCCAAGGAGCACATCCATGTTGCATCACATAAAGTCGAATCAAAATCTGATTACAGCAGTGTGAATCTAGCCTAAGACCCAAAACTGGCTATATAATTAAAGTGAAAGCTGTTTGTTTAATCTGTATGGGGTCAGTTAACCACCTAACCCCGGACCATATTGCTGCCCAATGACCAGAGCACTTTTTGTGATTCTGCACTGCGTTGCTTTAACTGACAATTGCGCGCGGTCGTGCGACGTGGCTCCCAAACAAATTGGCGTCCTTTTTTCCCACAAATAGAGCTTTATTTTGGTGGTATTTTGATCACCTCTGCGGTTTTATATTTTGCACTATAACAAAAAAACAGCGTAAAATTTGAAAAAAATTCAATCTTTTTACTTTTTGCTATAATAAATGTACATATGTAAATAAACACACAACATAACAAGTACCTTATTGTAAATTAAGTATTTTTTACTATAATTAATGAACTGGTTTAAATTTTGCCCCCATGAAAAGTGTCTTCTTGGATTGATATAGTTATTAATATAAGTACCTGTGCATATGTTTAGATTCCACAGAATGACGCCATGGAAATTAAGCAAGGCAGTAAATATATAACCTTAGGACATTCCCTATGATGCTCATAAATATTTATATGATAGTGAATGTAATAATGGAGGTGCTACCATTTAATGAACATCAACGGAAATTATAAAACATGTTTATGTTAACTGTTTTGTTAACTCCTGAGGCACACGTATTAGCAGTCACACAAAGCACTTATATAGAAAAAATCCACCCAATAATAATACTCTTAGCTATTTGGAGGACAATGTTAATAGATATATATGTAAATTAACTCTTGAGCAAAAAAATAAATGAATTAAAAAATAAATGGTTACAAAATACATTTTAGACCAACATGGAAAACTAACATGTTACTTTAACCGGTTGTAAAGGCAGAAGGGTTTTTATCTGAATGCATTCAGTTAAAAAACCTTCTATGTGTAGCAGTCCCCCTCAGCCTCCCTAATAGGCCTTCTTGATCCAGCGATGTGCACAAGTGCCTCAGCCATCCTCCTAATTGGCTGAGACACATCATCGGCACACATTGGCTCCCACTGCTGTCAATCAAAGTTAGTTGGCCAATGAGGAGAGAGAGGGGGTGGAGCCGAACCGTGCGCGGCTCCGTGTCTGAATGGACACACAGAGCTGCTGTTTGTCTCAGGTGCCCTTGTAGCAAGCTGCTTACTGTGGAGGCACTCACAGGAGGGAGGGGCCAGGATCACTGGTAAGGGATCTGAGAAGAGAGGACCAGGATGCTCTGTGCAATACCAACTGCACCGAACAGAGAAGTATGACATGTTTGCTATATTTAAAAAAACAATAAACTAGACTTTAGTAGCATTTTAACTAATCCAGCAGACAATTCAAGAGGATTCTATGCAAGGTTATTGTGCAATTATAACCAGCATAAACCCCCAACATGCAGAATAAGGGTGTACTATTATGCAATTATGGCACACTTTTAAGTATACCAGGATGGCCATTGAAATATCAATTACATCCTTGCTTTTTGAGTTATACATTTCCCTCACTGTATACTTTCAATAACATTTTTCTAGCCTGCACCTTCAGGTTTTGTTGAAAGAACTACCGTATTTTCCGGCGGTATAAGACGACCTTTTGTACGTAAAAAAAAAATGCCTCAAAACTCGGGGTCATCTTATACACCTCTACCTTGTCTGTTCAGGCTGCGGGCATCCATTATTCAAAAGCCGCGCCTCCTCCTCAGGCTGTTCCGTGATAGGTGGAACACTCATTTTCCCAGCAGAGCCTCGGTTTCAGTGTTCCGCCTATCACGGATGCCTTCTCATCCTTGGCCTCTGGCGAGAGGATATCCATGATAGGCAGAAACACTGAACAGAGGCTCTGCTGGGAAAATTAGTGTTCCACCTATCGCTGAAAAGCCTGAGGAGGAGGCGCGGCTTTTGAATAATGAACGCCCGCAGCCTGACAAAGTGTGCAAACATGAGAAGGTAGGGAGATCGTTGAGGCAGGCAATGGCACAGTGAGGCATGTGTAATGGCACAGTGAGGCATGTGTAATGGCACAGTGAGGCATAAGTAATGGTACAGTGAGATTTTAAAAAAGCTGAAAAAAGCCTGTTTCTGTCAGCAGTTGTTCCTGTCAGCGGTTGTTCTGGCTACCCCTCCGCTTCCAGACTAGTAGGAAGGGGGTTGTCTTATAAGCCGAGTATATCCCAAAAAACATTTTAGCTGGAAAATTAGGGGGTCGTCTTATACGCCGGCAAATACGGTATACTAACAATCAGATAGTCGGCCGATTGTTCACCGTACGGCCATTTTTGTCTGATTTTCTAATGTGTACGGGCCTTTAGATTGGGTAATGTTTATTAATCTTTTACCACATCTGTGTAAGAATTTACAACACTTAAGGGTGTGTGATACAGCAGCTGTAATACTTGTATTTCACGAAGTGCAGGTAAATAAGAATTGACAAAACTGAAAAATCAGAGCTGATTTTGAATTAGTATGAATAAGTATTTCATCTGGCAGGTTTATAGTTGGTTAGGGACCCATATTGCAGTAAATCAAAATGTATACAATACCAGCATTGATTTCATTTTTCAAGTATTCTCAAAGGTTTAGTGGCATTTTTTTTATTGATTGCCACATGAAAATAATAAGATCATACAATGCAAACACCTGTGGCCAACATATTTTTGGGGTATATTTAGTATGCTGTTTATCACAAGCATTATTTTACTGCAAGAATGCCAAAGTGCACAAATACCCACATCATATATTACCCTACCATTATATTCATTGTAAGAACATTTTAGGTCGCTCAGTGCTTTTCTTTTTGTTTCTCCATGCAAATCAGCATGAATTTATGGTGAATTAATAAAGTTCCTATGCAGAGTAGCCCTTAACCACTTTAGCCCCGGACCATATTGCTGCCCAACGACCAGAGCACTTTTTGTGATTCGGCACTGCGTCGCTTTTAACTGACAATTGCGCGGTCGTGCGACGTGGTGGCTCCCAAACAAAATTGGCGTCCTTTTTTTCCCACAAATAGAGCTTTCTTTTGGTGGTATTTGATCATCTCTGCGGTTTTTATTTTTTGTGCTATAAAAACAAAAATAGAGCGACTATTTTGAAAAAAATGCAATATTTTTACTTTTTTCTGTATAAATATCCCCAAAAAATTTTTTTTCCTCAGTTTAGGCCGATACGTATTCTTCTACATATTTTTTGTTAAAAAAATCGCATTTAGCGTTTATTGATTGGTTTGCGCAAAAGTTATAGCGTTTACAAAATAGGGGTAAGTTTTATGGCATTTATTATTATTATATATTTTTTTTCGGGGGGGGGGGGCGGATAGAACCTTTATCCGCCCCCCCCCCCCCCCGAAAGGGGACAAATGTGGGCACCAGAGGGGGGAGGAGATAAATAAGCGGAAGTTCCACTTTTGGGTGGAACTGCGCTTTAAAAACAAGTACTGTAAGGCCTTGTACACACGAGCAGACAGATTTGTTCAAATCGGTCGGGACAAACCGATTTGAACAAATCTGTCTGCTGGGATGTTATTGGTTTGATCGTGTACACACGATCAAACCAAAATCCCCGCCGGCAGACGGCTCTGCTGACGTGGGCGGTGACGTTGACCGCCGCCACGTCACCGCACCAGGAAGTGAATTACTTCCGCGCATGCGTCGAATCCATTCTACGCATGTCCGAGAAGATATGTTTGCTGGTTAGCGTACTAACCAGCAGACATATCGGGCTGACGGGTTCCCAGCCGACAGATTTCAAAGCATGCTTTGAAATCTGTCGGGTGGCTAAATCCGTCGGCTCGCCCGTACACACGGTCGAATCTGTCTGCTAGGATGGTCGGGCCGACCGTTTCCAGCAGATAGATTTGATCGTGTGTACGCGGCCTAAGTCATTATCTTCCATAAACCATCTACTATTATTATTTGCTTTGCAGTGTGACAGGTGAAATAAATATAAGTAATGTGAAAATAAGCATTTTTATTTGTGAACATTTTATCATAAGAATCATCAACATGGGTACATCTAATATAGTAAAAACATTTATTTAAAAATGAGAATGACTCCTGTTCTGCAAATGAAGAGTAATTGATTTTAAGCACCAAGCTGAACAATGTCTTTAGAAAACAAAGTGGTTGAATACATGCTAAAATATTTTAGTTAACCTAAAAAAAAAGCTTTATTAGGGCAATCCATCCTAAGGTGATTCTATCATTCACAATTACCAATGGAGATTTATTGATTACATGAAACAGTCCCTTTGTGAATTTCTCATGCTACTTACTGTACTTACTTTAAATTATATATACCTCATATGTGGTGCCATCACAGGTTAAATATCTGTGCGGGACCTATATATGCATTCACATTTGTGCATAAGCATGGGGGGACGCTTTCATTTAAAAAAAAATGTTTTTCAACTTAATTTTTTTATTTAAAATGTATTTTTAAACTGTCTTTTTTTTAAATAACTGTATTTCTAACACAAGGGATGAAACAACATCAAAGTGACAGGTACACGCGATCAGACTGGTCCGATGAAACTGGTCCGACGGACCGTTTTCATCAGACCAGGCTGAAGTGGTCTGATGGTCTGATGTGTGTACACACCATCGGACCAAAAAATCCGATCAGACCAGAACGCGGTGACGTTAGAACACACCGACGTGCTGAAAAAAGGAAGTTCAATGCTTCCAAGCATGCGTCGACTTGATTCTGAGCATGCGCGGGGTTTTTGGTCCGATGCTTTGGCGTACTAACCATCGAATCTGTCCGACGGACAGAATTTTAAAGCAAGTTTTCAAACTTTCGTCCGATGGACAAACGGTCCCGATGGGCCGTACACACCATCGAATTGGTCCGATGAAACTGGTCTTCAGATCGTGTGTACGTGGCCTTAGACACCAGATCTATCCTCTGCACTTAAAAGCATCTGATCACAAATTGAGATCAGTTTGATCAGATGTTTTACAAGCTGGTAACGGCTTGTAAAACAACAAACTGAAACAGGAAGCGACAACATTTTCATCCCTTCTGGATTTATTAAATGCAGAGTAGAGGAGTGTGTGTTCAGCCAATCCAACGGAGAGCTCGGAAACGACGGCAAGGAATGGGGGGCCCTTTCACACCCTGTAAAAGTTATTTTGTATAGCTACTCATATCACTTCAAGGGAGCATTGCTCCATCTAAAAAAATTATGCCAAGATCATGGATGCAGCGGCCAAAAAATAAAAAATAAATATTAAAATACATCCTAGAGTTTGGAACCCTTTATAAATGGACAGGGCTACAACCCGTTTATTTATGGTCAATTAACTTGCAAAACCTTTAACATTTATGGTATAATACAACCTAATAGTAATTTTTCTAGGGTAGGATCTGTATATTTATATATAAATAGTCAGTTTATCCAGCATCAACAGAGTTTAGAGTTGTCCTTTGACAGTGGTGGAGTGTTTTGTGAGAGAGATGCAGTGCTTAGTACCACAGAGGGAGCCTAATTTTGACAACAATTGTACAGTCTGTCTGTTAATCAATCACATGTATTCTTCACTCCTCTGTCCCCTGCTGCAATTAGTGGTCCCAATAAAGATAAAGTGCCATTATGACTACTGTGTTGCCGTAACACATGTTTTACCATGTGGTGCCACAAAGCATAATAACAAAGACAAAGCCATGTGTTATAGTGCCAATCATTTTGTTACATATAAAAAAAAGTTACCAATATGCACAATAAAAAAATTAATTAAAAATGATCAATATTTTATACCCTACTGTAAATTAACTGAAGAAACAGCTTTGTCTACAAATTGTTCAACAAACAAACACATGCATTCAAGAAAATTCTACCAGAAAAAACATTACTTTATATATATACACATACATTACACGCACACAAAGCTTATCTACTTACATTGAATATCTTATGGTGCCTGGATTTTTAGGGTACATTTTTTGCACAGGTTTACTTTAAGGGGCCACTCACACCATTCTATTTTAATAACAATTTAAATCAAATACCCTATAGTTTCTTCCCTTTAGATCCTTTTCACTACAGAGTACATTGTGGTTAACCACTTGCCAACCGAATAACCAAGTTATATGGCAGCAGGGTGGCTCTCCTGCTCTGGTTGGGGGAATGCGCGCTGTTGGCGTCACAGCACAAGCTGAAAAGTGGGTGCCAGTCAATAGATAAACACTGTCACCCACTGATCGGTGAGGAGAAAGACAGGACAGAGCTCTTCCTATGTACACACAGCATAGCTCGGTCCTGTCAGTGAGGATGTGCTGGATTTTGTTACCCTGCAAAGCACTGAATAAGAACCAGCACATTGGAAAAGGGAAGAACATGTGGGACTTTGTATGAATCAAGCAGCCAAGGAGGGAACACATCAAAGTATGTCTGGTGGATAGAAAATAGTAGACAAGTAGATTGATAACATAGTGATGACATGGCATGGTGGGTTCATTAAACGCAATGCAATGAACCCACATGGTACCATGCCATGTCATCACTATGTTATCAATTTATGTGCAATAAATTGTATTTATGTTTTACATAATGGCTACAAATTGTGTTATTGTGCTACATACAGTACAGACCAAAAGTTTGGACACACCTTCTCATTCAAAGAGTTTTCTTTATTTTCATGACTATGAAAATTGTAGATTCACGCTGAAGGCATCGAAATTATGAATTAAACACATGTGGAATTATATTATATTTTTCAACAGGACAATGACCCCAAAACACACCTCCAGGCTGTGTAAGTGCTATTTGACCAAGAAGGAGAGTGATGGGGTGCTGCGTCAGATGACCTGGCCTCCACAGTCACCGGACCTGAACCCAATCAAGATGGTTTGGGGTGAGCTGTAACGCAGAGTGAAGGCAAAAGGGCCAACAAGTGCTAAGCATCTCTGGGAACTCCTTCAAGACTGTTGGAAGACCATTTCAGGTGACTACCTCTTAAAGCTCATCAAGAGAATGCCAAGAGTGTGCAAAGCAGTAATCAAAGCAAAAGGTGGCTACTTTGAAGAACCTAGAAAATGACATATACTTTCAGTTGTTTCACACTTTTTTGTTATGTATATAATTCCACCAGCACATCTCTTAGTGGAAGCACTATAGTACACACAAAAACACAGGTAAGGCACACATTTAACCATTTAGGCTCCCAGTGTCATTAGTACAGTGACAGTGTCTATTGTGAGCACTGCTCACTGTATAAGGCCGCGTACACACGATCAAATCTGTCTGCTGGAAACGGTCTGCTAGACCGTCCCAGCAGACAGATTCGATCGTGTGTACGGGCGAGCCGACGGATTTGGCCACCCGACAGATTTCAAAGCATGCTTTGAAATCTATCGAGTGGGAACCCGTCCGCCCGACATGTCTGCTGGTTAGTACACTTACCAGCAGACATGTCGTCTCGCACCGGCGCCGAATGGATTTGGCGCATGCGCGGAAGTGTTTTACTTCCTGGTGCGGTGACGTGGCGGCGTCAACGTCACCGCCACGTCAGCGCGCCGTCTGCTGGCGGGGATTTTGGTTTGCTCGTGTGTACACGCGAGCAAACCAAAATCCAAACAGACAGATTTGTTCAAATCGGTCGGACAGACCGTTTTGAACAAATCTATTGCCTCGTGTGTACGAGGCCTTAGTGTCACAGGTTCCCACAAAGTGTCAAACATGTCAGATTGTCCTCCACAATATCGCAGTCCAGCTATAAGTTGCTGATTGCTGCCCTTGCTAGTATATAATAAATAGAAATTTCAGTATATATACACCATAGTTTGTAGATGCTATAATGTTTGCATAAACCAATCAATATACTCTTATTGGCATTATTTTTTACTACATATATGTACCAGCAGAATAGATATTGGCAAGAAATTTTGATCATTTGATTTATTTTTTATTGGATATGCTTTATAGCAAAAAGTGAAAAATATTGTTTGTTTTTCCAAATATTCTGTCTTTTTTCATTTATAGCGCAAAAGATGAAAAAAAAACGTTGCTGATCAAATACCACCAAAATAAAGCTCTATTTGTGGGGGGGAAAAAAGTAACACAGTGCCAAAAAAAGCAGAAATGGCCTGGTCATGAAGGAGGGTACATTTTCCAGAGGTTGTGTGGTTAAAAAGAAAAAAAAAGAAAAACAAGTATGCCAGCCAGAAAAACTGTTTTATTTTATTGTCTTATTGTATTGGGGTAAACAAATATATATATAAAATCACCATTTAATATGAAGCTATTCTATAGTAGTAAATACTGTTAAATAAAACAATGCAAGACTAAATGCTGTATACAACTGAACTAGGCAATGTTGTTCTTAACTAGACAATCTTGTATCCTGATTGCTGTTTTAGATCTTTTAATCTGTTTATACTCATGGTTATTCCTTTTTCCATCAGTTATTCTTTTTGATCTTAAATGAGAGTCCTGTTTGAGTAAGAGCTGTTTATGCATTGACTGGTAATGAGGCTTTACTTGGAAAGATTGATTTATTTGTTTTTTTACTTCTTGTAGATTGTTTCAAGGCTATATAAATTTCCTTTGTCTTTTAACATTACCGATTTTTCTTCTATGATAATGCTCCGTGTATACTAGATATGTCAAACCAAGACTTGTTGCATTTTGTGATTAATGCTTAAAGGAAACTGTCATTCATCCCACGTACCTAAAGTACACACCAGTCAATGTTGCTGTCTAAACATTTTTAATTAGAGGAAACAAGCCTATTTGAATGGATGTTGTATGAAGATCTAAATTATATTGAGAATGATACTGGCATAATTATATATTCCGTTTTTTAGAACAGACTTCAAAACACAAAAAAAGAAAAATGTTTTATACCTGGAAAAAGCCTGGCTGAAATATCAGCTGCTTGAATAATTTGGCGTTCAACTTCAAGGTTACTAGAAGACATACTTTTTATAAAACATTCTCCAAGAAAGATACAAGTTCATTTTCATCCCAGTATAGGTTTTTCAGTGAGCACACAGTTAAAGAGTGACTTCACTTTAATAAAAAAAAAAAAAAACTCCCTCTATGGGTGATCTATGTACATTGCAGGGATTTTCACAAACTTTGTTTCAGGTTCTAACCCTTTGTTATGTTTTGTTGAAAAAATATCGGTTTGTCTGTGTCCATGTGCTAAGTAATGATGTATGGGAGAGCTTTTATAATTACCAATCATCTACTGCACCTGCAGGGCACTAATGAGGAAAGTAGCAAGGACTGCATCTCTTTAGATGGGATTTCTCTTTGGGAGTATCTGACCAAAAATGTATTTTTTGTTACAGGGGATGCCAAAAATCTGACCTGTATCTTAGTGCAGACTTCTGGGAAAAATCAGTAAACCAATCACTTCAGCAGGAAATTACATTTTCAGGGGGGAGTTCTATACACCATCTGTGTACAGAACACCTCCAGGTCGCAATATTGCATTGCAATTACAGAAATGTACAGAGCTGCAGGCTAAACAGATGACTTGAGTTGTGATTGTATTTGCTATATTTATTTATTTATGTTTTTGCTAATTGTTTTTCTCATGAAGGTGGAGTTAGTTATTAGTGTAGCATGTGAGTAAATAGTTTTTTTTGATCACTTTCACATTTTACCTATTTAACCTTCAGACCATTAGACTTTAATTGGCAGTTACACCATCTGCCTCCAAGCCTCTCTATTGGTCACTGAGGTCACCCACACATAATGGGCCAATAGGGAGGCTCAGAAGTAGGCACCATTTAAAGTGTAACTCCACTTTTGTTGAGAAAAAAAACATTCCCCTCTGGGTGATCTATGTACATTGCAAGGAGTATAACAAACTTTGTTGCAGATCCCTACCTGTTGTTATTCTAAAGAAATCACTGTGTGTTTGTCTATGCCTCTGTGAACAGTGGGTCTAATGGGAGTGGTTTCATTATTAACTGTCAGGTGTGGCAGCAGCAGGGCACTAATGAGGAAATCTGCTGGTCTGCATCCCTTTGACGAGTTCCCATTGAAAGTATCGCTCCAAAAATTAAATTTTTCTTGCAGGGGATGCCTGAAAACTAACTTGTATCTTAGTGCAGATTTCTGGGAAAATTAGTGAGCAGATCACACCAGCAGGAAATTATGTTTCTGGGGAGTGGTCAGTACACACTCTGTGTACATGCACCTTGGAGCTGTGTGCAGGCAGCACTTAGAAATGGATGTACATGCAGTGGCTGCATGAACATAGTCACATGTCAAAATTTGCATGCTGGCAGGAGCAGGTGCACAGATCTGAACACAGGCAATGTCCATTCATATTTGTGCACTTGCTCCAGGCTCAGTGTTGCTAACCTACCAGATTGAAATTTACTGGCACGACACCCGAAATTTACTGGCGCAGCCACGTTTTTACTGGCATTTCACAAAAGTTACTAAATTTAATTTTTAGGTGCAAATTTCAGTATTTAGGGTACAAACAAGTACGCTAGGCAAATAGCAATGTGATTTAATAGATATTAGATATTAAGGTAAAAAAACATATATTTGTTATTTTCGATATAATAAGCGGAAATTATTTAGTCATATCACCCCCTGCCTTCACCCCCCTCCGCGGTACCACAATCTCCCCTGCCTCCAATCACCCCCAGACCCCCTGCCTCCATCGTCCCCTGCCTCCATCCCTCTCTGCAGTGCCACCAACAACGCCTGTCTCCATCTCCATCCTCTGCAATGCCACCATCCCCCTCTGCGGTGCCACCAACACCCCTGCCTCCAATCACCCCTTGCCACTAACACCCCCTGCCTCCATCCCTCTCTGTGGCTTTCTTTACTAGCACATTCCCGCAACCACGGACATTTACGAACAGGAAAAAAAGTCTCAGTTTTTACGGACTGTCTGTATAAATACGGACTGTCTGTATAAATACAGACGGTTGGCAACACTGTCCGGCCGGCATGTCAGATTTAGTCATGCAATTGTGTCCGTGCAGCCGCTGCGTGTGCATCCACTTTTCTGGGCTGCCTGCGTGCACCTCCAAAGTGTATGCACATGCATCTGCCAGCAGCTCTGCATGAAGGATGAGATTAACTGTCCATCTGAATGAGTTCACAAGGTAATTAAGGAAACAATTTAGAGGCTAGATAAAAGGTTTAGTGTAGTAAAACATTTTGGTAGGTAAATAATGCATACTGCTTCGGCAGTCAGTTAACAAGCTAGAACACAGATGACAGATTATTTAGCAAACCATAAAGATGCTGATCACTAAATACAAACATTTTGCCTAAAGTTTTATTTTCTGTTGAAGTTTACAGATTACAATATCTATCCTTTAACATTTCCTCCCTCCCTGCCTGAAGCAGAATGAAATACAGTTGGATTCTAAAGAATCCCCAGCGTGCTGTCATCTGCCAGTTTATAGTCAGCTCGCACCCCTACTATGCACACTCTGGCAGCTGGCAGAGACTTGAGGTTTTTGTAGATGGTAAAGAAGATGAAAAAGTACACAGCAGGGGCTCAACATGCATCTTATATTTTTAGTCTTCAATATCATGTGCCCTGCAATGCTCTTAAAAACAAGCTGAATATCTGACTTCTGATCTGACTTCTGATGGATTCCTCTGTATAACCTTTATTTTAATTAGTAAGACATCAATAGGTTTTACATAAAATGGATTGTGATACACACTCATTCTGTGGTTCAATTTTTAGAAAAAGTTTTTCAACTCAAATGCACCCGTGGACACAAGCTGGAATTTTCCAGCTCAGAAACCTTGTGCATCCACTCACCCACACGCTTTTACCTTTTAATGAACTACAGCCTAAATATCAGATCCCTAAGCAATTATTTTACTCTTATCTCCAATTCAAACACAATTATTCCTCTAAATCCACTACTTTAACCATAGATAAACCTACCTCATTTGAACTATTATGTGCTCAAGGCCCATACCAAGCCCATCTTATCTATAGATACCTGCATGAAGCTTCCTCCCTCACTGACACATTTCACTCTTAGGCCTCGTACACACGACCGAGGAACTCGTCGTAAATGAAAAAGGGATTTTTAAATACAGCTTACCTGTAAAATCCTTTTCTTGGAGTACATCACGGGACACAGAGCGGCATATTCATTACTATATGGGTTATATGGAGTACCTTCAGGTGTGGACACTGGCAATCTCAAACAGGAAGTCCCCTCCCTATATAACCCCCTCCCCTAGAGGGAGTCCCTCAGTTTTGTAGCAAGCAGTATGCCTCCCAAAATGGTCACCCAAAAGAGGGGTGGGAGCTCTGTGTCCCGTGATGTACTCCAAGAAAAGGATTTTACAGGTAAGCTGTATTTAAAAATCCCTTTTTCTTTCTCGTACATCACGGGACACAGAGCGGCATATTCATTACTATATGGGATGTCCGAAAGCAATGCTTTAACCACTTAGCAACCACCTGCCGAAAAATAACGGCGGCAAGGTGGTTGCTTAACTCTGGGATCACGTTATATAACGTGATTCCAGAGTCGCGCTCCCGCGCGCCCCCTGGGGCGCGCACACGGGAATGTCCGTGACCGCCGGGTCCAGAGGACCCGGCGGGTCACGAATCACGGTAAATCGCCGCTGATAGCGGCGGTTTACCACGTGATCGCGCCGTCCAATGACGGCGCGATCAGATGTAAACAGACCGGCGTCATTTGATGACGCCGGTTCCTCCCTCCTCTCTCTGTACCGATCGGTACAGTGTGAGAGGAGAGGGGAGGGAGCGGATGGCAGCGCCAGTGCTGCGGGATGGATCTGTGACAAATGTAGTCACAGATCCATCCATCCATCCCTCCCTGCTCAGCCATCCCTGCTGCACATACTCTGCAATGCTGGGCAATACTCTGGGGGGGGGGGGGGGCAATACTCTGGGGGGGGGGCAATACTCTGGGGGGGGGGCAAAACTCTGGGC
Source organism: Rana kukunoris (assembly GCA_029574335.1). NCBI lineage: Eukaryota > Metazoa > Chordata > Amphibia > Anura > Ranidae > Rana > Rana kukunoris. The sequence continues at coordinate 454,090,762 of CM056052.1, read as the reverse complement.
ATACTCCGCAATACTCTGGGCATACTCTGGTGGGCATACTCCTCAATATTCTGGGCATACTCTGGTGGGCATACTCCGCAATACTCTGGGCATACTCTGGTGGGCATACTCCGCAATACTCTGGGCATACTCTGGGCATACTCTGGTGGGCATACTCCGCAATACTCTGGGCATACTCTGGTGGGCATACTCCGCAATACTCTGGGCATACTCTGGTGGGCATACTCCGCAATACTCTGGGCATACTCCGCAATACTCTGGGCATACTCCGCAATACTCTGGGCATACTTCCGCAATACTCTGGGCATACTTCCGCAATACTCTGGGCATACTTCCGCAATACTCTGGGCATACTTCCGCAATACTCTGGGCATACTTCCGCAATACTCTGGGCATACTCTGCAATACTCTGGGCATACTCTGCAATACTCTGGGCATACTCTGCAATACTCTGGGCATACTCCGCAATACTCTGGGCATACTCCGCAATACTCTGGGCATACTCCGCAATACTCTGGGCATACTCTGCAATACTCTGGGCATACTCCGCAATACTCTGGGCATACTCTGCAATACTCTGGGCATACTCCGCAATACTCTGGGCATACTCTGGTGGGCATACTCCGCAATACTCTGGGCATACTCTGGTGGGCATACTCCGCAATACTCTGGGCATACTCTGGTGGGCATACTCCGCAATACTCTGGGCATACTCTGGTGGGCATACTCCGCAATACTCTGGGCATACTCTGGGCATACTCTGGGCATACTCTGGTGGGCATACTCCGCAATACTCTGGGCATACTCTGGTGGGCATACTCCGCAATACTCTGGGCATACTCTGGGCATACTCTGGTGGGCATACTCCGCAATACTCTGGGCATACTCCGCAATACTCTGGGCATACTTCCGCAATACTCTGGGCATACTTCCGCAATACTCTGGGCATACTTCCGCAATACTCTGGGCATACTTCTGCAATACTCTGGGCATACTCCGCAATACTCTGGGCATACTCCGCAATACTCTGGGCATACTCCGCAATACTCTGGGCATACTCCGCAATACTCTGGGCATACTCCGCAATACTCTGGGCATACTCCGCAATACTCTGGGCATACTCTGCAATACTCTGGGCATACTCTGCAATACTCTGGGCATACTCCGCAATACTCTGGGCATACTCCGCAATACTCTGGGCATACAGCGCCCCTGTCCCCGTGAGCTCGCATGCAGAAGCGAACGCATACGCAAGTCCCGCCCACATATGAAAACGGTGTTCAAACCACACATGTGAGGTATCGCTGCGAACGTTAGAGCGAGAGCAATAATTTTGGCCCTAGACCTCTTCTCCAACTAAAATGATGTAACCAGTAAAAATATTTAAAGCGTCACCTATGGGGATTTTTAAGTCGCAAAGTTTGGCGCCATTCCATGTGGCCACGCTGTGTAAAAGTCCCACACATGGGGTATCGCCATACTCGGGAGGAATAGCAGAATGTGTTTTGGGGTGTAATTTGTGGTATGCATATGCTGTGTGTGAGAAATAACCCGCTAATATGAAAATTTTGTGGAAAGAAAATAAAAATGAAAAAAATCTTGATTTTGCAAAGAAATGTGGGAAAAATTACAACTTCAAAAAACTCACCAGGCCTCTTTCTAAATACCTTGGAATGTCTTCTTTCCAAAAAGGGGTCATTTGGGGGGTATTTGTACTTTTCTGGCATGTTAGGGTCTCAAGAAATGAGAGAGGCTGTCAGTACATCAGATGTGATCAAATTGATCAATTTTCAGTAATTGGTACCATAGCTTTTAGACCCTATAACTTTCACCCAGACTAAATAATATCTAAATTTTTTTTGTTTTGTTACCAAAGATATGTAGCAGTATACATTTTAGGCCAAGTTTATGAAGAAAAATTACTTTTTTGCAAAATTTTATAATAGAAATGAAGAAAAATTAATTTTTTTACAAAATTTTCGTTCTTTTTTCATTTATAGTGAAAAAAATAAAAACCGCAGAGGTGATAAAATACCACCAAAAGAAAGCTCTATTTGTGGGAAAAAAAGGACAAAAATTTAATTTGGTTATAGTGTTGTATGACTGAGTTATTGTCATTCAAAATGTGAGAGCACCGAAAGCTGAAAATTGGTCTGGTTATTAAGTGGGTTTAAGTGCCCAGTAGTCAAGTGGTTAATGAGGGGAGGGAGACATCTTCCAAAGAAGGATTTAATTTAGAGGTATACTCAAATACTAGTAAATCCAACTTAAACGAGAAATGTAAATCTCAAATCAAATCCAGGGAGCACCCTCAGATCCTGAGGAGCTTGAATCGCGGCCTGTAGTACTGACTGCTCAAAGGCTGTATCCGCATTCCTTCTTACGTCCAATTGATAAAATTTTGTAAACGTGTGGACTGATGACCACGTTGCTGCCTTGCATATTCGAGCCATAGAGATCTGATGATGTGCTGCCCAGGAGGTGCCCATGGCCCTGGTAGAATGGGCCTTTGCCGACAAAGGAGGAGGCAACCTCTTCAAACCGCAGGCCCGAACAATTAATTGTTTAATCCATCTTGCGATGGTGGATCAAGCAGCTGCCTGACCCATCTTGGGCCCTTCCGGTAAAACGAACACCACATCTGTTTTCCGAACCTTCTCTGTAGCTTTAAGATAGGCCTTTATGGCCCTGACAATATGCAACGTATGCAGCAACCCCTCCTTTCTAGAGGTGGGTTTTGGAAGAAGGATGGAAGTACCACATCCTGGTTCAGGTGGAAACTGGATATAACCTTTGGTAGAAAGGAAGGATGAGGACGGAACCCCGCCCTATCCTTATGCAAAATGAGATATGGTTCCTTACAAGATAAGGCTGCCCATTCCGATACTCTCCTGGCCGAAACTATGGTGATCAGAAATACCGACTTTCTAGTCAGTAAAACCAAAGGTACCTCAGCCAACGGCTCAAGGGGTTGTTTCTGTAGAGATGACAGAACAAGATTTAAGTCCCATGGACAAAGTGGTGACTTGACAGGAGGATTAATACGCAAGACCCCCTGTAAGAAGGTCTTTACCAGCGAGTGGGTGGCCAGCGGCCTCTGAAACCACACTGACAGAGCTAAGATCTGTCCCTTGATTGTGCTTAGTGCCAGGCCTTTATCCACTCCTAGCTGGAGAAAACTTAACACCCTATCAATAGTATATTTGCGGGAATTCCATCTTTTGGATTCACACCAGCCTACGTAGTTCCTCCACACCCTGTAATAAATCACCCTGGAGACCGGCTTTCTAGCCCTAATCAGGGTAGGAATTACCTGCCTAGACAGACCTCTACCCCTGAGAATCAGGGATTCAGCCTCCAGGCCGTCAAATTTAGACGCCGTAATGTAGGGTGGAGGATCGGGCCTTGTGAGAGTAGGTCTGGTTGTAGAGGAAGAGTCCAAGGGTCTCCCACTGCCATCTTCAGGACTAGTGAGTACCAAGTCCTCTGGGGCCAAGCCGGAGCTACTAGAATGACTGGCTTGTGCTCCACTCTGATCTTGCGCAACAGGCGAGGGAGTAAGTGTAGCGGAGGGAATGCATATAGAAGTTTGAATTGATGCCAAGGGCAAACCAACGCATCGGTTCCGCAGGCCATAGGATCCCTCGCTCGAGACACGAACCTGTCTAGTTTCTTGTTGAACCTGGATGCCATTATATCTACGTCTGGCATTCCCCACCTCTGGCAGATTGTCTGAAAGACCTGGGGATGCAGAGACCACTCCCCTGGCGACAGACTCTGGCGACTTAAGAAGTCTGCCTGCAGGTTGTCCACTCCGGGAATGAATATCGCCGAAATGCAGGGTACATGAACCTCTGCCCACTGAAAAATCAAGCTCACCTCCCTCTGAGCGGCCCGACTCCTGGTTCCCCCTTTGGTGGTTTATGTATGCCACCGCCGTGGCATTGTCTGACTGGATTCTCACCGGGAACCCCTTTAATCTGGAGGTCCATGCCAGAAGGGCTAGGCGAGCAGCTCTGATCTCCAAGATATTGATGGGGAGCTGCCTCTCTGCTTTCACCCAAGTTCCCTGGCGAGAGAACCCCTCGAAGACCGCCCCCCCAGCCTGCCAGGCTGGCGTCTGTGGTAACTACCTTCCAGACAACAGGGCTGAAGGATTTTCCCTTTAGAAGATTCTGGGGGTTCAACCACCAGGCCAGGCTTTGTCGGACCCTTGATGATAGCGTCAAAGGGGACTCTAAGGCATGTGCCCTCTTGCCCCAGGCTGCTAGAATGGCTGCCTGTAGGACGCGAGTGTGGATCTGAGCGTATGGTACTGCCTCGAACGTGGCCACTAGCTTGCCTAGTACTCGCATACACAGGCGAATAGTTGGTCTTTTCTTGTTTAGAACCAACTGAACCAACCCCTTGATAGCCTCGATCTTTACCAGGGGCAGGAACACCCTTTGCTGTTCTGTGTCTAACCTCATGCCGAGGTATTCCAACTGCTTTGTAGGATGAAACGCTGATTTTTCCCGGTTTAGGACCCAGCCGAACCTCTCGAGGTACTGAACCGTGAGGTTTACTGCCTGTTGCAGACACGGCCGTGAGTGATCTATGATTAAAAGGTCGTCCAAGTATGCTAGGACTGTGACCCCTTGGATCCTTAGATTGGCCAGAACTGGGGCTAGGATCTTCGTGAATACCCGGGGGGCCGTGGCCAGCCCGAAGGGGAGCGCCCTGAATTGGAAGTGTCGCTGCCCCACTGCGAAGCGTAAAAATCTTTGATGCGGCTGAAAGATTGGTACATGAAGGTAAGCACCCTTTATGTCTATGGAAGCCAGAAAGTCGTCCCTCTGGAGTGTGGCGACTGCTGACCGGACGGATTCCATCCGGAAGGAACGAACCCTTAGGTAAACGTTTAACCTCTTTAGGTCCAAGATTGGCCTGACATCGCCGTTGGGCTTTGGTATGAAAAAGAGATTGGAATAGAAACCTAGCCCTTGCTCTTGGGCTGGCACCTCTATTATTACGTCCTGGCAGAGCAGGTGATCCAAAGCTGCCAGCAATGAGGCCTTCCTTGCTGGATCCCTTGGTAGCCTTGATTCTTGAAAATGAGGCGGAGGATACCTTAGAAACTCCAGTCTGTAGCCTGTGGTTACAGATGCCCGGACCCATTTGTCGGGGATCTTGGCTTCCCAAACTTCTGAGAAGAAACGAAGCCTTCCCCCCACCCGCGAGAGTGGGGGCGCCCCTTCATAAGGCAGACTTAGGGGCTGTCTTTGTCGGCTTGCGATACCATGGCCTCTTACCCCCAGGGGCCTGTCCCTGCGATCTACTGTTAACGTTGGATCGTGCAGGCGGCCGTCGATACTGCCTGGAATTTGAGGGCCCCCGAGACAGGAAAGAGCTGCCTTTTAAATGTAGGACCCCGGAATGTCTTTTTGACCGGTAAAAGGGTACTCTTGCCATTTGAAATAGTCTGAATATATTTATCCAGATCCTCTCCGAAGAGTCGTCCTCCATGGAAGGGAAACCCTGCCAGAAGCTTTTTGCATGGGGGCTCCGCCGCCCAGTTCTTCAACCATAAGAGCCTTCTCATGTGCACCAAAAATTGTGATAAACGAGAGGCTTGCTGGATGGAATCTTTTATAGCATCTACAGCAAAACACAGAGCTCTGGGAATGTCAGAAAACTCTTCTGCTTGTTGGGTAGGCATGTCCTTTAACATTTCTTTTGTCTGGTCTTTTAACGCCTGACAAACACCAATCGCAGCCACAGCTGGCTGTACCACTGCTCCTGCCGTAGCAAAGGATGCTTTTAAAAGTGTCTCTAACCTTTTATCAACCGGATCTTTAAACATATGTATGTTTTCCACCGGCAAGTTAGTGATTTATTCACCCATGAGATGGCTGCATCCACTACTGGGAGCCTCCACCTCTTGGAGAATCTTTCCTCCATGGGGTAAATGACCGCAAATCTTTTCGGTGGCAGAAAAATCCTGTCCGGCCGTACCCAATCCCGAAAGATCAATTCCTCCAAGAGAGGATGGACCGGAAACACTGCGTTGCTTAACGGAGCTTTCAAAGAGCCCAGAGAGGATACCGGAGGAACCTGAGGCTCTGGCAATGGTAAACTAAATGCCGAGCGGACCATGTCCGTCAAAGACTGTACCCACAGTCTTTCTGTCTGGGAGTCTGAAAATGGTTCCTCAGAGGCAGATCCCTCAATCCCTGAACCCTCTTGGTTCAGGTCTAGTTGATCCTCCTGTGATTCCAATTCCTCCGGAGAGAGAATCTCAGCATCTGAGGATACACCTCTTGGTGATGGGGATCTAACCCGTTTCTTACCAGGAATAGCTCTAGCGATCAATGCTGCTATTCTCTCTTCTAGCCCCCCTAGGGATACGGCTAGCATCTCCTCTGTGATAAACACAGGGCTGGGCTGATCTGGGCCAGCCTCCGCACCAGATCCCCCTAATGGCTCATCCAAGGCGCCCTTTATGTTAATAAGTTGCGGGGAAAGTATCGGCATATCATCAGAATCAGAAGGGGAACCCCTTTGTTTCTTGGTCTTTTTTGTACCCTTTGACCCCGAACCTTTGGAAGCCATAATACAAAATCGAGGGACTCCGCCCACACAACAGACTGTAGTGGCCAGGAGTACAAAACCAGAGCTTAGGGGACAATAGATCACTAATGCCCAAAAACTGATGGGATCCCGTATGTTTTTCTCTTTTTTTTTTTTTTTTTTTAAATATATATTATATATATTTTCTTTTTTAAAACATACAGTGACCCCAAACTTAGTTTGCCAGCCTCCAACCTGCTGCAAAAAGGGGGATTTCTTGGCTTAACAAAAAAAGGCATTGGAACAAAGTCCAGCATGTACTACCCCTCTTCCGCCACCGGGAGTCACTGTTCTGCCGCTCTGCGCCCTCTCCTTCTGAAATCAGCCTCAGACTGAGCACTGACAATGCCTGCTGATCTATAACAGCACAAGGCGCGCCCCTGTATGACGCCGCAGGCACGCCCCCCCCCCCGCCCTCCTGTCTGAACGGCGCGAAAAACGTCTATAAGACGTGCGCGCGCACGCGCGCGCGCGCGTATGCCGGAACAGGAGGAACATGGAGGAGCCGCGCTGCTGGAGACGCAGGACTGCAGAAACAGGCAGCAGATTCAAACCCCCGGCCAGGTAGGACTCTCCAAAAGGCCCCTAGAGATCCTTACTAGTCCTAGGAAGAAAGCAGCAGGTTAGCTAGCAACACATTCTTAGACAGGGGAACCTAGTGATGGGGGAAAAAAGGTGTCATCCTGTCTCTCTCAGACATAGTGAGCAAGGTTGCCCATGCAGAGCATACTTAGGCTATCCCCCCTTTTAGGTTACCCCGGAGAGCCTGCTGTCGAACCAAGTCCCGCAGGCTCCCCCTTACCTGCTCCATGCTGCAGGATGTTTGTCCAGCAAACTGATCCAATCTTCTCCCATCTCCGTGGGTAGCGTAGTAGACCTTCAGGCCCTGGGGTCCTATGAAGGTACCCACTGTCCTGGACCTATATAGCACCCTGGCAAACAGGAACTTATGGTTTTTACAAACTCCAAGTCCTGGGCCCAGGGTCCAGCCCTCCAAAGAGGAGCATTATAGGCAAAACCCCACGGTTTGGGGCCCGGGTACTGTCCACTTTGGCACTGAGGCTCCTTGGACAGATCCGGTTAGCCCGCCCTTAATCCCAAGGATGTGGAGCAAAGCTATTCCGTGACCAACACCTAAGACACTGGCGAAAAAACTGAGGGACTCCCTCTAGGGGAGGGGGTTATATAGGGAGGGGACTTCCTGTTTGAGATTGCCAGTGTCCACACCTGAAGGTACTCCATATAACCCATATAGTAATGAATATGCCGCTCTGTGTCCCGTGATGTACGAGAAAGAAACATCGTTTTCCTAGACGAGTTCCTTGTTAGGCTTGTCGAGAATCTTGACAAGCTTTCTCTACGTACACACTGTCAAGACAAAATCTTGTCGTTCTCAAACGCGGTGAGGTACAACACGTACGACGGCACTATAAAGGGGAAGTTTGATTCCACTGGTGCCACCCTTGGGGCTGCTTTTGCTAATCTCATGTTACTGCGTGATAACTAAAAGTTTGGTGAGAGACGATTTGCGCTTTTCAGTCTGTTACAGCGTGACAAATGTGCTATCTCCATTACAAACCCTACTTTTACAGAAGAAACTCTCCCATCTTTATTCTGAGCATGCGCGGGTTTCTATGCATACACACGAATGTGTTTCTCGCCATAAACCAGCGAGACGAGAAACACAACGAGGAAATTGAGACTCCCGACGAGGAAAAAGAGAACTTGTTTCCTCTGCAAAAAAATCTCTGCCACCAAGTTTCTTGATATAATACAGAGGAAAAATTGCGCTTGTCACAGTTAAATAATCAATTAGTACCGGTGTGGTCAGTTACTAACATAAAAATAAAAATAAAAAATAGGGGGGAGGCGGCAGCTCTTGTGCCGAAACACAAGGGGAAATACAACAAAAACAAAGATTTAGAGCTGCGCCTTGTCACCCGGACTCGATACAATCAAAAAGAGTCCATATATCAGTCATGTGGAGATAAACAATCCTTCAAACATGAGAGAAGTAGTAGGTTGGCTCCAAGACAAATCTCCGCTGGTCTTTAATCAGGATGGACATATAATAAACACCACTGTGCTCGAACTTGGCTTTTCAATGTGGCCCACCACCAGAAGTATAAGCAGCTTACCAGAGGAATGGCTGTAATCAACAGTCGGCTGTGACCCAGCCGCGGCCTTTAGAGAACCAGGACGAATCCCAAATCCTAGGGCAGTGTTTACACCGGAGCTCCACTCAGCAACTCCACCAATTAGATCATATGTAAATGATAAATAGAGGCAGACATAGCGTAATCCCGCTGGGACATTTATTTAAAATAGTAAAAACCAGAATACTCACATGGGAGATGAGTTAGACAGGCATATAAAATACAAAGTTGCCGGCCGGCAAACAGATCAGCAAGGACCCTCCTCCAGAGCGTAATGACGTCACCGCACGTCTACCCAGATGCGTTTCGTCGTAGGACGTTGTCAATGGGATAGGGCGTTGCGGTGAGTCAACACTTAAATAGGCCTGGACCTCGCCATGAGGTGTAGATCCAGAGCTGCAGACGCCATCTTGGAAAGGGGCAAGATGCCAGTGCTTGACCCAATCCAAAACTGTTGCTAATATAAAAGACATTTCCTAAGGGATACAGCAGGCAAAGTCCTTATCTTGTAATCCCACAGGAGAAAAAAAAGGAAAAAAGAAGAAGCAGAAAAAACTTTACTTTGATGTCATAGATACAGGAAATAGATAGCAAGTGCCTACCACATCATTCACATTGTCTATACCTATTCCTCGTTGCGGCGACATCTAGTGGATCTTTTAAAGAAATACAGCGATGTCATTGCATTGGAAAAAAGGAAGGGGACAACGGAAGGAAGCCAGCCAAGACTGATAATTATGACTTGGCCTGACCTAAACCATATGATACTGATAATGATCGATAGCTGCCGATCAAGCGTATTTGATGGAATATAAGGGAAAAAAACTTTAAAAGTGAAAATACAAAATAAAAGGGGATATGAGCCCAAGAGTCTCCCAACTTGGGTGAACATTATACCTACAGTGAGCAGGAGTGCAAGAAAACTAGACATTGGTATTAATGTGATTATAAACCCTCGGGGTTTTGATTGAAAGTCTATGTATAGTCACATTTAAGTGACCATGCATCGTAGTTTCGATTAGACACTACTGTGCAAATGTGAACACCAAATAATATATACTAGTGAAGTGTTGGTGCTTAGAAAAAATATTTATTAAGAGGACTCGTTGTAAATGAGCCTCTAATAAAATTAAAAAACATAATCCTCGAAAAAGAGGATTTAGTATTAATTTTTAATTTTAATTACTAACATTTTCTCAAACAAGTGTGGGAAATGTTAAAAATAAGGTGTGGAAAATGTTTAAAAAAATATACAGTGATTCCCTAAGTGCAAACAATTTATTATGCCTAGTGTTCATTATACCGGGCTCACCATTAGAAGGGCCCGGTATAGGGAAAAAATTAGGGGAAGGAGGGGGGGGAAGGGGAAAGAAAATGTTTTATGTAATCAAATACAATAATTCTGAACATGTGTGGAAACTGTTAAACTGGTAGACCCAAAGAAAAAATTATTTTGTATAAATGGCCCAGAAGAGACAATCTCCTGACCCAGAGACTATTCAAACAGGCTCTCATTCCCTTGGCGTCAGCAGTACATACGACCACACCCCACGCTGAGTTCCAGTACAATATCAAGCATTATTAATAAACGCGTTAACGTCAGTTTCGATGTTTAACCCATATGGTGTATAGCATTTTAAACGGTATATCCAACTCATTTCCATTCTTGAAATGGTCCTTACTAGATGACTCCCCCTCCAATTGGGTTTGAATTTATCTATCCCCACAAACAAAGTTTTTGATGGATCTTTATTGTGTTTGAGGAGGTAGTGTTTCGAAACCGAATGGTTTCTGAATCCACTTATGATATTGGTTATGTGTTCATTAATGCGGACCTGTAAGGCCCGTTTGGTCCGTCCCACATATTGCAGGCCACAAGGGCACTGCAACATATAGACGACTCCTGTGGACGTACACGTAATGCATGGTTTTATGGTATGTTCCTGACCTGTCACCGTAGAGACGAAATTAGTAATCCGCCTATCTTGACAGGAATTCAAGGCACATACCCTGCATTTCTTACATCTATAATACCCTGTTAGTTGGTCAAAGAAACCCCTACTCCCTGTGGGGGGATTTAGGGTATTGATCACTACCTGGGTCCTAAGGGGTTGAGCTCCCCTAAAGATGACTCTTGGGTTATCTGGGAGAACATCTTTCAAGACATTGTCATTCAATGCTAGATGCCAATGCTTTTTGATGAGTTGCTTAATGCTTTTATGTTGTACCGAGTATGTGGTAACAAAAGGCACCCCCAATGGGAATTGGTCGCCCTGTACCAGGGCCTTGTCTGCCAGGAGGCTTTCTCTGTCAGTATTAAGCACTTCTTCCATAGTTACTTTCAGAGTTTCTGCAAGATAGCCCTTTTCTAGAAATCTCCCTGTCAGAATCTGGGCTTGATTTCTGAAGTCTGTAGTATCACTACAGTTCCTCCTAAGCCTTAGGTACTGGCTCTTGGGAACCCCAGTGATCCACGGTCTATAATGGCAGCTGTTGGTGGGTATAAAGGAGTTTCTATCTGTCTCCTTTTATTTTGTATTTTCACTTTTAAAGTTTTTTCCCCTTATATTCCATCAAATACGCTTGATCGGCAGCTATCGATCATTATCAGTATCATATGGTTTAGGTCAGGCCAAGTCATAATTATCAGTCTTGGCTGGCTTCCTTCCGTTGTCCCCTTCCTTTCTTCCAATGCGATGACATCGCTGTATTTCTTTAAAAGATCCACTAGATGTCGCCGCAACGAGGAATAGGTATAGACAATGTGAATGATGTGGTAGGCACTTGCTATCTATTTCCTGTATCTATGACATCAAAGTAAAGTTTTTTCTGCTTCTTATTTTTTCCTTTTTTTTCTCCTGTGGGATTACAAGATAAGGACTTTGCCTGCTGTATCCCTTAGGAAATGTCTTTTAAGTTTTTTATATTAGCAACAGTTTTGGATTGGGTCAAGCACTGGCATCTTGCCCCTTTCCAAGATGGCGTCTGCAGCTCTGGATCTACACCTCATGGCGAGGTCCAGGCCTATTTAAGTGTTGACTCACCGCAACGCCCTATCCCATTGACAACGTCCTACGACGAAACGCGTCTGGGTAGACGTGCGGTGACGTCATTACGCTCTGGAGGAGGGTCCTTGCTGATCTGTTTGCCGGCCGGCAACTTTGTATTTTATATGCCTGTCTAACTCATCTCCCATGTGAGTATTCTGGTTTTTACTATTTTAAATAAATGTCCCAGCGGGATTACGCTATGTCTGCCTCTATTTATCATTTACATATGATCTAATTGGTGGAGTTGCTGAGTGGAGCCCCGGTGTAAACACTGCCCTAGGATTTGGGATTCGTCCTGGTTCTCTAAAGGCCGCGGCTGGGTCACAGCCGACTGTTCATTACAGCCATTCCTCTGGTAAGCTGCTTATACTTCTGGTGGTGGGCCACATTGAAAAGCCAAGTTCGAGCACAGTGGTGTTTATTATATGTCCATCCTGATTAAAGACCAGCGGAGATTAGTCTTGGAGCCAACCTACTACTTCTCTCATGTTTGAAGGATTGTTTATCTCCACATGACTGATATATGGACTCTTTTTGATTGTATCGAGTCCGGGTGACAAGGCGCAGCTCTAAATCTTTGTTTTTGTCAAGTTTCTTGATAGATTCTGTTGAGGAAAATGGTTGTGTGTATGAGGCCTGACATGCAGAAATGGTCCCAGATAATTAAGCAACCTATCCAACTCCCTCTGTGGCAGAAGATTTGGGAGACTGATTCCAAGTCTTCAAGGTGTGTGGAGCAGAGGGAGCGACCTATAAGATACTACTTTTTTGGTATAGGACCCTGGAGATCCTACATAGATATGACCCCAAAGCTCCCCGGGCGTGTTGGAGGAGCTGGGAAGATGTTGGCTGCCACTTCCGCATTTTCTGGGAATGTCCTATACTTTAGCCTTTCTGTTCCTCCATCCAAACTCAAACTACAAGAGCTCTTTGAAACTACTCTCCCTCTGGACCCATGTAGCTGGCCAGCTAGAACCTGTCCTAGGTAGCTAATATAACCTACATGTATATACAGCTCAACCTGCTAATAACCAAATGTAGAGCACATGCTTATATGTGAATGACAAAGGCAGAGTTATTCAGTGTGATTTTATGCTTGGATGTCATATAACAGTTGTGTGTTGTGTTCACAGAAGCAAAAAAAATATGCCTTTAAGAGTCATGTGTTTGTATGGCAGCAGTAGGTAAGCAATAACACAGTTGAATTCATGCCAGAAAGCATAGAGTTAAGCTTTTGTGACTCATGAGAAGCCTTTGCCCAATAACAGCTAATCTCACATTGAGTCTTGACCTATCACAGCCAGCTTTACAAACACTCTGTCTGGAAGGTTCCTAATACTCCATGTGCTGCTAGATTATTCCACCACAGAGACACAGCAGAACAGACACAAGGCCAAAGCAGTTTTATGGAAACAACAGGGCAAAATAGGTACGTTACACAGTTACTGTAGATATATGTTCTTATTGTAAATAGTGTGATTAGAACTGAATACTGATCTAGCTGTGTGTTCACTTATAGTTCCACCACTCATCATACGATACCATACAGTGCCTGCCGCCGAGAATGTGTTTTCAGCACGCCAGCATCGCGCTGAATCTCGGCGACAGGCTGCCGACATCTCGCACTCGCTGGAATAGTAAAAGTACATTCCAGCGAGCGCGTCATAGAAGCGACGGGGATCCGACGCGGATTCCCGCCAATTCTACACGTGGGCGGAGTTTGTTATGAATCCTGAAGGAGAAATCCCCGCCGGATTTTTAAAGAAAAATCCGGCATGGGTTCCCCCTCAGGAGCATAACGGGCCCTTAGGTCGGTTATGGGTTGTAAGGAGACCCCCTACGCCGAAAAAACGGCGTGGGGGTCCCCCCACAATCCATAACAGACCCGTATCCAAACGGCCAGGGTTGTCGGGAAGGGGCCCTGTCCTCATCAACATGGGGACAGGGTGCTCTGGGGTGGGGGGCCGCAGTGCGCCCCCTACCCCAGAGCACCTGACCCCCCCATGTTGAGGGCATGCTGCCCGGTACGGCTCAGGAGGGGGGGGGCGCTCGCTCGCCCCCACTCCCTTCCTGACCGGCCGGCCGGCGTGCTTTGGATACGGGTCTGTTATGGATTGTGGGGGGACCCCCACGCCGTTTTTTCGGCGTAGGGGGTCTCCTTACAACCCATAACCGACCTAAGGGCCCGTTATGCTCCTGAGGGGGAACCCATGCCGGATTTTTCTTTAAAAATCCGGCGGGGATTTCTCCTTCAGGATTCATAACAAACTCCGCCCACGTGTAGAATTGGCGGGAATCCGCGTCGGATCCCCGTCGCTTCTATGACGGCTTTGTCTCCATCGCGGCAAGCCAGCTCGGCGCTGGCTCCCGCGATGGGGCTCGTAGGTGGTCAATCTCGCCGAGAAAGGGAGCGAGATTAACAAAATATCCCAGTCACCTACTGTACCTCCACCGAACAACTAAGTCACCGAACTAATTCACAAACCAAACCCAACTAAGCTAACCCTGCAAAAGCAACCCTGCAAACCAAGTTGCAAACCACAGTTATACCTTCCAGTGAAATCAGAGAATGCTTTAATAACTTACAGAGAGAGAGAGAGAGTAAATACTGAAGAAAGAAATATATCCACCATCTTATGTTAAATGACAAGATTGAATATTTGAACCACGATTTTCTGTTATACTTTATTCATCGCGTGTTTTTTGTACATGGACTGTCTGCTGCAAAGCAGCAGTATCTTATATGAAGAAAAGTGAATTTAATAAAGAAGTTATTTTAAGCATTTGGTGTGCTCTTTAAACCTACTGCTTCCATAGAACGGCAATAGAGGAATTTCAGCATAATAGACAGTCTTGTTGGACTGAAAAGTCAGAGATATCACAATTCTTTTAATTCCACAGCGCATGAGGCACTTCATAGTGCTGCGCCTGCCACAACCCGATCCAATATCTTTTGGGCCTGCCGTTCCCTGGTATCCCCAGAAATGCCCAAAAGTTAGCCGCCTTTTTTCTCCTGGCAGCAAAGAGGGCTATACCTCTAAGATGGTTGTCCCCCTCCCCACCCACCCTTGCACAGGTTCTGAAAATATTGTAACAAATTCCCAGGATGGAACACTTGACTGCGAATAGCAATCTATTTGGTAAGAGACTTTTATCGAGCTGACTGATTTTTATTTGTTTATAATGTACATCATTACAAATATTCGGTAACATAATATATGACTGTAAAAGATTGGCCGTGGTGGTAAGAGGAAAACATATAGTAAGAGCCATTTGCAACATAAGGAAGGGTTAACAGATGTTGATATAATTATTGATAACCAAATCCTGCCTACACCAAAAACTCAGATTTAAAGTGGATGTAAACCCCCAAAAAAATGTTTTTTTGATGTCACAATGTAGAGTATAACATTTCCTATCATCTGTACCCAGTCTTGCCACACAAAGTTAATCCAGCGCTGAGTAATCCTCTTTTAATGTTCAGTGAAAATTAACAGAATTCCAGATAAAAACCTGCCAAATTATAAAGTCCGTTTCTCTCTTCTTGCTTTCAGTGACAGGTTATTTACATATCTAGCTTGGACATGTTTATCATATGTTATGTTATGTTTATCATAACATGAGGTGATCCAAAGTTCATTGTATATTACCAGGATGTGTTATGTGGGGGAGGGGTGGATTTCTCACTTTTTATACCTCATGTTATGATAAACATAACATAATATATGATAAACATGTCCAGCTAGATATGTAAATAACCTGTCACTCAAAGCAAGAAGAGAGAAAACTGACTTTTGATTTAGGCAGGTTTTTATCTGGAAGGCTGTTCATTTTCACTGAACATTAAAAGAGGATCTCTCAGATCTGGATTAACTCTGTGTGGCAAGACTGGGCACAGATGATATAAAAACCTACATCAAAAAAACAAAAAAATGTTTGGGGTTTACATCCACTTTAAGAGATTTGTTAAAGGGTTAGTAAAGTTATTTTTTTCCTTTAAAATAACAAACATGTCATACTTACCTCCACTGTGCAGTTCGTTTTGCACAAAGTGGCCCCGATCCATGTCTTCTGGGGTCCCTCAGCAGCTGTCTCTGGCCCTCCCCGCAAGTACTGACCACAGTCATGCGAGAGAGCTTGCATGGTGGTGAGTAATTGCCGGTACGCTCCCGTGATACAGCAAACGGCCATAGCCGCTCACTGTATCACTCGGCCCCGGCCCCTTGGCGCGCCGCATCACTGGATGCGATTGAGAGCAGCGCCAGCCAATGGCAGCGCTGCTCTCAATCCATCCGCTCTAGCCAATCAGCGGCCAGGCTGAGCGGCGAAGAGGATCTCGGGACCGCGTGCAGGATTTCCGAGGGGTCAGGTAAGTATAACGGGGGCTCGGGGGGGCTGGCAGCATCAGATATTTTTTCACCTTAATGCACAGATTGCATTAACATGACATTTTTTTTACTTTACAACTCCTTTAAGGGTTAAATTATTTTAAGTATTTAGAGGCTCTAGGGTGAGATAGCCAAGCTTGCTTTTTTTTTTTAAAGGTGATGGAGCAGTTCTTATAGGATTACTACAACTTTATTTATAATTATATTTTGCACTTTTTATCTTTTTATGACTTTGTAATGGATGAGTTATGGTTATAAGGATTATTTGGCTTATTTCACTTGTAGTTTTTATGTTTAAATTTAGCATTGCTTTTACTACTTTTTATTTCTATATCAATTGGTATCACAATCACACAGCAGCAGCTTTATCTTGTGTACTTTAAATGTGAAGGTAGTGCAGATTTATTTTGTTTTCATTCCCCCATCAACACTGACTGTGTTGATTGGGGAATCAAGCTATTTTCTTTTTTTCCCACCCGTAGTGGAAGGAAAGGAAATCGAGTAATCGAAGAGTTGCTTAAGCTTTTTGCTGAGATTTATCCTATGGAAAATAGTTAAAAAAAAACAAACTGTTCCAAGGGTGGATCGTGCCATTTCAGTCATCAATGAACACATGACAGTTCCTTGTTTCCCCTCCTTTAAGCATTTTGTTGATAAGCTGCTGGAGGACCTCTTAAAAAGCCTTCTTTGCCTTTGCAGGTCCTGCCCTGCAGCCAGCTATTGTTGCTATGTATATTTACTAAGACTATTGCTAACTGGACAAGACCTATGTGTAGAGAACATGAACCTGCCTTTAAGGCTGAATTCACACTGATACTACACGACAGTCATACGACTATCATCCTACTTTGCTCTGCGACATCAGTCCTACATTGGTCCTACATCCATCCAACTTGAATGAACAGGATACTACTTTGATCCGACTTTTTGATAGTATGACTTGTCCTTTGACCAATCAAAACAATCCCAGTGTGACAAAAAATTCCTTTTAATGCTGCTGTAATCACCATGTCCGATGTCACAAGTCGGATGGTTACGACAAGGTTTCTTCTTTGATCCGACTTCAAAGATATTTAATGGGCTCATATAGGATAAAAGTCGGACCAAGTAGTGCAGGGAGCATTTTCAAAGTTGGAACCAACTTGTGTCGGACCAGTTAAGACAGCTCTCACGGGAAAACATTGATTTTCATGTGACATGAGCTCCCAATGTCGGAGCGCTTTTGTCGTACGAGTGTGAACCCGGCCTGAGGGTCCTGTTCTCTTAGAACGATTACAGGGGATGCCTTAAGCATTGTTGTTTTGTGTTGATGATCTAGAGAATGTAATTCACAAAGTCTCTAGAATCCCCCTTTTCTCTGTCCATATGCACAGGATTCTGTGGCACAGGATTCTGGTCTGCTCAACCTAGCTGTAAAAAGCACTTTAAATGCATGCCTTTTGATGGAATTTCTTGATGAATTTAGGGAAAGGTAATTTTACCCCAAAAGTAGAAGAGTTTTTTTCCACCTTCCTCAGGTGTGTACTTCCAAACCAAGGCTTTGAACCTCCTTTCTTTGGAAACCCTAGACTCCTAGGTCTGACAAGCTTGGCCAGAAGACCTCATTACACTGAAGGGGCACCCCCCTCTCCTGGAAGCAGGGGGATGTCTGTTGGAATTTCAGCCACATCCGAGTCATCCTGGACCTCTGGGTCTAGTCTGTCATTTTGAAGGTCATCTCTGCCTCCTCTATGCTTTTTGCCTTCCAATGTGCCAGCTCTAGACCAAAATAAAGCTAGATTTAGTGACCATCTTACAGCAACTCCAGTCACAAGGAATGGTTGTACAGTCGTTTTTAAAGAATTTCCTTTATGTAACAAAATTCGGGATGGAATTAACAATGGCTGTAATTGCTTATTTAAGATAAGGGGAATTCCTACTATCATTGTACATACAAGGTGCCTATCAATACAACCCCATTTTCACCTCACAATGATGTGGAAGATCAACACCTCCAATTTGCAGCATTAAAATTCAGGCTCGCCTCTGCACCCCTAGGGTTTCTCAGAGGTGCTTGCCCTGCTTCTGGCTCTTTTACAAGCCCAAGGCACTCATTTTACAGGCTACCTGAAACTGTCAGTGCTGTAAAGATCCTGTATAAAAATAATAATAATAAACTCCTACTGAAAGATTCCTTAGCCACTACCAACATCCAGGGGACAATTCAGTATCTTCAAATCTTTGGCAGGAAAACATTTTTCCCCAAACTCTGCACCCCAGCTCTGGAGTATCTGGATCACAGCCCAAGCCAACATTTCCCTTTGCGAATACCTTGACCCAAGGGACCCAATCTCTGTACAAAGATCTTCAGGTCTCTCCAGGTTCAACAACAAGTTTAACAAATTTGCAGTCAAGACTACGGATACTGGTGGATGAGGCTTGGCCTCTTTCAAACACATCAGAATGATTTGCTTAAGGCCCCTCTTTTCCATCTCACTTCTCAGTCACCGGCTTTAAAGGCATGCCTATTGAAACCCAAGTCCTAAATGATATCTTACTCAGGGTATCTGGTGCTAAGTACAATCAAGAGAGAAGGTTTTGAACTTAACCATTTATTTTTAGAAACCTCTTGCCTTTCAATCCCTCAAGACTTTTGTCTTTTTTTCTCAATCTGAATGCAGTTGTGTAGGGAATTACAGGGACATCAAGGAACATTCAAGTACTTAGGATGATTCTTTTTTTTATGAATACATAAATCGATAAAATTGTGTGTTCTTACTTTGCCTGGAGTTTAGCTTTAATGAACAGTTCCAAGCTATTGTTTATTTTGAGTACAAGAGCAGTAATTCTCTCATGTACTAAAAATTCCTCTTGACTTTTTATCTAGGGTTAAGTGAACACAAGATAACCATAGGCTCACTGTACTTCCAATAACTCCCTCTGGAACACATAGCATTGATCTGTAAGTGGTTGTTCTTATTCTCTCAACATAAGATGGTTTTGACAGCTAATAAACACACAACAACTTTCCCAAATCCTAGCCAGGGATTCAGCGTATTTGGAAGAGAGTTGTACAAATATATATGCTCACCTCCGTTCAGAGGTTAGGCTTACAAACATAATTAGGCTATCAGCTCACTACACATATCAGTGACATGACACATAATTAGTCAACAGTATGAGATCCTAATGATTTCCTGTGAGGATTCGGATACCAGAGGTTTCTTATTTTCTGCTCCGTGATGTGTATATGTACACTCCCGTTGAAAAAATAAAAAATGTATAGCCATCTCTGGCAAACACATGCTGCCATTGTTTTTTATAGATAAACATACAAAAGACTGTTTTTCACATTTTTCTTCTCAGTTTAACAAGGAAATTAAATGACCATTACACATCTGTCTCTTTTGATTGGTCATAACCTAACATGATGCTGAAATTTACAGAGCGAAAATGTTCTATGCCTGCCCCCTAGGCAGGGTCTTGTCTCCCCTTACATGTAAAGCACATTGGAATGGAACATTGTATGTTTTCTATTAAGCTGATGTTGTGCTCTGCTAAAGCTTATAGCATGCAGTGTTTAGGATACCAAACCTAATATGATGTGAAAGGGTCAAAACATTTGAACAAGTAATTAAATGAGAACTAATAATAAACAGAACAATTAATACTAGTAGCACAAAGACAACTGTAATTGCATGTTTCTATGTTAAGACCAAAACAAGTGGTCTGAAGTGACGTTTGCAGAGAAAAACACAATAGCTTAGTTTTTGTAAATTTGCTATTATTTATTAGGACTGTGTTATTAAAATTCTTAAATAAAAATGTTCTGTGTATTATTTTTTTTGGACAAGCGGGTGTTCTTCCAGAATACAGATACTCATCGTTTAAAGATTTACCTGTTTAACAACCGATCAGACTTATGACCAGCTCTCCTCCTGACCTGAGCGATGCACTGTACATCATTGTATTGTACTGCACAGTACAGAATTTGTGTTGTTTATATTTTTGTGTTCTGTACTTATGCAAATTAAAAAAACTTTACTGATGGAGTTTTGTGTTTAGTATTTTTTTCAGAATACAATACAGTAGTTAAGAATGCTTTACGAATGATTACTTGTGTCTCCTCGTTTAGGCCTGGTTCACACCTATGCAGGTTGCAGTTTGCATATTCCAGGTGCATTTTGCATTTTTTCAATACTCCTTTTTGATCCATTGAAGTCTATGGAACCAAAAACCATAAAATACATATATGTGAACGTGACCCATAGGAAACCATGTTAAATAGACTGTAGTGTGTTTCTGCAAAACTGAAAATGCACTAAAATATGCATAGGTGTGAATCAGGCCTTAACGACCAATTTGTTTAACAAGCTGGTTGTTAAGGAGAGCCTGTACAGTTTTTTAAAGGAGCGATCTCAATTCAGACAAGCCAATGTTCTCTCTCCTAGCTTCTTCCCTGACTGGTAATACTACATTAAAAGAATGTCAAAGTTTTATTTTAGATGAGATTGTTTTTATTATGTTAGAAGAAAAAATCTGTTAGTTTAAATTATTAATATAAATAGTATTAACCCCCCTGGTGGTATTCCCGAGTCTGGCTTGGGGTGGAATTTCAGAAACAAAGGCGGTAACCCCGAGAATGACTCGGGATCGCCTCGCAGCATGCACAGGCAGGGAATTACTTACCTTGTCCCTGGATCCTACGATGCCTCTCTGCTGTGTGATCGAGCGGTGTCAGTATAATGTAAAAAATACACACCCCCTTTGTCCCTAGTGGTCTGTCCAGTGTCCTACATGTACTTTTATATAATAAAAACTGTTCTTTCTTTTGTTTATGTTTTAGCAGAAAACCAGCTTACAGCTGATGAGTCATCAGTTTTTAAGGGCCTGGCGGCTGGCTTCCTAACCAGCTATTCTTCACACAGAATTGGGATCGATCGATAATTGTTCGATCAATCCAAATTCAAATTGTTCCGAAAATGTGAAATTCGTTAGAATGAATAGATGATACATCAGAATCTCCTAACAACCAAAAATGTCAGAATTTAGATTTAGACTGAAACAAATAGATATTGTATGGTGAGTGAAAAATGTCACCCTAGGACAGGAAGTGTGTTACTTGCAAGATTACCAGGTGAGAAAAATGGAACGAGGTAAAAAAAAAAAAAAAGAAAAAAAAAAAGGAAGACATTTGCAGTCACCAAATATAAGAACTGTAAATGGGTTTGGATATGCTTTGAGGGCAGCTCAAACATAGATATACAACAGAGAAAACTGTTGCCACACCAGCAATCTGGGTGTGGTTATAACCCCTGTCAGTATTAATTGCCATCTGTGTTCCACTGGGGACATTTATCACTTCCTGTCCCTTAGCCAAAACAGGAAGTGGGAGCATATCCCTGCAAATTAAGTCAATCCATGGCTGCCCCCCCCCCACACCGCTTACTAGAACTAGTTTAATTTGTGGATTAATTTTTTTTTACCTTTGGGTATGTTTTAACACAACAGAGAACTCTGTGCTTGGAAGACAGATTTAGGAAAAAACAGTATTCATATTTGGATAATAGAGGCGTTCTGACTTTATGTCTAGTCACACATTTTTTAAAACAGGATTGGTAAGCACACTTTCATATTTTGTTGTATATAAATTTATTTTTTAGATTAAATATTGATAATTTTGTAAAAATTATATTATATATTTGCTGTTCTGTACTAATGGCATTTATTATTATACACAGATGACTATTTCTCAGAAGAGACCGAGGTGCTAAAGCCCTGAAGAAGCACGCACGTGCGAAACTAGTTGGCAATTAGTGCACCAAACTCTGTCTTTGTTATTCTGTAAATACTGTGGTCGTCCTTCAATTGATCTGTTTCATATGTATAATAATTTTATGTAAATTAAATTTTCTATTTTTGATATATAACCTACGTGTTTGGTGTGTTTACCTTATTACCACGATTGATATCTCACATTAAAATCCTCAGAGTTGGGGGGCGTGGCCTGACGCATCAGGGAGCAGGACGTGGTTTTCTTCAGCTCCATCCAAAGCCCTGAATTGTGGGCTTCCCCGCTTCGATCCACGGTGTGTGAGAACCCGGGGGACCCTCTACACCTCCTGAGCTGGCCCCACATCTATCTGGTTGCACGAGGCCTAATCGGAGCGGCGCGCCTCCGCACGGCGGCGGCAATCAGGAAAGTCCGCGGCTCCGGCCTACTTGTGAAGCGGCGGCCATCTTTGGACTCCTGTCACCGATCCACGGCCTGTGTGGCCCCCTGGGACCCTCTGCACCTCCCGATCCGGCTCCTCGACGACTCACCTGATCTAGGCCTGAACAGAGTGGCGCTCCTCTGCACGGCAGTGACTGGTAGGCAAGCCCGTGGCTTCGGCCTACTCATGGAACGGTGGCCATCTTGGTACTCCTAACCCAGGCTCTAGGCATACTTAGAATCCGGGCCTCCTGGACTTACAGCTGCCTTCTCCCACAACCCTTACCCTTATAGCTGGCTTGCCGATCTGCATACTACTCCTCATACCCACCAAACCAGAGACTTCCGCGCATATTTGAGCGGACGCCTGCTAACAGCAGTGAATGACCCCTGACTCTCCCACGTAAGCCGCCTGGTGGCCGTCTTGCCCCTGATCTCCCACGCTCAGGCGGGTTTTTCCTGTTTTCCCAGCCTGACCCCTGCTCGAAGTGAGCCCCTCTTGGTCACCACAAAAACCTAGCCTGCCAGCGGACTGCCCCGCCCAATAACTTCAGTATTTGGGGAAATAGACTCGCTATGACAGTGTGAAACTGCACTGTCTGAGCTCCACACCATATGCCTACAAGGAAGAGCTTCTCTCCCGATCTTGCCTGAGATGTCCACGTCCAGAAAGAGCTCTAAACATGGAGACCCCCGCGGAACACATCCTGCTGACATCCAGCACTACTTCACTCCAGAAACACAGAGAACTAGGTCTGCCTCCCAGGACAAGATGGCACCAGAACCCGCTAAGAAGGACAACACGGCACCTAATACAACTGCTCCACAGGTAGTCACTCTGCCTCCGCTTCCCCCTCCTACTACCAAAGGACCCTCTGGTCCGTGTTCTAGCCTCTCTGGCATACCTTTGTTGTTGAGGGAAGATTTAACTGCCAGCCCTGATCAGCCTAGCATATCTATTGGTTCCACTGATCAGGGCGCTCTATCTGCCCCATCCTCTCATGCTGTATTATCTCCTGCAGAGATGTCGGCTATCCTACTATCCCTACCCACGCGACAAGACATGGAAACTATTGCGACCAGGATGGTATCGTCCCTGTGTCAAGACATAACTAACATATCGCAGAATGTGCAGAAGCTCGAAAATTCTGTTGAAATTCTATCCACAGACAGAGACGCAATACTGTACAGGCTAGACTCTCTGGAAGGTATGCACAAACAACATCAGGCCGCTATGACCCATTTGCGACTGCAACATGACGATTTGGAAAATCGCCATAGGCGAAATAATATAAAACTACGTGGCATCCCGGAGTCCATTAGAGCGGCAGACTTACGGGTCACTGCTAGTGGCATATTTAATGACATCCTGGGCAGGCCTACCTCTGCACCCATTGAACTGGATAGGATACACAGAGTGAACACCCCTGGTGGGGGGGAACGCACCCAGCCCAGAGATGTGCTCTGCAGGGTGCATATTTTTTCCTCATGAAAGAGGAAATAATGCGCCGTGCCTGGAACAGGGGCCCATATCACTTAGATGGGGCTACGATCTACCTCCTTCCTGATCTGTCCCGCAGAACTTTGTACATGAGACGTCAAATGAAACCTTTATTGGATAAAATTAGAGATTGCGGTGGCACCTATGTATGGAACTACCCTTTTGGCCTTACTGTCCGCCTACGCAACGACAGCATCTTTGTGAATGACCACAGACAACTCCCGGATGTTTTCCGCTTTCTGGACACCGATCCCATTGACGTACCTGACTGGTTAGCACTGGATGCTGTTTCTGCCGATACCTCGATCCCGCAACGCAGACATGCGGGGCCTTCCAACAGGAACACTCCAAGGTCACCACCTCCTGGCCCACATTCTAGGGAGATGTGACCTGTTTGATATGCTGTGACAAACTGACTCATGTGATTCGCCCTTATTGCCTTCTCTAATTGCATCTAGAAACCACCTCGATAGAAGACCATACCGCCTTGCTGCTCTGTTCTTCAAAGGGAGTAGACAATGCCTTTACCATAGAATCAACGATGCACTGCCCAACACGATACGACGGACTGTACGAACGGATTACAGCTTCAGTGGGGTCTAGACGGGCTCTACCATAGTTAAAGAACAGACAGGCTTTGTCACAACCTCAATGCTTGGCCTCATTGGGAATCCTCAAAGTCCCATGCTGTCATACATCGTTTAGAGCTACGGGTTCAGCTTCCACTCAGTAATGGTTACGAGGTTGAGAGCATTGGCCTTAGCCCTGGACTGCTTCACCACCTATACGTTCCATAAACTGTGGTGGCCAATATTGCATCCTTGGACCGGGCTTTATTACATGTATTGAAAATTGCCAATAACAGGTGTTGTTCCTTCCTTTACTGTGAAACTTTTTATTTAATTGTCTTTTTGTTTTTTGCAAATGACTGCTACGCAGTTTTAGCGTAACGCATATGTGTCTCCTGTTACTCCCTCATTTACACTTAGTATCCATGAGATGTGTTATAGCAGGCATTGTTAGCTTAGGACTGTTTTCTGTCTGGCTTGGACTCCGAGAGGACCCCTGGTTGGGACCACAAGAGTATTTCAAATTCCCCCCAGCTTAGGGGAGGATTGTTTCTGTATTACTAAACTACTGTTTACTGAGCCGATTAATGGGTAATCCCCCTCATGGAACATATTATCTATACAGCTCTTGAGCGTATCACAACCCACGCTTTTTTTTTGCATTTTTTTTGCATTTTTTTTGCTTTGTTTTGAGGTTTTTGTCCAGCCAGGATTCTCCTCTTGTGGGTCCATTCGGACAGATGTCATAGAAAAGAGGTGTTTATCTACTGTTCTTATTTCCTTAACTGTGAAAGGGTTCTGAAATGATTTAGCTAATTTGTTCCTGGCAAGTTCTCTTCCTTTATCATTATGTTCTAATAACCTGTTTTAAGGCATTGTGGGGTGGAGCTCAGGCAAACTAATGCTTGTGTACTTTTCCTCCCCACATAGAATTTAGTGTTTCTGCCTGTTCAGATTTTTCGGGACAGATTGAATCCTAACGGCCTACGTGGCCACCCCTGAGTGGGGTATTTGATTGGTGCTAGACTCTGTACTAGCATCTGAGTGGTTCTGTTGTTTTTGTTGTCTTCTCCCCCCCACCCTTCTCCTCCCTTCTACCCCTCTTCCTGATTCTTCCTTTTTTTTTCTCTTCCCTATTTCATCTCGCTGTCATGGGGGACCCTCGGAATGCAGCTACCCTTCACCTGTGCTTGTTCAATGCCCGTGGCTTGAATGAACCGACTAAACGATCACAGATACTATATGACTTTCACAAATCCAAAATTTACGTAATTTTCTTCCAAGAAACCCACTTCCGTACAAATCACATTCCAAATTTGCGAAATAAATATTACCCAACTTGGGTACATAGCACGTACTCCCAATCTAAATCTAGAGGGGTGGCGATTGCCCTCCACAAATCAGTAAATTATACTCTGTTGGATTCCTGTTCAGACCCTGACAGTAGATACCTGTTCTTGAAAATATCTCTCAGCGGTAAAACGTACACCCTAGCTAACATGTATATCGCAAACCACGACCAGATAACTAGTACTATTCAATACCTTCTCAAACTCATGGACTTTGCCGAGGGGGTGATCCTTGCTGCTGGAGATTTTAACAGTGTTTTGAACCCAACGTTGGATACCTCATCGGGTAGAAGCTCTATCTCCTATAACCGAATCAATAAACTGAAGAGATTCCTACTCCAACACAACTTTGGATGTCCTGGCGCATCCTCCACCCTACAGATAGGGATTATTCCTTCTTCTCTGCAGCTCATAACTCCTATTCCCGCATTGATTTTTTTTCTTGTCAGCCAATATGCATTGACATACCATCCCCAAGCTAGGATCGGGAATATACTATGGTCTGATCACGTGCCGGTGTTCTTGTCCCTCTCCCTACCTGATTTGCTTGGTCATGACTGGACTTGGAGACTTAATGACTCACTATTACAGGATGACGTCTGTTCTGCTGATATCCGGACCACCATATCAAACTTTATATCTGACCATAGTAATGACGATACTTCCGCTCCCATTCAATGGGAGGCATTGAAATGCGTCTTACGTGGGTTTTTTATTAAACATGGCTCTAGACTTAAACGTCTACGTCTGGCTCAGATTCAAGATCTGTCTCTCCAGATTGCTAACCTGGAACGTTCCCATAAAATTATTTAATCTCCGACCACCCAACTTGCCTTATCCGCCGCAAGGCTCAAATTGTTGAACTTGTTTGAACAGAAGGCCCTTTCCATTAGGAACAGATCACGTAAAATATTTTATGTCGAAGCTAATAAACCGGGTAGAATGTTAGCTAGAGCCCTCCATGCTAGAAATAGCATTGCTTCCATCCCTAAACTCAAGAGACCTGATGGCCAACTCACCCATCATCCTAAGGAAATGAACGCATTGTTTCGTTCATGCTATGACTCGCTAAACAACCTCCCCTCACACCCTCCACACATGTCGTCTGGAGACTTTCAAGCTAAAATAGACAATTACATTGCTGCCACGGCACTTCCAACTATTCCTACAGATCTAGCGCACGATCTTGAACAACCATTTGTTGAGGAAGAACTTGTGCTGGCAATATTATCCCTGAAACCTAACAAAAGTCCAGGTCCGGACGGATACTCAACCAGGTTCTATAAATCCTTCCACGACTCCCTTACACCACTTCTTATGAAGGTGTATAATAACATCTCCAGGGATTCACCCTTTCCGAGACAAGCTCTGGAAGCCCATATTATAGTTCTTCCGAAACCCCGGGAAAGATCCAACGATGTGCGGTAGCTTTCGCCCCATTTCTCTCACCAACATTGACATCCGCTTATACTCCAAGCTTCTGGCCAACCGACTGCTGCCAGCAATACCAGGCCTAATACACCATGACCAGGTGGGGTTCACCCCAAAAAGAGAAGAGAGGCCAGAGATAACATCCTCAAAACTATCTCCCTGATGGAATATGCCCAAAAATGTAAAATCCCAGCTTGCTTGATCTCGGTCGACGCCGAAAAAGCGTTCGACCGGGTTCATTGGCAGCTCTTAGAGAGAACGCTTCACCAAGTGGGCCTTGGACCCAATATGCTCTGCAAGATCCTGGCCCTCTATACCAACCCTACGGCAAGGATCCGGTCTAACGGCCTACTATCTGACCCGATATGGATTCGCAACGGAACCCGCCAGGGATGCCCCTTATCGCCATTGTTATACATTCTAACAATGGAGCACCTAGCCATGGCCATCCGTCACGACTCCAATATTCAGGGTATATCCATTGGCCACCGTCAATATAAATTGTCCCTGTATGCGGATGACCTCTTACTATATGTGACTAAACCCCATACATCTATATCAGCCATTATCGAGGCATTCACAGAGTTTGGACTGACCAGCAACTTTAAGGTGAACTATGACAAAACTGAGGCCCTTAACATCTCCCTACCCAAGCCTACAGTAACCCGGGTTCAATCGGCATTTGAATTTAAATGGCAACATAAAGCTGTCAAATATCTTGGTATTCAACTCCCTACCTCTTTACCCACCCTGACAGATATAAACTACCTGCCCCTGATGAGAACATTGTGGACGTGCCTCGAATCTTACGATAAACCTAACATCTCCTGGTTTGGCCGAATGAATGCCGTCAAAATGGACATTCTACCCAAGGTTTTATATATATTTCAGGCAATTCCTAGCTCCCCTCCTCGTGGCTTCTTCCAATCGATTAACAGGGCCATTCGGGACTTTATATGGCGACATAGGAAATCCAGGATTGGCTTTAGCGTTTTAACTTTGCCTAAAGGTAAAGGGGGTGTTGCCCTCCTGGACTTGCGGCTGTACTTTCACGCTGCCTCTTTGATCAGGCTAATAGACTGGTATCACGGATCCTCCACAAAACTATGGACGTCACTAGAAAATGACCGAATATCTCCCGACCTCACATCCCTTCCGTGGACACACCCGACACATAGGCCCCCTGCGGACTTACTGCCCCTTGTGACTTCCACTACCTTGCGCATTTGGGACAATTATATCCACAAAGGTTTATTGTCCTCGAGACCCAGCCCCTTGACCCCATTATTCGATATAAACTCTTTCCCTCCGACTTGTGCTAAATCTAAATTTCTAATGTGGCAAAAATCAGAAGCTCCTCTGTTGAGACATACACTTCGCGCTGGACAACCGATTCCCCTTCCAGACATGCTCTCTTCCTGCCACAACCCTTCTATTGCTTGGCTTGAACACACTCAATTAACACACTTTCTGCACAAAATACCAAACATCGACGATATGACTAGACCACAGACTGCTTTTGAGTCATTGCTCTCCCAGTCAGACAGACCAGAGCATTCGCTCTCCCTGATATATCAATTGCTGATCCAGGTCTCCTATCCAAACTCACCGTCATTCCTATCGAAATGGGAAAGGGAGATGAATTTATCTCCAGATGATATGGAGTGGGGCAAGACATTGGCGCTCTCTTTTAAATTATCTATTTCATCCCATGCCCAAGAACGAAACTACCGTATTTTCTCTAGGTGATACCGCTGCCCCTCTATTCTTCATAAGTTTGATCCTACTGTCTTGGATGTATGCTGGAGATGTTTGCAAGATACAGGGAACATGACACACATTTGGGGTACGTGCCCACGTGTCGCCCCCTTTTGGGACAAGGTTCTCAACCTCTATGACAAACTAGTCCTGTCCATGATCCCGGGGTCATACAAACAAATCAAGAAGAGCTTAATCCGCCACGTGCTGACTGCTGCACGTTCAGTTATCGCCAGAGCGTGGCGGCAACCTGTGACCCCCTCTCTGGCTGATTGGGCATGTGAAATGGACAGGATTGAACATATTGAAAGACTGCTAGCGTGGGATACCGATAAGAGTGAAGACCACACTATTACGTGGACCGTGTGGTTACACTTTCGGTTCTCTGCTGATTTTGAATCTTTTATAGCGAACACGGCTCCTTCTGCTCCCCAGGCACCCTCTCATGAGTAGCGTGATGCCCCCTCTCCCTACTTGTTCTCTCCCCCCTCCTTTTTTTTTTTCTCTTTCTTCTCTTTTCTCTCTTTCTTTTTTTCTCCTCTATCAATAATTTTATCAGTCTAATAATTTTACCAGTAGATATACCATGCGTTCAGGCCATTTGAGTTGAGCCTTTGTTTTCTGTTTTGATCGTGATTTACTGGTTACTTGATTTAACATTACTATGCTTATCTCACTCATTTCTGGGTTCATTAAGGTTATTTACCTGACTATACATATGTGATACAGGTTCTTTTGGTGTCCTTCCGATTCCACTATGACCTTGTACACTCAATAGACAGATATTATTCCTGACATATGTTTTGTCAATGTTTTACAACTGTTTGCAGCCCAATAAAAATGATTCAACATAAAATCCTCAGAGTTGGGAGGAGGAGCTTCCTCTACCTTTCTTATTTCATTCATTTTTTATACGTTCGCTTATAGGATTGTGAGTTTTTATCAATTGTATTCGGGAGACATTTTTCCACCCACTTCCCTTTTTTATACAGTATTCAGGTATCGGGTCAGGTTTCTTGTTAGGCTCAATAAAGATTTACATTTGGAACCCTACTTTCTATTGTTAATCGCATTCTCAGGGGAAGTTGAGCTTATTGAAACTCACAAATAGTGTTAAGATGAAGACAAGCGATCTGGGAAAGACACATTATCATTTCAAGCAAGCCTAGCTTAAAAGATCCAGGGCTTGTTTAAAAAATGTAACTTAGGAACTTGGAGAATACAAAACTTCGGCTTCGGTGAAGAGTGCTCAACCTGGCAATTATCGGTGACCCCAACAAGACCTTTACTTACTTGTTCAACTTAGGGTCAACTTAGGGTCAAGTGTGAGAGTCAACTTTCCTTCACTCCTAAATATCTAAATATTTAATCCCCTATAACCATACTTAGGAATAAGGTTTGTGAATAAATACATAAAAAGTAAGTAGGCTACATGAAAATCTTCCATCTTTTTAAAAGTTATGCCGCGTACACACGATCGGTTTGTCTGATGAAAACGGTCTGATGGACCGTTTTCATCACACTAACCGATCGTGTGTGGGCCCCATCGGTTAAAAAAACTAGGAACTTGTTTTAAAATTATCTGTAGGTTAAAAAAACGATAGAAAAAAAACCATCGTCTGTGGGGAAATCCATCGGTTAAAAATCAACGCATGCTCAGAATCAAGTCGAGGCATACTCGGAAGCATTGAACTTCAGTTTTCCCAGCACGTCGTCAGGTTTTACGTCACCGCGCTCTGACACGATCAGTTTTTTAACCGATGGTGTGTAGGCAAGACTGATCATCAGTCAGCTTTATCGGATAACTGATGAAAAAATCCATCAGACTGTTTTCATCGCATGGACCGATCATGTGTACAGGGCATGAAATATTTCTCTGACAGAAGAGTAAAAGAGCAACAGTAATCCAATAATAATAATATTAATAATAAAATATATATATATATATATATATATATATATATATATATATATATATAAATAATAATAATGCTTGCAATTTTCCAACCATTCCATCGTTGAGTTAGTTTCTTCAGAAAGGGAGGTAGATGATAAACTTACAGGTGCAAAATTACAATTGTTTTGAACAGGAAAGTATATTGAACTGGCAGGCCAGTCAATGGGGTTGCTGATAACTTTTAATAAATTCACGGATCAATAAGGATTTCACATTGATGTTTTTCTATACCTTAATGCAACTGCCTGCCGAGAAGCACTTCAAATCTGCTCCACAAGCAATTTGCCTGTGACCTAGTATGAAGGAAGAAATTGCGTGTGTATTATATATATATATATATATATATATATATATATATATATATATATATACACATACACACCACACACAAACCCAATGTGTATATATATATATATATATATATATATATATATATATATATATTTCTAAAGGTGCTAGTGACATGAAATGCATTGAAAGAAACCAAACCAAATACGTTCAGCAAAAATTAAGTTATGTGTAATAAAATGGAATGACACAGGGAAGAAGTATTGAACACATGAAGAAAGGGAGGTGCAAAAAGGCATGAAGAGCACTGCGCCCTGAGCCCAGCCCATATTTGCTATTGTCCCACTGATACTCCTCCCAGCCAAATCAGAAAGAGGGTCCTGAGACCCGTCACTCGATTGGCTGAAAGGAAAGGCGATCTTATTGGATGCCTAGGAGGATGAGGGAGGAGATGCACGGTGGAAGCCGCTGTGATGCAAAGGAGGAGGAGACGCGATAGAAGCTGCCACCTGTAGGAGCGCTGCCTGCCCATGACCTAGATGGGATAAGTGCGGGGCTGGGTGACCGACCGCCCCACCTGCAGAGGGTAGGGGTGTGGGTGACCCGACCGACAGACAGCAGAGGGGGTGTATAACAAACAGGGACCCTCTGGTGAGACTTTTAAATGCAAAAACTCCAAATAAGCATATGACAATTGGCGTATAAAAAAGTATACATTTTAATACCACAAAATATAAAAGACACAGATTAAACTATGTTAGGCACAATATGATTAAACAGGTACATAACAATGCTCATGAAATCACAATCACTAATTTTGGATAACTCTTGGACACATGAACACAGTGATACCCAAAGCAGGGGGTGCCACCAGCCGACCGCCCTCCCCCAAAAAAATACCAGCCACCACTGGCTGGTTCAGTCTCAACTGACGTCATATAAAAGCATGTCTCATTACCATGCTCTCTCAGAACTTTTGCAAACCTTTTTGATGCCAAATAAACTGATGGCATTGGTTACAGAAGGATTTCTAAACTTTTAAATGTTCCAGTGAGCACTGTTGGGGCCTTAATCCAAAAGTGCAAAAAGAACATAATTTCACTGTAAACTGGCGTCGGCCAGAAGTTCCTTTACAATATTTCTGAAAGAGGAGTGAAAATAATTATCTGAAGAGTTGTCCAAGAGCCAAGGACCACTTG
Organism: Rana kukunoris; assembly: GCA_029574335.1. NCBI lineage: Eukaryota > Metazoa > Chordata > Amphibia > Anura > Ranidae > Rana > Rana kukunoris. The sequence continues at coordinate 454,058,314 of CM056052.1, read as the reverse complement.
TGAAGAGCTTCAGAAAGGTACAATTGTTTCAAAGAAAATGCAGTAATGCAGTCAACCGCCATAGCCTGTATGCACGCTTATCATGCAAGACTCCATTGCTGAAGAAAAAGCATGTTGCAGCTCGTTTAAAGTTTGCTACTTAACATTTAGACAAGCCTGTGAAATAGTTTTGACACAGCATGATGTCATGTGCATCTTTCATGATAACAAGTATAAAAACACTAAAACACAATATTATAGTATCTACTATATACTGTACATCATATTATTTACCAGCATGCATTGAAAATCAATAGCATGACATGGTGACATATTGCTTGATTAAAAAAATATATATATATTGTAGCACCAGTGTAAAAATATGTGGCACGGTGATGCCCTGCAGTAAAACAGGAGAAATTGTCTAAAATGAAGGAAGGGCATATGAATTGTGAGGGATACAGTAATACAGTTTGTAATGATAAAGCAATGAATGCATAAAGAAGGGTGAGAGATAAGCACATTCAGCATACCATAGCAAGGGTGGACCCTAATGCCGCGTACACACGATCGGAAATTCCGACAAGAAAACCGTGGATTTTTTTTCCGACAGAATTTTGGCTCAAACTTGTATTGCATACACACGGTGACCTACAACACTACAACGAGCCGAGAAAAATTAAGTTCAATAATTCTGAGCATGCGTCAAATTGATTCTGAGCATGCGTGTTTTTTTGCATGTCAGAATTGCATACAGATAATTGGAATTTCCGACAAGAACTTTTCCCGTTGGAAAATTTGAGAACCAGCTCTCAAATTTTTGCAAAGTCCGATGGGGACTACACACAGTCGGAATTTCCGACCAAAAGCTCACATTTTCTTGTCGGAAATTCCGATCGTGTGTACATGGCATAAGATTATTCCTAGTGTCAACAATACACACCAAATGCCATTTTAGAGTTTTATACAACATGAAGAATAGCAGGAGAAGATATAAGGAGGGAGGAGGTAGAAGAAAAGAGAGGTGATCCACGGCAGCCATGGAGGATCAGAAAAATACATCAAGCTTTTTCATGTTTTACAGAGTGAGATTGAATTGACATAATATTTGCATAGGGGTAGAAACATGAACATGAGGAGAAGATGAGGCTATCTGCATCCATTCCATATACAGCACTCTTGTCTTGCAGCAGTTTCTTAGGTTCACCTCCCACCATAAAACACCATGTGTATGGAGTTTGTAGGTTCTCTCCATGTTTCCATTTTCTCCCCCAATTCCACTGGGTGCTTTTATTTCCTAAAATATGTTGGAAGGTATTAGTTTCTTCCCAAATTGGCACTATTCTCTATAGATATATGACTGCTAGTAGGAAGGTTGGAATGAATTCTTCATCTCGGACAATCATAAATCTACAGTATATGGTTCAATGCTCCTTGTAAAAGTGCCAATATCGTATCAACTAATAAAGATAAATACATCCACCTGACTATTTGGTTGCTTTTCAGGTAGCAAATAGAGCATAACTGACTCCTGTCTTTCCACTGATATTCCATTTGATGTAAAGACCCTGCCTTTCCTCAGCAATAAATGTTAGAAATTTCCCAAATACATGTATTATACAAGACTTTATATTTACCACAGAGGAAGAATCTGGATAAAGGTATCACTGAAGCATAATGGAAAGTCAGTACAAAAACAACATGTAATACATCTATTCTGACATAATTACTGCTACTCATTCTATATGGAATCAGTACATTAGTACACCTTTTCGTACACACTGGTTTGAAGACACTAAACTCAAATTTGTCCAGAGCTGAGAAAATATGCACACCATTACTATAATCATTTATTATAAAATAGATCAAAATGAATTTAAAAAAGTAGACCACAATAAAGTACACATTAAATACCATGGCTTAAAAGCAAAAAACATACGCTAATGGAATAAAGACATGTGTTAAGCCTACAGCAAGAAAAAAAGCAGATTCTGGGGAGGTTCAAACTGGTTATATTTAGGATGGAATGTGCTACACCGGAGGGTCAGTATTAAACATGGAGTGAAAGAATAATGGTTTCTGAAAATGACTGGGTACAATAAAAGACAAGAATCAGATGTTGGACACATGCCTTGAAGGAAATGATCAAACACAAATTATGTAAATTAAGCATAGATGACATTTCACTAGCTGTCTTGAGGATGTATGAATCATTCTGGTCTTAGATGTGCCGGAATTGTTCTAAGCATTACAGTTACAGAGTACTGTTTTAATGGAACATTTGGCTATAGTTTTACTGTCATGCTCTATAAAACTATTCATTACACTTAAACTAATACATAAGTAAAACTGGAAAAAATATATACTGAATAATTCTAGTATACATTATGTGCAAAAAGATGATGTGCACAGATTTGATTGAAGAAAAAAATGTAAATATCAGTCCACCAAAAAATGTTTTTTTTTTTTTTTTTTTTTGGGTAGATTCTCTAGGGTTGAATCAGTTTGATAATTTTCTGCAACCAGGTTCCCAACTACACCTAATTATAGCAGAAGCAAGGAAATCTCACTCTCTGTTTTATGTATCAGGCCCCGTACACACGACTGAGTTTCTCAGCAGAATCCAGCGAGAACCTCGATGGGAGACGTATTCTGCCGAGAAAACCAGTCGTGTGTACACTTTTCGCCGAGCATCCTGTCGGGAAGCTCGTCGAGCCAAAAAGAGAGCATGCTCTCTATTTCCTCGTTGTTCTATGGGGAAATTTGGCTCGACGAGCTTTTCGACAGCTGAACGGGAACCTCGATGGGCGGAACAATGAGTTTAGCCCGACGAGTTTCTCGGTCGTGTGTACGGGGCCTCATTTACATTACGAGGAAAGTTTCATTACGAGGAGTGAGACTAGAAGCTACACAAACATAATCAAGATCTCAAGATAGAAAGGAGAAAATCAGATATCTGAAGGAGATTATCTTACCACATGAGACCTTAACAAATATAACAAACAAGTGTGATTCAGCCCACTGAGCATCCAGCTATGACAGCACTGTCAATTCTGGATATATTGACCCCCTACAATTGGTGTTAATTAGCAGTAAAAATACAAATACATTAATCACAGGTTAAAATGGTATTATTAAACATCTGAAATACTATACGCAATTAAAAGAAAGCACATAAAATCATGGAAGTACATGCTTTGTTGGTGATAATCAAATTATGGTTATGACTATTCTTCTAATACACGTATAGCAGCCATTAGCTTGTTTAAAATTAGCTAACCTTACACTATTTACTAAAAGTGATTCAGACAGCTGTAAAGCACTCAATCACTTATACAGAAAAGCATTGTCCCACTCTCCAGATCCCATATACCCTCCTGATACGATCACTCACTTGAACCCCCCTCACAAGCCTAGCAGCACTGCAAGGACATTCAGCATAAAGAACTCTCATACACCCCCTGCATTGACTGAACCTGGAAACACTAAGCTATGAGCTCTTCCAAGATTAAAGGTTCAGTGTACTATGAGCTGTATATCGAAGTCTAGTTTATCAGAAAAGCAAAACTATATAAATAAACACATGATACCGCAATGAAATCTCTCGAACTGAGCCCTGTGATTTGAAAGTCTACCACTTTCATATACAAGGACCTTTAATGGCACATAATCAGCCTTTCTTAAAGACTCCAGGCAAAGTTTTCTTTAGTGCTATAGATCTTTGGTCGGTTTTTCTTTGCTGGCAGGTCATTAACCAAGGAAAAATATCATTAAAAAAACACACTCACAGTGATGAATAAAAAACTGGTGTATGTTGAAAAAATGTCAGACATGTTTTGTCAATTTCAGAAGTGAAATTTTATTGAAAGTTATATTTAATAAAAAGTCAACATGTTTTGGAGAATCAAATGGTCACTGTTTATTAGGGCTATAAGGCTGCGTACATACGATCAAATTTATCTGCTGGAAACGGTCCGACGGACCGTTTCAGCAGACAAATTCCATCGTGTGTAGGGGCGGACAGACAGGTTTTTCCAGCAGACAAATTTTAAAGCATGCTTTAAAATCTGTCTGCTGGGAACCCGTCTGTCCGACATGTCCGCTGGTTAGTATACTAACCAGCGAACATATCTGTCCGCACATGCGTCGAATGGATTTGACGCATGCGTGGAAGTATTTTACTTCCTGGTGACGGTGACGTGGCGGCGTCAGCGTCACCGCCACGCCACCGCGCTGTCTTCCGGCGGGGATTTTGGTTTGATCGTGTGTACACGATCAAACCAAAATAGCCCAGCAGACAAATCCGATCAAAACGGTCTGTCAGACCGTTTTGATCGGATTTATTTAGTGGTGTGTACGCGGCCTAAGAGGATAACAAATACCTTCAAGGTTATCCTTTTATAGCCGTAATGAAGAGAAACCCTTTGTGCCCCTGAAATGCTGTGAATTTGCTTGAATGCAACCTTTTAGAGAGAATGTAGCTGCTGGACTTTACAAAATGTGTCTGATCTCATCATACACTAGTCTACAAAATACATGTTCCATCCTACATCTGTCACTCCTTACAGAGTTGTCTAAAAATAAAACTAAGGGCCAGATTCTCATAAGAGATATGACGGTGTATCTCCAGGTACACCGTCGTATCTCTGTTTCTAAGCCCGGGTATCTATGCGTCTGATTCCTAGAATCATTTACGCATAGATACGGCGTAGATCCGACTGGCGTAAGTCACTTACACCGTCGGATCTTAAATGCAATACTACGCTGGCCGCTAGGTGGCGTATATGCAAATGAGCATGATACGCCGATTCCCGAACGTATTTGCGCCGTGTCACCGTAGTTTACGTAGTTTCCGTAAGCGTAAGGTTACCCCTACTATATGAGGGGTAGCTTTACGTCGGTCCGTCGTATGCCATGTTAAGTATGGACAGCGTCGTGTTTTTCCGTCGTTTACGTAAAACATTTGTGAATAGGGCTTTGCGTAAGTGACGTTCACGTCGGCTTCATTGGCGTTTTCCGACGTGAGTTGGAGCATGCGCACTGGGCTACTTTTACGGCCAATGCATGCGCAGTTTGTTCGGCGCGGAGCCCCCTTAATTTAAATACAAGCAGCCCCCTTTGAATTACGCGGCCTTACGCCAGGCCATTTACACTACGCCGCCACAAATTACAGAGCAAGTGCTTGGAGAATACGGCACTTGCTCCTGTAAGTTGTGGCGGCGTAGTGTAATTAGCTTACACGACACCGCCGCAGAATGTACGGGAATCTGGCCCTAACTTTTTAGTCACCAGACCTGAGGTGTCATTGAAACAGCTATTGGAAACCATAAACCAACACCCACCCCACACCTCCTCCCGGTTAGGAGAAAACTCAACAGTTTCAAACTCATCCGGACAATAACAAGATTTTGGCTGGAGTTTTGTGTTAGGCCACGTACACGCGTCCGAAAACCTCGTCGGGCTAAACCTATCGTTCCGCCCGACGAGGTTCTCGGCCGGCCGTCGAGTTCGTCGACCAGGCTGTCGAAAAAGGCGTCGAGCCATTAGTCCCGATGGCCGGTCGAGCAAATAGAGAACCTGCTCTCTATTTTGGCTCGACGAGCTTCCCGACTGGACGCTTGACGAAAGTGTACACACGATCGAGCTTCTCGGCAGAATATGGATCCCAGCGAGCTTCTCGCTGGATTCTGCCAAAAAACTCGGTCGTGTGTACGGGGCATTATACTTCTGTTCTTGGTGATAATTTTGACTTAAAACAATTGAAATGGTCTGAACTAGCAGCCTTGTTGTACATAAAATAAAAAAAAGCTTTACATATGTCAGTTTAAATATATGATCATTAAGTAGTAATAGAGACATTAAACCTACATAATATGTAACAAAACGGGTATGTGTCAGAGCAAGCACTGAAATAAATAGTCATTATGCAAAACACACAGAAAACAGATGGAATTATCAAACTCATGACCAAATTTACGATTGATAACATAAGTGATTAAACATAAAGCTCTCTTCAAACATTCCCTACTGTGTTTCTGGAAGGAATAATAAGGCACTATGATCTTGAATAACTTTTTAATTGCTTCTCTCTTTTTACATTAACCTCTGTAAATACAAGTCAAATTCAGTTTCTGCAATTAGAGTAACAGAGAGACACAAATATAATTTAAGGAATTTAAGCTTGTTTTGAATGTGAAATACAATTTTTACATAATTTATACACACACATATAAGCTAGACATGACCATAGGGTGAAAAAAAATAAGTAAAATTATGCAGAAAGGTAACTGGTAAATGCCATAATTACCATGATGTATCCTGAGGCTTCCCTGGCTTGTTTTAGAGCAGGGGTGGCTAACCAGTGGCCCACGGAGCCCTCTGATGTGGCCCGCGACCTCCTGCTCTGGAATGGTGGGTTGGCAAGTCCAGATCGCAGGCTGCCGACTCGCCATACCACAGCATCAGTGTTGTGAACTAAGCTGGTGGTAGAGGAAGAAAGTGGCTGTGGAGCAGAGTCCCATAAGCCGATGCTTCCTCTACAGCGCCGGCTTTTGTCACAGGCAAAGTTTATGGCTAAGTTCAGCTAACCCGCAGGATAGACACAGGATCACTATGCTACGAGTACACCACAGAACATCAGTGTGAAAGCAGTCTTAGGCCCTTTTCACACGATCTGTCTGACCAAATGGGACCCTCAATTCATCTCTATAGAGCGACATATGTCTGTTTACGCCCATCTACCTCCAATCTTAAAAACAGAAGGTAGTTTTGTTTTTGAATCCATCTGAGGTGCTTGTTCCCATTTGTATATGGTTAGAGACATAATTTTGTGATGAATCCTAGGTCTTCTCAAACACCAGATAAAAGTAAAGAATAATTTATGCAATATGTTAAAAAAAGGGGTCGAAAACTGATTCAGAATGTTTTTAAAGCGATATAAAAATCTCAGGCCGCGTACACACAAACGATTTTCTCGGCAGAATCCAGCAAAAACCTGTTGTGTGTACACTTTTCGCCGGGAAGCTCGTCGAGCCAAAAAGAGAGCATGCGCTCTATTTCCTCGTTGTTCTATGGGGAAATTTGGCTCGACGAGCTTTTCGACAGCTGAACGGGAACCTCGACGTGAACAACTAATTTTCCCTAGTGATCGGTGGATTCAGGACACTTGGTGCTAGACGATCCCTCAGCGGGGTGCTTTTTTGTATATAAACTGCGGACGTGCAGGCAAAACAGGTCCTAACACTCTGTCATTTTTCAAGATAGACCAATTCTTATTGATGATTCTCTCAAACGCCTTGAATTGAATTGAATTTAAGAATCATCCTGAAATTATTAACATCTGAGTTAGGTTTACTGACATGGCCAGCAACCAATATATTTCTCTCCATCATATTTACTTTAGTGAACTCACCTTCAAGATCACTTTTGCCGTAACCTTTTTCTTCAAACCTAGATAACACCACTCTAGACTGGCTGATGAAATCGCCAACTTCGGTGCAATTCCGACGCAACCTAATAAATTGACCCCTGGGGATATTGCACAACCATGATCGATGGTGGCAACTCCCCAGAGGTATATAGGAATTGCGGTCGGTAGGTTTGAAGTGGTTGATCAGTTTGAAATGATCATCTGACTTTTTTATCACTAAATCCAAAAACACCACTTGATCATTACTAATATTCCAAGAGAGAGAGATATTTTTGGTATTATTGTTTAGTGAATCAATAAATGATAACACCTTCCCAGATCAAAATAAGATCATCAATGAATCTGCGATAACAGACCAATTCGGGGGGGGGCGGTGGGCAAAAATGGCTTCCTCCTCCCAGTGGGCCATAAATATTTTGGCCACACTGGGAGCAAACCGAGCTCCTATAGCTACCCCCCTGGTCTGTAAGTAGAACTCCTTATCGTACCAAAAATAATTCCTGGTGAGACAGAAATTCAAACAAGTCAACAGAAATTCCTGATGTCTACCAGATAACGTAGAAAAGGCCAAAGCCCACTCGACTGATGACATAGCATCACCATGTCCTATAATAGTGTATAGTGAGCTTACATCAGCCGTCACCAGAATAGTGGACGATGTGCATTTCAGGGATTGAAGTAACTGTATGATGTGTTTAGTATCTTAAGAAAGCAGGTGTTTGGATGACAAGAGGCTGAAGAAAAGAATCAATGTATTGTCCCAATCTCGCTGAAATGGAATCAATCCCATTTACAATGGGCCTACCTGGGGGGGGTAGTACTGTTCTTATGGATTTTAGGCAAAAGTATATTACAGGAGTCCTACAAAAGAGGGGGTCCAAATACAGAGCCTCCTTCTTTGTTAGGATCTTTTGATCCTTCCCATCCTCCACAATGCTATGTAGTTCATCTTTGAATGATAACATGGGATCCCTCCCGAGAACACTGTAAGTGTCCTCATCACTTAAAAGATTACTAATTTCTGTCTGATATTACTCCTTACTCAAAATGACAAGTCCTCCCCCTTTGTCAGCGGGTCTTTGGGGGATTGAAAGGGTTACCAACAACTGGAGGGGGGGTAATCTTATTCGTCAGCTGAGTAAACGTGAATCCTATTGGATACATAAAACCGAGGTGCTTTCTCCTAGGGGATTGAATATTGATTTTGATATAAATTGTTTTATCACTGATCATTAATTGTTTTATTCTTTTGTATAGATGACCGCAGTTGACATTGCAATTTTTTAGTTACCGAAATTGATTTTATATAAATTTTTGGTTTTTATTAACATATTTTTAAAGTGATTAAATATTATTTATTTTTATAGCTAATTAGCATATGAGTATTATTTACACTTTTAAAGAATTAATATTCGAACCTGTGCATTTTTTTGCTTCTCTTCTTTGCGATAATATACATTGCAAGATGATAAGTCCTATGCATGAGTGTCTTTTTGCATGGTGTGGGCTGGACACTGCTATGCAAATTAGCCTTCTGACACTCGGTGTATGTTGACTCTCCATAATTAAGACGCTGGGTTCCTAAGGCAACTTACACATAAATAGCGGGTGTTCTCCACGCCTCCTTCACCGCTGAAGAAGTCCCCGCCCATAGAGGACGTAACGCGTACGGGAGGAGCGTTGTGGCATTACCCACGGCTATCACTTTGCGCAATATACACACTGTATACATCGGCACCGACCGTGGTGCCTTCATTGTGAGTTCTTTATCTTTTATTACGTTTAAATCGTTTATCCAAACGAAGAGCACTTTGTTTTTGCATTTGTTTATTACATGACCTGGGATGACCTATTGGTTTCTCTGTGACGTCTCCACTACTGCTGGATTTTCTGATATTTATACATAAAGCACATTTGACCCTCCATAATCAAAGGGTCCAGGTGGTAAGGTAAGAGGCCATTCCATGTGGTGGTGGATGTGTTTCTAGCACGTGTGAAGTTGTCTACACAGTCATCTGCCTGTCTACATTGGCACTCACTGGAGGTGTACTGCGATTTTATGGACTTTCTATTCATCTTTTATTATTTTATTTGAGCGCTGCTCCATCTGTATTTGTTTCTCCACAGGGATTTTGAGATTATTGACTCTCGTGTTCAGCTGCTATACCGGGGTTCATTTGTCATTTTTGTGCTGATTTATTTTCTTTTTATTCTATTTTCTATTATTTTCTATTTTTTCTATTCAAATTCATTCTATTTGAAATTTGAATTTCGGAAGTGGTTATATTCTATTATTTTCTATTCCATTCTTTCCTTATGTATTCGAATTAAAATGTATTCTATTTGAAATTTGAATTTCAGAAGATGGTTATATTCTATGATATTCTATGTGTTTCTATTATATTCTAGTCTATTCTGTTCTTTTATTTTCTATTCTATTTTGTTCTGTTTTACTCTATTATATCTGATTATTTTATTTTCTGTTATACTTTTTGGAAATTGGAAAAGGATTTGAATTTGAAAATGATTCAGAAACGATACGAATTTCGTCCAATTTTTTTTATCGTTATTTCAGATTTGTTTAAGTTTAGTACTATTGTAGTGTAAAATGTATCCAAATTTCAACAAAATTCAAGTAGGAATTGCTTTGTTGTCATATAAAATTCTATGTAGACCTCAAGCTTTTTCTGATACTTAGTTTTTCTACTGTTCAGGAGGTACAGTATCAATTGAACACAACTATAGTAAAAGTCATAGGAATATGTTTCTTTACACTGAAAATTAAGGCAACTTGCATATTAGTTAGCTGGCTTTGCATTTACCTAAGTGTACAAAACTCTGTGTGTGTCTTGTCTGGAAATTTCTGTGACCCACTAGGAAAGAAAATCAGTTCCTTAGTGCAATAAAATTGCTTACCGAAACAAATTCAAAGAAAATGAGCTTTTACTTGTCTCTGACAAGGAGGGTAGCAGATCCTGTTATTTATGTATTTATTTTTTCCATCAAGAAAGCTGTGAAAAATACCAATAATATGTATTTTTGTTGTACTACCAACTTAATAAAAATTCCTTTGAAACAAATAAGAGATGACACAGAAATATACAAGTAATCTGCATGTTTCTCTCTATTGTTTTCTTAGATTTTTATGATTTATTTTAAGCTAATATAAAGCTAACAAGATAAAAGCAATCAAACCAAATGCTCTAGCCTGTCAATTTATATTTTCAATTTAATACAAGGCAGAAGATTGCTTTTTCTCTCAGCTGTGACCAAATAACTAGGTTCAGGCATTGCTGTTTAAGGACCTTTCTTCCCATTTGTCCGCCACATCCCTTAAAATATAGCCTCCATAACAGACTCTAGAGCTTGACATGATTAAATGGTAAGAAAAGGGCTACAAGAGGTGCCAAAATACACATGAAACGTAACATTATATTGTTAAGGACTCTATGACGAAAAATACTGTGAACTTGTTTTTGTTCTTTGGGCAAGTAAAAAATGCTAGTCATTGATTGCTGAACTACAGGTAAACAGATACATATATCATTTAAATACATAGTAGGTGTTTTATCTGTTAAAAGATGGTCTACCCTTACAGGCAGAGGAGTGGCTTGCCACATGTAATCACAGACGTCCTGCGGGCGCGGTCACGGAGCTTTGGACCGGGTCGCGAGCGCGCTGCTGGCAGCGCGCTCGCAACCCATGGCTGGGCTCTTAAAGGGGACGTACATGTACGTCCATGTGCCCAGCCGCGCCATTCTGTCGACGTATATCGGTGTGCGGCGGTCCTTAAGTGGTTAATGAAAGCCGGGGTGTCCAATACCTATGTTGTGAGCAACGACTCCTGGCACTTTGTTTTATTGCCTACATATATATTATTATAATTTTTTTACTGTCTTTTCTGGGTCCTTTACTTTTGTATTGTTCACTTACGTTGCTAAATAAAATAAAATAAAGATTATTAAAAAAAAAAGATGGTCTAACCACTTAAGGACCGCCGCATGTACATTTACGTCGGCAGAATGGCACCGACAGGCACATCAACGTATATATACGTTGGTGCCTTGGGGGGGATCGGGGGTCCGATCGGACCCCCCCCGTACATGCGGCGGTCCGCGCGGCTGCAGGAGCGATCCGACAAGTGGGGGCGGCTATCCGTTTTCATCCGCCCCCTCCGGATCGCTCCCAGCCAATGCGCGCGCCCGCCCGCCCTGTCACTTCCTCCTCCTGTGTAAACACAGGAAGGAGGAAGCGACGTGATCTCTCCCTCGGCGTTTGTTTCAAGCGCCGCTGAGGAGAGATCACCACACACCAAGTAAGTCTGCACCAAACAGCACACTTACACACACACAAACACATTTAACCCCCGCGATCGCCCCCCCCCCCCCCCTCCCCCCTGTCACAGTGTCACTGAATGCAGTAATCATACATGTATGATTACTGTATTTAGTGTCAGTGTGACAGACAGTGTGACAGTCAGTCAGTATTAGTGTCAGGGTAGCCCCCCCCACCCCCCCCAATAAAGTTTTAACCCCTTGATCACTGCCCTAGTTAACCCTTTCACTCCCTATTGCCAGCGTCACTAAGCGATCATTTTTCTGATCGCTGTATTAGTGTCGCTGTTCCCGCTAGGTAGCTAATTTTTTTTTAATGCGATTTTTTTTTTACTAAAGACATGTGGCTAAATAAATTTTGGCCTAATGTTTGACTAAAATTTAGTTTATTGGTTTTTTATTATAACAAAAAGTAAAAAATATTGATTTTTTTTCAAAAATGTCGCTCTATTTTTGTATATAGCGCAAAAAATAAAAATCGCAGAGGCGATCAAATACCACCAAAAGAAAGCTCTATTTGTGGGAAAAAAAGGACGCGAATTTTGTTCGGGAGCCACGTCGCACGACCGCGCAATTGTCTGTTAAAGCGACGCAGTGCCGAATCGCAAAAACCCCTTGGGTCATTTGCCAGCGTATTGGTCCGGGTCTTAAGTGGTTAAGCAACAAAACTAAGTCGCCTCCCTGTCCCAGCCCATGACTGGACAGTGAAGGAGTACCAATCAACTCATGAAGTCATCACTCTACTCTCCTTTTAACCAGCAAGTTTATTGTCACATGGGACATTTGAATTGGATCCTAGTGCTGCCCTTTCCTCTCACAGTCCATGTGCTGCTGTACAGTGGATTACAAGAGGCTAACATCAAGTAACATTCAGCCACTGTAATATTTCATGCCATACACAGAGTTGTGCACTAACGCACCTGGGACATGCGAGTACCACACTGGGGGGGTTGTTCCAATTTGTTTAATAAAACGTTTAAAGCGATATCACACTAGCAAGGCTTTTTATTCCCTATTATTCCCGAGATACTGTGTGGGAAGCCCAGGATCCCGTTACCTTTACAGAACCCAGGGGTGGTTCACAAGCGTGTACTGACTGACCATAATCGCTAAGTCACATGCTCCAAGGTGAGCATTTAATACCTAGGGGGTCACTGGAATGATCTGCAACACCTGTCAATCATTTTCAGACACATGGATTTATAAGCATGTCAGCAGTGCTATTACTGGATACCACGCATATGTACTTTTTTCAACAGGACTGTCACAGCATTGTCTTATAAAAAGACTTGTTTTTGCACAATATCAGTTTTGGTATTTAAAGTGGGACTAATGTTGTTCCCAATATACCACCAGACACTTCTATCTGTGTTACAAAGCACTTGGATGCACATGAGCACTTAATTATTGTTTTTATTTTGGTCATATCACATCTATGTCACATACAGTATGTCACATTAACACTACATTATTATTATTATCATTATACAGGATTTATATGTGTTTGTTTTAATCTTCAGCACGCATTTGTTGTGTAATATTCCAAAGCGCAGTGTATAATTTACTAACATTCAGTTACTTACTCTATTTATTTCATTTTATAAAATATACAGCAGCAATAATTGGTGATTTTATGTCTGCCCCGTAGTTCATTTTTTAGGTGTATGTATTAAAACCCTAAGTAAATTGAATTTAGTAAGTTAAAGTTCTATGTATCAATTATTTTATTTTTTTCATATAAAATACTTGTTTTCACCTTATGTTTATTTTTGCAGCCCCCTCCTGTCTGCATGTATATATTCCTGGGATGACTGCATGGCATTTCACAGGCAGGGTTTCCCGACTGTGATAATAGTGGACCACTTCTGAATATTGGGTAATGAAATTGTTCCTTGCAGTCTCCATCGAATGTCCGTGTGACAGGATGACTGGATTTTATTTGGGGTAAATTGAGAGTCTACGGTCATTCTATAACAGGATAACAGGAAGTGCCTAAACATGGATCTTCACGATTACTCACTTCATGTTTTCTCTGCAACAACATTTTTCTACTTTTCAGTTATTGCAACAGGTACATTAGTAATTGAAAACAACTCTAGTACCATGGCTGTAACATGCCTTCTTGACTCTCCTCCCAGCCAGCCAAGGTCGCTTATAATGGTTGGCCTGGATCCTCCTCAGCCCTTAAACCCTCCCCCTCTACTGGCCTCTATTGTCTTGACCCCCTTTCCTCTATAGTCTACTCTGGCTTTTCTTTACTTCTTCACCTGCTGGGTATACAGCCCCTTTTCAGTTTGTTCAACCCTCCTACACAGCCACCCCTTTGTTTCTTCTTGGTCCTTCCATTTTAGGACTTATTAGAATGTATACTATACCACAATATAGATATTGTAGGGCCCAGGGGAGGCTCACGTTATTAGGAACCTCCCTAGTACCCTCTGGTCATCACAGGCACTGGACCATACCTATTTGTTGCTGCTATAGCCACTCTCAGGATTTTTATTTTTTTTTACATATTTTGTCTTCTTTGGCAAACTAACTCTTGTTATAATTGTCAAAGCTAGCCCGAGTGGGCGAAACTTTTGCACCAAATATATACCACTGAAAGAGAAAAGAACTCTAGTAAAAGTAATACCAATCCTTGCAGTAAAAATGAAGGCAATTTGCGTGTTAGTTGGTTGGTTTTCTCTTACACATAAATAGCGGGTGTTCTCCACGCCTCCTTCACCGCTGAAGAAGTCCCCATAGAGGTCGTAACGCGTACTGGAGGAGCGTCGTGACGGCACCCGTGTCTATCACTTTGCTCATTATACACGCTGTATACATCGGCACTTACCGTGGTGCCTTCATTGTGAGTGTTTTTTATCTTTAATTACGATTAAATTGTTTATCCAAACGGAGAGCACTTTGTTTTGGCATTTGTTTATTACATGACCTGGGATGATCTATCGGTTTCTCTGTGACGTCTCCACTACTGCTGGATTTGCTGATATTTATACATAAAGTGCATTTGACCCTCCATAATCAAAGGGTCCAGGCGGTGAGGTGAGAGGCCATTTCATGTGGTGGTGGATGTGTGTCTAGCACGTGTGAAGTTATCTACACAGTCATCTGTCTGTCTACATTGGCACTCACTGGAGGTGTACTGCGATTTTATGGACTTTCTATTAATCTTTTATTATTTTATTTGAGCGCTGCACCATCTGTATTTGGTTGGCTTTCACTATTTATTGAAAGCTGCATATATGAAAAATTTGAAAATAACTTTAACATGTAAAATTTTGTATTAGACTTTAGTGATTGTGTTTACATGTAATGTAAGCTAGGTTCCAACAAAGGAAACCACACCACTGCTGTCTGTTGGCAAGGAACCAACGATTAATCTGTTTTTTTAACAGTTGACAAAAAAGAAACAAAGCTTCATTGCTAAATATTTAAATATATACTACACTTTTTTTCTCTACAGCCTATTCAAACATGAGCATAGATTAAAATGCATGAAAAAGCTCAAAAAATTGTTGTGTATTGCCTTCCCTTGGCGTGCATTTTTATGTGCGTTTACGTGCACATAACGCAACCTGCGTTCTTCCAGTGCAGTGCAATTCTTCCCGTGCAGTAAAACACAGGACACTGCTGTATTTGTGAACAGGACCTTTGTTACATTACTTATCTGTAATGAAGTATGTCCAACGATGTGCAGAGTCCATTAGGATCCTGTAAAAAAAACTTCACTGCAGGGCTGCCCTGTCCTCTTCCTGCAGCTGAACTTCTGGCACTGTGGGGATTAACAGTGGGGGGGGGGGGGGGGGGGGGGTGTGGAGGGAGTTAGTGTTAGCGGAAGGATTTCAGGCAGTACTCTGATGTCTGGTATATGAAAGATATGATGGGACCCAAACTTGACCCGAAGCCCATTGAAGTCAATGTGGACCCAAATTTTTGAGGCTAGAGGGCTGCAAATGGCAGCAAAATGTTGGTAAGAGCATATCAAGTACTCTGCAATCAAATGTGGATAGGAAAATAACTTAAAATAACATAAAATACATAAAAAAATAAAAAATCTTGACAAGCAGGAAAATTCCCCAATGAGGGGACACTATCCCTCGAACTGATACCAATTATGCGGCACTATTTCTCCCACTGACACAAATGATGGGACACTATTACTCCCAATGATATTAATGATGGGGCACTATTTCTCCCACTGACACAAATGATGGGACACTATTCCTCCCACTGATACCAATGATGGGACACTATTCCTCCCACTGATACCAATGATGGGACACTATTCCTCCCACTGATACAAATGATGGGACACTATTCCTCCCAATGATACCAATGATGGGACACTATTCCTCTTACTGATACCAATGATGGGACACTATTCCTCCCACTGATACCAATGATGGGACACTATTCATCCCACTGATACCAATGATGGGACACTATTCCTCCTACTGACACAAATGATGGAGCACTATTCCTCCCACTGATACCAATGATGGGACACTATTTCTCCCACTGACACAAATGATGGGACACTATTCCTCCCACTGATGCTAATGATGGGACACTATTCCTCCCACTGATACCAATGATGGGGCACTATTTCTTCCACTGACACAAATGATAGGGCACTATTCCTCCAAATGATACCAATGATGGGGCACTATTTCTCCCACTGACACAAATGATGGGGCATTATTCCTCCCAATGATACCAATGATGGGGCACTATTTCTCCCACTGACACAAATGATGGGGCACTATTCCTCCCAATGATGGGGCACTATTTCTCCCACTGACACAAATGATAGGACACTATTCCTGCCAATGATACCAATGATGGGACACTATTCTGGTGCAATTAGAATTGTGAAGTAGGACTGACTCCTAACTAATTCTCTCCCTATAAGCAAAATTAGGAATATTTCCCTACAGTAGCTAATGCAGAGTATGTTACAAGATCATATGCAATGCTGGGGCAATATGCAGAGTATTTGACAGGAACATATGCAATGCAGCTGCAATTAGGTTTGTGAAGTAGGACCGACTCCTATATATTTCTCTGCCTATAAGCACAATCAGGAACCTTCATCCTAAATTATCTAAGGCAGAGTATCTGACAGGAAAAAATGCAGTGCAGCTGCAATTAGATTTGTGAAGTAGGACAGACTCCTATCTAACTCTCTCCCTATAAGAACATCAGGAACCTTTCCCTACAGTAGCTAATGCTATGTAGATCGCTGAGTATTGTAATTTGATTTCTGAAGCAGCACAATCCTATCTAAATCTGTCCCTGAGAGCAACAGCAGCCTTTCCCTACCCTAGCTAAAGCAGAGTGATGAGCTGTGCTGTGTGCCTCTAGCTTATATAGAGGCTGGGTCACATGCTCGGTCACATGCTGCACTGGCCAATCACAGCCATGCCAGTAGACTTCTAGGTTACACAAGTAAAACAAATGGTGATTGGCTGCCGTGCAGTGCGCCGTTACATAGCCGAACTCCGAACCCGAACTTTCAGCAAATTATTCGGGTTCGGGTCCAAAAAAAAACAAAGTTTGGTACGAACCCAAACTTTACAGTTCGGGTTCGCTCAACTCTATTAGGGACCTGTTTTTTTTTTTTAAATGTATAGTTGTGAGCAGCAAATTCAACAATCATCATATTTATTAACCACTTAAGGACCCCCGCACGCACATATACGGCCACAGAATGGCACGTACAGGCACAAGGGCGTAAATTTACGTCCCCGCCTGAGTGCGGTTCGGGGGTCCCATCGGGACCCCCTCCGCGGCGTGCGGGGGTCCCCCTGGCTCCGGGAGCGATCCGGCATCTGGGGGCGGATGTCGGCGAATACCCGCCCCCCCGCGATCGCTCCCAGCCAATGGGAGCGCGCTCCCATCCTGTCATTTCCTCCTCCTGTGTTTACACAGGAAGGAGGAAATGATGTAATCTCTCATCGCAGCGCTGTTTCCCAGCGCTGCTGATGAGAGAAGACACCACAAGTAAGTGTGCACCAACACAACACTGACACACACTCACATAGGCATATTAACCCCTTGTGATCGCCCCCCCCCCCCCCTGTCACAGTGTCACTGAATGCAGTGATCTAATCACTGCATTTAGTGTCAGTGTGACAGACAGTGTAAAAAAAAGTTAGTGTTAGGTTCAGGATAGCCCCCCCACCCCCCCTAATAAAGTTTTAACCCCCTGATCACCGCCCTAGTTAACCCTTTCACTCCCTATTGCCAGCGTCACTAAGCGATCATTTTTCTGATCGCTGTATTAGTGTCGCTGTTCCCGCTAGGTAGCTATTTTTTTTTATTGCGATTTATTTTTTTACTAAAGACATGTGGCTAAATAAATTTTGGCCTAAATGTTTGACTAAAATTTAGTTTATTTGATTTTTTTTTTAACAAAAAGTAAAAAATAGTGTTTTTTTTTCAAAAATGTCGCTCTATTTTTGTATATAGCGCAAAAAATAAAAATCGCAGAGGTGATCAAATACCACCAAAAGAAAGCTCTATTTGTGGGAAGAAAAGGACGCAAATTTTGTTTGGGAGCCACGTCGCACGACCGCGCAATTGTCTGTTAAAGCGACGCAGTGCCGAATCGCAAAAACACCTTGGGTCATTTACCAGCGTATTGGTCCGGGTCTTAAGTGGTTAACAACTGTATATTATGAAGGTCTGCCTAAGCAGATGATTCAATTAATATATAGGTAATCAGGTTAGCCCTTGCACTATACAGTTGCTGTTACAGTAAATCAAAAAAATAAAATTATTGACTTAATTAAAATTATTTACTTCTGTTAAAAAAAAAAAATCCTTTCTGTGTGATCTATATACATTGCATATAGTCTAACAAACTTTGTAGCAGATTCATACCCATTTCCATTGTTTCACTATGTCTTTTCCAGACTGATTCCTAAATGGGAAGGTTTGGGTTATTATAACTACCTAGTATTCAGAAGAATAAAGCTGTAGTTTTCGCATCCCTTTAGAAGTAATTAACCCTTGGGGGGTATCTCCTCAAAACTGAAATTCATTTTGCAGGGGATGCCTAAAATGTGACCAGTCAGAGAAGCAGCAAAGCACTTTTTTAAGGGCTTTTGGTACATCGATGTTGTACTGAATGCCTCCAGGTTGCATATTGAATTGTTTGACAGTTTTAGAAAAACGCTTCAGCTTTAAAATAGAAAAGTACTTTTCATTGCAAATGGATTGATTAGAAATTTTACGGTACTGTATATGCTATATTATTTTTTTTATGAATGTTCTACTATAATGCTTACTGAAAACTTAACTGATACAAACCAATATGAGAACTTGTGAAAATGTAAATCGTTGGTGACAGACACAAAAGCCATTGAATGCAAAATGTCTACATAAACTATTTGACAAAATTATTTGACAAACTATTTGACTAAAAAGAGCAATCAGGTAGAGAATTGCTACAAACAGGATTTGAACTTTCATGAATGTACAACAAAGGGAGAATGTGAACTGTTTTTTTGTATTGTATCTGATAAAAACCAAGCAAGTATGGCAAGTATGAACTCCTGAACTGCGATCAGCAGTCCATGTTGGTGAAAAATGGGAGAGACCCCGGAGAGGCGCGGCCCGACATTACTCATCAGTGTTTGTTGATGCTCCTGGACAGCCCCCTGAACCGGGCGGGGCTATTACAAGTGTATATCCACACCCAGCGCAACGTGCTGATCGAGGTGAACCCGCAGACGCGCATTCCGCGAACCTTCCCCCGATTCTGCGGACTCATGGTACAACTTCTACACAAACTGAGTGTCAGAGCGGCTGATGGACCCCAGAAACTTTTAAAGGTTATTAAGAATCCGATTACAGATCACCTCCCTGTGGGGTGTGTGAAGGTCTGCACCTCCTTCCAGGGGGAGCGCGTCCCCTTTGTGCGGGATCTCGTGCCCACTGAGGAGCCGACCATGATAGTGGTGGGAGCGTTCGCCCACGGGGCGGTTAACATAGATTTTGCAGAACGCACGGTGTCGATCAGCGAATATCCTCTATCGGCCGCCCTCACCTGCACCAAGATCTGCTCCGCGTTTGAGGAAGTGTGGGGGATCATGTGAAGATTTCCTAATATCCCCTCCCCCCTCATCGTTATCTACTTCTCCAAATGTCTCCCTGTTCATAGAAACTTGTTATTTTATATGTAATTATCGTGTGTGAAGGTTCTTCCGTGTCCGGGGGGTCCATGGGGGTCAGGGCCGCGTGGGGGGTCCATGGGGGTCAGGGCCGCGTGGGGGGTCCATGGGGGTCAGGGCCGCGTGGGGGGTCCATGGGGGTCAGGGCCGCGTGGGGGGTCCATGGGGGTCAGGGCCGCGTGGGGGGTCCATGGGGGTCAGGGCCACGTGGGGGGTCCATGGGGGTCAGGGCCGCGTGGGGGGTCCATGGGGGTCAGGGCCGCGTGGGGGGTCCATGGGGGTCAGGGCCGCGTGGGGGGTCCATGGGGGTCAGGGCCGTGTGGGGGGTCCATGGGGGTCAGGGCCGCGTGGGGGGGTCCATGGGGGTCAGGGCCGCGCGGGGGGGTCCATGGGGTCAGGGCCGGAATTACATTGGCCCCGCCCAATAGGTGGCCCCGGGAGGAGGAACCAGGAATCGACATGCCACTGCTGATGAGGAAGCAAGAAGTCCCCGCCCCCGCAACTACAACATCTGTGGAATGAATGTACATTTCATTGTTTTTGAAAGAAAATAAAACCAAAAAAAAAAAGCAAGCATGGCTTGCCCAGGGATAAGAGAATGTTTCACAGTAGGCCAGTCAAGACAAAGGAGACTTTAAACCCTGGAAGCAGGTATATTCTGTTTGGAGTGAAAATGCGAAGAATACAGCGGGTATAAAAGTAGCTTAAAGAAAAAAGATTTTTAGATTAAAAAATGTATTTCTATAAAATGCCCAAACATCTATACAGAAATTTGTAATTGTTAGGACTATGTATATTTTGGGCGATGTCATATAAACATCTTTCCTTGTCTCTGTCTTCTAATTCTACATAAAGATGAATTTAATTGGAAGATACAATTTAAATAAAATATATTTAAAATATAAAAAAAAATGTTTAGTTTTGCATTTTTTCACTAGACTACTTAAGAATAAGCTAAGGTTCACATTTTCTAAGCCATTAGGTTTGCGCTGCATAGAGTTAAAATGTATGTTGTAGCCCCGGGAGTCCCACAGCTTCAAATTCAATGAATAACATTTACAAACATTATATACCAACTTCAAAAAGTTGTTTTCCTGGTTTAGGTCCCTTAACATCTTAGCAAAGGCGTCTTACCTGACAGAAGTTCAGAGATTTCTAAACTCTTGTTAATCCTACTCACTAGGCAATATGCTTACATGCTCATCTAAATCCCCTAGTTATTTCGCCCTCACTTGGTTTAAGGGTGGATTCACACCTATGCATTTTTTGTGCATTTTGCAAATTTGCACTACAGTCCATTTAAAGCGGGGGTTCACCCTAAAAAAAAATTATAACATTACATTGAGCCGACAGTATGCTGGTGTTTTTTTTCGTACATACCGTTTTATGGCTATTTTTACCCCCGGCTTTCGGGTAGTGAATCCCGTGGGAGTGGGCGTTCCTATTCACAGGCTAAGTGATTGACGTGCTTCCGATCGGTGCATACTGCGCGTCACGAGTTGCCGAAAGAAGCCGGACTGCGAGTCGGCTCTATACGGCACCTGCGCACCGGCGTACGGCTTCTTTCGGCAACTCGTGACGCGCAGTATGCGCCGGTCGGAAGCACATCAATCACTCAGCCTGTGAATAGGAACGCCCACTCCCGCGGGATTCACTACCCGAAAGCCGGGGGTAAAAATAGCCATAAAACGGTATGTACGAAAAAAAAACACCAGCATACTGTCGGCTCAATGTAAAACGGTATGTACGGAAAAGAAAAAAAAATACCAGCATACTGTCAGTCTCATAAGTCGGCTCAATGTAATGTTCGAATTTTTTTTAGGGTGAACCCCCGCTTTAACATGGTTTCCTATGGAACATGTTCTGTAGAGCAAATTTGCCAACATGCAAAAAGCACTAAAAATGCATAGGTGTGAATTCAGCCTAAACAAGCCTTATAAAATTATTTATATTACATCACATATATTTACTATTGCTATGAGAGATTTGGTCAGCAGGGAACTAAGCCAGATACTATCAATGATAGTTTTTTGTAATACAAATGGCTATTTTGCAGGTTGCAGTTTGCATATTCCAGGTCCATTTTTCAATACACATTTTTGATCCTGCAGGAATACGAAATAAGGTTTGGACAGCCGCACTCCAAAAAAAGGTCCTTTTATTGTAAAAACAAATCACAAAAATACATGCCACAGCAAAAAAAACAGATGGAACTGGCGCGTTTCACACTGTAACTTAGTGCTTAATCATAGCTACACATTGATCCATTAAAAGATATTGAACCAAAAACCAGAACGAAGCCCCTGAAAATCCTTTCCATAAAAATGCACAGATGTGAACTACATCCATGGGAAACCATGTTAAATGAACTGTAGTATGTTTCTGCAAAACTGAAAACGCACAAAAAAATGCATAGGTGTGAACCAGGCCTAAATGGCTTTTGCTGTTACGCCTACATTTTGGATTAGGTAAATTAAAATGTACAGGTTTTCCAGAATCACAACTTTATATTTTATTCTACTTGCAAATAAACTAGTTCAATCTATAAGAATTATGCCCCTTTCACAGGGGAGTGTCCGTGTACAGACTCCGCTTTTCTCAGCAGGGATTGATTACCCCAAAAATGTATGTAATTAAATATAAGCAGCACTGTAAACAATGTAAGATGAAATATCCGTTTTCACAGGTATTCAAAAATAATGCTAATGTCCATAAACATCACCATGTGACAAAAGTGAATATGTGCACAAATTTAAAAAAATATATAAATGTCTTTAAATATTAATTAAACATAAGTCCATATAACACATCAAGTAGGTTTGTGAAAAGATATTGATAATAGCTTCCAATCTTCCACCATGTGGTGTCAGTGAATCCTCTCCCTTCAGATGCAAAACTCACCAACTCAAATTGCCTTACACTCTCGTGTTTGGCATGTAAACAGTTCCAACCAATTCACTGTAAATAAAAGAAGTGCTCAAAATAGCGTGATACTGTAAAATCAGTTTAATACCACACTTAAATCTTCAAATATAGCACACACATGAATCTCAAAAAATAGAGCAATACACTGCACAGCAAACACTCGTTCAGAGATGAACCGAAAACCGAGTATATTGGTCACAGCAGGCCCAAGGTGTCAACTGATCGCTCACCACCTCCCCTCTGTTCCTCCTGGATCTCTGCTTCCTTGATCGGCCTTGATACGTCACACGTTCACTTCAGATGGTTGCCGCACAGCCACGTCCCGACATGTTTCGTCGATCAATCCTATGACTAAGTCTTTTATGACAAAACATGTCGGGTGGTTGGAACTGGGATTATCTGCTACACCTACCAGTGAGGTCTTTTTGTACACGTTTACACACCAAACACGAGAGTGTAAGGCAATTTGAGTTGGTGAGTTTTGCATCTGAAGCGAGAGGATTTACTGACACCGGGTGTGGTGGAAGATTGGAAGGTATTATTATTTTTTTCACAAACCTACTTGATGTGTTATATGGACTTATATTTAATTAATATTTAAAGACATTTATATATTTTTTGAAATTTGTGCATATATTCACTTTTGTCACATGGTGATGTTTATAGACATTAGCATTATTTTTGAATACCAGTGAAAACTGATATTTCATCTTACATTGTTTACAGCGCTGCTTATATTTTATTACACAAATTTTTGGAGTTTTAGAATATGTTTTTTACAGTTAGAGCTCTAACAGGTCTGACTCTGCACAGTGAGCAGAGACGGACCCGTCACCCACTGGTTCAGCGGGGAGCAGGTCCGATCTGATCCACCAGACAGATGGAAAATAGCCCATTGGGAAGATATTGCCTCACTTCCTGTGACTGCAGGACAACACACGCAGGGAAATTGTTGTTCACTGAGACACGAAGACACAAACAATACCAATCACCAGACAGAGGTTTCAACCCTTCATTTTATTTAGAAAAATATAAATAAAAGTGTTTTACTGCAGTCTATATTCCCACAAGAGAGATTTGCCTTTACTTTCTGTCCATAGAGAGAGGGGAAATCCTGCAAGTGGGGACAGACACATGAAATAAAACAAATAGAGGTTCTACCTCTTTCTTAGTCTACAGTATACAATGTTGAAGAAGTAGTTTGGCTGGAGTTGGGCTTTAAGTCACTAAAAGGCTCACCTTTCTTAGCCCTCACAGAAAATGTTTCTACATTAGAGATTAGAAGGTTGACAGACTACTGAGTCAATGCCGGGAGAAGGAGCAGAATGAGCTGAGTCCTTGAAAGAATGACCTGAACAGGTTTAGTGCTTTTGCTATGAATTTAACTTTGAATTGTACACGGTTTTAATTCAAGGGGCAGCAGTTGGCATTAATGTGCATTTAGGAGACTCAGTGCTGCTTTGTGCAAACACCTTTAGAAAAAAACACAAAGAACGACGTGTACATGTCCTGATTACATTTAGTACACACTAGCACAAGTCAGAAGGTCTTCTGCTAACAATTCAAAAGACTTGGCATCTTGTAAGAAATTATGGGCTTCTAGTGACATAATTAAAATTGCATCATTGGGTGTGTCGTCCATTTTTGAAGAGGTCAGCATTATGATTAAATGCTAGCGTTCTAGCTATCTAAATGGAAAGTATTGTTAGAAGTGAATATTGCTGATGGACACCGTGGATTCTAATAGGATGTGACATACTCACTTTCACTGCTACATGCCAGGGTGTTCACAGATGGACCCATGGCTTCTCAGATTAATGAGATCACTGACTTAAATGCATAAAGTCAAGCATGAGACCCTTTGGTAAAATATAACCTAGATTATGAATAAAGCAACAGTATTAATCTGGGGTCGGGACATCTGTATAGAGATTATCTAATATTCCCATTCATTAGAGGTGTAGCCGGTGGTGTTTATCACAATATCCACATGTAACAAGTATTAACAGCTAATTTTTTTATTCACCACATTCTGAAAGATAAAGCCAAATACTTTTTTTGCATGAAACAAGAGTTACCTAGAGACTGAATGAATATGAGCAACTGTCATTATGGTGGGTAGAGAAGTGGCTAAGAGGCAGGAAATCTGTATTGGGTGCAGGCAAAGGCAGAAGGTGTATTTTGTGTGTGCAGGTGAATGTCTATCAACAGTCCTTGGGGAATGGAAATAGTTGTCATTCAGTCCTGGGTGTAGGAAACGTGTGCATGTCTTTTAGCTCTACTTGCTGCAGCAGGCTGTGCCTCAGTTCATGTGGGTGGGTATATACAGCAGGGCTCAAAATTTCAAGTCTTGAGCTACCAGCCAGGCCTCAAGGGTTACTAGCAACTAGTTGCCTCATCCAACCCATACCCTGCCCCTAATTCTCCCTCTAATCACGCCCTCATAAATTATTTTGTGAAGTGTTTATGCATAATTAAGTTGCAAAAATAAATATTAATAACAACTTTATCAGTTCCCCTCAGCAGAGCCTCACCTGTGCCCATCAATGCAGCCTCACCGTGCCCACCATTGCACCCTCACCGTGCCCACCATTGCACCCTCACCGTGCCCACCATTGCAGCCTTACCGTGCCCACCATTGCAGCCTTACTGTGCCCACCATTGCAGCCTTACCATGCTCATCATTGCGGACTCACCATCCCCCATTGCAGATTCACCTTGCCCCCTTTGCTAATTCACTTTGCCCCCTTTGCCGATTTACTGTGCCCCCATTGCTGATTCACTGTGCCCCCATTGCAGACTCACCGCGCCCCCATTGCGGACTCACCGCGCCCCCATTGCGGATTCACCGTGCCCCCATTGTAGATTCACCGTGCCCCCATTGTAGATTCACTGTGCCCCCATTGTAGATTCACCGTGCCCCAATTGCAGATTCACTTTGCCCCCAGAGAAGACTCACGTGCTTCCATTGGCGGACAGATTATGACAGTAGGAAGAGTAGAGCCATTCTTCCAGTGATCGCCTGATGGCAGAGAGCATAGAGGAAGAGTAGAGCCGTGGGATCGCAGAGCGGTATAGCCCGCTGTTTCAACTTACATTGAAATTTCCTCCGCTCTGCCCACAGCCCCGCCTCCTCCTGACCCCGCACCTGTAATAGACAGAATGCTGGTCCAATGCTGAGATGTGTTGTCTATCACAGGCGTGGGGTCAGGAGGAGGAGGCGGGGCTGTGGGTAGAGCGGAGGAAATTTCAATGTAAGTTAAAACAGAGGGCTATACCGCTCTGCGATCCCACGCCTCTCCGCTTCCTCTATGCCATTGGCCATCTGCAAGAACGGCTCACGATTAGCCGCGATCGCCAGCGGCGCTCGCCCCCCCCCCCCCCCACTCCCAGACAGCCCTGCTCCTCGCCAGACCTCATTTTCCACTCGCAAATTGCGAGTAGGCGAGTGGAAAATTTGAGGTCTGATAGACAGTATCCGTGTTGAGGGAGGTTATGAGTAGGCATTAAGCACTGATTGTCTATGATCACCTGGAAAGGTGGTCTTATCATTCATTTGCAAAACATATTTGCCACAATTGAGCAACTCTTGACCTTTCCTGTAGTTGCACAGGTTGACAGAAGGTTCCAAATGAAGACTGGCAAGCCATTCTGGCACCATAAAGTTACTATAAATATTTTCCCTATGACAGTGTGTGTGTTGCTGCATTAAAGCCGAGCATGTGAGTCCATCAACACAGCACTGCATATTTGTCAAGAAATTAAACGAGCAGCATATGTACAGTGGAGTCATCTTGCAAAAATTCAAAATCCTCCATACCACTACAGCAGGGGGGAAAGGGGACAAACATTCTCAACAGTCTCAAAGTGCTTGTAAAGGCTAATTATAACTATTCTTAAAAATGCTCATTCCCCAATCTTTCAACATATCCCAGCAACAAAACAAAAAAGGGCTTTGTATCAATCTTTTTTAAAGCTGTCCATTCTGGTCATTTGATTCAGCAGCTCTGGCTTATATGTGTAAGCAGGCCCTCAAAATGCCTGTGATGTTAAATGATTTGCTCATGTCTGTGCATCCTCCTCTCCCCTGCAGCAGCCAATCACTGACACAGGGGAGCCAGAGCTGCTGGATCACATGAATGGCCAGACCAGATTACATATTTTTTTATATAGGGTATGCAGGAAAGGTGGGGGGGATTTTTATCGATAAATATAGGTAATGTTATATTGATAAAAGGATAAGGGTAAAGAGGGGTAAAGCAAATTCATAAGCTATTACTGGAAGTAGGTAAAACGCTACAAGGGGTGTGGAGATGCACTTAATATGTTAAAAGGGTTGTAAAGGCGTGTTTTCTATTTTCTAAATAGATTCCTTTAAGCTAGTGTATTGTTGGTTCACTTACCTTTTTCTTCAATTTCCCTTCTAAATGTTTTCTTTGTCTCAATTTCTCACTTCCTGTTTCTCCTCAGTAAGCTTGCCTCCATCATCCATGGGGGTTAGTCAGCCAGAACAGCTTACTGAAGAGGAACAGAAAAAAAGGGGGGACATATGTTGGGACTTTAGATGGTATGGTGAGGCAAGGTTCACGTCCCCATCCCTGTCTATGGACATAAAGGAAGGAAAGGTTGGGACTTTGTGGGAGGTGTATGTGGTGGAACCAAAACATGATCATATAGGTATAGATAAATAACATTTATTAATACACCAATGGTTAACATTTCATAAAACAATGTAATTTGCATATGAGCTAGAAAATTCATTATGCTAATAACATTGTATAGCAATACAGCGCATGGTACAGGTGATTTTTTACATGCTTAGTCCCCCATATAATGGATAGAAGAGGTCACAATATAAAATTCTAAAATTATTGAAATATATTAGATGCATCAGAAGTAATCTCAACACGTTTCATGGGCTTATACCCACTCATCAGGCACACAATGCATCAAATTCTAAAAGAAAGGGAATAGAAAAACTCATGATACAATGTAACTATCCGTATGGGGAAGATAGAGATGAATAAAAATGACGACTGTCCATGCCTACTCAATACTCACGTATGAATCAAAGTGGGGGACTGTGTGAAACAATATGCCAGGGATCGGCCAGGGAAGTCTTGCCAGGGAAGTCTTGCCTGGGAGCTGAAGAGGGGAACCAAGGACAAGCTGGGAACAAATGTCAGAGTGTCCTGGTTGAAAGGTCTTTGTGTCGTGGTTGGGATACTATGAAGTAAAGAATTAATAAGGCCCACAAAACAAGCATTTAATACATTGCAGCTTACCAAACCTTAATGTAGTGGCTGTCTTAGTGGACTTGACTAGCAAATTAACCATTAGGCGCCGGCAGTGCACAAATATGCAGCCTCTGGGCGGCTGGGCACTGACACAGAGGGGACGCATATTTGTGTACCAATTTGCAGACAAAGCTGTGCCAAGAGCCTGTGCCCTGTACGCTCCCAGCACAGTTAGCGGCAGCTAATGGAAAGCTTTCTGATCATGTGACCACCGTGATAGCCTATGACAGTGGTCACATGATCATAAACCTCCCAGCATCTGAAACCCCTTTAAGAGGTTAAGTTTGAACTGCAGCTAACACTTTTAATTACTCACAGCAACAGTTTTTTTTTCCTTTTGGAATAAAGGATTTATATAAATGACTAAGAGCTGGCCATTCACACAGAGCATACGATACCATATGTTCATGCAGGGCCGTTTTTTAACCACACAGTAATGCACAGGTGTTCTATACATCCCTGTGCAGACAGTCACATTCATGTCAAAATACGCCTCTTTATAAATGTTAAAACCACTATGCAGCTTATTTACTCCCTTGTTATCTCTTGCCTTGACTATTGTAACTCCCTCCTCATTGGCCTACCTCTCCGCAGGATATCCCCTCCTCAGGCTATCATGAATGCTGCTGTCAGACTCATCCACCTTTTCATATGTAATAAAAGCAGCGCAAAATGTATAAAACAAAGTTAATAACAGCAGCTAAACACTCCAGATAAATAAAGTGCAAATAGGGCACTTGTAGAAATACAAGTTTATTAGTTATGAGCACACAAAATAAAAGTGAAAATGCGATACGGCACTGCTCTTTTTTACTTTCTGCTATAAATCACATCCAATAAGAAATTTAAAAAATCTAGTCTCTTTATCAATTTAGGCCAATACAAAAGATAGGATTGATTTATGGACTTTATTTTTTTTTTATTGTTTTTCTAGAAATGGCTGCAATCACCGATTTTTAACAGGACTGCAAAATTGTGGCAACACATCTGACACTAAGTGACACATTTTGGGGACCAGTGACACCAATACAGTGATCAGTGCTAAAAAATATGCACTGACACTGTATAAAATGACACTGACAGGGAATGGGTTATCAGGGGCAATTATAGGGGTTAATTGTGTTCCCTGGGTGTGCTAACTGTGTAGGGGATGGACTGACTTGAGGAAGACACATATCTGTGTTTCTGATTAGTAGGAATCACAGATCTCTCTCCCTTGCTGACAGACCGCCGTTCTGTCATTTCATCAAACAATCGCGGGTGGCTGGTGGTCATTGCGGCTGCCAGACCCGCTGATTGGCTCCTGCTGTGTCCAATCGCAGTGGAAGTGCGGCTCCGGCAGCGTACGCAAGCCAAGCTACAGCTGATGGAAGAGATCACGTACAGGTACGTGATTTTGTGCCAAAGGCCCGCCCTGCTGCATTATATGTACGTGGGGTGGTCTTTAAATGGTTAAGAGAATGGACTCCGTGAACAAGTGTGTAACCTCTACCATAGAAACACTTAGCCACTCACCTCAACAGCAGGACCCCCGAATTAACAAAGGGTACCCGCTGGCGAAGTCCTGCCCGCTGGGATGTAACGCGTACGGGAAGGAGTCACACAAGACCATCTCCTTGTGATTTTATGTTTGTATGCTGCCACTTATTGGAAGTGCCCGTTTTGTAAGTGTATTTATTTTATTATTATTAAACGAATGTTAGCAGAGAGCACACTATGCCCTTTTTGTTTTATAACCCTGGGATATTGGTAATCATCTGTATGCAAGCCTTTAAGCAAGCTCTCCTGGTGCGATATCTTTGTGTGGACATATCCGGCTGTTTTATATGATCAACACCAGGAGGATCTCTAAACCTCCACTCGTGGATACTAATCCATTATGGGTAAGCTTATGTGACCCTTTGTTTTCAGGGGTCCTGATGGATGTTTAGGCGAGCGGCTAAGTGTGTTCATGGTGGAGGTTACACACATTTTTTTAGAGTCCATTCTCTTAAAGGCACATCTTCACTTTATTTGGAATCTTGTGTGTGCTCATCATTAATGAACTTTTATTTCTATAAGCGCTGCACTATTTGCACTTTAGACTTATTTACCTTACAAACTGCTCAGTGTCTGCCACCAGTCTCTGCCAATCCCTCTGCTCCTCCCAAGACCTCATACTCTCTATCTCTCTCGTCTCCTCCTCCTATGCTCATCTCCAGGACTTTTCCGGGGCCTCTCTCTTATCCTCTGGAACTCACTACGCCAATCTGTCTAGCTATCTTCTACTCTGTCCACTTTTAGGCGAACCCCGAAAACTCATGTCTTCAGGAAAGCCCATCTTGCCTTCAGCTAATAACTGAATCTTCTATTTCTCCTATCAGTTCATCCTTCACAGTTATTACCTTTTGTTCCACCAGCCCCTCCCTATTAGATTGTAAGCAGGAGCAGGGCCCTCCTAACCCTCTTGTATTGAATTGTACTGTCGCCCTTTATATTGTAAAGTGCTGCGTGAACTGTTGTCAATATATAAATCCTGTATTATAATAATAATAATAATAATGATAATGTCAATTTGGACATAGAGGCTGCACAGACACGGTCACGGTGTCCCAACTAACAACAATGCGTTTGCCTACACATGTGGCTTATCTCAACCCTCTAATTGCCATTTTTGCTCTAAAGTTTGGTCTTTTAAAAGTTAAAAAAAAGAACAGACTTGCTGGCTGGATCACAAGGTGAAAATAAAGAATAAAAATCCTAAAAATAAACCGAATGCAGCCACCACATCCAAGCATTGGTAGGCTGCAATATATGATTTTTGGGGGTTTATTACCACTTTAACTACCTTCACAATTACATTTATTTGCAACTTTGAACAGCTTTGAACTTTCATGCTTACAATGCTCATTTACTAATTCAAATATAGAATGTGGTATATGCCTTATTATTTTTTCAGAATGAGTACACTTGCCTGAGAAGTTTATAAAAGCTTTCATAAATCTTTCTACATATCTGAAATAAAATGTGTCTGCCATTTGTTAAGAATGAATCTAATAAAAGTGGGATTTGTTCCTGACACCTAGTTAAAAATAGAGAAGCTGAATATTATTTTATTACAGAACATATTGCCATGGGGAATGTATTCAATAATTCCAAGATGTGGGTCTGTTCTCCTGATATTCTGCTTGACAGACGGCTAAGTATCACATATAATTACTATGGCATGCAGATTTTTATGAATTCCAAATGCAATTTTTACAAAAACAAAGCAGCTGGGACAAATATGCAAATCCATGCTGTGGACTGTTATGACTAGAGTAAGATTTAAAAAATGAGAAAACCAAATTAATGTGACCTGGTGTTCTGATATTGTACGCATGGGCTTTCTGCCATGTGAACACCGTTGCAAAATTCAGTCCCTCCCTGTGAAACTGACTCAAGTGAAAGTATAAATAAACAAATATACAAAAAGGTCAAATAGATTTTAAACTGATTTGAACAGATCTCCCTATTCTTTATTTCCATTAAGCAAGCATTTTCATAATCCACAAGGGTCTTACTTTTAAGACTAATACCATAACCTTATTCACTTTGAACTCATAAGAGATTATAATTAATACAGATTGGAAATTTATGGAAATTTTTGGATTCCTATTCCTTTGCTGATATCACTTGCTTAACCACCTCAATACTGGGCACTTTCACCCCCTTCCTGCCCAAGCCATTTTTCCGCTTTTAGCGCTGTCACATTTTGAATGACAATTACGTGGTCATGCAACACTGTACTCAAATGACATTTTTATAATTTCTTTCCCCACAAACAGAGCTTTCTTTTGGTGGTATTTGATTACCTCTGCAGTTTTTATGTTTTGCTATAATAAATATTCCCAAATATGGAATATCTGGAAGAATTACATTTGTCTGTCCAAAACATTAACCACTTAGGGACCGCCTGCCGTCGTTACGCGTTGGTACTTTAAAGAGGAATACAGTTGTTATGTCAGCATAACCCCAGTATCCTCTTCTTCAGCGGGCGTTCCGCCGTAAGAT
Source organism: Rana kukunoris (assembly GCA_029574335.1). Classification (NCBI taxonomy): domain Eukaryota; kingdom Metazoa; phylum Chordata; class Amphibia; order Anura; family Ranidae; genus Rana; species Rana kukunoris. The sequence goes on along the minus strand of CM056052.1, from coordinate 454,026,138 downwards.
CACTTTTATCCGGTGCCCTCCGCCACTGCCGGTGGAGGCAATCGCGTCCATTCCCATGTGTGGTATGGAACTGAGTGAGAGGAAGATGGCCCCCACCCATCTCCATGCCATTGCAGGGTGGAAGCAACGTCAAAACGTCACTTTTGCCCATCGCTCTTAGGCCGCGTACACACGAGGAGATTTATCCGATGAAACGATCTGACAGACCGATTTCATCGGATATGTCTCCTGGAGATTTTGATCTGATGTGTGTACACACGATCAAACCAAAACCCCCTGCGGACAGACAGCGCAGTGACGTTGACGCCGCCATGTTACCGAACCAGGAAGTAAAATACTTCCACGCATGCGTCGAATCCATTCGGCGCATGCGGGGGATTTATGTCCGCTGGTTAGGCGTACTAACCAGCGGACATGTAGGACAGACGGGTTTCCAGCAGACAAGTTTTAAAGCATGCTTTAAAACTTTTGTCTGCTGGAAACCTGTCTGCTAGCCCGTACACACGATCGAATCTGTCCGCTGAAACTGGTCTGCGGACCAGTTTCAGCAGATATGTTCGATCGTGTGTACGCGGCCTTAAAGAGACTTTTTTTTTCCAAACAACAATTTAGTTTATTGCAGTTTATTACATGTAAATATGAGATCTGAGGTTTTTTTAACCCCAGATCTCATATTTAAGCGGCCCTGTCTTGCTTTTAAAAAAAAAAAAGGTAAAATAAATAATATAAAAAAATAATGAAACATGCTTTATTTTGCGAGCTCGTGTGCAGAAACGAACGCATACGCAAGCAGCGCCCACATATGAAAACGGTGTTCAAACCAAATGTGAGGTGTTGCCGCTGTCGTTCGAGCAAGAGCAAAAATTCTAGCACTAGAACTCTTCTGCAACTCAAAACATGCAATCTGTAATATTTTTTAAACATCGCCTATGGAGATTTTTAAGGGTAAAAGTCGCCAGTCCACGAGCGGATGCAATTTTGAAGCGTGACATGTTGGGTATCAATTTACTTAGCGTAACATTATCTTTCACAATATAAAAAAATTGGGGTAACTTTACCGTTGTCTACATTTTTAATTTAAAAAAAAGTGTATTTATTCCAAAAAAAGTGCGTTTGTAAGACCGCAGCGCAAATACGGTGTGACAAAGATTTGCAACAGCCGCCATTTTATTCTCTAGGGTGTTATAAAGAAATATATACAATGTTTTGGGGTTTGAAGTAATTTTCTAGCGTACACACCATTAAATAAATCTGTTCAAATCGGTCTACAAGACCGATTTGATCAGATTTGTCTGCTGGGCTGTTTTGGTTTGATCGCTGTACACACGATCAAACCAAAATCCCCGCCGGCAGACAGCACGGTGACGTGGCGATGATGTTGACGCCGCCACGTCACCGCACCAGGAAGTAAAACACTTCCGTGCATGCGTCGAATCCATTCGACGCATGTGCGGGCAGATATGTCTGCTGGTTAGCGTACTAACCAGCAGACATATCGGACGAACGGATTCCCAGCAGACAGATTTTAAAGCATGCTTTAAAATCTGTCTGCTGGAAAAATCTGTCTGTCCGCCCATACACACATTAGAATCTGTCTGCTGAAACGGTCTGTCAGACCGTTTCCAGCAGATAGATTCGATCGTGTGTACGCGGCCTTACTTGTTAACACCAAATCTCAAAAACGAGGCGTGGGGCTGAAGTGGTTAATGTGTCATCAATTTACTTGTGTCATATATAAAACATGGCACATATATGCAGTTAGTCTATCAACATGACACAATAGTGACTGCTCAGTAACATTAAATTAGTAACATAAAATATATTGTTTATTCAAGGACAAAAAATGATAGCCTTTCTACCTTTTTTTTCTACCCAATTTCTACCCTTAGATAAAAATTTGAATGTATTTTTTATAGATGAAAGCCACAAATAGTCTAGTAGCTAGAGAGTATGAAATCAGCTTTATTAAGAGGCAATGTAAGAAAGAGAAATAAGCCATTTTCATTATGAAATTAAAATGAGAGTATTATTTTGGAGACAATGCCCACACAGGAGATAAATAATAAATGAATAAGAGAAAATTCACTTTATCACGAAAAAAAATATATTGTACAGTTAATGCCCATTATGTATGTAGTCTTATTAGGCTGCAATTTAATAGAAAGCGAGAGGCGAGTTTCAACATAAAATACAAATTAGCATGTATTATTTTAGAAACTATAGCTAGAAATATTATATAGCTGATGCCCAGTATGTATTGAGTATTATTAGACAGACATCTAGGAGGGAGAAACAAGTAAGGTTTTATCATAAAATAAAAGTTAAAGTGTACTTTTTTACATTGAAAAAAAAATGAAATTTCGTATAGCCAAAGGACAGTATATAAGCAGATTTTTTAAGTTGGAATGTAAGTAGGAGAGACAAGGGGGATTTATCAAGAAATACAAATTACAATGTATTATTTCATAGGCAATAGTCAGAAATGATTTACAGCTGATGTATAAGCAGCTTTTTATGTTGCAGTGTAAAAGGGTGAGATGAGGCAAGTTTTATCAAGAAATAAAAATTAGTACTTTGACTGTTTCCACGGCTTCTATACTGTATATGTTACCAGCTTTATTAGGCTAAATTATGGAGGGAGAGATGAGGCAGATTTCATCAAGCAAATAAATAAATGTGTGTATTATTTCACAGACAATAACCCAAAATACTGTACAGTTTATGCACAGTATGTAAGCAGCTTAATTTTGGTGACAATGTAAGTGGGAGAGACAAAACTGGTTTTATGATGAAAAATTAGAACATGCTATTTCACAAACAATAGACAAAAATATTTTAGTCTATATAGTCTGAACAATATTATTAGGCCACGACAAAAGAGGGAGCTATGGGGTAGGGTTCATCAAAACATAAAAATTACATTGCATTATTTCATAGGCAATAGCTAGAAATATTATACAGTCGAACAATATCTACATCTCTTTATTAGGCCACAATTTAAGAAGGATGAATGATGCAGAGTGCATTGCTTCACAGAAAGTAGCTAGAAATATTGTATAATTGATGGACAGTATGTAAGCAGCTTTATTATGTTGTATTTTAGAAGGAGAGATTTAGTAAGTTTAATAAAGAAATAAAAACTCGAGTGCATTATCTCACAAACAATAGCCAGAAATACGCAACACCTCTTCCAAGTTGTGCATTTTTGTTCCTTATGGGGTGGCAGTATGAGATCTGTTTTAACTCCATGTATCAGAAACAGAAGGACTACCCCCAAAAATGGGACTTTAACCACTTAAGACCCGGACCAAAATGTAGGTAAATGAGCAGGCCCCTTTTTGCGATTCAGCACTGCGTCGCTTTAACTGACAATTGCGCGTGTGACGTGGCTCCCAAACAAAATTTGTGTCCTTTTCTTCCCACAAATAGAGATTTCTTTTGGTGGTATTTGATTGCCTCTGCGATTTTTATTTTTTGCGCTATATACAAAAATAGAAAGACATTTTTGAAAAAAAAACAATATTTTTTACTTTTTGTTATAAGAAAAATCAAATAAACTAAATTTTAGTCAAACATTTAGGCCAAAATGTATTTAGCCACATGTCTTTAGTAAAAAAAATTGCAATAAAAAAACGACCTAGCGGGAACAGCGACACTAATACAGCGATCAGAAAAATGATCGCTTAGTGATGCTGGCAATAGGGAGTGAAAGGGATAACTAGGGCGGTGATCAAGGGGTTAAAACTTTATTAGGGGGGGTACAGGGGCTACCCTGAACCTAACACTAACTGACTGTCACACTGACACTAAATACAGTAATCATACATGTATGATTACTGCATTCAGTGACACTGTGACAGGGGGGGGGTGATGTCAAGGGGTTAAGTGTGCCTGCGTGTACTGGTGTCAGTGTAGTGTTGTGCAGACTTACTGTGCGATTTGATCTCTCCTCAGCGGCGGTTGAAAAAAACGCTGAGAGGACAGATCACATCACTTCCCCCTTCCTGTGTTTACACAGGAGGAGGAAGTGCAGAGCAGGGGAGCGCGCGGATTGGCTGGGAGCGATCCGGAGGGGGCGGACAAAAACGAATAGCCGCCCCCTCGTCCCGGATCACTCGTACAGCCGCGGGGACCGCCGCATGTACTGGGGGGGGGGGTCCCGATCGGACCCCCGACCCACGTCAAGGCAGCAACGTATATATACGTTGATGTGCCTCCCTGTGCCATTTTGCCGACGTTAATGTACATGCGGTGGTCCATAAGCGGTTAAAGGCAACTAAAGATAATTTTATAATGAAATAAGTAAAAACATTTTGTTTTATTTCACCATTCAAAAGCATACAAAACACATAAAATCTGTCAACGGCTGAGTACTTAATGTATAGACAAAGATCTGATGTGGATATGTCCTCTTCATCCCAGGGACAAATCTTTGTCTATACATTGAGTACTCAGCCAGTGTTGACAGATTGTATCAGTTTTGTTACTTGTGTATGCTTTTATATAGTGAAATAAAACGCAATGTTTTTACTTATTTAATTATTAAATGAGCTTTTGATGCTTTAAAGACCCATTTTTTGGGGGTAGTCACTTTTCTCTAAATTCTTTGGGGATTTTGGCAACAACTTGATGGTTTTCTCTGGTGGATTTCCAATTACCCCATGTATCAGGGATTCAAAAGGGTGGCCACCCGGCAATCATCCCTCTCCTTCATGGCTCGAATTCTGTGAAAAGAAAGAGGCATGCAGGTGTCTTGCTGTTGGCTGATATCATTGAGGTGCTACTCCTCCCAAGCTTTGGGGTGCAGATTCATGTATGTTTTCATGCATGCAGTACCCGATTGACTGGTAGCTTTATTATGACTATTATATTTCAGGGAGAGGCTGCAAACCACAATGTTGCTGTCAGCAGCAGATGTTTGAAAAGAAATCCCAGACTAGGGAGCTATATGGACCTGCATTAGAGATAGACATAGCTTGTAGTAATGGAATAAGATCCCATAAGGCATAGCAAGACTCTGACACTCACAAGCATGACACCCAGAGACAGAGGCATGATGGGACTTGTAGTTTTGCAACAGCTGGAGGTCCGCTAATTGCATATGCCTGCCCTAGAGAATAAAATGGTGGTTGTTCCAATGTCCCACTGTATTTGTGCAGCAGTCTTTCAAACACAATTTTGTAGGAAAAAATACACTTCAATGAATTAAAAAAAACAACAGTAAAGTTAGCCCAATTTTTGTGTATACTGTGAAAGATGTTGTTAAGCCATGAGAATCAGTATCTTAATTCTAAGCAAAAAAATTGTGATTCTCATTTTTTCCAGAATCATGCAGCTCTACTGTAGAGCACTAAGAAAATCACTAAGGGCCAGATTCAGGTAGAGTTAGGCTGGAGTATCAGTGATACTCCAGCCTAACTCTCACTTTGAGCTGGCGTTTCTGTTTTCAGTAAGCAGAAAACAAGAAACGCCGGGTTGGAGTTCCTATACGAGTGGCGTAATTGTATTTTGCCGTCGTATCGGAACTGCAATTTTAAAAATGGCGCTCGGGGCATTCCCGCTGATTATGCCGAGAATATGTTAATCAGCGAGAATCGGCAATTCACGATCCTATTCGGGCCCGACGCAGTGACTTTCCGACGTTTCCGTAAGAGATACGCGGCGTAAAGAAAAAACAGCCCCCTAGTGGAGTATCCTATGTTAAGTATGGCCGTCGTCATCGCGTCAAATTTAAAAATGTTCGCGTCGTTTGCGTAAAACGTCCGTGAATGGGGATTTGACGTCATTGACGTTCACTGACAGAATTTGGAGCATGCGCACTGACAGTCGACGCATGCGCAGTACGTTCGCCGCGGGATCGCGCCTAGTTTAAATAATACACGCCCCCTACCCGCCCAATTTGAATTCCGCCGGCTCATTTTCGCTACACCGCCGCAACTTTAGGAGCAAGTGCTTTGTGAATACAGTACTTGCTCCTAAAGTTTTGGCGAAGTAACGTAAATGAGAAACGTTACTCCAAAATAAAGATTCACCCATCTACCTGAATCTGGCCCTATATCGCACAACCATCTCTCTCCAATTACACACTACCAGTTCTATTTACTCCAACACACACTGAAAAAAAGGCTGCTGGGGATCATGCCTTTTATAGGGAGGGGACAGACACATTAGAAAAACCCCATTGCTGTCTATTCTAAGTCACTGGACTACTGTTCAAAAGTCAGGAAGTGTATTCATAGTAATTGGTTGCTATAGCAGCAAACACCCACATTTATTCACCAGGTTCGTGAACTGTGACCAAGCTGAGACAAATCCATGCTTAAGCTGAACTCAAAGCTCATACCTAGAAATTATAGGGGTTCTGAGAGTAATTGTTTACAGAGAGCAAACACGTGCATTCCAACCATCAAACCATCAAGAGTACAAGTGTATAGAAGTCCTATTAACATAAGTAAATTTATTCTGCACAGTTTATTTTAAAACTATAAAACACTGCCTGCTTGCTTTTCCTTACAATTTTAGTAAACACGGACAAAATTAAATTGATATGTTTAAAAGAGTAAAATAAAAAAAACAACAGTTTTATTTGTAAATGTGCATATTCTGACTACCAGTAAAAAGCTGGCCCAAACTACCTATTTCAATTACTAAACAATGCTGCCTTGCCTGCGTGTGCTGCAATGCACTGTACAGTAAAACCTTGGTTTGCAAGCATAATTCATTCCAGAAACATGCTTGTAATCCAAAGCACTTGTATATCAAAGCATTTTTTTTTACAGGGTATAAAAGAGAAGAGAGGCACCTCTAAGTCCGCGTACACACGATCAGATCGGTCCGATGAAACTGGCCTGAAGACCAGTGACATCGGACCAAATTGATCGTGTGTACGGCCCATCGGACCGTTGTCCATTGGACCAAAGTTTTAAAACTTGCTTTAAAATCTGTCCGATGGACACCTGTCCGTCAGACCAAAACGATGGTTAGTACACAAAAGCATCGGACCAAAAACCAGCGCATGCTCAGAATCAAGTCGACGCATGCTTAGAAGCATTGAACTTAGTTTTTTCAGCACGTCGTTGTGTTCTACGTCACCGTGTTCTGGCCTGATGGGATTTTGGACTGATGGTGTGTACGCACATCAGACCATCAGATCACTTCAGCGGTGGTCCGATGAAAACGGTCCGTTGGACCAGTCTCATCGGACCGGTCTGATCGTGTACAGGGCCTTAGTGTAGCAATAAGTTGATAAATGTTGTATATTCATTAAAGGTAACCATATTGCTACACTTAGAGGCTCCTCTCTTCTTTTTTTATACTCAGTTGTGACATGACGCTACTCTTATATCAAGACATCGCTTGTATATCAAGGCAACATGTATTAAAGCATTTTGCTTGTCTTGCAAAACGCTCTCAAACAAAGGTTTTACTGTATTGGCATTAGCTACATACAATAAGTGCTATTGTGTTCCAGCAGCAGTACAGGTGCTTTCCAGTCTAGTGCCTTTACATACACCCATCACAGGTGATACACAGAGATGAAACAGTTCCTCCTACAGTTTCTCCACTCCCATCAAATCATTCTCTGCAGATATCACTTTTTCTTCCACCCCCTTCCCTTTAGAATGTAAGCTCTACGAGCAGGGCCCTCCTGTACTTTCTGTATCGAACTGTACTGTCATTGTGCTGTCCCCCTCTACATGGTAAAGTGCTGCGCAAACTGTTGGCACTATATAAATCATGTATAATAATAATATGATGTACCGGTTTATCTGCAGGAATTTGTCTAGTACAGCCTTCTACAACACAAAGATCAAAAGGACCTTTCACAGAACCAAGAAAAAGAAGAGGGTGAGGATCTCAAGTTAAACATTGTACATCTCACTGAGGTGTTCAGAGGCAAGGGACACCCCCTCCCCCTTCCACACAGCACACAGAACTATGCAGCGCTGAGGATATCAATCAGAGGCTGTATGCTGGAGCTTACCATCAACTTTTTATATCTGGGATTTGGGAAAATCTGTCCGAAACTACTCACATAGCAGAGGAGCTAGACAGCAGAGAGAAATTATACCTGGTACTTTGGATTGAGATTAGTAAATAGTACCGAAGCATGTGTTTTGTTCATATTTCATGTCAAAGGTCTACAACCCCTTTAACTACTTCAGCCCCAGAAGGATTTGCCCCCTTAATGACCAGGCCAATTTTTGCAATACAGCACTGCGCTGCTTTAACTGACAATTGTGCGGTTGTGAGACGTTGTACCCAAACAAAATTGAAGTCCTTTTTTTCCTACAAATAGAGCTTTCTTTTGGTGGTATTTTGTCACCTCTTCGGTTTTTATTTTTTACGCTATAAACAAAGAGTGACAATTTTGGAAAAAAATATATGTTTTGTACTTTTTGCTACAAAACATATACAAAAAAAATCTAGATAAAAAAAAAAAAAGAATGTATTCATCAGTTTAGGCCAATATATATTCTACTACATATTTTTGGTAAAAAGAAAAATCGCAATAGGCGTATATTGATCGGTTTGCGCAAAACTTATCGCGTCTACAAACTATGGGATAGATTTAGAGACTTTTTTATTATTCTTTTACTAGTAATCTGCACATTTTTAGCGGGACGGTGACATTGCAGCAGACAAATCTGACCCCAAATGACACTTTTTGGGGACCAGTGACATTTTTACATCGATCAGTGCTATAAAAATGCACAGATCAATGTAAAAATGACACTGGCAAGGAAGGGGTTAACACTAGGGGCTGATCAAGGTGTTGACTGTATTCCCTAGGTGTGTTCTAACTGTAGGGGGGATGGGCTGGCAGGGACATGACAGATCACTGTTCCCAATCACTGGGAAGAGTAGATCACTGTTAGGTCTCCTGTCAGAATAGGGATCTGCCTTGTTTGCAAATGCAGATCCCCATTTTGCCTCTGTACTAGGCAATTGCGATTTGAATCAAGTTCAACCAACCCGTGGCACGCTCCCGCAGCGCTTGCACGAGCCCCTGTACAGCTACCGCGATTTGCACAGGAGAGCCGACCTTCCCGCCTATAACAATGGCAGCTGGTCAGCAAGTGGTTAAAGAGAGTCTGAGTGATTGCTTCTTTGCCACTCAGAAGCCTTGTATTTTTATCAATAAATATAAAGCCTTCTCGGATTGGCCAAGTTGGGAAATATGCCATCATCTGCCCACCTCCTCACCTCAACCAATCAGAGGAAGCCTTGTATTCAATGATAAAAATACAAGGTAAGGAAGCACTCAACCCAATTCCCTATTTTAGGCAGCAGATAGGAAGTCGCCCATACTGTGGCCTGATCACTGTGTCACTTACTGTAAGTAGCTATTGCTACTGCAGTTCACTACAGCATACACAACAGTGGCAATGCTTAGTAATAGAAATAGTGAATTTAGGCCAGCTTGGCACAAATGATTAAAAATAAATTGAACTGTAATCCTACTTTAAGTGCTGTGCATACTATATTAAAATATCTCTCATCTATGATACATATATGTGTAGCCCAGGGGTTGCTACTAAAGTTATGTTGAGTAGTAAGGGTTTGGCTCCTTCTAGTGACTGCTGAACTCTATCAGGATCTTTCCTTCTGTTTAAGAAGCAGTTATGCATTGTGGGATATATAGTTTGATGAGGAAGTGACTCATGTTGTTAAATCAGTCTGGGAACTACTGGACTCACAATGCCAAGTCACAGAACAGCCTGTTGGGTAGAGAGATAAAAGGACATACGTGGCCTGCTTTCAGCATCTCTGGATGCCATTCAACTGCCAGCAGGAGGTCTGTGTGACCAGGAGTGAGAGACTGCAGCCTACAGGGGAGAGCCGGATCATCTGCCCCAGAGGGATCTTTGGAGGACGGCCATGCTAGTCGAGCTGGTGGGTCGGCCTGCGCTTAAAAGCATTTGAAGCCATCTGACTTCCAGTACACTGGGAGGAACAGCACAGAGTGGCAGCGCCATCTTCACTGACAGAGGCACCTGGAGCTGGTTCCGGACAGAGTCTGCCAGCCAGCTGGGATCCACAGCGGTGAGAGGGGACCTGCCTATCCAAGTAGTGACTGCAATATTGCTAAGTAAGTTTCTTCCCTACACACTGCTGCTGAGATCTGTAGTTCCACAGCTGTGGATCTGCTGTACCTGAACATCTTACTACCAGACTTTGGGGCCTTGTTTTCTTTCCCCCATGCTGTAAGGTCAGTACGGTATTACTCACGCATTAAAGGGATTACAAGTGGGAATGGTTCTTAAGCTGGGGAATTCATGGCATTCTATTCTGCAGTTATTGCTTTTCCTCTGTTTCTCTTGGATTGCAAAAAATTACACGGTTCAGCAGTGTAGGATAGGCTAGCTGAAGATGAACTAGAAATTGATGAACATTTGCTGCTTTGTTCCTTTGCATGGCTTTGATGCTCTGTATTGGAGAATTTCTGTGAACTGCGGCCTAGAGGGAGCCATTTGGTGGAATGTGGTTGGAATTGGTATTGTGTCACTGTGTGCATTCTCTTTGTGCATTGGTCTGTGTGTTGAGGCCTTGGTGGGGGGGTGTTCAATACATGTGTTGAAGGTATTGAGAACCTATCTCCCTGTGCACCAGTTGACATATACCCTCATCAGGTTGTTATTGGGTACAAGTGTATGATATTATTTCATTGAACAAATACCTCTGTCAATCATAGCTTGTGTTCATTCATTGTTTAACCGTACCATTTCCTTGTGTTATCTTTTACCATAGTAAACGTTCTTTGAGCGGTTCAATGACTGAGTTTCTTATTATTAACGAGGTATTTTACAATGGAACCTAAGGTGTCAGAGGTAGGAGAGGGTCTGCGGAATTGGGTGGCTAGTGGGGTATAGAGTTAATCAACAGCCCCCATGAGGGTACGCTACATATGCATGCATAAGTGACCAGTTAAATCAAATGCAAACAAACCTACTGTACTATGTTACATACTATGGGTCAGATTCACAGAGCCCTTACTCCGGTCTATCTCCTGTTAGACCGGAGTACTTTCAAATTACCCGCGTCGTAGCATTAGTTTGAATCCTCAAACCATGATACCACGGCTTCGGTCCGACAGGCTTACGTCTTCGTACGCCTTCGGATCTATGCTGCAATCTTTTTGCGGCCGCTGGGTGGAGTTCGGTTTGTTTTCCGCGTCGGGGTACGCAAATAGCTTTTTCCGGCGATCCACAAAGTTACGATTGTCTGTCGCTTTCTCTTACGGCATCTGTAGTCATCTTTTTGCTGTGTTTAATTTTACCAGCTATTAGCTGGTCTATAGTTAGACGGCCCATGTTAAGTATGGCCGTCGTTCCCGCGTCGAATTTCAATTTTTTTTTTTTTTTGCGTAAGTCGTCTGGGAATAGGAATGTACGTAAACGACGCTACTCAAAAAAAATGACGTAACAACGGTGGGAAATTTCAGAACGGAGCATGCGCAGTTCGATCGCAGCGGGGATGCGCCTAATTTAAATGCTTCACGCCCCCTAATCGCGTATTTCGATTCCGCCGCGAGAAATACACTACGCCGATGTACCTTACGGGCCGAAATCTACCTAAATTCGTCTTAGAGCCAGGTAAAATACGGCGGCGTAGTGTATCTCTGATACTCTGCGCCAGGGCAATTGTACCTGAATCTGGCCCTATGTTTTTGGTTTAGAAATTAGAATAATACAAGGAAGTAAAAATGAAATACCATTCTTGGCATGGGCCAGCAAACTTTGTTAATATCCGCATCAAGTGAGCTGGCACAATCGAAAATCCCAGCTCAGTCATTGCTACTGTAGAAATATTTTGGTTTGGAATATATGGGTTTCTATTTTTTCATTATAACACTGATGTTGAAATTATTCAGCATATAAATTATATTAATTGTAAAAAAGACTGGCTTAGAGACTTAGTTTGACAATGGCAACTTAGATTGTGTTGAACAGCATTTAGATGCTTGCCAGATAAGAAATGATTTTTGAATGGGAAGCCAGTGAGCAGATTAGCTGTGGTCACATTATTACCTTCTATCACTGCCTGCTTAAAGGGCAAACAAAGTAATAAAACCCATGATACATAATAAACTCATTCCTTTTAAAAACACTGGGGTAGATTCACATAGATCAGTGAATCTTTAGATCCGCGTAATCTATCTTATTTACGATCCGCCAGCGCCAGTTTTTGAGGCAAGTGCTGTATTCACAAAGCACTTGCCTCTAAAGTGATGCCGGCAGATCGTAAATCCCCCAGCGTAATTCAAATTCCGCGGCTAGGGGGAGTGTATTATTTAAATCAAGGATGTCATTGGTTTCGCCGTTAACGCAAATTACGTATGGCCGTATTCGCAAACGACTTACGCAAACGACGTAAAAAATTCAAAACTCGGTGCGGGAACGGCGGCCATACTTAACATAGGATACGCCGCACTTACCCCTCATATAGCAGGGGTAACTATCCGCCGGAAAAAGCCGAACGCAAACGATGTAAAAAAAAGCGACGGGCGGGCGTTCGTTTCTGAATCAGCGGATCTCCTCATTTGCATATTCGTCGCGTATACAAACGGAAGTGCCACCTAGCGGCCAGCGGGAGATTGCAGCCTAAGGTCCGACGGTGTAAGTCTATGCAGAACCTGATTCGACGGAACTCAGAGATACGACGGCGTATCAGTAGATACACCGTCGTATCTCTATATGAATCTGCCCCACTGTTTATTTAATTTTGGCATGTTTATTATATTAAAGCGAGTTGTAAAGGTTTTTTTTTTTGTTTTTTTTTTAATACCAAACAAGTCATCCTTACCTGCTTTGTGCAATGGTTGGGCACAGAGCAGACCTGATCCTTCTCTTCTAGGGGTCCCCGTCACTCTGGGCTTCTCTTCTCCGTTTGCCACCACAGGAAGTCGCTTCCTATGGTGGCACATGAGCAGACTTTCTCCAGCTCTATTGTCACTTAATTTGATAGACAGCAGCAAGAGCAAATGGCTCCCGCTCCTTTTACCGAGTCCTGTGAGTAGAGAGAGAGACACTACTGTTGGGCACAGCACTGGATCAAGATTGGGCTCAGGTAAGTGTTGGTGGGGCTGGGGGAAGCTGACAGTAGAAGGCTGGTTGGTAGAGAGTTTGCCCAGAAGCAGGTTTTACCTCAGCCTAAAGGTAGGTCTGATGAACACAGCTACCATGAAAGACAGCAAAGCACTACATTGAGCTAGCACTACACAACATCTATTAAACACTGTGTGAATTGCTTTGCCTTAAGTCAGTTAAAGGCCCCATGCACACTCGATGTTTTTAACACTGCTGTTTGAGGCGTTTGACTGCCTCTAAATGCCCCTTGCTTGTTATGAAAAACATAGACAGAGGCAGAGAAATGCCAGTGCATCCAGAAGCAGCACCATTCTGGCAGAAAATGCTGGATGCGTGTAAACATGTGTGCACACTCGTTAGCACTACCCATGTTTAGCACTTGGTCGTTAACCACTTAAGGACCGCCTACTGCACATTTACGTCGGCAGAATGGCACGGCTGGGCACATCAACGTATATATACGTTGATTTTAGTACCCAGCCGTGGGTCACGGGCGCGCGCCCGCGACCCGGTCCGAAGCTCCAGGACCGGGACCGTGGGATTCACGGACCCGATCGCCGCTGAAGTGCGGCGATCCGTCCCAGGAGCTGAAGAACGGGGAGAGCCGTGTGTAAACACGGCTTCCCCGTGCTTCTCTGTGGCCGCAGCATCGATCGCGTCATCCCTGTAATAGGGGGACGCGATTGATGACGTCACACCTACAGCCACACCCCCCTACAGTTGTAAACACACACACAGGGAACACTGAAAGTCACAGCGCCACCTGTGGTTAACTCCCAAACTGCAACTGTCATTTCCACAGTAAACAATGCAATTTAAATGCATTTTTTGCTGTGAAAATGACAATTGTCCCAAAAATGTGTCAAAATTGTCCGAAGTGTCCGCCATAATGTCGCAGTCATGAAAAAAAACGCTGATCGCTGCTATTAGTAGTAAAAAAAATAAAAATAATAAAAATGCAATAAAACTATCCCTTATTTTGTAAACGCTATAAATTTTGCGAAAACCTACCGATAAACGCTTATTGTGATTTTTTTTACCAAAAATACGTAGAAGAATACGTATCGACCTAAACTGAGGAAAAAAAATGTTTTTTTATATATTTTTGGGGGATATTTATTATAGCAAAAAGTAAAAAAAATTGCATTTTTTTTTTAAATTGTCGCTCTATTTTTGTTTATAGCGCAAAAAATAAAAACTGCAGAGGTGATCAAATACCACCAAAAGAAAGCTCTATTTGTGGGGAAAAAGGACGCCAATTTTGTTTGGGAGCCACGTCGCACGACCGCGCAATTGTCAGTTAAAACGACGCAGTGCCGAATCGCAAAAAGGGGCAAGGTCCTTTACACTGCATTTTGGTCTGGGTCTTAAGTGGTTAATTGATTTAAAAAATTAAAAGGTTCCCCAAGGGGTTTTAAAGCAGCAAGATAACGATGAATAGGTAAGTATTTTGGTATTTTATTATTATCATTTTGAAATTAGTTTAGGGGTGTGCAAAAAGCTGCTGCCAGAAGGTGTTCAGAAGATGGCCAAACGTCCTGTCTGCATGACACCATCATTTTTCCATTATTATTTACAGGTTAAACGCACAGTACATTATGTACACACATTAGAAAAAAATATTCTTTGTGTAAATGTGATCATTGGAGTAAATAATGGAAGTTCAGAGGAGCAGGCATATAAAATAATAATGTTAGAAACTGGCACAGGCAATGCTGCCTGCATCGTTAGTCACAATTGCTGTTTTTTAAAGGCTCTTTTGTTTTGGCTCTCACAATATGTCTGTTCAGAACATTGTGATACATACAGCCTGAAGAAATTAAACCGAGGAGGGAGACTTTGGGGAAAATAATGATAATAATGAGGAGTAAACACAAGGTTACTGAAACCAACATGTTTTGTCAGCTAAATATGCTTGTCAAATATTTGTATTTTATTTGTGTATCTATTATTTACACAAATCGACGCTGCATGAGTATGGATGGAAACTTTGTAGTAATAAACCAGAATCAGAATGCATTATTAAAGTGGATATAAACACACTCTCCTCCTTTCTAAACTACTGGCGATCAAATACCACCAAAAGAAAGCTCTATTTGTGGGAAGAAAAGGACGCGAATTTTGTTTGGGAGCCACGTCGCACGACCGCACAATTGTCAGTTAAAGTGACGCAGTGCCGAATCGCAAAAAGGGGCCAGGTCATTTACCTGCATTTTGGTCCGGGTCTTAAGTGGTTAAAGTGCAAATATAGCCAAAATGTTTTTTTTTTAGTTTGGATAAAATAGGAAAAAGGTTAAATCTGTCAATCTGTGTTTTTTTTTTTCCTTTTCTACAATTGCAGGAAATGAGGGACACTCTACCATGGGGACACAGCAATAGGAAAGCTAAAATATTTACCCTTCATAATCTATTAGCAGTGGCAAGTAAAGGCTTGGCTGGTTTATACCTGAAATTACACAATGTGGCTTCATAACCATTATTATGAGCTCATTATGTATGCACAGATTTTATTACTTTGTTTCCTCATTGAGCAGTCAGTGACAGAAGGCAATAATGTGACCACAGCTCATCTGCTCACTGGCTATCCATTTAAAAATAATTTTTTATCTTGCATACATGTAAATGCTGTTCAAAAGAACCCAAGTTGCCATTGTCAAACTGAAGCTCTGAGCTAGTCTTTTTACAATGGTTTTAATTTATATGCTGGAAAATGTCTAAATCAGTGTTATAATGGAAACGATAAGAACCTAGTGTTCCTCACAAAATCATTAGCTGTAAAAAAAGGCATAAATAATTCTAAACCAAAACATTTCTACAGTAGCAATGACTGGGCTGGGATTTGACTTAGATTGTGCCAAATGACTTGATGTGGATATTAACACATTTTTGGTGGCCCGTGCCAAGAAGTTTGCATCATTTTTGGCCCCTTGTGGTATTCTAACTCAAAGTTCTAAAACAAAAATAAAGACTCAGAATAAGTTTGGTTGTGTGTAATGTAGCTGGTGACTTGTACATGCATAAAACTAAGTATCATACATGAGAAATATTGTATTATAGTATGTGTAGCACATAAGGTCTGACTTTATTATGAAGTCAGAATATGCAAATACACTAAAAACACAAAAAAATTAAAATATTTTTATTTTGCTGTTGTAAACCTAAAAATGTAGATGATGTCATCTGTGTTTACCATTTTTTTTTCATTTTTAATTTAACGGCATTGATTTTTAGGGGCGATATTTGTATGAGCTTAGTTGGAAGCAATTTGTACTCGTCATTTTGGAGAGAAAACATTACCAGAAAAAAACCTAGGCTGGGAAAATTGTAAATCATGATGGCATTTACCTGATTACTTGCACAAGCTAATAGAAAGCAGAAATAATTTAAAGTTCACTTCAGTTCTGTTCTCTTAAGATCAATTCATTTAATTTTGGTATAGTTGGCATTTTGGCTTATTTATAAAAGATTACAGTACATTCAGAAACATTTGAAAAGGTATGAAGCTAATGTATATCTCACACATTCTTCACATGGTACATTTTGCGGGAGTCCCACTGTCACCTTCCAATGGGTGGTGACTGAATCAGGATGGGTGACATCAGCTATTAGGATGCTGCTGGTTTTTTAATTGATGGTTGGTTGATCACCTGGCAGCAGAGGGCAGGTTTATAAAAACGTGTCTGGTTCCAAAAGTATTTCTTCATATGGTACAATGTAATACATTTTTACTATTTTTAAATCTTACAATTCATTAAAGCATTAGCCTTGCTTGTAAGGGAAAAAGCTAAAAAATGTTGGAACTACATGTTCAAGTATAGTGTCTGCTCTAAAAGTCATGTTGCATTTTACCAGGGAGTGGTAATGCCTAGAACACCTATTAGCAGGGGCGGCCCTACAGGGGTCACCATCGCAATCTAGCTAAGTGGCTGAGACTGAGCTCTCCGATCCTCAGCACAATTGTACACACTGCGGGAGCTGGTGACTCTTTAGACCTAAGACCTAAGAAAGTAAAAGCACAGTGTGCTGTGCTCTCTGCTCCTACCTACAGTGCAGAACCTGGCTGGAAGAGTTAAGGTAAAGTACTGCCGTTTTTTAAAACGCTATGTATGGGTTAAAACAACATGCCCTTGGTTTACATCTGTGCAGTTGTGTACTGCATATAGGGCAGCACATACATATTAGGGGGCTGCCCCCTGAAACACAGGGGGAAAAAGCCCTAATTTTTTTTTTTTTTATTGCGCTGCACCGAAAATGCACCACATTTGCCAATACGTAGGGGTACCAATAAGAATTATTGATAGCCCTGCGTGTCTGCTAAAGAGCAGCGAGTTTATCCGTGTGTCAAGAACATGCGCAATTTTGCAGGCATTCCGTGACACGCAGTAATGTGAACCAAGCCTAAGGGTGCCCCCATACTGCAAATACTTTCAAGGGTTCCCAGTCAGGAGCAGGCCCGCTTCTCCCTCCTTCCCCGGTGCCGATTTGGTCAGTGGGCGGAATGGCGCGGTTCCCCCTGGCGGGAATTCCTTTTTTTTTTAAATTCCCAGCGTTGGGGTCGGAGACGCCGATGTGTCACTTCCGGCGGAAGCACGTCATAGCCGTGTGCCGAGACCTTCCGGTCCTGGGTCTCGTGCGGCACGTGGGAGAGGAGAAAAAGCCCAGTCTGGGCCTGTATCCCGACCAGCATCCAGCTACACCGGACCAGCGGCGGGAGCGGAAGAAGGGAGCAGCCATGGAGGTCAATCCCTCGCAGACTCCGGACGAAACAGGCGCCAGCGTCACCCAGGTAGGCTGCTGGGCAGTATTAGGGTGTATTTTTCTGCTAGGTGTGGTGGCTGGGGTCGCCAAACGGGGGGTCACATCCCTTAAAAGCTGGTGATGGTAGCACGGGTGAACAGTGGTGCCACCCCGTGGGAACAAAAGTAGTTTCCTTTTTTCTTTTTAGGCTAAGGAATCTTCCAGGGAGGATAAGTCTAGCCACAAGAAATGCCCTAACTGTGGTAGCAAGTTGTCCTCCGGTTATGACAAAGCTCTCTGCAAGCAATGTATTTTTAAATTGCTAAAATCAGAGACAGACTCCCCCTTAGTTAATTTCCTTGGCTCCTTTAAAGAGGAAATGGCCTCAACGTTTAAATCCCTTATGGATTTAATCTCTAATGTTAATGCATCCGCAGTTCCTAGTAGTGCAGCCACAGCTTCCCCTTCACCAAGCCCCACAATTCCTAGCTCAGGGGAGCCCCGCACAATAAGGGAGCGTAGCCCCGAATTAACTAGACCGGAATCCTCGGACTCAGATTCAGACCTAGAGGAGAGCCAGGTCGCAGCTAAAAGAATAACTAAATGCAAGCTATCTATCGAAGAGGTAGATGAGTTACTGGGTGCCATTTACGATACTCTAGAAATTGAAGCGGAGGAAGCTCAGTTATCTAGGCACGACAAAAAAAGGATTTTTAATAACAGCTTACCTGTAAAATCCTTTTCTTGAAGTACATCACGGGACACAGAGCACATAGTCATTACATATGGGTTATATGGGTACCTTCAGGTGTGGACACTGGTGTAATCAACTTCACAGGAAGTTCCTCCCTATATAACCCCCTCCCACTGAGAGTGCTTCAGTTTTGTAGCAAGCAATTTCTCCGAGGTTACACAATGTTCCCCAAAAGAGGGGTGGGAGCTCTGTGTCCCGTGATGTACTTCAAGAAAAGGATTTTACAGGTAAGCTGTTATTAAAAATCCTTTTTTCTTTATCGTACATCACGGGACACAGAGCACATAGTCATTACATATGGGATGTCCCAAAGCAATGCTCCATGAAGGGAGGGAGACCGTAAGGCCAAAATTAGCCAAACAGAAAATATATCAGGAGGTAAAAAATAGCTCCACCAACAGAAAAAAAGGGGGCGTGAACCGGGCCAGAGGATTCTATACTGCTGCCCGAAGGACCGCCTGCCCAAATGCTGCGTCCGTAGCTTTTGTGACGTCCAACTTATAAAATTTAGTAAACGTATGTACGGAAGACCAGGTTGCCGCTTTGCAAACCTGTGCCATAGAGATCTGATGGTGTGCCGCCCAAGAGGCACTCATGGCCCTCGTAGAATGGGCCTTAATTGATAAGGGAGGTGGAACGCGCTTCAGACCATAGGCCTGAAAAATCAGCTGCTTAATCCACCTAGCCAAGAAAGACTTGGCAGCCGGCTGACCCTTCTTGGGGCCATCCGGGAGAACGAAAAGCACATCTGTTTTCCGAATCTTTTCTGTAGCCTTGAGATAAACCCTCATGGCTCGGACCACGTCCAAAGTATGAAGCAATCTTTCCTCTCTGGACTGGGGAGTAGGAAAGAAGGATGGTAGGACTAGGTCCTGATTCCAGTGAAAACTGGATATGAACTTTAGGAAGGAAAGAAGGCTGAGGCCGCAGCACCACTCTGTCCTTATGCAGAATCAGGTACGGTTCCCTGCAAGACAAGGCTGCCAGCTCGGAGACCCTTCTGGCCGAAGCCATAGTCACCAAGAAAACCAACTTTCGGGTTAGCAGTACAAGAGGGATTTCTGTCAGAGGTTCAAACGGCTGCCTTTGTAAAGCTGACAAGACCAGATTTAAATTCCAGGGGCAGAGGGAGCTCTAATAGGGGGATTCACATGCAAGACCCCCTGCAAGAAGGTTTTCACAAGCGAATGCGTGGCAAAAGGCCTTTGAAACCATATCGATAAGGCAGACACCTGCCCCTTTAGAGTACTAAGAGCCAACCCCTTGTCAACGCCAACCTGGAGGAATCGCAAGATCCTGTCAATAAAAATTTGCGAGGATGCTCTCCTTGAGACTCGCACCACTCCACATAGGTCCTCCAGACTCTGTAATAGATATTTCTAGAGACTGGCTTTTCTAGCCTGAATTAACGTAGATATGACCTGGGCTGAGAGGCCTCTGCCCTTAAGAATTAGGGATTCAGCCACCAGGCCATCAAATTTAGCTGCTGTGAAGCAGGGTGGTAGATCGGGCCCTGAGAAGCAGATCTGGGCGCAGGGGGAGTGGCCACGGTGCCCCTACTGACATCCTCACGATGAGTGCGTACCAAGCCCTTCTGGGCCAGGCTGGGGCCACCAGGATCACCGGCCTGCGCTCCACCCTGATCCTTCGTAGAAGGCGGGGAATCATCTGTAGTGGAGGGAACGCATACAGGAGAGAAAACTGGTGCCAGGGGCAAACCAACGCATCGGTCCCGTAGGCCGAGGGGTCCCTGGCTCGGGATACGAATTTGTCCAATTTCTTGTTGAATCTTGTTGCCATGATGTCCACATCGGGAACTCCGAATCTTTGGCAAATCTCTTGGAATACCTGGGGGTGAAGAGACCACTCTCCCGGGAGTGACTGTTGACGACTCAAAAATCTGCTTGAGAATTGTCTATCCCTGGGATGAACACTGCTGAGATGCAGGGTACATGGGCTTCGGCCCATGAAAAAATCAGGTTTACTTCCCTTTGAGCCGCTAGGCTCCTTGTGCCCCCCTGGTGGTTTATGTATGCCACCGCCGTGGCATTGTCGGACTGTATCCTTACTGGCAGACCCTGCAGGGGGAGAGTCCAGGCGACCAGGGCCAACCGAGCAGCTCTGATCTCTAGGACATTGATGGGAAGCAGACTTTCTGCCTCTGACCACTGTCCCTGCTGGGTCCTGTTTTCCTAAGATTGCCCCCCCAACCTGTTAGGCTGGCATCTGTGATTACTATTTTCCACGTGATGGGGCAAAAGGTCTAATGCCTGTATGGACTTGTTCCAAGCAGAGAGAATAGCTGCCTGAAGAACTCTGGTAAGGATCTGGGCATAGGGCGCTGCTTCGAAGGCGGCCACCATGTTTCCCAGCAGTCGCATGCATAGGCGAATAGTCGGCTTCTTTTTGCCTAAGACTATTTGAATCGTTTGAATCAACGACCTGATCCTTGAGGTAAAAATACCCTCTGGCATTCTGTATCTTAACCGAAAGCCTAGATATTCCAACTGTCTTGTGGGTTGTAACCTTGATTTTTCTTGGTTCACAGTCCACCCGAATTCTTCTAGATGCCGTACTGTGCGGACTACTGCATGATTGAGGTTGGAGGCTGATCTGTCGATAACCAGGAGATCGTCCAGGTATGCCAGGACCAAGATGCCTTCTGTCCTTAGGACGGCTAGCACCGGGGCTAACACCTTTGTGAATACCCGCGGAGCTGTTGCCAACCCGAAAGGGAGGGCTACGAACTGGAAATGACTTTGATCTATCATAAAACGAAGAAACTTGTGATGTGCTGGGTAGATCGGCCCATGCAGACATGCATCCTTTATGTCTATAGATGCTAGAAAGTCGCCTTGATGCAGGCTGGCTGTCACTGAACGTATGGAATCCATACGAGAGGTCTGAAACTTTAGAAAGCGATTTAGGCGTTTGCAGGTTTTGGTATAATAAAAAGGTTGGAGTAGAATACCAGACCCTTTTCTTGGGTTGGTACTACAATTACTCCTTGGAGCAAGAGGCGGTCCAACGCCTTTACGAGAGAGGCCCTCTTTAACGGGTCGCTTGGAAGACTTGACCCCTGAAAATGAGGAGGGGGGATTTCTCGAAACTCTAGTTTGTAGCCTGTGGCTACCACGGACCGAACCCAAGAGTCGGGATTCTGGCCTTCCAGACTTCGGAGAAAAACTGAAGTCTTCCCCCCACCCAAGAGAGTGGGGGCGCCCCTTCATGAATCTGACTTAATGACTGGTTTAGCCGGCTTGCGAGACCAGGGCCTCTTGTTTGCCGTGGCTTGTCCCTGAGGGCGGCTATTAACTGCTGAACGCCCGGGAGGCCGTCGATACTGACGGGAAGTCGAAGGGGCCAAGCCTGCAAGGGCCTGTCGTTTAAACGCGGGCCCACGCGGTCTTTTCTTGACCGGTAAGGAAGAACCTTTACCACTTGATATGGTTTGGATATATTTATCTAGGTCTTCACCGAATAGTCTTCCCCCATGAAAGGGAAACCCTGCTAAAAGCTTTTTGCAGGGTGCCTCTGCTGACCAGTTCTTTAGCCACGAAAGACGACGCATGTGAACCACCAGCAGAGATAACCGGGATGCCTGTTGGATAGAGTCCTTAATAGCATCTACTGCAAAGCAGAGAGCCCTAGGGAAATCTGCTAATTCACGAGTTTGCTGAGCCGGCATGTCCTTTAATATCTGTTTTGCCTGATCCTTTAAGGCCTGACAAACGCCAATGGCTGCCACCCCTGGCTGAACCATGGCACCTACTGTGGTGAAAGAAGCCTTCAGTAGGGTCTCTAATTTTTTGTCGACCGGATCCTTGAACATCTGGACATTTTCAACCGGACAAGTCAGGGATTTATTCACGCAGGAAATGGCCGCGTCCACTGTGGGGAGCCCATTTCTTTTAAAAATTTCTCCTCCATAGGATAGAGAATAGAGAACCTCTTAGGAGGGATAAAGATCCTATCAGGTCGAGCCCAATCCTGGTAAATCAGGCCCCGCAGAAGGGGGTAAATCGGAAAAGACACACAAGTTAATGGAGCCTTTAAAGAACCCAATGAGGATACCACAGGGGCTACTAGTTCTGGCACTGGAAGTTTAAAAGCAGTGCGAACCATATCGGTCAAAGACTGGATCCACAGGCTCTCCGCTTGAGAGGCCGAAAAATATTCATCTACAGTGGAACCCTCCATGTCTGAACCTTCGGGACTTGGGTCTGCTTGATCCCCTTGTGGGTCCCGTTCCTCCGAAGAGGAGACCTCCGCATCTGAAAAAAACACCAAACTAGGTGAGGGGGATCTAGCCCGTTTGCTGCTTGGCAAAGGGCGGGCAAACAAAGCAGTTAACCTTTTCTCTAGCCCACCCAGGGTGGTCGCTAGCATTTCTTCCGTTACGTAAACGGGAATGGGTGGATCGGGGGCCGCCTCTACCCCCAGCATCCCCAATGGCTCTTGAACTATGCTACTCGGTGGTCTAACTGGTGAGGGTGGGGCCGTTGACGCCTGGCCCAAATCCTCTGACCCTGATGGAGACCCGTTTGTTTCTTGGCACCTTTTGCAGCCTTGGCTGGTCCTGATGCCTTTGGAGCCATTGCACAACCTTGAGTCACCCCTATAGCCAACACCTGACTGTTGCAGCTAGGGGTAACCAATATGAGGACAGGTATGAGGAAAATGAAAAAAACTGTTTTTTTTTTGTTTTTTTTTCCAAAAAAACATTTTTTATTTTTTTTACCCGCCTGGGAGGTGGCAATACCGAGGAAACCTGTGAGTATTGACACACCAATGCCCGTTAGCCGGAGTCCAAGGTAAACTCAGATACTGCTGGATCTAAGGCTGAGTCCCTTTAAGCAAAAAACTTCCTTTTTTTTTTTTTTTTTTTCTGGTCAATAGTGGACCTAAGTCCTAGACCTGAAGATCCACAAAACCGCCACTAGGTGTCCCTGTGTGGCCAAAGACCCAGCTGCACGCTCTGTATCCTTTCTTCCTCTGCCTCCAGGAGGGAAAGACCAGCCAGAGAAAAAGTTTTCTCTTTAAACAGACCCTGACGCTGCTGGCCCGCCCCCCCGACGCACGCCGACGCTATAAAAGGCGGCGTGCACGCGCGCGCACCCCCCCCCCCCACGCTGAAACCACATGGAGGAAGCAGAGCAGAGGAACAACATGGACCAGCGCTAGGCAGCACCAACAGACACCAGGTAAGCACTAATCTTATTGTAGTGCACACACAGAGAGGAAGCTGTCCCCATGGGCTTCCTAAGAAACAGGAGTTTTTACCAGCAATTTCCTCTTTTAAACATGTGGGGTTGCAGTATCAATGCTAACAGGCAGACCTGGGGTGAGTAGCAAATATATATCTTACACAAGTATACATATATCTACATGTTATCTGGGTAAAACATTAGTATCCCATCCTGCCCATACAGACATAGTGGAGATAGTGGCTGATGCACAAGCATACTGTTAGCCAACCCAGAACCCCCAGGGGGATACCTACTGTCGAACCAAGTCCCGCAGGTTCCCTCTTACCTGCTCCACGCCGCAGGGTATTGCAAATTGCAAGAGGCCCAATCTTCCCCCATCTCCGTGGGTATTGTCTCGGACCTTCAGGGACCGGGGTCCTGTGTTTAAGGAACCCACACCCCTGGACCTATATAGCATCCTGGCATCAGTAGCGTTTAGTCCTGGAAGAGACCAAGGCACTGGAGCCCAGAATCCAGCCCTCCAAGGAGAGGCATTATAGGCAACACCCCACTTCAGCAGGGCCCGGGTACCGTACACCTTGGCTTTGAAGCACTTCGGACGGATCCGGCTAGCTATCCTGGGTCCCGAGACCTCCGAGGGACAGCTAGACGTGACCAACACCTAAGACACTGGCGAAAAAACTGAAGCACTCTCAGTGGGAGGGGGTTATATAGGGAGGAACTTCCTGTGAAGTTGATTACACCAGTGTCCACACCTGAAGGTACCCATATAACCCATATGTAATGACTATGTGCTCTGTGTCCCGTGATGTACGATAAAGAAATGTATGCTGCCCTAGAGAAGAAAAAAGCCAGAGTTTTTCCTATCCACGAGGTACTCTCTGATCTGGTCCGCAGAGAACTTTTTTTCCTAACTCGCTTAAAAGGAGATTCCCTTTTGACGAGAACCCAGAGGCAGTCTGGAACAAAGCGCCCAAGTTGGACGCTCCCTTATCTAAAGTTTCTAAACAGTCAGACCTGGTCTTTGAAGATATGGGTCATCTGAAGGACCCAATGGACAGGAGGACTGACATTGTCCTGAAGAGGGCATGGCCTTAAACCAGCGTTAGCTACTTCCTGCGTGGCCTTAGAAATTTATAGTTCTGGCTGACCCAGTTGGAGGAACACCTTAAGACAGGTACCCCTAGGGAAGAACTACTAAAAACTTTCCCTATGCTTTTTATGGCGACCGGCTTTATTTCCGATGCTACTACAGACACGGTAAAATTCACAGCCAAATCAGCAGCCCTATCGGTAGCAGCTAGAAGGTCTGTATGGTTAAAAACCTGGACTAGAGACACAGCATCCAAGACGAGGTTATGCAGTGTTCCATTTAATGGGGACCTAGTCTTTGGGCCGGAATTAGAAACCGCCTTAGAAAGGACGGCAGATAAAAAGAAATCCTTCCCTTTGTGGGGGAGCCAGGAGTGCCACCATGGGGCACCCCAGAAGAGGAGGATCGAACCCTTGCACAGAGCAGGCAAGTATAACATGTTTGTTATTTAAAATAAAATTTTACAATCACTTTAAAGTACAAAATCAAAACAATAGACTACTAGGGAACTTGAAATAAACAATATTCTGAGCGCTACCCTTCCCTATAAATGCCTAAAATACAATTATAAAAAAGTAGTATTGTGCATAAAATGTTCTGGTGTACTGCCCATGTAAGTATCCAGGGTGCAGGGTTGAAAAGCAGTGCCTGGAAGTATATAAAACAGGTGGCCATATTCCAAAAGGGGTGCAAGGCTGCTATATCCAAAGAAGGGCTAGAAGATTCATGCTGCAAGAGAGGAGAGAGAGAGGGGAGAAAAGCACCAAGTGCACCCATGGTGTAGTACAGTTTTAATAACCAAAGGATAAAATATATAAAATATTCCACTCAAAAAGGTAATGACTGGACAAGAGTGAGACCAGTGAAGGCTCGGTGCAGTGTTGTACTGCCCCTGATGGAGCTGTCAGTCCATGCCGCTGTGCCTCGACTCTGGAGTCAGAGGGTTGTTGGGGGATGCCCCCCATGTTCTCCGACATTCCTCCGACACCAGAGCCGAGGCGCAGTGGCAAGGACTGACAGGGGGCAAGACAACACTGCACCAAGCCTTCACGCTTGTCCGATCATTACCTTTGTGGCTGGAATATTTTATGCATTTTATCCTTTGATTATTAAAGCTGTACTACACCAAGGGTGCGCTTGGCACTTTTCTCCCTTCCCCCTCCAACCAGGGAACAAAGTGCAAAAAAGGAGATGTTGTACATAAAGTTACCAAGGCAAGAAATGCATTTTTTACAAGCATGTATAGCCTTTTAAGCAGGGCTTTTTTTCAGGGGGAACTTGGGGGAACTCAGTTCCACCAACTCTGGCTCAGACCCTTTGGTGCCTGCTCACCACAATCACCTGTAAACACAGAAGTCTGGTTTCTGTGTTTACAAGTGACAGCTCTGCACTATGTGTGTAACCCCCTGAACTCTGCACTCTGTATGTATTGCAATCCTGGTATTTAATGCCTCTTTAAGACCCTTCTATTGTTTGTGAAATCTGAACGGGGTCGTGGTTGAGTTCCTGCACCTATTTTCTGAGAAAAAAAGCTCTGCTTTTAAGAAACATAAAAGCCTTCCACAAGCAGTTAAATGCCTCATAGGCATACATAGTTTACAGTTTGCCTGTTTCCTTCTATTTGGGGATATGTACTCAAGGACAAGTCAATCTCATAATGTTTGTATTTGGCTATCTTTCTTCATTTCATTAACAGGCTACCTACAGAGCCTACACAGTGTAGTATAAAATTCCTGTTGCAGTATGGCAAATTAAATTACTTTTCTTCATTTTAAAACTTCTCAGCAATCACATATTGAACAGAAAAAATGCCAAAAACATGCCCTAAAATTCAATTGTCTATATTTTTATTTAATTTTTTTAAGTAAAGGCTGTGATGGTCTTTAGAATTATAACCGACATTTGTTATGTGGCTATACTTCAATAAGACTATGTACAGTAGAGGTGTTCTGTCATGGACATGTCCACCTCAGGGCACAGCTATGTTTATTTCAGTCTGAGTGCAAATCATACCATCACAATAGAGAATATTGATATCTATGTGCTCAAACAACGAGGTCAAGCCACTCTCCTGAGTGACTCACAGTCTTTAAAGTTCTTGAAATAGCAAAGCATAGCGGATTTTAGTCACTTTCATACAACATTTTTTTTACAAATTTTCAGGTTGTTAGAACTTGTATTAATCCCTCACTTTTCACATAAGAATATACTACAGTATGCATCATGCTTCAGTGTGTACAGTGCATACTATGTTGTCTAATTAGTTTAGCACTGGCTGTACAGTTATTGACTACTCCTGCAGACTGAGAGGACAGATGGAAGGAAAAGAGCACAATAGATTTCACAGATAAAATAGGATTTAGCACTTTTTTCTCAGTTTATTAAAGGGCACAGCTGGGATCTTGATAAGGGATCATTGCTTTTATAGCACCACCTTCGTGAGTAGGACACTGGGCAAAAAAAGCACAAACCAGCCAGCAATGGTGGCCAAACCCTCCATGTGTTAGAGCAGTGGTTATCAACCTTCTAGTGCCATGACCCCTTGATAACATTTCCCAAATTGTGGGGACCCCTGACAGTAAAATTATTTTTGTAGCATGGGTTGTCAGCACCCAAGGCATCACAAGTAATTTGCGCCTAAACCACAGACATTTAGCGCTCCCTGAGTCCTTTTAATGACAACTATAATCACACTCACTGTGTCTCCAGTTTCACTGTGTCTCTGACTTTGTGGTGTCTCACAGCAGTGACACCTATGCCGAAATCAGGAGATGGGGTCTCCTCTAGCCCATCCCACTTCACATTTCTCACCAGTCAGCTGACCTCGAGTCTCTGCCCCAGCCATACTGTGAACTGAATGGGCACCTGCGAAGAGGCTGAGTGGGCAGCTGTGGGCGCCAGGAACAGCCCAGCTGGGCAGCCACAGGCTTCAGGGACAGCTCTGCTGGGTGGCTGCAAAAAGTCTGGGAGAGTGGTGCGGGCTTCAGGAATAGCCCAGGATTCTGTGACCCCTGGCAAATTATCATTTAACCCCCAGGTTGAGAACCACTGTGTTAGAGGGAACTCAGTCACAAAGCAGTACATAAAGCACAAATTGTAACAGACAAAAAACTGACAATAGGAAGATGCTGTGGCCTTCAATAAACTCACAGAATAGGATTTTGCGGCGAGTACAAAAATCCCATTTGCCTCCCTTACATTGAAAAGCACAGCTGAGGTCTTGCTCTTTGACTATTGGAACATCTAAAAGGAAATGTCCAGCGAGGTAAGAAACTAAAAAACGACTCTAAGACAGGGACACTACAGAGCCACCTAAATCGCTTGCAGGCTGCAAACAGGTTATAGAACTTCCCTCACATGAGAGGTCCCCTGGCCGAAAAACAATGCAAGAGTCGATTCCACCAGGAAAAAAAATCCCACGTCCGAATGCCACTTCCAGAGAGCCTGGAGAGAGTCATATTTACCAAAGAAAGCAGAAAATAAGAGGAATAATGACAGCAAGACAGGTAAGGGAAAGTGCTTTTTCATATACATTGTACATTCACATCAGTCCCTACCCTCAAGGAGCTTACAACCTAAGGTCCCCAACACACATTCATACATATACTAAGGCCAATTTTCTTTTTTTCTTAAGAAAGGATCGAATTAACCTACCAGCATGTCTTTAGAGGGTAGGAGGAAACCAGAGTGTAAAAAAAACAAGAATTGGAAAACTGCGCTAAACCATAAAGAATAAAAGAAAGCTTCCAATACCAAAAAATTGTGGATACAAAACTTGAGAAAATATGTTATGTCCTAGGTACAGTGCTACGATTAATGATAAAGAAACCCCAATAACGGGTTAAAGGGTTAAAAAAAAATATGTGAATCAAAGCAATTAAACATGAACAACAACAGCACCGTGAAGAAACATGTGTGTAAGAAATACAATATTGTGAAAAATGAAAAATAATTGAATAAAGTGCAATAGGTAAGTCCCAAAATCGCAAATGAATGCGTGCTAATGGATGAATCCTAGAAGCTTATTCATCAGATGAATCAATCTTTGTGAAGAAGATAGAAAACTTCCTTCCAGTACAAAGCCACCTAAATCGCTTGTGAAGAAGATAGAAAACTTCGTTCCAGTACAAAGCCACCTAAATCGGCTGTCTGTGTGCCCCATCAAAGTTTTTCCATCGGAAATTCCGATGGACTTAGAAAGAGAACATGTTCTCTTTTTTTCCGATGGAAATTGCGTCTGTCTGTATGGAACCCCAATGGAGAAAAACAACACAAATGCTCAGAATCAAGTCGACACATGCTTGGAAGCATTGAACTTCATTTTTCTCAGCTCATCGTAGTGTTGTACGTCACCGCGTTTGGGACGGTCAGAATTTGGTGTGACAGCTTGAAAGGAATTCCGTCAGAGAAATCCCTCTGAGTTTATCCTGACTAAAATTCCAATCGTGTGTCATCAGGCAAATATAGAAACAAAACTGTACAGTTATAAGGAATGTGTACTCTGCAGAATGCATTTACACTGATTCTAAAGGATAGCTCCAGGTTCTCAAGATCTGACCTTAAAAAGGAGCCTAGTTTTTAGTAAAGACTGTATTGCACAATCACCCCCCTCCCCCACCCTAAACACACACACACATACAAAAGTACACCAATTCTCCTATTCTGCATTTCATATGTATTATTTTTTCTGAGCCTAATAAATCAAACCGTAAATTAAAAACTTGCATGTACTTACTCATTCCAGAATAACAGCTCAGGAGCATGCACCTTCAGGGGCTTATTTCCTAAAGAAGCAGTGGCTGTTCACTTTGAAAAATATGTTTAATTAAATGGCAGTAAATTAGTTGAACCTTTGTTCACTTTTAATATCCGGTTATGTGTGAAGGATTTTGCCAGCAGTGACTGGTTGATTAAATTGGACACTATGGGGTTTATTTAATAAAACCAGAGTGCAAAATCTGGTGCAGCTCCGCATAGAAACCAATCAGTTTCCAGGTTCTTTGTCAAAGCTTAATTGAGAAAGCTAAAGTTAGAAGCCGATTGGCTACCATGCACAGCTTCACCAGATTTGACACTCTCCCATTTTAGTAAGTCAACCCCAGTGTCATCTAATTTACTAAGTTAGGTACATGTTCTATTTGCAAAGTAAACAGCACTATATTCATTTAGTGGTATTCCACAATTTAATAATGAGTAATGCCACAAGCAGAAATCCAAATGAGGGCAATACCTTTTTAGGCATGTGGTACACGTAGCCCCCATATTTAAATACCATGCAATACTTACAACGGCCAAACAGATGGTCATTTGTATGGCCTAATCCTACACATCATATTTCTATTTCAATTTACATGACAGTGTCGTCGAGTTACTGAGGACAATCTGCCTAAGAATAATTGCCTTATTAAAAACCATTGTTCTATAATATTCTTAATTGCCTCCTTCACATCTGTAGGTCAGTACCATCAGATGGTAAAACACCTTATTTCCAATGTTTTATATGGTAATAAAAACTGTCCTTGAATGAAAACCAAATACATTGCTGTTTAGGTAGGAACAGATGGAAAATTTTCAGTACAATATAGCATCCATTAATATCGCCTTTATTTTTGTATTTAAAACACTCATATGCTGTAATAATTAACATAAGATTACAAGTTATACCTGCAGTTATTCTTTATTTATGTCATTTTATTTTACGGCAGTAAGATTGCATTGAATCCACATTGGATTATCACTCACCATTGGAAATCATCATCGGTCCCATTCACACAATTGAAAACAAAAATAAATACCATTAATCTTATGGAAAAAAATATTCTACACACTATATAATACCATGCACCTCTACAATAAAAATGGGATTCCGGGTTCAAACATTCTGATGAATTATTTAGGCCCCTGAATAACTACCGTAACTTTATCCATTTGGTTCCTTATTGTCAACTGAAATTCATGGAGTTATCCAATTATGTATTGTGTTTTGTTTTTAACAAATCTGACCCTGAATTTGCTTTACTCAAATTGTATGTTAATCCTGTACTGTAAAAAAACTTCAGAAGGCCCTGTACACATGGCCGAGAACCTCGACGGGGGGAACACATCAGCCCGTCAGGAAAGGCGACCAGCCATTCATCCCAACGGGCCGTCGAGCAAATAGAGAATCTGCTCTCTATTTGCTCGACGGGTTTCCCGGCGGGCTGGGCTCGGCGAATCTGTACACACGGCCGAGGTTCTCAGCAGAATGAGGATCCCTGCGAGGTTCTCGCTGGTTTCTGCCGAGAACCTCGGCCGTGTGTACGGGGCTTTAGGTGCATTTTTCTTAATGTGCGATTTCTTTTCGTGCACCACCACTTTATACAAAAAAAAAAGTAAAAAAAAAAAAAGATGATTGTAATAAATCAGAATAAAAATAGATCAGTGCTCATATTCAAGTCTCTATAATTGAATCTCTGTGAATAATTATAAACTGTATATATAGTATAGATAATAGAATGTGCTTCTGTGCAGCACTCTTTTTCTCCTATATAAACTCTCACCATATGTTTTTTTTTTGGATGAACAGCATGTACTATGCACTCCAAACTGTAGATGGCGCTGTAGTGATATAGTAGCATTTGTGTGTTTATATATGCTTATATATCCTGCACAGGAAGGATTTTTTTTCTCTGCTCTCCTATGCAGGTAAATGTGAATTCTACATTCCTTAAGATCTCAAAACGTCGGAGAGGCTGCATTTTTCACATCAAAAAAGGTCATGCAAGAGGCAAATATCTTATCCCGGGCTAACCTGTTTGTGGATGGCTATTGAATTAAACATTTTTAAAAAGAGGATACATGCAAGGTTGTCTACAAGGAATTGTAAAATGCAGATTTGTCTGAATATGCATGAAAGGAGTCTTAGGCCGCGTACACACGATCGGTTCAAACCGAATAGAATGGTCCGACGGACCGTTTTCATCGTTTCACCGCTGAAGCGGCCTGATGTGCGTACACACCATCAGTCCAAAATCTGATCGGGTCAGAACGCGGTGACGTAGAACACAACGACGTGCTGAAAAAACGAAGTTCAATGCTTCCAAGCATGCGTCGACTTGATTCTGAGCATGTGCAGGTTTTTGGACCGATTCTTTTGCGTACTAACCATCGGTTTGGACCGATGGTCAGGCGTCCATCAGTTTGGACCGATGGTCAGGTTTTAAAACTTTGGTCCGATGGGCCGCACACACGGTCGGTTTGGACCAATGAAACTGGACTTAAGTCCATTTTCATCAGTTTGAACCGATCGTGTGTACGCGATCCAGGGGCTGAGTTAAATGTTTATGTCCTTGTTTGTGAATTATCTTAAACTGTTTTCCTATTTAGGGGGTATAAAGAATGTGATTTAGTCATAAACAATACAAGAAGCATCTAATAAAGTCAAAGTAGACTAGGGTAACTTGTTTACATATAAACACTACAGTGACCTTAATTGTTATTTCATGAAATTACAAGTAGGGTCTTTTTGGTCTTCTTTAACAACAAGATCAAAAGTGTTTTGTCAGCCAATCAGAAACCCCTCCAGTTTCGGACACTGGTATTTCAGGGGGACGGTCCATAAAGACGTGGATGAGCGAGTTTGGGGTGGAAGAATTTGACTGGCCTGCACAGAGTCCTAACTGCAACCCGATACAACACCTTTGGGGTGAATTAGAGTGGAGACTATGAGCCAGGCCTTCTTGTCCAACTTCAGTGCCTGACCTCACAAATGCACTTCTGGAAAAATGGTTAAACATTTCAATAAATACACTTCTAAACATTGTGGACAGCCTTCCCAGAATAGTTGATGCTGGTATAGCTGCAAAAGGTGGGCCAACTTAAATTTGAACCCTACGGACTAAGACTGGGATGTCATTAAAGTTGTTAATGTGCGTGTACAGGCAAGTGTCCCAATACTTTTGGTAATATAGTGCATATATATAAATCTATATATATCTATCTATCTATAGATAGATATATCTATAACTCCCCTTAGTGATCATTTTTAAATATAACCATCACTGTTGCCATCATAAAAAATTGCAAACATCCTTCACATATTTAAATTGATTCTAGATAAAGGTAAGGCTGTGTAAACCAAATTAATGAAAATCAAAAAAGTGTTCACATTAACCAAATGGTGCCTATATTGTCCCATTAAACTTAAATAAATTACAACATCCTCTTTTAACCCCCTGAGCGGTATTCCCGAGTCTGGCTAGGTTTGGAATTTCAGAACCAAAATCGGTAACCCCGAGCCAGACACGGGATCGCCTCGCAGTATCCACAGGCAGAGTTTACTTACCTTGTCCCTGGATCCTGCGATGCCCCCACACTGTGTGATCGAGCAGTGTCTCCTTGCTTGATTCACAATGCCGGTGTGCCACCAAGCTCTGTTCCCTGCGACGTTATGATGCACGGGGGCAGAGATTGGCACCAAATTAAAAAAACTAAATACATACAGTATACTGTAATATTATAGATTACAGTACTGTATGAAATAAATACACACCCCCTTTTGTCCCTAGTGGTCTGTCCAGTGTCCTACATGCACTTTTATATAATAAAAACTGTTCTCTCTGCCTGGAAACTGGAGATTGTCCGTAGCAACCAAAAATTGTCCCTTTACATCAAAAGTGGTTTTAGACCAGCTGGAAAACAGCGATAATAAATTAGAATCACTTGCAGAATTGATTTGTGGGGAAATTCGTCATCAAATAAATAAAAGAAATGACAGCGACAATTCTGCAACTGAGCAAATTTCAGTGTTTTTGATTTGATTACATTATTGAATCATTTTTATTATAATTACATTATTATTTGTTAAAATTATTTATTATATTATAATTTATGATTTTGTTTTTCAAACTTTATCATACCCGAGATGTCTACTAGACTCTTGTTTGGACAGATTTAAGTGGGTTATTCCTAAGAATTACAGGCCTTCAATGTAAATGCCAAATTGCGATGCAAAATAATGGTACCGTTTTCAGCACCTAAAATCTGAAATAATCATACCGCCAGGGAGGTTAAGTATACATGTGATAAAAAAAAAATGCTCAGTTGTCCATCACACCAGTGTATTATAAATGAAACTGTTCAAAATTGTCCATCCATGCAATGGAAATCATGCAATCCTCTTCACAACACCACATGATAAGTGCAGAGCCTCCCTCCTCTTCTTTGCACTGGCTCCAATTGCTTATCTGCAATATTAGGCCATAGCGCTTATGATGAACATGCAGTCTCAAGCAAAACTTCACTTCTTGCATCAACTCTCCCCTCAATGAGCTTACCAAAAAGCCCCATTGCAAAGGAAAACTAATAGTGTAATTCTATATAACAACTTTTTTTATGTATTTTATTATGGTTTTCATAAAGCATAATACAGGTCATAAGAATAGTACCATTCATATTAATACAATACAATGAACATAAAAAATATAAACAAGCAGTTATAACGATGCCTTTCTCATGAAGTACCGTATTTATCGGCGTAGAAACACGCAGCGGCGTATAACACGCACCTTCATTTTAAGAGGAAATTTTCAGGATTTTTTTTTTTTAAATAAAGAACTTCAGATCACATGTGATGTTCGAGCAATGCGATTTCAGCCATACATTGTATGGCTGAATTTGCATTGCATTCGGACCAAACTCACACAGGAACCTTTTTTTGGTCCGCACCAGAATTTGATCATATGGGTGTTCACACCTATGTGATCCGATTCATGTCCGAACTGTCAGTTCGCAGTGCAATATGCAAGCTGAAATGGGGGTGTCATTAACTTTGTATTGACACTACCCACAGATCGCATAGGACAGTGGAAACTGCTGTGCGAGTCGGATGCGATGCGAGAACCCACAGTGGATTTGCAGGGTTCCCGCCCTTTATATAATAGTGCTTGAGACTGTGTAATATTTCTGTCACTCAGCAGTTACCGTATATATACACCGGTATTTGATTCAGGCTTGGTTCACACTTGTGCGATGTGGAAACCCTGCAAATCCACTACGGGTTCCCGCATCACACCCGACACCCACAGCAGTTCACACTGTCCTATGCGATCTGTGGGGAGTGCCAATACAACTGACAGTTCGGACATTATTCGGTTCGCATGGGTGTGATCGCATTCTGGCGCGGACCACAAAAAGGGTCCTGTGCGAGTTTGGTCCGAATGCGATCCAATAGCAGCCATACAATCTGTTTGGCTGAAATCGCATCACACCGACATCGCATGTGATTTACACTGCGGTGCGAATCACAGAGCTCGCAAATGAGAACCTGCACTGAGATGGATTTTTTTACATTCTTTCTCATTTCATAAATGACAGATTTCACATCTCCTATCCATTATTGGGAACGAACAATTGTCTTTTACACTATTTAGGTAGAATTTTGATTTCCAAAATTCTGGGCTATATTCAGGGCTGGGACAAGGGGTGTCAGACAGTGTGTATCTTTGTTTAACTCCCCCCACCCCACACTCTTTTTCCCTCTGTGCCGTTTGAAAGCATTTGTACCGGTCACCTCAGATTCCTGTCAGCTTAAATCTCGCGAGACGTGCAGAGGGTTAACATTGTTATGCTCCGACGGCCGCGAGAATTTAGATGGCCATAAGAGAAATGCTTCCTGTGTGTGCACTGCAGTGGGGGATGGCTGCCGGAGGTCTGCGATGATGGATCTGAGTGGCCCGAGACTCCCCCAGGCTGTCTACAATGGTGTGCACTCGCCATGCAATCTTAATGCAGTATGTACCATGCTTTTTTTTTTTTATATATCGGCGTATAACACACACACATGATTTTCACACTATTTTCAGGGTGAAAAAGTGTGTGTTATATGCAGATAAATACGGTATATAGAACCAAATGTAAGGAGTATTCCTTAGTGCAACATTTCAGTTATCATAACAATTTGGTGATGTACCGTATTTATCGGCGTATACCGCGCACTTTTTTGCCCTGAAAATCAGGGCAAAATCGTGGGTGCGTGGTATACGCCGATAGCCGCTTTCCCGCGCCGAGTTTCAAATACTGCACCGGCATATACCGAGCGCAGTACACTCGCGTATAGTCGAGCAGGCTCTGCTCCTTTCGCGCTCACGTCCTGTACGTCAGCGCGAGAGGAGCCGAGTCTGCCCGACTATACCCGAGTGTACTGCGATCGGTATATGCCGGCAGAGTATTTGAAACTCGGGAAAGCGAGGAGGACGCTGCGAGGACGCTGGACCCGCCGAAGAGGACACCGGACCCACCGAAGAGGACACCGGACCCACCGAAGAGGACACCGGACCCGCCGAAGAGGACACCGGACCCAACGAAGAGGACACCCGAAGCCGCAGTTGGACGCCGGACCGGACGAAGCGGACACCCGTAGCCGCCGACGGATGCCGCGCAAGACACCAAAATTGTAAGTACAAAAAACTTTTTTTCCACAGGAATGGCGGCAACTTTAGGGGTGCGCGCTATACGCGGGAGCGCGCTATAAACCGATAAATACGGTAATTCTAGCTATCATCCATAACAATCATATATAATCAAGATAGGAGAATATAAAAGGTAATATTTAGTTATAGCGAAAATGGAATAAAATAGCGTTTGCTTGATATAGCTGGTCAAATTTAACTAAAATAGTCAGGAGAAATATATGAACTATTCCAGGGCCAAGTTCCTGCTTAAAACCAATTTTTATAAAAAAAATAAAAAAAGTCAATGAAATGTAATTTACAAATATAATCCATCCATCCAATCTACTACCGTGTTTCCCCGAAAATAAGACGTACTCTGAAAATAAGACGTAGCGGGATTTCGACACAAGATCGAAATATAAGACACCCCTCCGAAAATAAGACGTAGCGATGGCGTGTCGAATCTCCGAAAATAAGACGTAGCGATGGCGTGGCGAATCTCCGAAAATAAGACGTAGTGATGGGCGTGTCGTATGCGTAACGGTGCAGCGCGGAGCGGGAAACAACACGTGATAGGCGTACGGTACTGTACTGGAGCTGAAGTGAGGAGAAGAACGTAAAGCTGTAAAGCTTCTCCCAGCACTGACCAGCAAACCCCTCTCTCACCCCACACAAACATCAGGGGATAGGGGGAAAAGCTGCTACCGTACTGAGCCCAAAGAGATCACCCCAGCTCCACTGTGCTCCACATCAGCTTTGCTGGCTTATCTTTCTGTACAGCCAGACAAGATGAGTGCAAAGAGAAGAAGTTGGATATCTGAATGGTCCAAAAATGGCGTGCAGAATATGATAATCTCAGTCTACAGGTGGACAGAGGAAATGCTAAGAAGCGCAAGTGTGGTTCAGGTAGGCAACCTTTATTTTCTGTAATAAAAATAAGACACCCCCCGAAAATAAGCCATAGTGTGATTTCTTGAGGAAAAAAATATATAAAACGGTGTCTTATTTTCGGGGAAACACGGTATATTAAGGAAGTGCACAAGAAGCCGTCAGTATTCCACTTGCATGGCATCTCACCAGGACCCCTCACACGCTACCAGCGATACGTCCCTTCTGGTGGGGGTCTATGATCACTTCCGGTGTCAGTGCAATCTGACCCCGACTAGTTTTGTCTCCTGACTTTAACAAAACTAGTAAATCTAGGTGATTTAAAAGTATGTTTTTTCCTTTTCTCTAGAAAAATATACCTAGTACTTGTTTATTAATCTACTATCTATTTGTTTTTTTGATAACAGCATTTATTGTAGTTCTACTTCAACATTACTGTCAGTTAATTGTGGGTTTGTTTTGTACATTAAATACTAATTGTAAAATCCAACTAAAAAAAATACAAATTTTTTAATCCGATTTATAACAATCAGCCTGTTCACATTTCAAGTAAAGTCACTTAAAAGTGCCTTTACCTTTTGGTATAAATGGTTATGTAACATTCTAATAACCACATTTTGTGTATATGCTTTGTAATGTAGATAACATATTGCAGAAAACATGCCAGTCAGAGGTTACCTAGAAGCAAATTTAATTACAGTTAAACACTTTGCAGGAGAACATCGCTCTAATAAAGGACAAGCTGGCAGTAGAAATGCAAATTGCATTATTACTAATCACTTTTTCTTGGGAATGATTATTTTTCTCAAGACTTTAACCAATGAGATAAAATATGAATGTACCTGGTGATTCAGACATCGCATTTTATATAAAAGGGTTCTCATGGTTTTTTGACTTTTGATTGATCAAAACTGGACAAAAAGAAAATTGGAAACTAGTATTTCATTTTAATTGAATTTCTTCTGACTTCTACTGAGAAATTTTAAAAGAATTAATAGTATTTTGTTAATATTTATCATTGATTTATTATTTTAAGGGCTCAAAAATAAATCAGCATTTTATATTTCTTTTCAATCAGATGAACATAGAAAGATGCAAGGGAATTATTTCCTGTCTACCTCGAGTAACTCACAATTAGTGAGCTCTAAGCAAAAGCACTATTATACTAGAATAAAAAAGAAAAATTATCTGAAGCAAACACAGAGACATACCTCCATCCCGATTATATATATATATATATATATATATATATATGGATGCAAAGGAAAAAATGGTCAAGGGGCTTTAAATGAGGCAGGTCACTTGGTAAAATGTGGTTTGATTAAAAAGTAATTGACACAGATACAATAATTCACTTTCTAAAATACAATACAAACATATACTGTATAATAAAACAGTACATATACGGTGGAATTGATGATGTTTCAGGAAAAAGTATTGTTGATCCATACGGTAACAGTTATATCTTAAGCCTCGTACACACGGTTCGAAAGCTGGAAGGGGATTGTCTGTTGACAGACTGTTGTCCTAAATTCTTACTATTAGTACGCTCCTTTAGACAATTGTTCTCCAATTTTCGGCCAACAAATGTTGAATGGCAGGCTAGTAAATTTTTGGTGGACAACGGCTCCACATCTGATTTTCATATGGTCAGTTCACAACTCCGTCACACAAAAGTCGAAAGTTCAAACACGCATGCTCGGAATCAATGCTCACTAAAGACGAAATTAACAGAAGGGGTCCAAAGGGTGGTGCTTAAGAGCTGAAATTCCTAGTAGTACGTCACTACGTTTGTGTTTGTGGCACGACAATTGTGTAACGTTAGTATGCAAGACACACGCTCTTTTGGCACAAATCGGATGCTCGGTTGGCCAACAATCGTATTGTGTTACAAGGCTTTTGAATCTCTGGAGCTCTATGCATTAAGTGGATCCTTATCCACTCGTCAGGAGCTTGATGTAAAAGGATATCTATAAATAAATATGTATAAAATAAGAAATCCCATGTATATGTATAAAAAATACAGAGTATAAAAAGGTATAATTGATTATATAAAAAATAACTTTATTGCTTACATGTTAGCTCAAGGGGTGGACCCAGCATCTGAGTGGGGCAATGAGGACACCAGAGCACTGTCTAGTCTGGGGCTGTGGTCGGAAAGAACCACCCAGGCCATGGGAAAGGGAGGCAGCCAAGGGACAAACCAGGACCTCGGATTGCAACTCCATGGCATTAGAAACATATGTGGACCAACCTAAGACCTAAGAAAAGTATACTTTTTAATACATTTTTCCATGTCAGATTACGCCATATATGTTTGCATTATATTTTGGAAGGTCATTGTATTTGTGTCAATTATGGATTTTGTTTTATAAATTACTATTCCTACTCAAACTACATTTTACCAAGTGGCCTGCTTCATTTCAAGTCCCATAACCATTATTGTACTAGAAGCTGAGAGAACAGTTGCTATTGTGAAATAGACCTGAATAGCAAGGAGATCAGATTACACACCCCTTAAATTGTTGATGTATGCAAATCTTGCACACAGCGTGTTTCCAGTAGGGTTGTCCCGATACTGATACTAGTATTGTTATCGGGACCGATACCAAGCATTTCCCTGAGTACTTGTACTCGGGGGAAATGCTCCAATGCCTCAACCGATACCTGGGCAGGCAGGGGAGTTGCAAGTCTTCTCCCCCGTGCTGTTTTTCGCCGTGCTCCGTGCTGTTTTTCCCTGTGCTCCGTGCTGTCCTCTCTCCCTCCCGAGTTCCGTGCTGTCCTCTCTCCCCCCATGTTCCGTGCTGTCCTCTCTCCCCCCCATGTTCTTTGCTGTCCTCTCTCCCCCCGTGTTCTGTGCTGTCCTCTCTCTCCCCGTGTTCTGTGCTGTCCTCTCTCCCCCCCGTGTTCCGTGCTGTCCACTCTCCCCCCGTGTTCAGTGCTGTCCACTCTCCCCCCGTGTTCAGTGCTGTCCACTCTCCCCCCGTGTTCAGTGCTGTCCACTCTCCCCCCATGTTCAGTGCTGTCCTCTCTCTCGCCCCCCGTGTTCAGTGCTGTCCTCTCTCTCGCCCCCCGTGTTCAGTGCTGTCCTCTCGCTCGCCCCCCGTTTTTTCCATGCTGTCCTCTCTCCCCCCTTAATTTGTCAGAATGGAGAGAGGAGGTAGGAGCTGCTAAACTGGGCTCCTACCTTTTCTGAATGAACAGTGTCAGTGATCACTGACACTGTCCATTCACATAACTGAGCATCGTAACCTGTGATTACGATGCTTCAGTTTATGAATGGAGAGGAGCTTTTCTCTATTCTTAGCTGAAGCTGCTGAGAAAGGGACTGGAAAATCTGTGTCCTTAGTCCCTTTCTCTGTCTTAAAGGGAGATGTCAGAGGTCTGTTAAGACCCCTGATATCTCTCCAAAGACCCCCAACAGGGTTGATTAAAAAATAAAATAAAAAATGCAATAAATATTTTTTTTTTTAAATAAATAAAAATAAAATGTAAATAAAAAAATAAAAAAACACACTGACAATCCACCCCCCCTAAAAAACACAAACAAAAAAAAAATCACTGTAAAAAATAAAAATTATTAAAAAAAATCACTGTAAAAAAAATAATTATAAAATACTGTCACATGACATTAAAAAAAGTATCGGTATTCGGTATCGGCGAGTACTTGAAAAAAAGTATCGGTACTTGTACTCGGTACTCGGTCTCAAAAAGTGGTATCGGGACAACCCTAGTTTCCAGGTATGTAGGAAATGCTTGGCTTTCTTTATGGATGCAACTCTGCATAGTAAACAATCAGCTTTCAGGTTTTGTTGTCAAAGCTTAACTGAACAGGCTGAAGTTAAAAGTCGATTGGCTACTAAGCACAGCTGCACCATAATCTAAGTGCTCCAGTTTTGATAAATCTCCTCCAATGTGTATTAAAATGTATTTGTAATATAAGCGCTGATAGAAAAAGATTACAACAATTACATAAAACAGTCTATAAACTTTTAAAACAATTGAAAAAAAAAACACAATTAGATGGACTACAATGGACAACAACTTCATTTACTTATGCTAGAGGTTTGAGAAATTTAGGTAAATCATATGTGTCATTACCTTGATCAAAGAAAATGTATCGAACTTATATTCTGCATAATATCAAAATAACAAAATGGTCATATCCAGAACATTTTCCTCTTTTGACTGTTATTTAGTAAGAGCACTGTAGGTATCCGCACACACAGCCACCTAATCAGTTCTTCTTGTGATGTGATTGCAAAATTACAATCTTACTGCATTATGTGTATTCCTCCAAACATAGTAGAATTATTGTTAACCACTTGCTTACTGGGCACTTAAACACCCTTCCTGCCCAGAGCAATTTTCAGCTTTCAGCACTCTCACACTTTGAATGACAATTACTCAGTCATGCAACACTGTACCTAAATGATTTTTTCTGTCCTTTTCTTCCCACAAATAGAGCTTTCTTTTGGTGGTATTTGATCACCTCTGGGTTTTTTATTTTTTGCGCTATTAATAAAAAAAGAACGAAAATTTTGAAAAAAAAAAAGTTTTTTCTTAGTTTCTGTGATAACATTTTGCAAATTATTAATTTTTCTTCATAAATTTTGGCCACAAATTATACTGCTACATGTCTTTGATAAAAAATAATCCGAAAATGTTTGAAATTATTTGGTCTGTGTGAAAGTTTTAGAGTCTACAAGCTATAGTGCAAATCATAATAAATTATCACATTTGATCACACCTGACGTACTGAAGGCCTATCTCATTTCTTGAGACCCTTTTTGGAAAGTAAACATTTTAAGGTATTTATTAAGAGGCATGGTGAGGTATTTGAAGTTGTAATTTTTTCCCACAATACTTTGCAAAATTAAGATTTTTATTTATTTAAAAATGTTCTCAAAATTGTCATTGTGATAGCTTATTTCTCTCACATGGCAAAATACATTCTGCTACTCCTCCTGAGTAAAACGATACCCAATGTGTGAGACTTTTTCACTGCCTGGCCACATACGGAGGCCCAACATGCAGGAAGCGCCATCAGGGGTTTTAGGAGCATAAATTGCACATCTAACTAGTTGACTACCTATTACACTTTTGAAGGCCCTGGAACATCAGTACAATGGAATTACCCACAAAATGAATGGTCAAACAGTCCAGGGTCAGTTCCAGATCAGGCAGAGGTATAAACAGAATCGGTAGGCATAAGCGTGGTCAAATAACAGTCCAGGGTCAGTTCCAGATCAGGCAGAGGTATAAACAGAATCGGTAGGCAGAATCGTGGTCAAATAACAAGCCAGGGTCATAAGCAGAGGTATAAGGGGTGTGAAGGTAAATGTCAGGAAGAGACTAGTAATTTAGTGAGGTATGGTAACGGGCGAAACAACCAACTACGCAGAGGCCTGGTTGGGAAGGGCATTGAGGACAATAAAAAGTGGTGTCTCTTCTCACTCCTCCTTTGGAGCACACCTGGAATCTTTTTTGGCGTTTTTGGCCTGTTGGTCTGGGAGGGAATTTATCTGGAAAGTGGCGCTCGTTGAGTCGGCTAACCACATCGGATCGAATGTTTCCTGGTGGGTTGCTGGGGTATAAAAGGGCAGTGGTGATTTCCTCCAGGTAGAAAAGGTAGGATTTGGGTCTTGGAGTGGATTTCCGATATATCACATAAGTATTGTACGCGGCCAAATTAAACAAATAAATGAAACTTTTTTATACCACTGGTATGATCTTCTTGTGGAAAGGTAGGGTTCCAGCATCTGGTCGTTCAAATCGACACCCCCCATGAACTTATTGTAATCTTGAATACATTTTGGTTTCTGGATTCGCCCATTCCTCGTTCTGGTCTCAACGAATGTGTTGTTGTGGATTGTAGAAAGCACGTACACATCCATTTTGTCCCTCCATTTCACAGCCAGAACTTCCTCATTGCGTAAACTCGCCGTCTCCCCTTTTTTTAATTTCTTGGTGACAAGGCTTTGAGGAAAGCCCTTCCGGTTCGATTGCACGGTGCCGCATGCTGGGGTGTTTTTTTCTGAAAAGGTAGAGGCAAAGAGGCAAGGTAGAGGCAAACTTGTATAAAAATTGTCCACATACAAGTGGTATCCTTTCTCCATGAGTGGGTTTAGGAGTTGCCAAACAATTTTCCCTCTGGTTCTTACGTAGTGTTAGGGGGGTGTAGCTGGCTGTCCTTTCCTTCGTATACATTGAAGGCATACGTATAACCTGTGGCTCGGTCACACAATTTATAGAGCTTCACCCCATAGCGGGCCCTTTTGCTGGGAATAAATAGTTTTATGCCCAGCCTGCCAGAAAATGTTATAAGGGACTCATCCACACATATTTGTTGGTCCAGGGTAAACAACGGGGGGAAAATTTCGGAAAAATAATTAAGTAGTGGCCAAATTTTATAAAGTTTATCAAAATTTGGGTCATTTCTGGGAGGGCACTGGGTATTGTCATTGTAGTGTAGGAATCTCATCATCAATTGATATCTGGTCCTGGGCATTTTTGAGGAAAATATGGGCATGTGGTAGATGGGGCGGTTTGACCAATATAAACGTAGTTGGTTTTTATTGTTTAGTCCCATACAGAATACGAGGCCCAACAAAATTTTCAACTCTTCCACTGTTATGGCTCTCCCTTCGAAGGGACGGGCATAATAGGACGTGGGGTTACTGGATATAAATTGTTCTGCATAAAGATTGCACTGGGTCACACGTGAGGCAAGCATGTTGTCAGTAAAAATTAAATTAAAAAAGTCAAATCGGGGCAACATTTTCTGTGTCCACCTGTGAAAGGGGGAATGTTGGCTTCTCCTGAATTAGAAGGAAGCCACAAGGGGTTCTGAAGGGAATAGGGAAGGCTGGCATGGGACCTAACCCTTTGGGACTGAGGTGACACCCCACTGGTACGTGACCTTGCTTGCTGAGGTATTGCGGTTCTGGTGGATGGCACAGCGGTTGTGGTGGATGGCACTGCCTCCTTAGCAATACGCCTTCGTCTGGCGGGTGGACCCCCCTCCTCTTCTTCCTCTTCTTCCTCTTCCTCCTCCTTCTCCTT
Organism: Rana kukunoris; assembly: GCA_029574335.1. Classification (NCBI taxonomy): domain Eukaryota; kingdom Metazoa; phylum Chordata; class Amphibia; order Anura; family Ranidae; genus Rana; species Rana kukunoris. Next base: position 453,981,871 of record CM056052.1, on the reverse strand, counting down.
CTTCTCCTCCTCCGAGGATGTCTCTGCTTCGCTGCTAACTATCGGCTCGTAGTTAACGTCAGATTCATTGTCTGAATTTTCAGGGGAATCCGAATCGCAGAGCTCCCCATTAGCCGCAATAATTTCGTACCCCTCCTCAAGTGAAAATGATCTTTTAGCCATTGTTGGCACTGATGACACTGACAGGTGGCACTGACGGCAAATGGCACAGGCTGATGGCAGATGGCACTGATGGCAGATGGCACTGATGGCAGGTAGCACTGATGGCAAGTAGCACTAATGGCAGCTGGCATGGGCAGATGGCACAGGCAGATGGCACGGGCAGATAGCACTGATGGCAGATGGCACTGATGGCAGGTGGCACAGGCAGGTGGCACAGGCAGGTGGCACAGGCAGGTGGCACGGGCAGATAGCACTGATGGCAGATGGCACTGATGGCAGGTGGCACAGGCAGATGGCACAGGCAGGTGGCACTGATGGTAGATTGCACTGGCAGGTGGCACTGATGGTAGATTGCACTGGCAGGTGGCACTGATGGCAGATTGCACTGATGGCAGATGGCACGAGCAGGTGGCACTTACGGCAGATGGCAGGGGCAGGTGGCACTGATGGCAGGGGCAGGTGGCACTAATGGCAGGGGCAGGTGGCACTGATGTCAGGAGCAGGTGGCACTGATGGCAGGGACAGGTGGCACTGATGAGAATGCACTGGCAGGTGGCACTGGCTGTTTGCACTGGCAGGTGGCACTGGCAGAGACTGTGGCACTGTTTTTAACTTTTTTTTTTCACTCACTTCGTTTTAGCTGACACTCTCTTTCTCTCCTCACACGCTGGTGTGAGGAGAGAAAGCCGGCGATGAGAGATGATCTCATTTGTTTACATTTGAGATCATCTCTCATTGGACAGCGGGATCGAGTGCTGAATGGCCTCTGCGATTGGCCATTTAGCACGATCTGTGATTGGCTGTGTCCAAGGGACACGGCCAACACAGTTTTTCCCCGATGCGCGTGGGGAGCGGGGAAAACATGTCACGTCCAAAGACGTCAACCCGGCACCTCAGGTCCGCGCTGTTGACGTCTTTTGACAATAGCGCGGACCTGAAGTGGTTAAAGGGTAAGTTCACCTTTGTACACTTTTTTTTCCTAAATTTCAGCTCCTTTGTGCATCAATATAGCATTCAAGTACTTTTTTTGCAAAAATATCAAAGCTTTCCATTAAATCTACAGTCACTCACTTTTCTTGTCCTAATCCACGTTGCCAGATGTTTCAATTAGTCAAGTATTTCTTCCTGATCAGACTTTAGGTCATGACACAGGAAGGAGTTGACCAGCTGACCTCCGTAGCACACACCCTGCATCATCCATCCACCCATTTCCCAGGTGCACGTTTTTTAAATGAAATGCAATCACCCTTCTCACTAAATACACAACATACAATCAGATTGCATAGTGTATGGCCATGTTTTATACACCTAAATTTATTACAGGATTTGACAAATTTTCTTGGAATCTAGGAGCCAGCTAAAAAAGTTAGGAGCCAAAAAACGCACCCGTCCCGCCAAACTCTCGCGCAGAAGCGAACGCATACGTGAGTAGCGCCCGCATATGTAAACGGTTGTCAAACCACACATGTGAGGTATCGCCGCGATTGGTAGGCCTCGTACACACGAGGCAATAGATTTGTTCAAAACGGTCTGTCCGACCGATTTGAACAAATCTCTCTGTTTGGATTTTGGTTTGCTCGCGTGTACACACGAGCAAACCAAAATCCCCGCCAGCAGACGGCGCGCTGACGTGTCGGTGACGTGGCGGTGACGTTGACGCCGCCACGTCACCGCACCAGGAAGTAAAACACTTCCGCGCATGCGCCGAATCCATTCGGCGGCGGTGCGGGACGACATGTCTGCTGGTAAGTGTACTAACCAGCAGACATGTCGGGCGGACGGATTCCCACCCGCATGCTTTGAAATCTGTCGGGTGGCCAAATCCGTCGGCTCGGCCATACACACGATCGAATCTGTCTGCTGGGACGGTCTAGCAGACTGTTTCCAGCAGACAGATTTGATCGTGTGTACGAGGCCGTAGAGCGAGAGCAATAATTCTAGCCCTAGACCTCCTCTTTAACTCAAAACATGCAACCTGTAGAATTTTTTAAACATCGCCTATGGAGATTTTAAAGGGTAAAAGTTTGTCGCCATTCCACGTGCGGACGCAGTGTGACATGTTGGGTATCAATTTACTTGGCATAACATTATCTTTCACAATATAAAAAACAATTGAGCTAACTTTACTGTTGTCTTATTTTTTCCCAAAAAATGTGTGCTCGTAAGACCGCTGCGCAAATACAGTGTGATAGAAAGTATTGCAAGACCGCCATTTTATTCTCTAGGTTGTTAGAATAAAAAATATATATAATGTTTGGGGGTTCTAATTAGAGGGAAGGAGATGGCAGTGAAAAAAACACATTAGAACTGCTGTTTTTTGCTACTTGTAATGTAATGTAACCTGTAATGCCAACGGCCACCACAAGATAGCCACTCCTAGATTCCTTCTGCAGGCCTCAGCTTACTTCTGTGAAGGCCGCAAAGCCGTGGCCTCAATTATTGGCCGCACCGCGCCGGCCGGTAATTGAGGCCACAGCTTTGTGGCCTTCTGCAGGCCTAGTCTTCCTTCTGCCAAGGCCGCAAAGCCTCAATTACTGGCGGGCGTGGGTCCGCCGCGATCATGCCCCGCGCCGGCCGGTAATTGAGGCCGGCTTTGCGGCCTTCTGCAGCCTCCCCCGGAACCAGGTCACAATTTCTTGTCGCAATTGCAACCGGTCGCCCGGATTTTGTCGAGGCCTGAGTTACTAGTTGTGCTTTAAGTGGCATTAATTGTTAACGGCACACCAAACACAGAAGCAAACTCACATTTTGCCATGTGAAAAAAACAAGGGGCAAATGCTGCAAAATGCACAGTAAAAAAATACACAACCCACAAAATGTCCCATTAACCACATGTACTGCAGCCAATTTAAATCAGCAGGCTGCCCTATGCGTGTCACAGGAAAAACGTAACAAAATGTGCACTCCCACTATGCTAGATGTGAATGGGTCCTGAAAATGAAATTGGTGTGATAACACAAGAACAATGAGGCTTAATTAAATGTTTTTGTTTTTTTTTTAAACGCTCCACTCTAAAAAAAAGTTCTATATCTTCTTTGGGGCGATTGCTGTGTGTAGGGCAGCCCATTCAGGTGGATGGGCTGCCCTATGCGTGATGAGTGAAAATGCTCCAAAAAGACACCTCCCACCATACACCTATTTGTAAACACTTTCCATTTGCCACAGTAGATACTTTAAAGTGATTCTGTGCCAACAATTAAACACAGAATACCACCCCCTCTCTTCCCTCTGCCCAATGCTTATGTGCCAAACACTGTTTCCATGAAAAGTAAGGTGTCAGATTCTGTAGAGACTTTAAGGCGTCATTTTGCTTCATTGATTTTTGACAGATTTTTTAGATGGAGTCATTTTAGGAGGGGAGGAGTCGAATCAAGCGGATGTCAGGCGAAGCACCACGAGTCTAGATCTGCGGTGAATGAGCTGGTGATTTGATACATGCTGTTTTTATTGTTATTTCTTGTAAGTTTAAATTTTTAGGGGGGCTTTTTTTATTAAATTTAAAAGCAGAGAACACTATGGTACTTGTGTTTTTTTGTTTCATGTTCTTAATCCCTGGAAATATACGGTAAGTGGAATTGATTATTAAAAAAATAAATAGAGGAAGGTGGTGTTTGAAAACAATTCAAACGTTGATTACCCACACAGAGGTGCAGTCTGGGGACTGTAGGAACTACTACCATTGGTAAAGTGGATTGATCGTGGTGGATACAAGGAGTGATCTGTCTAGGAGTTTTATACTCATCCTTGAGGTGAGCAGGCATTTTAGCAGGTGGTGATGTGCACTGAATATTGGATCCATTTAAACAGGATTTTACACAGCAGTGACAGCTTTGGAAACCTACATATGAACTGTTTTATTTTTTATCATTTTTTTTTTTCATAAATTGTTTTATGGAATGTATAATTATTTGTTTATATAAGATATATAGATACGCAGCGCTGCACTATTTTCACAAAAATAATATTGCAATAGGTGTGATGTATCACTATAAGTGTTCAGCAGCTGTGTAGACACTCAGAGGGGTATATTTGATTTTTTTCACATCATTATAGGAGTAATTTATTAGCATTGTGGCGCTGATTGTTTTTCTCACAATTTAGATGTTTTGATAAGATTGGCCTCTATTGAGTTTCACCCTCCCATGGGCTTATTATAGAAGTGGACCGCTACGATTAAGCCCATGGGAGGGTGAAAAGCGTCAGAGGGGTATAGCAAATGGAAAAAGACTAACTAAGGCTGATCATGTGAACTACTACTAGTCTTAGACCTCGCACACCCGACCGAGAAACTCGTCAGAAACTACACATCGTTTTCCTCGACGAGTTCCTTGTTAGGCTTGTCGAGAAACTTGACAAGCTGTCTTTGCTTACACACTGTCAAGACCAAATCTCCTCGTTCTCAAACGCGGTGACTTCAACACATACGACAGCAGGGGAAGTTCGATTCCACTGGCACAACCCTTGGGGCTGCTTTTGCAAATCTCATGTTACTGCATGTTAGGTAAAAGTTTGGTAAGAGACATTTTCACTTTTTAGTCTGTTACAGCGTGACATGTGCTATTTCCATTACAAACGCTACTTTTACCGAAGGTGCATGGGTTTCTAAGCATACAATTACACACCAAAGTGTTTCTCCTTGAAAACCAGCCCGACGAGTAACACGACGAGGAAATTGAGACTCCCGTCGAGGAAAAAGAGAACTTGCTCTCTTTTTTCCTCGTCAAGTTCCTCAACAGTTTTCTCCATGAAAAGCATTCACACAACCGTTTTCCTTGGCAAAAAAGCTCTCCCGCCAGGTTTCTTGATGGATTCTGTTGAGTTTCTCGGTCGTGTGTACGAGGCCTTACACTTTGTGTGCGGCTCCACTCTCTTTTACCGTATGGGTGTATCACTGAGTTTGATAAGCTCAGCTTGCAGTACCAGCATCTTTGTATAGTTTTGGAATTGCCAGGTGGTATGTACACTGTGGCTTAGAGTGTTAGAGTGGTATTTGTTATATTTAATTTTCTATACTGCTTTTAGAAAGAGTGTGTATTAAAGCGGAGCTCCACCCAGTATAACAACATTTTACAATGTTGTTTGAAAAAAATAAATAAAAAAAACCTGAAAAAAAAAAAAAAAAAATACTCACCCGAAATAGCTGTTGCTATGCGGAAGTCCGTAATCTGCCTCTTCCTAATCCGCGGTGTGTTTTCTTCTTCTTCTTCTCCTTGTGAATGGGCGCGCTGCTTCCTGGGAACTGTGTGTGTTCTCAGAGAGCAGCGCGCCCATTCACAAGCCAGCGTGAGACTCGCGGAGGCGCAGTAGGAAACGGGCAGTGAAGCCGTACGGCTTCACTGCCTGTTTCCCATATTGTGAATGGCGGCGCGGGACCCGGAGCGATCGTGGGACCGGCATCGGGGGGCCCATCAGCGCGGGCGCCTAGGACAGGTAAGTGTCTTTATTTAAAGTCAGCAGCTACACTGTTAGTAGCTGCTGACTTTAAAAATAAATGTTACCGTGGCTGGAGCTCCGCTTTAAGTGTGGTTCCCAAAACAACTAATCACCATTAATTTAGAGCAGTCACGTCAGCTAAAACCATTGGATATCATATTTGAGACGTCACAGTGATATAATATCACTGTGACGTCTCAAATGTGATATCCAATGGTTTTAGCTGATGTGACTGCTCTAAATTGATGGTGATTAGTTGTCAATACAGCATAGCTTTTTTTCTAGTTCAAGCTTTAATATCACTGATATTCAAGCTTGATCTAGAAAAAAAGCTCTGCTGTAATGATACTGTGGGATCACCATCCGCTTTACTTCTGGCTATACTTTGTGATCTGGCCAGTAACACACCTCCTATATTAGAGTGGATGATGGAGCAGCAGAGACACATTAGGACAGCAACATTCACCGTCTGGCAGGAAGCTTTTGTCAAATACACTAGCAAATTGAAGTTAGTCTTCAGCTAACACTTTATAAGCAATTACAGCAACATGTTTGCTTCTTTTGGCAATAAAGGTTTCACATAAAAAGCCTAAAGAAGAAAACTAATAGAGCCAACACATCTAAGAACCGATAAGCTGCAAAATAAAACATTTTTGCTTTTGGGTTTAATACCACTTTTACATGATGTTTTAGGGAAGATGGGCACAATAAAACGTATAATGGTGTCATGTACTATATGAATTTTTCCTCCACTACAAAAAAAAAACACAAATGCATATCGGTCATATGGCGGAATTTATTAAGCTCCTCGTTTAACTAAAAAGCAAATGTCTTTAATACACTAAAGATCTTTTTTTATCTTGGTATAAAATATTAATCATGTCTATCTTCTGTCTCTATTCCACCAAATGTATTTACAGCTGATGGATGAGTTCTCAACAATGGCAATCATTTTTAATGTACAGACTCCATCTGAGAATAACATCACTGGGATAGTGGACAGGGCTGAAGACCTGTATAAAATGGCAGTTGAAATTGAAAAATGTTTTTAAGCATTGAAAATTAACAACCAGACCCAGCCCAAACACACACTCTGCTGACACCACCAGAACCATCCCTGACAGTTACAATGTTGACAACAGCAGAATTACCCCCAATTCATGTTTTGCTAGCATTAAAAGAGAAGTGTGGGAAAGTATTCTTTTTTTTTAATCACATTTACCAAGGTGGATGTTGCATCTGTCCCCCCCACCGGCTCTAAGACTGAAAGCTGAGCAATCAAACACCTCTGATCACTGGGTCCTCAGAGCTCCCTGAGAAGAGCACTGCTTACTGTCAGTCACTGTCTCTCTGCTTCCCCCCTCCCCCACGCTTACTTGAGCGCTGGGCTGTGGAGTGGGTTGGAACAGCTGGCTCAGCCTCTCAGTGACTCACTGTAAGGCTGAACCGGGTGCTTTTCTAGGCATGTAGGCAGGTCCCGACCATGTGGCCATGATCTTTCCTGAGCCTGGACTGGCTCTGTGACATCAGCCCATTGTCTGCTGAAAATGGGACACAGGAGTGCAGAACGAACTGCACTCATGTGATCCACAGGAGATGTACAGTCAAAAAATGTTAGCCTTTCCTCCTCCTTTAATATTACACATTTGCTACTTGAACAATTCTGGTGGGAAAAGGATGTTGATTCTCTATATGCTAGGCATTGAGAGCAGCATAGACTCGGCCAAGATAAGCTGCCTTTTCAGGATGTTTGCCAATATTTTTCTACTCTGCAATGGGTCAACATCTTATCTGCAATTATTAATTTCTGCTGGACCAGGTACTGTAAGAGGATACAGAGGTGAACATTTAGTTGAGGTATTTATAAAATATTTTGATATCTCAATTAACTTATCCTTCCATAGTAAAAACACTGTTTCTTAAAGGAGTTGTAAAGGCAGACGGTTTTTCATCCTAAAGGAGAAGTCCATCCTGAGCTTTTTAGGCTGGGCTTCTCCTATGGGTCACAGGAGTGCAATTCGTTTTGCACTTCTGTGACCTGTTCCCAGCAGGGAAAGGTCTGAAGTCTGCTCTCCGCTGACATCACTGCAATCAGTCGACTTGGGAGGTCTGGATCCGCCAGCTGCCTGGACTGATGGCAGTCTCAGCGACCCTCTGAGAGGCTGAGACAGCTGCTCCCTGCCCCACCACAGCGCAATGCTCCAATGAAAGTGGAAGAGCAAAGCAGGAGAGATGCTGACTGACAGTCAGCAGCTCTCTTCTCGGGGAGCCAAGAGAACCGAGCCATCAGCTGTGATCGGTGGCTCGGTTCTCAGTCCAGAGGCGGCGGGGGACAGATGCAGCATTGGTCTGATGCTGCACCCACCCAAGTATGAATCTATAAAAAAAAACATACTTCTCTTTTTAATGCATTCTATGCTTCTAAAGATAAATAGCCTTCTGCAGCAGCCCCCCTAATACTTACCTGAGCCCCATCTTTGTCCAGCGATGTGTATGAGTTGTTGGGCCATCCGGGGCTCCCCTCCTGATTGGCTGAGATACAGCAGCGGCACCATCGTCTCCCACTGCTGTCGATCAAAGTCAGTTAGCCAATCGGGAGAGAGAGGGGGTGGGGCCGAATGGCAGCTCAGTGTCTGAATAGACACACGGAGCTGAAGCTTGGCTCAGGTGCCCCCAAAGCAAGCTGCTTGCTCTGGGGGGGCATTTAACAGGAGGGAGGGGCCAGGAGCTGTGAAGAGACACCCGAGAAGAGGAGGATCCGGGCTGCTCTGTGCAAAACCACTGCACAGAGCAGGTAAGTATAACACATTTGTTATTAAAAAAATAACAAAAAAAAACTTTACAATAACTTTAACCACTTCCATACTGGGCATGTAAACCCCCTTCCTGACCAGGTGAAATTTCAGCTTGCGGCACTGCGTCGCTTTAACTGACAATTGCGCGGTCGTGCGATATGGCTCCCAAACAAAATTGGCGTCCTTTTTTCCCCACAAATAGAGCTTTCTTTTGGTGGTATTTGGTCACCTCTGCGGTTTTTATTTTTTGCGCTATAAACAAAAAACGACGACAATTTTGAAAAAAAATCCAATATTTTTTACTTGTTGCTATAAAAAAATAGCCCAATTTAAAAAAAAATATTCAGTTAAGGGCGATACGTATTCTTCTACATATTTTTGGTAAAAAAAAAAAAAAATCGCAGTAAGCGACTGGTTTGCGCAAAAGTTATAGCGCCTACAAAATAAGGGACAGAATTATTATTTTTTATTATTTTATTTTTTTACTAGTAATGGCGGCGATCTGCGATTTTTATTGCGACTGCGACATCATGGCGGACACATCGGACACTTTTTTGGCACCATTCACATTTATACTGCAATCAGTGCTATAAATATGCACTAATTACTGTATAAATGTGACTGGCAGGGAAGGGGTTAACACTAGGGGGTGAGTAAGGGGTTAATGTGTATCCTGCATTGTGTTCTAACTGTGGGGGGAGGGGGGGTGACTGGGGGGGTGACCGATCTGTGTCCCTATGTATAAGGAACACAGATCGGTCTGCTCTCTCCAGTGACATGACGCTGTCATTGTGAGAGCCGTCAATGAGGAATGATCTCATATGTTTACATATGAGATCATCTCTCATTGGCCCATCAAATCGCATCGCAAACGGCCACTCTGATTGGCCGTTTGCGGCGATCTGTGATTGGCTGTGTCCAAGGGACACGGCCAGTACACAAGTTCCCCGCTGCGCGCTCTGGAGCGCGCGCTGGGAACGAGGAAAGGGGCTGCCGTGAAAACACGGCAGCCCAGAGATTTAGAACCACCCTGCGGCCGCATATAGTCGTACGGCCGTAGGGAAGTGGTTAAGCTTCTGCCTTACCACTAAACAATTCTTTGGGTTTGTTCGCATGTTATGGATGTTTTGTTAAAAAAAAATATTTTTATCTTAATAAACATAAGACTTTCATTACTAAGAATTTCCTATAGCGATGAAGAAAAAAAAAGAGGACGGCCGCACTCCAAGGATTTTCAAACGAAAAAAGTTGTCTTTATTGTAAATCCAAAAACATGTACAGTCACCGCAATCACAGAAAACAGGATAGCCGACGCGTTTCACACTCAATCAGTGCTTAGCCATGACTAAGCACTGATTGAGTGCGAAACGCGTCGGCTGTCCTGTTTTCTGTGATTGCGGTGACTGTACATGTTTTTGGATTTACAATAAAGACAACTTTTTTCATTTGAAAATCCTTGGAGTGTGGCCGTCCTCTCTTTTTTTCTTCATCACCATTGCTATTTGCATCGCCAGCACCTTGGTAATCCAATCATCCTTGATCGTCTACAGGTCTCACCTGGAGCGGTGATTCCCTTTCTTTTGTCTTTTTTAGAATTTCCTATAGTCAGTCATAGCATGTGTACTATTATTAAAAAAGTATCCACTGTTTTAATGTTTGGAAATAAAGTAAAGTGGGACCCATCCCAAAAAACATTGCTCTAAGGCAGTGATTCTAACCTGGGGTATGCATATTTCCAGGGGTACATGCAAGGATGTTTAAGGTAACATAAAAAATGGATAATGGAAGAAAAGGACACTGGTGTTCCTGTGACTGCCTTCATTTTAGATAGTAAAATATTTGGTGGAAGGTTTGTAAAGAAGCCCACCCATCACTGTCTGCCACCAGGAGACGAAAAAGGAAGGATAGATGTGATCATTGAGCAGTGAGGGTTGAAGCGTGGAATTTTGGGTACAGAACTGGTTGAACTTGATGACATCAGTTGAATACACACAATGGAGAAAACACCTAGTAGAATATGTGCACTAATAGTAATAATCTATATACTATATTAATGAGTAGTAAAAATATACAGTATGTGCTGTTGTCAGTACAGTAGTGATTGTATAACTGTGGTCATGTTTTTGGCAGTATCAGTACTGGAAATAGGATGCCAAGGGATGCATGAGTGACAAAGGGTTGAAAATCACTGCTCTAAGGTCTTGCAGGGTTCTGGTTGGCTTCTGAATTCTAAATTATGTGTGTACATTTCTGGTACATCAGTTAAACAAGGTCCACCATCAGTTAAAAAATATGATATGGTTAACACACCAGTATGTGCATTTGTGTGTTTTATATACTGTATATATATATATATATATATATATATATATTTGCGTGTCCTTCACTTCCCTGCAACAATAACCAATGCCGAGAATGTAAACGGTTAAAAGAAGACTGCTGACAATCTGTTTTTCAGTTTAATAAGGGATTTAATGAAGTGAGTGTGACTGCGCAATGTATTGCAACAGACTGATCATTTTCACACCAGCAAGGGAATTGAGGCAATGTAATGAAAGTTGACAGTGTCACACTTTTGGGAAAACAATGAAAAATCTTGTGAGATTTGGTTGCAGAACGCTGTGTTATTGAAGGACTTACTTGCAGTCTGATGCTCTAAAAAAAACGGTGGATGGGTTGCTCTAAAAAGAAATAAAGCACATTGTTTCAAACAAAAAAGATTAACACATGTGCAAAGGGTGGCACATAGTCCAATGAAAAGTTCACTGTCTCACCATTCTTGATTTACATATGTCAGCTGTTTTATCAGCACAACTTTATACACTGAAGTCCTTTGTAAGTCAAATACAATTTCATATCAGGGAAGAGAGTACAACATACTCTGAGGCCGTGTACACACGGCAGAGAACCTCGACGGGCAGAACACATCGTTCCGCCCGTCGAGGTTCTCTGCCGGCCGTCGAAATCGGTGACCCGCCCGTCGGGAATGGCAACCAGCCATTCATCCAGGCGGGCCGTCGAGCAAATAGAGAGCGTGCTCTCTATTTCTGCTTGACGGGCTTCCCGACGGGATGCTCGCCGAGAGCATACATACGGCCGAGGTCCTCGCTGGAATGCATTCCAGCGAGAACCTCGGTCGTGTGTACACCGCCTAAGTATTATTGATAATACACACCAAAAAAATGAATACCAACCAATCAAGCATCTTACCTGTTATTTCTAAGGTGGTGGCTACCCAACTAGACAACTTTGTTTCCTGTAATTTCCAGTAACTCAACCAATGACTCAAGTTCCCTTGAGTTACTTCCAGTTCTTATATGTTCCCACTGTATACATCTATGTTACCCCTACAGTTAAAATATGGGCATCATTCTCAGGGTCACTCTAACAGACTACCAGCATCCAGTTACATGCAGTCTAAATAAATAAATCTGGCCACTTGAAAATAAAGTAAATTCTTTGATTTGTCCTTGCTCACCTCTTCCTGGCTTGTGGTATACGGTATTTTATAGTACTTGTAAACTAACATATTCATGTGGAGAAGAAATGTTCTCGTTAGGCTGGGTTCACATATATGTTCACATATATGCTGATTGGATGCGTGTTTACCTGCATCCAATTCGCATTACAGGCAGTTCACACAGGCCCAGGGTAGCTGCGGTTCACTTTGCAAAAGGGTCCTGTGTGCCAGTTTAGGTGTGAATTCAGGCAAAAATTTGGACTTGAACTGGTGAACAGGGATGCCCCGAACCCCATTCTGTGTGCCAAGACTTCATATATGTAAATCCTGTAGGTGAGGAGACTTTCTGATTAGTATCTTAGAGTGGTGAGTCCTCTTTTTCATGTAAATCCTGTAGTTAGCGCAACTTTTTACTTCATTAAAAGGCAAAGTTTTGCATAAATTACCAAGTTCTTTACTTAAAAGATGAGACTTCAATGATGTCTACCAATTAAGACCCCTTACACACAGGGGCGGTGCGGGCTTTAGTGGTAAAGTGCCGCTAGTTTTAGCCGCACTTTACCGATGTTTTAGCAGTGCTTTTCAGCTGCTAGTGGGGCTATTTTAACCCCTCACGGCCAAATAAAGGATTAAAAGCACCTGCAAAGGTTCGCCAGCACTGTTTATTGACATCATGGTAGGGGCAGTTTAGGAGCAGTGTATACACCGCTCCCACACCACCTCAAAGATGCTGCTTGCAGGACTTTTTTTCCCATCCAGTATGAAAGAACTGCAGGCTTGAGAGGCGCTTTTTAGATGCTTTACTGGCAATATTTTTAGCGCTAAATTGCCTGAAAAGCGCCCCAGTGTGAAAGGGGTCTATATATACTGTATATATATATATACATACACACACATACATATACATATATACACACACACACACAAACATGCTCTTTTTCTACACCATGCAAAAGCAGATAAGAACAGAATATTTTTGTAGTGTGTGTGGCGTTGGGTGTTTAATAAATCAATAATAATAATAATAATACTAGACATTTTTCTAACAACTACAATAGTTTTTGATGGGCAGATTACTAGCACAACATTTTTAAATGTAATTTTAGATCTCCTCCGCCAATGACTGGCCAGTGAATTAACCGGCACTAGCTTTCAAGGTCAAAAGATAGCTGCTAGGTAAATAAAGGTCTGAAATAAAGGATGAAGTCATATGCATCCACAATACAAATGATTTAATTATCCCCAACACTATTTTTTAGCTGGCACCAGCCCTGAACACCTGGCAGTATAATTACATCCTACTGCCAAAGGCAATAGTACATTTTTGGTTCTTCAGCAGCATTAAATGAGAACCCTACCTAAAGCTAAACTGCCAATAAACATGTATAATATGTGAGATACAAATGAGCAATGTTGCATTATCTTCTAATGAGAACATAGAATTTACTGAATGGGCTCCTAGTATATTCTAAACATATGAAGTGCTCTGTTTTAGACAGAATAAGTGTATATGACGGCTATAGAATTGGATTTGTAAATGGTTGTTATTCACCTAAAAATTCTGGAAAAAATATTTCTGCATGTGTGGTTACATCTCTTCTATCCTTGATTGGATAGTGGGGAGTATGTACTCTGAGCAGGACAAACAAAGCTTGCCACTCCTGCTTAAGACTCTCAGGGCCAGGAGATTCTTCTGCAGGGTGGTGGAGGGTGTCATACATTATTTCCATTATTGTATATATGTATATTCTCTTATCAAAAGTTTTGAAAGCAGGGAAGGGTTCCATGTATAGGTATACCCCCACCTTGATGTGCGGCAGGGACATGCATAGTTTTAACATGGTAATGGATTGTCCATTTACACACAGTGATCAAAGGCCCATTTAACTCAACTTTAACTCCTTGGGTACCTGGATAAGTCCAAGGGAGAAAATTCCGTAACTACCCTTCCTCTGCAGCTCAGAGGGGCCCAACTAATGAGGTGGCGAAAACTGGGCAAGTGATCTGCAACCAGATAAGAGTCCCTTCCATGTAAAAAGTAAGAAGCTAGGCAGGAGGCTAATACCTTGCAGCTTACACAGATAACCCAGCTACTGTGGGGATCATAATTGCTACCAGAGTACTGGTCCATTGGGGGTGACTCTTTGTTCTTTCACTTCTCAGGCTGTTTGCCTGTGTTGTAAGAGCTAACCTAGACTACAGATGTGGTGCTGCTTATGAGGATAATTGCAAGTAGTTTGTGCTCTGAACTGTTTTACTAAAGTAGGGATTCTTAGTTAAACTCTCTGTTGCTATAGAATCTTATATGGACTATGATATGCAACCACATCCTACCCTGACTGGCCCAAAAATACTAATGACACCACAAAGAAATGTATTCACTCCTTGATTATTTCCCGCCTTGACTACTTCAACTCTCTCCTTTATGGTCTACCCTTACGCAGGCTATCCCCCTTCAGTCTATTATGAATTCTGCTGCTAAACTAATATACCTCACTAACCGATCCCTGACTGCTGCTCCTCTCTGCCAATGGCTTCACTGGCTTTCTCCTTAACCACCGTGTAAAATTCAAAATGCTAACCACAACATACAAGGCCATTCACAACATTGCCCCCCATCTACATCACCAACCTTATCTGCAGATATCACCTCTGCTCCTCCCAGGACCTCCTGCTTTCTAGCTCCCTTGTTACTTCCTCCCATGATCACCTTCAGGAGCCTCTCCCATCCTCTGGAACTCCCTGCCTCGGTAAGTTCGATCAGCCCCTACCCTATCCACCTTTGAGGAGATCCCTAAAAACTAATTTATTCAGGGAAGCCTATCCCACATCCACCTAACAACTGTCCCCGAGCCACCCCCATCAAATCATTCTCTGCAACTATTACCTTTTGTACCACCACCCCTTGCCTTTAGACTGTAAGTTCTACAAACAGGGCCCTCCTGTACCTTCTGTATTGAACTGTACTGTAATTGTGCTGTCCCCCTATACACTGTTGGCGCTATATAAATCGTGTATAATAATAATAATAATGTCCATGTTGAGTTGATTTCATAATCTGTTTTGTATTATTTTTAATTGTGTTTTGCATTACTTATTTTTAAATCTGCACCTGTTTAGTAAACTGCAAGTTCCAGTTATTCCCCATCCGATCATTCCACTGAATGAATGAAAACTTATATAGGGTGGCACATGCGAACTTAATCGCCTCTGGGCGCTTGTTGTTCCTGTCTCCTTTGGTATCAAAAGAGATGAGTCTTGATCTTTCTCCTGAACGCTAAGTGGTTCTCCTCCAACCGAATGCTGGTTGGTAAAGCGTTCCATAGTCTGGGACCTTGGACTGCGAATCTCCTTTCTCCTTGACTTGTAGTTGGCTTTCGGTATCTGGAGTAGATTTTGATTGGTGGATCGCAGAACGCGATTGGGATTATGAGCTTTTATTTTTTCGCATAAATAATGGGGAGCATTCCCATGGATACATCTATGCGTTAGACAGAGTGCTTTAAAAGAGATTCTGTCTTTTACTGATAACTAGTGAAGGGTTCTCAGTGAAGGTGAGATTGATTTCCAAGGTTTTTTCCCAGTCACAAGTCTAGCGGCCGTATTTTGAACGACTTGTAGACGAGCGATTTGGTACTTGGGGAGTCCGAGGTAAAGGGCATTTGCATAGTCCAATCTTGAGTTTACAATTGCTCCCACCACGACCGATATGTCTTCTTTGGGAATAAAAGGAGTAAGTCTGCGTAGTAGGCACACCAGATGGTGAGATCTGCTGACTACTGACCCTATTTGTGCGTCCATTGTCATGTAGGAGTCGAAGATGACCCCAAGACTTTTGACTTTGGCGCTAGTGGTGATGATTTTGCCCAGAATGGGCGGGGGGGTCCAAGTTGTTGCAGGTTGAATCATACGCTTGGCGTGAAACAGGAGAAGTTCTGTTTTCGCTCTGTTGAGTTTAAGATAACTCTTTGTCATCCAGTCCTCTATCAAAGAGAGGCATGTCTCTAGATTGAGGTGGTGATCCTTTTTATTGCAAATGCGGAAATACAGTTGCGTGTCGTCTGCATACGAGTGATAGAGCAGTTTTTGGCTGCTGATGATTTCAAAAAGAGGACGAAGATAGATGTTGAATAACACCGGCGACATGGGGGATCCTTGAGGGACTCCGCACGATAATGTGCGGGTCCAGGGTGGGTTTCTTCAAGATGGGTCGAAATATAACCTCCTTCAACTGGGAGGGCACTATGCCTTCCCTGAAAGATTGGTTTATAATCTGCGTGATAGGAGGTGCCAGGATGTCGGCGCATTCCTTCAGCAGTTTAGTGGGGATGATATCATTCGGAGCAGTGCTGTTACGCAAAGTACCGATGATATTTTTAGTGGCATGGATAGAGATAGGTTCCAGCGTGAATTTACCGGGTTGTGGTGAATTACTGCAGGTGTTGTGTAAATAATTACGGGGAGGGTTGAGGGGGAATTGTTTTGCTGAATGCTTTGTCGGATTCCCTCGATTTTATTAATGAAGTAATCCGACAATTCATTGCAAAATTCTTGTGAGTCCGAATTGGGGGCTTCAAGACAGCCTGGATTCATGGTCTGAGTGACCAGCTTTAGGGCACAGCTACGTGCAAACTGCACTTTACATTCTGATTCTGTTAAAAATGTTACTAAGGAATGTTAGAACTCTGCATGTCCTATGCTGCCATCTAGTAGAGCATACAAAGCACTTTCCATCATAATTTTCTGGAAGACCAGAAATGCATCCTGCCCACCTACCACCCCTGACATGCGGATTTTTATTGCATTAGGTTGGTGGGGAACATCTTTGACTCGCCATTAGATATTTACATTTACTTACCGGTTGTGATCAATAATAATAATAATTCTGAGCCAGAGGCTGAAGAAGGCAGAACTTTTTTTCTCAGAAAATAAGTGCAGGAACTCAACCACGACCCCGTTCAGATTTCATAAACAGTAGAAGGGTCTTAAAGGGGAATTAAATACCAGGATTGCATTACATACAGAGTGCAGAGTTCAGGTGGTTACACACAGAGTGCAGAGCTGTCACTTGTAAACACAGAAACCAGACTTCTGTGTTTACAAGTGATTGTGGTGAGCAGGCACCAAAGGGTCTGAGCCAGATGTGGTGGAACTGAGTTCCCCCAAGTTCCCCCTGAAAAAAAGCCCTGGCAGAAAGTATAATTAATGTGTGATTGTGGGGGCAAAATTAGAGAGCAGTGGACTGAGGGAGGGAAAGCATATACCACAATTGTGATGCTAAATTTTAAATTTTTTACATTCTGGATGTCGAATATGTTATTACAGGTAAGTGGTGTGACTTCAGCCATAGCAGAATCAATTTTTGACTAATCTTTAGCTTCAAGCTAGAAACAGTGATTGCACTGAGCCTATGAGAGATTAGCGTGTCTCAGAATTTTCTTTGTTTATCTCCTTCTAATTGACAATGTCAATGTTTTCTCCCAAAGAAGCTGAAAAAAGAAAGACATTTAACATTTGACACTGCATTAGAAAAAACATAGTTAGGGGCAAACTCCCACCTAAGTGTTACTAAACCCAGTAATATGAAAATAGTTCCTCTGCTGCCCACCACAGTGCCCACAGCTTATAAATGTTCCTTTTAAATTAAAATACTGCCACTATATAACTTTTTTGCTTATCTGCATGTAGCGCTCTGGAGTTTAGTCAGGGAGCTCCTTACAAATGAACTAGCCAGAAGAAGTTACCCTGGTCAATTGCTAAAGATCAGTTGAGTTTTCCCTAAGTTTGGTGTAGTTGAACTTTTATCTTCTATCGCTAGGTGGAAGGGTGCTTGGTGGTACTAGATATGAGAAGGGCAACCCAAGGTCAGGTTATGGGTATATGGGGTATCTCAGACAATAGGCAGGGGTTTTCTTGAATCCCTTGGCCTGCTGTAGATTCACGATCATGTATATGCAAGGCAGGCTTGACAAGAATCACGTTTAGAAAAACCTTTTTCCTTGACATGAAAAACGGTCGTGTGTACGCGGCATCAGTCTCCTGACCTTAATATCATTGAGACACTCTGGGGAGATCTCAAACATGCAGTTCATGCAAAACAGCCCAAGAATTTGCAGGAACTGGAGGCTTTTTACCAAGAGGTATGAGCAACTTTGCCATCTGAGAAGATAAAGAGCCTCATCCACAAATACCACAAAAGACTTCAAGCTGTCATTGATGTTAAATGGGGCAATGCATCCACTCTGTATAATATCTTATGCTGTAACACTTTGATATGTCGTTTGCGATTTGTGACCTGCGATGGAGACGCTCCCTCCCCTCCCTCCCTCCTTGCCTTCCCTTCCCTCCTTTCTTTTTTCTTCCTGTCTTTTGCTTCCCACCCTTTTCCTGTTCTACTTGTCTTTCTACTTTGTGGCCATAATTTCAGGAATGTGTTGGTTCTGAAGTATGCAACTCAAAGATGGGTTTGGATAAATTACTCTATTTTCCAGGCTGGTGATGTTGTCAATTTTGTTTCACTTCTTTCTGTACCATTGTTTTCTTATGCCTGCCACTTGTTTCTATGTGTTCTAATGAAAACTCTTTTCTCTCAATAAAGACATATTAAAAAAGAAAAAAAAATGGGGCAATGCACAGTATTAAGAACTGGTGTATGCAAACTTTTGATCAGGGTGTTTGGGTAGTTCCTGTTGTCATTGTGGATTTAAAAAGAGTAAACACAGTTGATTGATAATAAATGGCTTCAGCCAAACACTAACCATGAGTGAAAGAAAAGTTTTTGTGTTATCATTCATATTCTTTGAGAAATGGCCAAGAAATCAAAAATTCTGCCAGGGTATGTAAACTTATGAGCAAAACTATATATATATATATATATATATATATATATATATATAGTGCCTTGAAAAAGCATTCACACCCTTTGAAACTTTCTACATTTTGACATGTTTACAAAAATACATTTAGCAGCCAAATCTTCCAGAGGTGAAGTGGTTAAAAAAGCGGATGTATGCAATGTTATCTTTCGTAGTAGAATTAAACTCTTTATAGCTCAAAGCATGCTAAATCAAAAATATAGTTTTCAGTAGCGCACGTTCCACTTGATTCTTGACACAGATGACCAACATCATAAATTAGAAGGACAAAAGTGTGAGAAACAGAGGATGGGTTATATTTTAAACACTTAATTGATTATAAAGCTTAAATGATCATCACACAAGACCTATTTATACTACCTTGTGTAATCTTGCATGCAAGGATTGTAGGAAACCTAAAACCTGAATGTTCCTGAGAGATCAGAATAAATTCTTGGAATGCAGAAGTTATTTAAAACTATCAGACAGCAGCCTGGATGTCACCAGAGTACAGACAACCACAATAATTAAGGATGAATTCTACCCTTCGTTCTCATCAGGCACATAACACAGCATAAACAATCAAGACTCACCTGCCAAAGTCTACACACCATCAATCCTCCATAGAGAAGCTTTAGTATATTAATCATTTTATAACTGTACCACAGAACAAGATAAGGAACCCATAAAAATTCTGTTTTAATACTATAGTTTTTATTCACTTTGGCGACTTTTAGTTGCTATGGCAGCCAATTAAGTGCCAAGACCACTTGTGTTGCGGGGACACATCCAGGAATCTCTCTGTTATGACAGAGCTGTCACTATTGCAGCTTAATTGGCTGCTTCAGCAATAGAAGTTTTGTAGTCTGAATATGAACTTGGATAATATAACTCATGTGGTCCCGAACTCTCTCATAAGTCATGTCAGAAGAATGTCAGGAGGCAGAGTATCCACCATTCCTATGAGAATTCCTATTCTTCCTGCTGTTACCTTAAAGAGATAAAGCACACCAAGGGGAAGAAAAAAGAATCGTTTGACCATGTCCAGCCAATTCTCCATGTCATTCCCATCAGCATCACCAGATGACATGCTAACAAGTCTGTGTTCAGAATAATGAGATCAAATATGAAAGCAAGGTATGAAAAGGTGGCAAACTAAGAGTCAACCTTATTGTCAGTAAAGCCACTCCCAGCCATGACTACAGTTGCCTTTAAAATTATCACTGTGAAAACAATACGCTAACAAAAATACAGAATTATTTATCTTATTCAGTAACTGATTTTTATTTTTAATAGTGCGATCATAAAACATTTAGAGCTTAAGAACATTTAAAAAAACAACGTGCATATCAAGAATTCACAAGATGCACAAAATTCAAACAATAGATATAAATGTAAATAGACTACGTGGCCCGGATTCACAGCCATTGGCGTATCTTTATGCCGCCGTAGCGTATCTTCTTTACGCTACCCCGGCGTAATGTTGAGAGGCAAGTATGAAATTCACAAAGAAAATGCACCCAACGTTGCGCCAGCGTAGCGTATATTCGGCGGCGTAAGCCGACTTAAGTCAAATTAGGTGGAAGTGGGCTGGAAGTGGGCGTGATGCATGGTAATGGCCCGTGGGCATGACCCCATGCAAATGATGGGCTGAGCGTCATCCAAGTACTAAAAACGAACGGCGGATGCGTCGTATCTTGGACGTATCCCCGTGCGCATGCGTACAACCACATCGAAATAACTGCCTAAGATACGTCGAATCACTGCCTACGACGTGAACATAACCTACGCCCAGCCCTATTCACGTAGTACTACGTAGACGACGTAAAATACGACGGCTGCTCCCTGGTCCATACCTTTGCATGGGTTGCGCCTCCTATATGCGCTTGGCGCATCTACGTTCGTGAATCGACATATCTCCCTCATTTGCAATGGGGCGTCCAGCGTAACTATGCGCCCAAGATACGCCAGCGTAGGCAAGTTACATCGGTCGGATGAAGTCAGTTTTTAGGCATATCTTGGTTCTATGGGTACGGCGCAGAGATACGACGGCGCATCTTTACACTTACGCGGCGCCTCTCGAGTGAGATTGTGAATCCGGGCCTGTGTATTTTTGAATGAATGAAAACTTATATAGCGCAGCACATGCGAACTGAATCGCCTCTGGGCGCTTGTTGTTCCTGTCTCCTTTGATATCAAAAGAGATGAGTCTATCAAAAGAGATGAGTCACCCTCTGGAAGTGCAATTGCTCCAGAGCTTAGTAAATGAGGGAGAGCTCTGTTGACTTCCATCATCCAATCATGCACAGGCAATGCCAAGCTGCTGCTAACAAAGCAAACAGAATATTGGCATGCAGTAAAAAAGGGGATCAACGCCAGAGATAAAACGATAATTCTCCTGCTCTATAAGACACTGCTACGGCCGCACCTAGAGTATGCTGTCCAGTTTTGGGCACCAGTCCCTCATAAAGGATGTACTGGAAATGAAGTGAGTACAGAGAAGGGCAACAAAGCTAATAAACGGTCTGGAGGATGTTGGTTATGAGGAAAGGTTGCGAGCACTGAACTTATTCTCTCTGGAGAAGAGATGCTTTTATTCCTCATCCCACTGACCACAGGTATAAGATAACGTCTCATTCCCATTGACCATTAAACCTGGGGAATCGTTTGCTCACACTGACCACTGAAGCCGGGGGATTTTCTTCTCCCACTGACCACAATCTGACTTCCATTGAAATCTGAAAAACCATGACAGGGCCCTTTCTTTAGAAAGCTTAAGTACCCCTGTTTTAGACACTGTCACAAACCTGAACCAATTGGGTGGGAAGTTTTGTATGGTCAGCTTCAGCAACTGCCCCTATTCCTTTCACAAACACAGTGATAAATATAGCTATTGGATAATTACAGTCATGCAGTATTTTTTACATTTCAACTATGATATCCATTTCTCAGAATCATTTTAACACCTAAGACTTAGGTTGCATCCTAATGAATATTGGTTCAGCTGACAAAGCGTCTAGCCTGCTGTTTAGGTAACTAGCATTTTCAAGAGGAGGTCAGATGTGTCAGCCTATGTATTTCTCCCATGACAGATTTAAGTAACAACATTCATAAAAATGTAAATTTGCTGCAATGGCTTTGTGAAGCCAACCACAATCTAAAAAATATGATTTGTAAAGATTAATATGCATTTCTACAAGTTAGTGTTAATAAGTGTAGAAGCTATACATAAAATAGCCTATTATAAACTCAAAATACAGTATACACACATATAAATATATCTGTATAGAAAAGGATAGTATCATTATATTGCAAGGACACGGGGGCTTACATACTCTAAGGCCACATTCACACCTGAGCGTTTTGTCGCCTGAAGCTCCAAAACGCTAGAGGGGAAAAAATACATTATTCTCTATGGAGATGGTTCAATCTCCACTCCAAAACGCCTGAAGCCGAACGCCTGAAGCTCAAACAAGTTCCGGACCCTTTTTTGTCGCACGAATTGGGCGTATTTGGGTGTTTTAGAATGTTTGTATTCCCATAGAAAGTAATGGAAACGCTTGATTCAAGAGTCTAGCGTGACAATGAGCGTTTCTAAGGGCGTTTTGTCGCTTTAATCTGTTCTGTGAAATAGACCATTTCACCCAGGCAGAAGATAAAAAAATCTACAAACATAGCAACAAGTGATGAAAGAGATGATAATTTTTCCTATTGGCTAAAATAAAAAATGTCGGACAACGCTGTATGCAAACGTGCGAATACGTGTGAATACGTGCGACAAAACGCAGCAAAAAACGACTGAAAATGCTACGCTCGGGTGTGAATGCGGTCTAACTGTATGCTTGCCAAGTTTCATAGGTTAATACATAAAATGATTATGACTGTCAGTATAAGGATGGTTTTATAAATAATACATAAAGCATTTTTTAGACTGTAATGTTAACCACTTAAGCCCCGGACCAATATGCTGCTAAATGCCCAAAGGTGTTTTTTACAATTTGGCACTGCGCTGCTTTAACTGGTAATTGCGCGGTCATGCAATTTTGTACTGAAACTAAATGTGCGTCCTTTTCTTCCCACAAATAGAGCTTTCTTTTGATGGTATTTGATTGTCTCTGCGATTTTTATTTTTTGCGATATAAATGGAAAAAGACTTAAAATTTTGAAAAGATAATTATATTTTCTACTTTTTGTTATAAGAAAAATCCAATAAACTAAATTTTAGTCAAACATTTAGGCCAAAATGTATTCAGCCACATGTCTTTAGTATTAAAAAAAAATCGCAATATAAAAAAAACTAGCTACCTAGCGGTAACAGTGACACTGATACAGCGATCAGAAAACCGATCGCTTAGTGACACTGGCAATAGGGGGTGAAAGGGTTAACTAGAGCGGTGATCAAGGGGTTAAACCTTTATTGGGGGGGTAGGGGGCTACCCTGGACCTAACACTAACTGCCTGTCACACTGACACTAAATGCAGTGATCAGTAAATATATGATCACTGCTATTAGTGACACTGTGATAGGGGGCTGGGGGGGGGCTGATCTGAAGGGGTTAAGTGTGCCTATGTGTACTGGTGTCAGTGTAGTGTTGTACAACTCACTTGTGATGTCTTCTCTCCTCTCGCCGGAACGAAAATACCGCCGAGAGGAGAGAGGACATCACTTCCTCTGCCTGTGTTTACATTACACAGGCAGAGGGCGGGCAGAGGGGGGAAGCGGATTCGCTGGGAGCGATTGCGAGGGGGCGGACAGAAACGAACAGCCGCCCCCTCATCCCAGATCGCTCCCAGAGGCTTACCAACCGCCAATTGTAGCGGGGGGGTCCCGATCGGACCCCCGACCCGCGGGAAGGCAGGGACGTGCCGGAACGTCCATTTGCCTGTACGTGCCATTCTGTGGACGTATATATACATGCGGCGGTCTTTAAGCGGTTAAATTGGAACTATAGGCAAAGCTTTTCATTCCATTTTGAATCAACTATGTAAGGGTTATAACCCATGTCAGATTTTTTTTCCGCCATCTGTGTCCTATTGCAGACATTTCCTTTCACTTTCTGTCCCATAGCCAAAACAGGAAGCGAGAGGAGATCCCTGCAAATTAAGGGGATTCCTTGGGGACCCCTAGGTGACCAGAACTAGTGTCCCAATTGGAATTTCCCCAATTTCCCCTCTATTATGTTTCAGCCCAAAATTAGGGGTTTTCTTTTACGTTCACTTTCAATGAAAATGGTAAATAGGACAAATAGGGAGATTGCATCTCTTTAACAATGGCCCAGGCAGAAATAAAAACCTGACCGGGGTTCTAATCCCTCTCCATTCTATTAACTATTTATCTACCAATATATCTCAAAGGGTGCGAATTGGATGCGGATTCACATATCTCTGATGTGGCTTTGGTGCAAATTTGTACAGGAGCCCTGTGCGTCTTTTAGTCCATTTCAGGTTCAAATTCAGCAAAAAATTCAGGCTGAAATTGGACCTGAAAAGATGAATCAAGGCGCACACGACCCCTGCTGGGAGACATATCGGTATTAGGTGTGAACCCAGTCTTAGGCATTATGAGATATGATCTCTGCATCTTAGCTCTCAGGACTGCACATTAGCTCCCTGTGGGATTTTTTATATTTATTTTATGACATTAAGAACAATAAGCAACAATCATAGTAATAACAGAACACAAGCTATGGCAGGGACCCCTTACCTCTAGATTCTCTATGAAATATAGAAATCAAGCAAGTGATTAAACTAACAAGATCTAATTTTTGTTGCGTGTAATTATTGATCAAGAGCACAAGGTACATAGATTACTCCTGTAATAACTTTTACAGCCAAAAATATATGAGTAGATGGCTGAAGTGATTGTAGCCATTTTAGCGCACTTGCAACAGAAACAATTGCGTACTGTCCGTGATACTTTTTTTATTTGCACTAACATACAATTGTTCAGGACAAGCTTTCAGGGTATGTCCCCTTCATCAGGGTCCAAGCAGTATGGATTCACAAAAGTTTTAGCAGAATGTTAAAAAAAAGACAATCTGAGGGGGAAAAAACACACACAAACAAATGTACAAGGGGACAGTAATAAAACTAGCATAGTTAGTTAGTGAAATAATATAGAGGGCTATAGACTGGAAGGGGGGGGTGTAAAGGTCACTATCCAATAGTTCTATGACCCCTCTATACTCTATAGCTCTCCCTTTTTCCACAACCTATTAAAAGTAGACGTAAACCCTCACCAAGAAGCATTTAGTTTCCTAAATCACTGTTTAACATGAACAATCACCTTTTTTTAGCCTCTCCCTGCTGCCTTACAGCCCTTTAAGAGCTTTTAAATGTTGGGAAGTGAAGGCAGGCATTCGGGTCATGTGACTACTGTGATTGGTTGTCACATTGTTCAGAAACCTCAAGATCGCAAGTATGCTTTGTGAGCTTTCCAGTCCCTTACGGTGACTTTGCTTGGAGCACGCGCTTAGCACATAAAAGTGTTTACATAGGGCTGCATATATGCGACCTCTCTAAGTTAAAGGGTCACTAAAGGAAAAAAAATGTTTTGCTGAAATGACTGTTTACAGGGTATAGAGACATAAAAGTTAACTGATTCCAAAATGATTAAAAATAGATAAAAATCAATCATATAATGTGCCTGCAGGTTAGTTTCACTTTTGAACTGGCTTAATGTTTCTGTGAAGTAGAAATAGACACATAGAACAAAAACAAACAAATCCAGGGCAGTGTTTTGTTTTTAAAATGATTCTGATTGGTTCTGGGAAGTTTTAGGCCGCGTACACACGAGGGGATATGTCCGCTGAAAACGGTCCGATGGACCGTTTCAGCAGACATCTCCGCTCGTGTGTATGGGCTAGCGGACAGATTTCTCCACCCGACAGATTTCAAAGCATGCTTTGAAATCTATCCGGTGGGGATCTGTCCGCCCGACATGTCTGCTGGTTAGTACACTTACCAGCAGACATGTCGGCCCCCACCGCCGCCGCGCCGCTGCCGAATGGATTCGGCGCATGCGCGGAAGTGTTTTACTTCCTGGTGCGGTGACGTTGCGGTGACGCGGCGGCGTCAACGTCACCGCCGCGTCACCGCCACGTCACCGCGCCTTCCGGCGGCGGGGAATTTGATCCGATGGTGTGTACACGCCATCGGATCAAACTCCCGATCGGACATATCCGATGGAAATGGTCCGCGGACCGTTTTCATCGGATATATCCGATCGTGTGTACGCCGCCTTAGACACACAGTAATGACAGCTTAGACCACCGTGAGAAATCTCCCAGCACTGTGGTTATAAGGAAACAGGCAAGCAGGAAGTGTGGAGATTAGAGCAGGATTACAGCAACTTCAAAGCAAAAACGAACAATAAGGACATGAAACCAGTACTGCAGTAAGGTAAAGGAAGCTATTTAGCTAAAAAAAAATCCTTTAGTGATCCTTTAAAGCCTACCTGCCGAGAGGCCACATATATGCGTCACCTCAGCAGGTAAAGGTTATATAAAATTCATGTTTTCATCTTTTTGTATCCATTATTGTTGCACCTTAGTGTTGATTATCACCTGTAGGTTCTTTGTCTACGTGCATGCTCTTCAGCAATGGCTGTATGCCACTTCTCAGGGTGGGTTTGCGTATGGTAAGCACCATGAACCACATCTATTAAATCTGTGTTAAAATGGTCACTTGTAATCTTAGTTTGGAGAATAGTGCAAAGAGTGCAATAGCTGACAATGTGAAAGATCAACTGGGAGAAAAGGTTTGGTGTTATCACCCTATAACAGGGAGTGCCTGAAAAAAGTACTTTCATGGCACGATCACATGGTATTATTTTAATTTCCAATCATTTTTATTGGTTATATTTCAAGGGATACAAGGGATACATAGTCCGTTATATAAATCTTAGTACAAAACGTATTCCATACAAAAGAACAAAACCAACACACACAAAAAGTACATACAAAACTTTCCCAAAGTTAAATAAAGGGAAAACAAAAACCTAGGATTCCAGGGTGCTTATACATTAAAAATGTTGTCTGGTTATAGGAGGTTGTTATATGTCACTACTGCAGCAGAGGAGTGCAAGGCTACAGTGCAGCTGCAAAACCGATATTGCCATTTACAAAATATATGATTCCCCTGGATAGTTTTCATGAAAAACCCTGGACTTTGCAACCTTATCCTAGAATTTCTCCACTTGACCTCAAAACCCACATCTCTTCATATTTTATTGGACATATTGTCGACAGGCCCATGTAATTTGTCCCCTTTTTTTCTCTTCTTTTTTTTCTTTCTTTGTGTTTTTTTTTTTTTTAGACTTAACCATGGCCTTTAAATGTTTAATTAGTAATATACACTTGCAATTACATTTTTATATTTTGCATGGCAACCTGTGTTGATATCCATGTGTATATTACTAAATATATTTAGGACACCTATAGACTTTACCATATATTTCCATGTTGCCAATTGTGTTTCTTATTTCTCTTCTGTAAATTTCTATGATGAAAACATTAATAACATTTTTTTTTTTTACGGTTTTCATCATAGAAATTTGTAGAAATTTACAGAAGAGAAATAAGAAACACAATATATATATATATATGAAATAGGAAATAACAGAACTGGGCACATGGTTTATGAATGGAGGGAGTGGACCTATCAATCATCCACCCTTCCTCCATTCTTAGATCTTTTATCATTCAAATAGGCTGTAGTATGGATTCTAGGAATGGAAAAGCTGGGAGGAAACTGCAGGCATATTTGGGCTCTTTTGAAACAAGGACTGCACCTTAGTTGCATTAACTGCCGCACCTGAAGATTACAGAAGGAGGGGGCGTGGCTACCGCGCGGAGCTGTATGGACGCGTGATCACACAGCTCTGCTCCAGGCAAGGGAACCGAGAGCAACTAGGAAGGCACCGCCGGCTGTAACCCCTCTAATCTCCCGCACGGAGCTCCCAAGACACCCGCAAAATGACCCGCAAACGTAAAGAGGCGGCCAACCCGAGGAAACTGGAGGAGTTCTACCTGCCGAAAGGCCGGGGTCCAGTCCAAGATGGCGCCGGCGTCGGTGATGTCTCCTCTTCTTTCTGCGGCTCGCAGTCAGCGGCATCCAGTCCAGGAGTGCAGTCGGGCTTGACACAGCGCTCCCTGAGGCATCGACTACCCTGTCCCGGAGCCCTGCGAAATCTAAGCCTTGTCTGGAGGACAGCACCAAACAGGTAAGCTCAGGCCATGACTCTATGGAGGACACGAGGGAGCTCGTGGTTCCATTCACTGCATTCCCCACAACAGGCAAGGCAGTATCAGACACCACTTTGAAGAACATGCTTGTCTCACTCCGTAGCTCCATGCATGCTGACATGCTGAAGTGTATGCGCAACTTTAAATCAGAAATAGGAGATCTGGGGAATCGGGTGGCTTATGTTGAGGAAAAAAGTTTGCATCATCCCATAACACCCTGATTGATGCCCATTCTGATCATTCAGAGGAACTGGCTTGGCTGTGGGCAAAGGTCGCTGATCTTAAGGATAGGTCAAGGAGGAACAATGTTAAGATTAGGGGGGTGCCTGAGACTGTGCTCCCCACGCAACTGCAACAGTATGCCCGGGGCCTGTTACAACAAATCATCCCCTCCGTTTCTGTTTCTGAATTGCAAATAGATCGCATTCATAGACTGCCTAAGCCAGCTCACCTCCCGAACAATGTCCCCCGTGATGTCCTGATGCGTATACATTTTTAATCAGGTCAAGGAGCAGTTCATGGTGACATTTCGCAAGACTCAGCAACTCTCGGAACAGTTTGCTCATATTCAACTTTATGCAGACTTGTCACAGTTTATAATGCAAAAACGCAAGTCTCTGCTCCCGGTAACAAAGGCCCTTTGTAACCATGATATCCCTTACCGTTGGGGATACCCTGTTAAGCTGACTGTCATGCATGAAGGGAAAAATTTGGTAGTTATGGACAGAGGAAGGCCTTGCACTGCTTCGCTCTCTGGATATACTTCCGGACCAAATGCCTGCAGGTCCTTCTCCTCCTGCAAAACTCAGAGATCAATTTGAATGGCAAACGGTGTAGAAAAAGAAAAGTGGTAAAAAGCATGCTTCATAACCTTCCTTCCTGAGTTTGAATGTGCTTCAACAACCAAGGTTCCCGCTATGTTCTGGAGTACTCTGTACGCTGTTTCTGTTAACCCCTTTAATTATGGGTAGAGGTTCTGCCCTCAGGTTCTTGCTTGGACAAGATTTTTTTATTGCACTGTTGTTATTTTCTCTACTTTTTAATTTTGTTTTCACTCCTCAACCTATCTTTTCTCCCCCACTGCTGGTCTGCCCTGTGTTTGAGTCAACCTTTCTACAAGAGTTTGAACTGGTTCTTTTCATCCCATTCCGCTCATCATTGATGGAGGAGGACGGAGGACCTTCTCCTGTGGAGGGTAAGGTACAGTTGTCATCTACACCCACACTGTGCTCATGGAGCTCAAAATAGTTTCTTTCAATGTCAATGGCCTTAACCACCCAGCGAAGAGGGCCTCGGCCTGGAGGGAAGCGCTCAGGCTCCAGGCTGATGTCCTCTGCATTCAGGAGACGCACTTTTTGGCTGATAATTCTCCACGCTTTCAACACAAAAACTTCCGGCATATTTATTCTGCTTCAGCTTCTACTAAACAAAAGGGCATGCTGATCGCTGTCAGAGACTCTGTTGCTTTCAACATGATCGATACTCATGCCGACCCTGAGGGGAGATACCTTATTTTGCTAGGCGAACTCAACAACAAACTCTTTACAATTGTCAATCTGTATGCACCAAACTCTCATCAATTCAGATTTCTAAAGAGACTTTATAATAAAATCGCCTCTCTTCAGCGAGGATCTCTGATAATTTGTGGCGACCACAATTTGACAGTTGATCACTCTCTGGACTCCTCTTCCAAGGTGAAATGTCCTCCTCCTCAGCTGCAGCACCTGCTCCACACTGAAGACTTTTTTGATGTCTGCAGGTGCCAATGAACGCGATTACACCTACCATTCCACCAGACATAATTCTTATTCGATTATTGATCTCATGCTGGTTGATAAAATGTTGTTGCAGGCGGTGTCCTCCTCCACCATCCATGATATTTCATGGTCTGATCCTGCTCCTGTTTCAATTACGGTGGTGGAGGGGCACACACCTAGCCCCGCTTATATTTTGCGGGCTAACTCTCGAGTTCTACAGATACCCGCCCATGTGGCTATGGTAACTGACAGCCTATCAAAGTTTTTTTCTGAGAGTACAGGTTTGGTTTCTGACCCTGCAGTGCTGTGGTGTGCCCATAAGGCATTTGTTAGGGGTATTATTTTGCAGGTTTGTGCGAGGGAGAAGAGGCAGAGGACACAAACAATGGACCGTCTCCTTAAGGATATTAGAATCCTAGAATCCCAGAACAAGGTCAGGGCTACTGATCAATTGGCACAACAGCTGTCCCGACTCCGTTCTGATCTCAGACTCCTACTAATTGAGCGTTATGAAAAACACCTTCAAAGCCTGAAATTGGCCCATTACTCCTCGGGTAACCGAGCGGGCAGATTCCTAGCCCAGAGGTTTAAAGCTGCAAGTGTTAAATCCAAAATTCCGTTTTTGATTCATCCTTCTGGCAAACAGAAAATAATTAACCCCAAAGAAATAGCGAATTCCTTTGCGGAGTACTATTCTTCTTTATACAACCTTAATACTGATCCTTATACTCCCCAACCAGCAGATTCAAGCATTTCTGGCCACAACTCCAATATTTGAATGCGCCCATCACAGAGACTGAGATCAGGGAGGTTATTAAGTCACTTCCTCTGGGTAAATCCCCTGGTCCTGATGGATTACCAAATGATTACTATAAGATTTTTCAAAACAACTTGACACCTACTCTGCAGGCCGTTTACGCTGCCGCAATGTCCTCTGCCTCGTTTCCCTCTGAGATGCTCAAGGCGTTATCTTTGGATGCGGAGAAGGCGTTCGACAGGATACACTGGGGCTACGTGGACAGAACCCTACAGAAATTTGGCTTTGTGGGGCCAATTCTCTCGGCCATACTTGCTTTATATTCATCCCCCTGTGCCCAGGTCTATACATCAAATTTATTATCGGACACCTTTAAGATCTCGAATGGTACGAGGCAGGGATGCCCTTTAACCCCCTCAATTTTTAACCTTCTGATTGAGCCTTTGGCGGAGAGGATCAGGTCCCATCCTGAGATTAAGGGCTTCCCTATTCAAGGTAGAACACATACAATTAATCTATTTGCAGACGACATCATTCTATTCCTGTCTTCCCCTGCTGTCTCTCTCCCACATGCCCATGACACATTAACAGCCTTTAGCAACATCTCCTATTACAAGGTGAATTTCACAAAACCCAACTCCAGACAGCCTTCCCTTACTCTTGGAGTTCATCCACTATCTCCTACTTGGGAATTAAAGTAATGGCGAATCCGCAGTATCTAGCGGACGCCAATTATTTGCCATCGATCGACCAGATTTCTAAGGACACTAAAAAACTTTCCAACACTGAAATGGACTGGTCTGGACGTTTGGCTGCATTCAAAATGTTGATCCGCCCACAATTGCTTTATATTTTTAGAACGCTCTCGGTCCCCTTATCCGGTTCACATTTCAATGCGTTGAATGCCTTAGGCTGCGTACACACGAGGAGACATGTCCGCTGAAACTGGTCCGCAGACCAGTTTCAGCGGACATGTTCGATCGTGTGTACGGCCTAGCAGACAGTTTTCCAGCGGACAAAAGTTTTTAAACATGCTTAGAAACTTGTCCGCTGGAAACCTGCCCGTCGGACATGTCCGATGGTTAGTACGCCCAACCATCGGACCGAAATCCCGCGCATGCGTCAAATTCATTCGACGCATGCATGGAAGCATTGAACTTCCTTGTTTCAGCACGTCGGTGTGTTATACGTCACTGCGTTCTCTGTCCGAGGGGATTTTGGTCCGATGGTGTGTACACACATCAGACCAAAATATCCCTTCAGACATGTCCGATGAAAATGGTCCGTCGGACCTGTCTCATCGGACATGTCTCCTCGTGTGTACAGGGCCTTACTGTATAAATTTGTCTGGGGATCAAAAAGACCGAGATGCTCTAGGGCTTTGCTTGTTAAATATAGAATGGCGGGAGGGATGGGCCTTGTAGACATTCGGGATTACTTTTGTGCGTCAATCCCAACCCAGCTGAAAAGTTGGATAGACCCGTCGTCGGACTCTATCTGAACTGATATTGAAAATTTTCTGGGTCAGGTTAGTGATCTTAAGCTCCTCCTTTTATTAGATATATGGAAGCCATTTCCCATACACAGTATGCCACTCACAATCCAGGCTTCTCTGGTCGCCTGGAGAGACCTCAACAAAATTCCTTTTCCTCCATCTGGTCGAATGGCAATCCCTGTACCCATAGCGATTCTCTCTCAGCCTATCCCTGACCTTTATGTTTCTGACTGGCAGAATAAGGGGGTTGTGACTATAGATGACTTATATCATGGTAACACCCTCCTCTCATTCACTTCATTACAAAGCAAATTCGCCTTAGCCCCTACTGACCAGTATAAGTATACTAGAATTTCCCATTTTCTCAGTTCCCTTACTTCTCATCAGATCTACCTACCTAAAGAGGTGTGGTGCTTTTACACGTCTAGTCCTGCTCCCTGCAAGGGCATTACGTTTTTCTATAATCTTTTTCAACATAAACTACAATTCATAAAGTCTCAACCCTATAAAAAATGGGAAGAGGATCTAGAGGTAAGTATCTCAGAGGTGCAGTGGCAACAAGCGTTGCAATCAATATACAAGGCATCTAGGTTGTGTTAACCATTGGGAGCTCACCCAGAAGATTGCCCTTAGCCGGTACCTGACTCCCTACAGACTCTCTAAGTTTGTACACCTTGGTTCTCCATTGTGTTGGAGGAACTGTGGGGAGGTGGGTAATCTGTTACATATGATGTGGTCTTGCAGGCATTTAACGAGTTTCTGGAACTCTATTTTTTCTTATATTTCTAGAATCTCCGGGTTTTTGACTCACCCTAACCTTGGCTTAGCAATACTTCATGTTGGTATTGAAAAGTTCCCCCCTGATCTTAGAGTAGTGATAACCCATATTCTATTGGCAGATAGAACTCTGATTGCACGGCATTGGAAGGCTGACAAGGCTCCCAACGTGTCGGAGGTTCTGGCGGTCACTCAGACGCACTATGTATATAAATCGCTGCTAGCAAACAGAAGGGGGGACAGGCAAAGGAAATAATAATTGGAAAACGTGGACGACATGGTTTAAGAGTAATGTTTGAAATTCACTTATGGTCTATGTAGTGTATGTTATATCCCATGTAGACAGGTGCTAAGCTCCTTTTTCTTGTTAGTTGTCTTGAACGCAGACAGACTCCCTCCCTTCCAATGTTTTCTTCCCTTCCCTCTCCTTATTTTCGCCCTTTATTATTTTGACCGTGCAAGGTTGCATTTTCTAAACGGATCACTGTTCATGGGATTATTTGCGTATCCCTCAAACTTTCTTTTTGTCAGTGCATTGTTGATGATCCTGTTTGTACATTGGTTGTAATGCTTACCTACTGTGCCTTTATTTTATGTTGTATTTTTCATGAAAACTTTCAATAAAAACTAATTGATAAAAAAAAAAATTACAAAAGGAGGATTTTAACTAAAATAAGAGGAATCGGCACAAGGGACACATCCTACTGACTATAGGTTATGTCCCTCATGCTGATTTTTCTGTTATTTTTTATCTGCACTTAGGCTTTAAGGTTTTAACTGATACAGGACAAGTACTGTGCCTTTTTTCTAAATTACAGGAGTAAAAAGTCTATTTATTACAATCTTACTTGAGCCAGACACATTTTCCAATAGACAAAACTATGCAAATTCCAGAGAGGTAAATTTTTTAAAATACAAGATTTTGTCAACGAGTACAGTACGAAAGTTATTTTTTTTTATTAATGAGGAATTGGGAGTAGAAATTTAAATACATTTGATGCAATGTAGAGAGCCTTGTGGCATCATATAGTTTAAAAGTAGAGGATTTGAAATTCTGATTTGCCTCCCGCCAGCAGCTTTTCTATCCTGCTCCATAAGCTGAGTAGTAACTATGGAAACTGTAGGCTGCTACTGATCTTATCGAAGAACTTATAGTTCATGTTTTTTTTTTTTTTTTAAGCAGTTTGTTTGCCTGGTGCAAAATAATGGTTACCTTAGACATGCATTTATCAACATTAAACTTTTGTTATTTTCATTAAGTGGATATATTCTGTGCATTTAAAAATATGTCATATTGGTAGGGCAGATAAAGATTCCTATTAGTTCCTGGTAGTGCTAACTGTTTATTCTAAAACATAACTGTGATTCTGGCTAATGAGTTTTAAAGAGAGATAGAGGGTCTCTACCAGCCACTGAAGATTTCCAGACAGCATGTTGCACGAAATTGCAAAAGAGAAAAGCACATGGCCCAGAAGAAGTGGCCTGCAAATCCTCTGTGTATGGGCAGATCTGCTAACTCAAGACAATTTGTTGTTATGGACAGACTGGAGAAGGGTTAAAATGTCTGCCTTTGGGGAGATTTTTCCTCACTTCCTGTCCCTGAGACACCTGGACAAGAATGGTGGGCACAGAATACATCTGGAGATGAAGGTATGGACAGAAAAAAAAGCAAGTAGATCATTTAAACCATATAATTTAAATATATAAAGTTGGTATGTCATACATATGGAACAAAATTGGCAATGTTTCAGCAAAAGCAGTGGTCATGGAAAAAGACTGAAGGATTAAAGTTGAACTCCAGGGAAACGGCTAAAAAAAACAGTTGAAGAACATGTATATCAACTGTTTACTGAATAAAGAATTTATTACTGTGTTCTGCTAATCCTGTGATCTAGACATCGCTGCCAGGCAACTAAGCCAAGCTGGTGACCTAACTTTACATTGCTGCAGTTAAAGAAGAACGTAAGTCATAAAATTAAGTCCTGATAGACCACATCATGCTGGCCCCTTTTTCATGTATAGCCATCTAAAACATTAAAATCCAGTAATGTACAGTCTAATCTGTTCTGCACATGCTCAGTTGCTCTCTATTCTCAGCACTGTGTCTTTGGGGCGACTTCGGGGAATTCCTGTGTAATCTTCCTGTAATGTCGGAACCAAGTCACATCAATTAAGATGAGGATCTGAATTGGAGGCAACTTCCATTCCATTGGAGTTGAAAAACCCTGCCATAGACTTTAATAGAAACGACTGATTTGAGCATTTTACAAGCTTTTTAGAAGAGTTTTCTGCTTGAAAAGCAGCCCTCCACCCCTAATTTCTCCTTTCCCTAGTGCTTTCTATTGGCTAAATAAAAATGCCCAAAGCTTTAAAACGCTTGTAGAACACTTCTATACACTTCTATAACTTCTAAAAAGCTTGCAAAAATGCTTTAAAAAAATGCCAGAAAACACCAGTAAATTGATATGCTCAGATGTGAATGGAGCCTTAAATTCTATAGGCACAAGTCAGATAGAAGTCACCTGGAAGTAGTACAGGAACCTTTTTAAAGTTGGAGCGACTTCAGTAGTGCTAATTAGCACAGCTCTCATTGACCAAAATGGAATTTCATATGTCACACGACATGGGGTCTCAAAAGTCAGATCCCAAGTCGCGGGAGTGTGAACTGAGCCTAAGAAAGCAATAGGAATGACACAAGGAGGAAACACATACACAATATTGGTATAATGTTCAGTGCTGAACCATCTGAAGTTTAAAATTTAAATGAAAAGGCATACAACTGCATGCCGATACATGAAGGTGCAACCATGTGAATGGTAAGTGGATTGAAAGTTCTGGGGTAGGAAACCATAAACATTTGTCTCTAAAAAAGCCTCTATATGGAGGCTGTAAAGGGAGCAAGGCTGCTTCAGGCGTGGGCTGGGGAACCCAATCACTGTGAACAAAAGGAAAGCAAAATGAGGAGAGAGAAGTACCAAGCCAATCCTTTAAACAGCATAGGAATCTATTCAGTATATAAGTATGACTCAAGCCTCGTACACACGGCCGGTTTTCCAGCTTTTGACCGGGTGAATGCTCCTGACAGTTTTTCCGTAGGGAAAATTGCACAAAAACCGCCGGACAAAAAAAAAAGAGAACCAGCTCTCTTTTTACCGCCGGGAAAACCCGCAGACCTTTGCCCAGTGTTTTTTGGCAGTTTTCCTATGGGAAAAACTGCGATGAAGCATACACATGGCTGGGATTCCCGACCAAAGCTCCATCGCAATTTTCCTTTTGGGAAAACCTCTTGTGTGTAGGGGGAAAGGCTGACCGAGCAGATTCTCATCTTTCACCTCAGGATTTCCGATGGGAACTTTTGCCGTCGGAAATCCTGCACGTTTGTACGGAGCAACAGACTGTGTGAGGGAAAATAGATTAGGCAGATAGAAAATAAAAACAGGAGCGTTGAGACACAAAAGCCTGTGAGACACAAAAGAGTTAAGCGTAGTACACACAGGCTGAATGTCCGGCGGCATAGTCTGGTTCAATAAAAACCATCCGACATTCGGCCCCTGTGTACTCCATTCGGTCCAACAGAAGCCAGCGAAAGGGCATGACCAAAAAACGTCTACCGATTGGCTGCTGATCAGTGCTCTGAGTTACTGGCTGAGAGCGCTGTCCAAAGTGTTCTTGGGGGGGTGCATCCCCCTGTCAGAACACAACAGAACAGCAGGGGAGATCACTGAACTAACATTGGATAGTTAGTACAGCGACTCCTCCTGAGTGGTGAGTTTTTGTTTTTCAGCCTTGCTGGGGGGGAAAATGACTAGTGTGTACTAGGCGTTAAACCTACAAGGATGAAGTCTTATCTCCACAACAGTCTTCCTCTCTAACTGAGCCAAGACATACAATCAAGGCTGGAAATGTAAAAACATTTTAAGAAAGTGACATGGTTTTTGAGAGCAAGGAGAAGGGGAGAGTTTCCAAAAGGCTAGTGACTGCTCTGAGCTTCAAAAAAATGGTGGCCTCCAGCAAAAAATATGTGCAATACTAAAGGCAATTTGAAGCACACATTTTTTTTTGATAGCATAATTATTAATGTGGAATGTATGTTCTTTTGTGATTAGTGATTAGGAACAGCGATTTCTCTCGCCATAAATCTTGCCCGTTTTGTAGATGCTATAACTTTTGTGCGAACCAATCAATATATGCTTATTTAAATTTTTTGGAATAAATATGTAGAAGAATACATATTGGCCTAAATTGATGAAGATTTTTTTTTATTATTTTTTGGGGATATTTATTATAGAAAAAAGTAAGATATATATATATATATTTCTAAATTGTCGCTATTTTTTGTTTGAAAACCCGTAGGATGTGATTAAATACTACCAAAAGAAAGCTCTATTTGTGGGAAAAAAAATACATACATTTTTGTTTAGGTACAATGTCGCATGACCACGCAATTGTCAGTTAAAGAGACGCAGTGTTGTATCACAGAAAATGGCCTGGTCATTAAGGGGGCAAATCCTTCTGGTCCTGAAATGGTTAAGCAAAACCGCTCAGTCATCAACCTGCCTTCAACATGGATGAGGTCACCACCCTGTTCCTCCTGTAAGAATTTCCAGATTAAAGCTGGCCATAAATGATTTTTATTTAATTTCTTCATCCATACAAACGGTGTAATGAAAGAGTCCCTTCTGCCAGAATATTGTATGCTGACTGCATCTGCTGTCAGAATACATTGATCTGTGGCAGATCGAAAAAAGTTTTCATATGCATCCGCTCAACAGAAGTTGATCTAACGGCTGACTTCTGTTGAACAGGGACAGCCACACACTGATTAAAAATTGTCCGATCCCTGCTGAACCAGACAAATGGCCAGCTTGAAAGTTTAGCTCACCTTTACCAGAATACTGCCTATGTAGGTAAGGTGTGTCTGTACATAAAAACAAACCTTTAACCAAAGTTAAATATTGCTCTTGCTACAGGTGTAGGTCATTAATGTACCACCCGAATCCTGTCTAAACAACTACCACAGATATCATAATCCCAGCCTGCCTTGTTAATAGAACATTACTAAGAGACTCCTAGCTGTTACTGTTAACCCCACTATTACAGTGGCGAGCTCTCAAACACTGAGCTCAGAGCTACCACATTAGCAAAAAGAAAGCGCATGTGCAGGGCTTTGGATCAGATTAAAAGCTTGATGATGTGATGGAAGTGAACAATAACAGCTGGGAGTTTCTTAGCAATGTTCTAGCCAGAAAGGGATGATGCCATCTCTGGGAGTTTTTTAGTCAGGTTTCGGGAGGTACATACGTGGCCTACACCTATAGCACAGGCGTGATCTAACTTTGGTACAACACGTCCCTTTTGCCCCGGCCAAACTCACATCAGAATTCCATCAGAGTAAAAGAGAACATGTTCTCTATCTAAACTCTGACGGAATTCCTCAAAAAAAAGTCTGATGGGGCATACACACGGTCGTCTGACTTTTTCCATCAGATAAAAGGAAAGCTAGATAAATCCATACAATAGAATAGTCAGACAAGTAGCCAATACAGAAAATAATACTTGAAAATACTGAATATTACTGAAATTTGCACCAAGGATCCACATATGTTTTAATGCACAGCATTTAACATGAGCCTTGAGTTAAATTAACTGTGCTTGTGAAGAATCAGCGTTGTTTACCATGTAATTATTCCCATGGTAGAATAATCAACAGCACAATCATTTAAAAACATTAGCATTACATTCATTTTTTTATTTTTTTTTAATAACAGTGCATTTGCTTTCAGTTGAAATTAAAATGTTGCTTATTCCTAGGAGGAAATTATCAAATGTTTGAAAAAGTGGCTTTATAAAAAGAAATTCTTAAAATTCCCCGAAGGAAATATGTTATGTTTACGGCAGGAAAAGTGTACATTGTAAGGGCTGCTTGCAGTAGGACATCATTTATTTTATTTCATCTATCAGATGCAGCAAAAGTAATGCAAATACAAGATTTGAAATAAACAGAACTGTCTTTGTTTTTTTTCCCCCCAACAAGTAGCTAAATAAATACTTTAATATCCACGTAATCTGTTATTCACTTCAGTATAAATAACAAGGAAAATGTGGTTTCAAAAATTGGATACATTTTTATTGCTTCCCATCACACCCAACTGCTCAGCTACCAGACATCAGAATGCGCTCTACATCCCGGCTCTTCTCAACTAAGACAATACAATCATGCTTTTGCTCAGGCAATCGCCATCCAATAACAGGATCTTGCTAAGAACACAGGTATATAGTGCTTTCCATCATCATAAGTAGTGTAGTACACTCTCAGAAAAAGGACTCGGAAAGACTTTGAAGCTCTGTGGACAGTCGGATTCTGGAATCAAACATTCAGGGACACATGAAATGATTAGAAGAATAGCAAAGAAATTTGCCTGCACTACTGCAGTACTGTTAACATGGAACAAGGCTAAAAAGTGGATCTGAACTTAAAGGGGTTTTAAACCTCACATATAACTAGTGGAATGACTCTCTTCTCCATATCAATTCAAAGTTCAGAATTTATAAAGCTTGTTTAACCACTTCAATACCAGGCACCTTCGCCCCTTCATGCCCAGGACAATTTTTAGCTATATATATATTTGTTTTGATTATAAAATGTTGTTTTCTCCTTCACCAACGGGCACTGATGGGCACCGATGAGGTGGCACTGATAAGTAGAATTGTTGGGCACTGATAGGTGGCACTGATATGCAGCACTAATGGGCAACAATAGGTGGCACTGATATGCAAACACTGATAGGTACTGACAAGTAGCTGTGATGGGCACTGCCAGGCGGCACTGATTGGCAGTACTAATGATGGTATACTGATGAGGTTCTGACAGGTGTTACTGTAGGGCACTGACTGGCACTGTGGTGGGCACTAATTGGCACTTTATTGGGCACTGACAGGTGGTCCTGAGGGGGCACTGACTGGCAGCTGATGGAACTATGCTAACAATATGCCGCACTCGCAATCGCTGCACTGTGCCCCCCCCCCCCCGTGGGTGGGCACCAGCATGTTTTCCTGCTGGACGTCATATGATGCCCAGTCAGGATAACAGAACGACTTCCTGTTTGTTAATCTGCTATAGGCGGGAAGTGGTTAAGCTGTCAGAAAAAAAGAAAGTGTAGAGCTGAAGTTACACTATGCAGAGCTCAGTGAGGAGAGCTCTGAGAGCTGATTGGAGGGAGGAGACACCCCCCCCCTTTCACACAGCACACAGGAATAGAGCTGAGGCTGTCAATCAGCCAGCGATTCCTCCCTTGTCACCTTTTTTCTCTTGGTGTCAGAAGTGATTCATGCTGGTATCAGAGGAACTAAGCAGCAAACAGAAATGACCCTTACTGCTCTGGATTGAGATAAGTACACACTAAAGAGGGATATGCTTTGTTCATATTTCATGTCTGAGGTTTACAACCACTTGAAAAGATAGATATGATTTATGATAGGGAATTCACTAGAAATGCAATTGTGCCTAAGCAACAATGAAAATGTACCTTTTGTTTGGCATTTCTCCTGAAAAATAGCAATGCATTTCATAACTAAATAGCTGCAATGTGAGATCTAAGGCACTGCTGCTTCTGACTGCTCTACCAAGATGGCAATCCCCATACAGAAAACACAACAGATTATTTTTGTGTTCCATGCTGGTTTGATTGGCAACCATCTCCGGTCCTGGACATTCGTCTTGTGTTCGCCGTAACGTCACCCGGGAGCGCCGATGGACTCCGGCTCAACTCTCGAGTGTTTGAGGCTTGCTTTACACATTACACATTACACATTACTACACGCCACATGGCACCCCTTCCGTTCCACTGCCCACCAGACTCAGTGGACTTTGGCCCAGCTATATCTGCAATCACCAGCATGGTATTGTACAACCTATTATGGTTTTTAACTTTATACTGTGAACAATAAATTATCAATTTTTTTTAGTACAACTGGCTTGCATTCCATATCTCATTATACATTTTGAGGATGTATGATCATTCACACCTATCCAGATAGCTCTGTCAACTTCATTGCTTTTCCCCACACAGAGACACAGTGCAGAACAAGACAAAGTAAATCTGTAAAGATCAGATGCAGGGAGACCACAGACAATTGCAATTTCTGATTTGCAACCAGGCAACTTTGAAGTTCCATCCAGGCAACTTATGTTTTCAAAAAAAGAAGAGGTTAGTAACGGCAAACACAGGAAGGAGATCCAGAAAATATAACAAAAGTAGATAGGATAAATACAAATGCTCTTTGTTTAACATTACAGTGCACTGAAAAAGTATTCATACTGAAGAATATTATTAATAGTTCATATTCTTGTAGCTTAAGGGCAGGGCCGGTGCTACCACTAGGCGGATTAGGCAGCCGCCTAGAGCGCACAGCTGTGTGGAGCGCTCAGCCGCTGGTTATTCTATCCCCGCACGCACTGTACAGAGCTTGCAACTATCTCTAGCAGGCAGCTCTGACATGTGTTAAATAGAGCCGCGACCGCCGCCCCCCCCCCCCCCCGCGAGTGGTGCTCTCTGCACTCTGACATGTGTCCTGTCCAGCAGCTATGCAGTTCCTCCAGGAGAGCGTCCTCCGCTCTGGTGTGTCCAGAAATTCCTCCTCTCCGCTCTGAGATCACAATGTCACATGATCTCCACATTTCTCCCGCCCCTCATGTTCCTCTGTCCAATCCATTATGTCCATTATATCTGCCCGGAGCAGCTACAGACTTCTCCCGTGTCCCTTCTCTGCTGTGCACTCGTCTGTGTGAAGGGGAGGAGGGGAGGTGGCGGGAAGATCCAAACCAAGCAGCCACACGAAACACTGCTGCTGAATGATGAACCAGTGAGACTATTCTGGTAAGTGAATGAGATCTTTCACTTACCAGACTCTGCTTCCTTCTCTGTCTCTAATAGCCCCTCCTCCCGATAGCCCCACCCCCTCCGATAGCCCCGCCCCCTCCGATAGCCCCCTCCCAATAGCCCCGCCCCCTCAGATAGCCCCGCCCCCTTCCGATAGCCCCCCTCTCTGTCTCTGATAGCCCCCCCTCTGATAGCCCCCCCTCTCTGTCTCTGATAGCCCCCCCTCTGATAGCCCCCCCTCTCTGTCTCTGATAGCCCCCCCCTCTCTGTCTCTGATAGCCCCCCCCTCTCTGTCTCTGATAGCCCCCCCTCTCTGTCTCTGATAGCCCCCCCTCTCTGTCTCTGACAGCCCCCTCTCTCTCTCTGACAGCGCTCTCTCTCTCTGACAGCCCCCCTCTCTCTCTCTGACAGCCCCCCCTCTCTCTCTCTCTTTGACAGCACTCTCTCTCTCTGACAGCCCCCCTCTCTCTCTCTGACAGCCCCCTCTCTCTCTCTCTGACAGCCCCCCCTCTCTCTCTCTCTGACAGCCCCCCTCTCTCTCTCTGACAGCGCTCTCTCTCTCTGACAGCCCCCCCTCTCTCTGTCCCCTCTCTCTGACAGCGCCCTCTCTCTCTCTCTCTCTCTACCCTCTCTATCTCTGACAGCCCCCCTTTCTCTCTCTCCCCCTCTCTCTCTGACAGCCCCCTCTCTCTGTCCCCTCTCTCTGACAGCACCCTCTCTCTCTCTGCCCTCTATCTCTGACAGCCCCCCTTTCTCTCTCTCCTCCTCTCTCTGACAGCCCCCCCCTCTCTCTGTCCCCTCTCTCTGACAGCGCCCTCTCTCTCTCTCTGCCCTCTCTATCTCTGACAGCCCCCCTTTCTCTCTCTCCCCCTCTCTCTGACAGCCCCCTCTCTCTGTCCCCTCTCTCTGACAGCACCCTCTCTCTCTCTGCCCTCTCTCTCTGACAGCCCCCCTCTCTCTCTCTCTCTGACAGCCCCCTTCTCTCTCTCTCTCTCTCTGACAGTCCCTCTTTCTCTCTCTCTCTCTGACAGCCCCCTTCTCTCTCTCTCTCCCTCCCTGACAGTTTCTCTCTCTCCCTCCCTGACAGTCTCTCTCTCTCTCTCTCTCACACAGCCCCCTTCTCTCTCCCTTTCTCTCACAGCCCCCTTCACTCTCCCTTTCTCTCACAGCCCCCTTCACTCTCTCTTTCTCTCACAGCCCCCTTCACTCTCTCTTTCTCTCACAGCCCCCTTCACTCTCTCTTTCTCTCACAGCCCCCTTCACTCTCTCACTCCCTCCCTGACAGTCTCTCTCTCTCTCTCTCTCTCTCTCTCACAGCCCCCTTCTCTCTCTCTTTCTCTCACAACCCCCTTCACTCTCTCTCTCCCTGCCTGACAGTTTCTCTCTCTCCCTCCCTGACAGTCTCTCTCTCTCACAGCCCCCCTCTCTCTCTCTCCTCTCTCTCTCTGACAGCCCCTCTCTCTCTCTCTATGACAACCCCCTTCTCTCTCTCTGACAGCCCCCTTCTCTCTCTCTCTCCCTGACAGTTTCTCTCTCTCCCTCCCTGACAGTCTCTTTCTCTCACAGCCCCCCTCTCTCTCTCTCCTCTCTCTCTCTGACAGCCCCTCTCTCTCTCTGACAACCCCCTTCTCTCTCTCTCTCTCTCTCTGACAGCCCCCTTCTCTCTCTCTCTCTCCCTCCCTGACAGTTTCTCTCTCTCCCTCCCTGACAGCCTCTCTCTC
The DNA here is from genome assembly GCA_029574335.1 of Rana kukunoris. Lineage (NCBI taxonomy): Eukaryota > Metazoa > Chordata > Amphibia > Anura > Ranidae > Rana > Rana kukunoris. The sequence continues at coordinate 453,938,536 of CM056052.1, read as the reverse complement.
TCTCACAGCCCCCCTCTCTCTCTCTCCTCTCTCTCTCTGACAGCCCCTCTCTCTCTCTCTATGACAACCCCCTTCTCTCTCTCTGACAGCCCCCTTCTCTCTCTCTCTCCCTCCCTGACAGTTTCTCTCTCTCCCTCCCTGACAGTCTCTCTCTCTCACAGCCCCCCTCTCTCTCTCTCCTCTCTCTCTCTGACAGCCCCTCTCTCTCTCTGACAACCCCCTTCTCTCTCTCTCTCTCTCTCTCTGACAGCCCCCTTCTCTCTCTCTCTCTCCCTCCCTGACAGTTTCTCTCTCTCCCTCCCTGACAGCCTCTCTCTCTCTCACAGCCCCCCTCTCTCTCTCTCCTCTCTCTCTCTGACAGCCCCTCTCTCTCTCTCTATGACAACCCCCTTCTCTCTCTCTGACAGCCCCCTTCTCTCTCTCTCTCCCTCCCTGACAGTTTCTCTCTCTCCCTCCCTGACAGTCTCTCTCTCTCACAGCCCCCCTCTCTCTCTCTCCTCTCTCTCTCTGACAGCCCCTCTCTCTCTCTGACAACCCCCTTCTCTCTCTCTCTCTCTCTCTCTCACACAGCCCCCTTCTCTCTCTTTTTCTCTCACAGCCCCCTTCACTCTCTCTTTCTCTCACAGCCCCCTTCACTCTCTCTTTCTCTCACAGCCCCCTTCACTCTCTCTTTCTCTCACAGCCCCCTTCACTCTCTCTTTCTCTCACAGCCCCCTTCACTCTCTCTTTCTCTCACAGCCCCCTTCACTCTCTCTTTCTCTCACAGCCCCCTTCACTCTCTCTTTCTCTCACAGCCCCCTTCACTCTCTCTCCCTCCCTGACAGTCTCTCTCTCTCTCACAGCCCCCTTCTCTCTCTCTTTCTCTCACAACCCCCTTCACTCTCTCTCTCCCTCCCTGACAGTTTCTCTCTCTCCCTCCCTGACAGTCTCTCTCTCTCTCACAGCCCCCTTCTCTCTCTCTCACAGCCCCCTTTTCTCTCTCACAGCCCCCTTCTTTCTCTCTCTCTCCCCCTGACAGCCCCTTTCACTCTCTTTCCTTGTCAGCACTGGAAGTAGCTTTACTCCAGTCTGTTTCTCTCTTGCTTTAACTCCTTCCTTACCATCATATGCCTATATATTGATGTATAACAGAATTAATTGATTAGCGTTATCCTCTTAAAGTGGTATTAAAGCAAAATATTTAATTTACTGCAGATTACCAATTTAAAGATGGGTGGCTGCATTAGTTTTGTTTTTTGTTTTATGTTCACCTGGTGATCCTGCTAGTAAGTCTTATGTATTTCACAAGAACGAGCTGTCTTGCAGATGTAGCAGTTAGAGGGTTAAATCAAACCATTTAACACTGGCGAAGGGGGTGGAGTCAGGGGCGGACCCAGTGGGGGCGGCAAAATGAGGTTTCGCCTAGGGTGTCAAAAATCCTTGCACCGGCCCTGCTTAAGGGCGTTTCTGAATGAATAGCATTCATAGTCGGGTTGACTTGAAAATTACGTGTGAGTTTATTAACACACAGGTGGCATCATAAACACAATGAAAAATAGTATAAAGTTCAGTTTAGCGTAGATAAAAATATATAAAATTGAATCAATAGTGCTGTAGCAAGCTTATGAAAGCATGTGTGCTGTCTCAGGCCATCTTGCCTTCTGAGCAGGAGAAGAAACAGGAAATGACATTCTTAGACTTCTGGTATCAGCTCTTCTCCTTGTCAATATGTCAGTATGTCAGTATTGTCTTTCAAAGAGGGTGTAAGTGAGTGTCAGTGTGTGGTGTGAGCGTCGTGTAAGTGTGTGGTGCAAAATGTGTCCAGCCTTCTTTAAAGCAAAGCTTAAATATATGTTACAAATGAACGTCATGACCTCACACTGTCCAGACTTAAACCCTTGTATGGCACAATAATTTCTGCTAGGTTCAGCAATATGAAGATCTTAGCACAGAGTCGTATGGAGTTTGATTGATAGGCACACATGTGACACTCTATACTTAGAGTACTGTGCTAATGTAACGTCATAACCTATATGAACATATATTATCAACTATAAAGCTATAACTACATTAAGTAACTATATACCAATACATACTAGTATAAGTACAATTTTACTAAACTAGCTTAACAATAGATATGAACTAGTATATTATTGATATCACTACGTAAATACAGATCTATTCTGAATCTATTCTTGTCACCCTACACCAGGATTCCTTATATGCCATTCTCAAATTGACTGACCAGAAATATCCAGCAATATTCAGCTTTAGATTGAAGAATTATGTCATATCAATTGAATAAGGTCATTCACTCATACCTAATTACTATGATTAATCATAAATCCAAATATGTTTTGCAAGCTTGCCATAAATTATGAATTGCCGAATTATGAATTTGAAATAATATTCTAACACATAGCCCTATAATTTTTCCACATTTTGTCATGTTACAACCAAAAACGTACATGTATTTTATTGGGATTTTACGTGATTGACCAACATAAAGTGGCACATAATTGTGAAGTGGCTGGAAAATGATAAATGGTTTTAAATTTTTTAAATAAATGTGTGAAAAGTGTGGCGTGCATTTATATTCAATACTTTGATGCATTTGGAGTCAATACTTTTTAGAACCATCTTTCAATGTAATTGGCTATTTGGGGATGTCTCTACCAGCTTTGCACATCTAGAGAGAGTGATATTTTTGCTCATTCTTCTTTGCAAAATAGCTCAAGCTCTGTCAGATTGGATGGAGAGCATCTGAACAGCAGTTTTCAAGTCTTGCCACAGATTCTCAATGGTATTTAGGTCTGGACTTTGACTGGGCCATTCTAATGCATAAATGCTTTGATCTAAACCAGGGGTGTCAAACTCAGTTTCACCATGGGCCATATCAGCATTATTATTGTCCTCAAAAAGGTTGGCTGCATCTGTAAGAATAGATGTCCAGTGCATCCCCTCCCCTTTACATTAGATGTCAAGAGCCACCCCACCATCAGAAATTGAGTCCCCAACTCCCCCTTACATCACAGTGCACCCCTCCCAAATGAAATGGCCCGGAGGGCCGGATTCGGCCTGCGGGCCTTGTGTTTGACACCTGATCTAAACCATTCCATTGTAGCTCTGGCTGTATGTTTAGGGTCGATGTCCTGCTGGAAGGTGAGCCTCCACCACAGTCTCAAGTCTTTTGCAAACTCTAAGGCCGGTTATCCGATGAAGCTGACTGATGGTCTGATGTGCCTACACACCATTGGTTAAAAAAACGATCGTGTTAGAACGCGGTGACGTTTACGTGTTTTAACACAACGACGTGCTGAAAAAAATGAAGTTCAATGCTTCCAAGCATGCGTCGACTTGTCCGAATGCATTTTCGTCTGAATTTTGGGTATTTTCGTTATCATTTTAACAAACTAAAACGAACTTGCAAAATCCAAAAGATCCGACATAAAAAAAAATTATTTATTTTTATTTTTGTTGCTACAACAGTTCCATATAGATAGGAGATTCGACATGACGCTGATAATAACAGTCTGTGTCTATTGAATCTGTGGTCGAATGTGCCTAACCTAAGATTATTCTACATAGAGTGAAAAGATTCGACAAAGAGAGAAAAGATTTGACATTATAGAGACAGTGTTGGGGTAGACCATTTGACATGAACAGCGAAGATTCGACGAAGTAGCGAAAAACATACAAATGTCAAATCTGTCATTGAAGGCTTATGGTGTCTGTTGAAAGTTCTAAGAAGCCAAACTGTACGATGCTGCAATCATACATTTCCGGTCAAATGCTCTGCCCATAGGCTATAAGATTTGAATGTTGGTTGACTATAAACAATAATTTATAAATATAATTATTACTAGTGTCATACAATATTAAAATTATTCTATAGCTTGTAGGTGGAACATTCGACCGGAAATGTACAATTGCGGCGTCGTACAGTTTTGCTGCTTCATCGAATCTTCTTAGAACATGCGACAGACACCATAAGCCTTTAATGACAGATTCAACCTTAATTCAGGTTTTTTTAACAAAACAAAATAAATAAAACCATATTTTGGGAGTAACTAAATAAATGTATTTTTTGGACGAAAACAAAATTCCGAAACAAAATATTCCAGTGTGCACATGTCTAGTGGGAATGGTGTGTTCAGAGTGATGTGCAGTGTTAGTTTTCTGCCACACATAGCGTTTTGCTTTTAGGCCAAAAAGTTTAATTTTGGTCTCACTTGACCAGAACACCTTCTTCCACATATGTTTGCTGTATCCCCCACATGGCTTCTCTCAAATGGAAATTCTTATGGCTTTCTTTCAACAATGGCTTTCTTCTTGCCACTCTTCCATAAAGGTGGATTTGTGGAGTTCACGATTAATAGTTGTCCTGTGGACAGATTCTCCCACCTGAGCTGTGGATCTCTGCAGTTCCTCCAGAGTTGACATGGGCCTCTTGGCTACTTCTCCGATTAATGCTCTTCTTGCCCGGCCTGTCAGTTTAGGTGGCTGGCCATGTCTTGGTAGGTTTGCAGTTGTGCCATACTTTTTCCATTTTTGGGTGATGGATTGAATATTGCTCTGTGAGATGTACAAAAGTTTGGGATTTTTTTTTTTATAACCTAACCCTTTAAACATCTCCACAACGTTACCCCTGACCTGTCTGGTGTGTTTCTTGGCCTTCATGATGCTGTTTGTTCACTAAGGTTCTGTAACAGACCTCTGGAGGACTTCACAGAACAGCTGTATTTGTACTGAAATAAATTACACAAAATAGACTCCATTTACCAAATGAGGTGACTTCTGAAGGCAATTGGTTCTACTAGATTTTAGTTAGAGGTATCAGAGTAAAGGGGGCTGAATACAAGTAAATGCCACACTTTTCAGGTATTTAGTTGTAAAAAAAAAATTTAAAACCATTTATCATTTTCCTTCCACTTCACAATTATTCGCCACTTTGTGTTGGTCTATGGCAAAAAATCCCAATATAATACATTTACGTTTTTGGTAGTAACATGACAAAATGTGGAAAATCTTAAGGGGTATGAATACTTTTTCAAGGCACTGCAAATGTCTAATACAGTACAAACCATTAAGGTAACCTGAAAGGCCTCGTTCGATGTTGAAGTCATGAGATCAATTTACAAAATAAATGTGAGGCCAGGCCCATCTCAAGCCTGATTTCAAACATTATGACCTGGAAGCAGTAGACATCTCTGCAGGCCTATCGCTACAAAAGGAAGCGTCTTTTAATCACGCAAGATCCCGTCTCACAGAAAACTCACTAGTGTCCACCCATACACTGGTTCAAGGGAGACAAATATGTACCAGGGTTCAAGAGGGTGCGAGAAGAGAAGGAGAAAAAAAGGAGGGCTTGGAACAGTGGAAGAGGGGGGTGAGATTAGTGGGGACAAACAACAACTCCATAGTTCTGTCAGTATGTACTTCTTTCACTGCTGAGAGTGCTGTAGCAGCAATCAAAGATACTATTTCTCATTTCTTTTTTTTTTTCACAAGAAAAATGTTTATTCAAATTTTTACAATACAAGCGATGCATATACACAGTAAGTCACAGAGAAAGCATTACACAGAATCTCACCAATTAGATATGTTGCTGGTAGGAACAGGAGAAAGACGTTGAAAGGCTAGCATACATTAGTTCATGGGATACCAATTCGGGAACAAGAAGTCATAGCAAGGTTACGTAAAGGAGGTCCAGGGGAGGGGGGGGGGGAACAGGAGGAGTGTAGAACAGAGGGGAAGGAGAAAGGGGGGGAGGGAAGGGGGGAGGGAGGGACCACATCCAAACAATCAAACACATCTTGAACATACAGCGTATTACTTTCAGGAAATCAGAACATAGGGTCATCGTCGTCATTGTCACCTGCAAACTCTGTGCCCCAGGCATCTATCCACCCCGACCATATCTTATCAAATTTACTAGGACAGTTTCGATTAGCAAAGGTGATCTTGTATAGTGGCAGCACCGAGTTCAGTACAGAGCGCCATGAGGACACTGAGGGAGGTGCAGCACTCTTCCAGTGGAGGAATATCTCCCTACGGGCATAAAAAGTAGCGTACCTGAGGAATAATGTAGTGTATTTACCCCGCACCCCAGGGCCAAAGACATTCAACAGCATTGATTTAGGGCTAGCTCCCAGGTCCAGAGAGGTAATCCGGTCGAGGGCATCAGCCACCCCGGACCAGTAGTCTCCGAGGCGGGGGCAGGACCAGACCATGTGGAAAAAGGAGGCAGCCTCTAGACCACATCTGGGGCAAGCCACCGGGACGTTAGGACTCATAATTGTTAACCGTTTCGGGGTGAAGTAGGCCCTGTGGAGGAACTTAACCTGCATAAATCGATCTCTGGCCGAAATCATAGTCGTAACGAAGGAAGAAACACATGCCTCCCATTCGTCCTCTAGCAGATCAGGAATGTCCACCTTCCATTTATCCAGAGTTTTTTCAAGTTTCTTTGTGGGAGTTATGGACAAACGGAGATACAAGGAGGACAGGGGCCTGTCTATGACCTTAGCATTAAGAAGCCCCTCCACAGAGTCTGATTCCAACGTGAGAAGTTGTGGGAACTGTTTCCCATAGGCATGCCGTAGCTGATAGTATCGAAACAGCATCCATCCCGGTAGTGAGTAGGCGTCCCGGAGATCGGAGAAGGAACGCAGCCTACCCCCCCTAACAATGTGCCTCAGTTTTACTATACCCCTCTTCGCCCAGACCTGAGGATCCGGAACCAAGTTCATGTGTGGCAACTTAGGATTACCCCAGAGGGGGATGTGAGGTGAGAATGTCCCGGGGGAGGCAAAACGGGTCCTAGCCCTGTGCCACACCGTAATGGTTGTACGCATCAGGTCTGTGATGCCAGGGTGGGATCCCGCCCCCCTGAACACTACATTGCTAAGGGAGGAATATGAGCCCATTATAGCCGCTTCCAGAGTCACTGCCGGGTTATCGCAGGGCTGGGAGAACCACCATCTGACCGTCACCAGGACAGCCGCCCAGAAGTAGACCTGGAAGTCCGGTAGGGACAGTCCCCCCCGATCAATGGGAAGCTGAAGGGTGGAAACAGCCAGCCGCGGGGGCCTCCCATTCCAGATAAAGGAGGATATTATACTTTTTAGTTTAGCAAAAAATGAGGCGGGGGGAATCATAGGGGAATTTCGAAAGAGGTAGAGGAATTTAGGCAAATATACCATCTTAATCAGATTTACTCTACCCACCGGTGAAAGGGGGAGAGTCTTCCAGACTGCACATTTCTGCGAAAAGTTTTTCAGCAGGGGTTGGAGGTTGAGCTCATAATATGAGGACAGCGGAGTCCCAACCCTCACTCCCAGATATTTAAATTCAGGTGTCCAGTTTAGGGGGGTGCCCGTCGGCTGGTGTGTGCCCGACGCATGTAGTGAGAAAAGAAGTGACTTCCCCCAATTAACCTTGATACCCGAGAAGGAGCCGAAAATGTCCACTATATGGAGCGCAGGTGGGAGGGAGGAAGTATCCTTGAGGAAAAGGAGGGTGTCATCGGCATAGAGGGATATTTTATCCACAACTACACCTATCCGAATCCCCTCCACCAAGGGGTCAGATCTGATGCGGGCCGCCATGGGCTCCATGGCTAGCGCAAACAGACCAGGGGAAAGCGGGCAGCCCTGCCTGGTGCCCCTAGACAGGGGAAAGGACGATGACAGTGAGTTGTTGGTGCGTATCCGAGCAGTAGGATTGCGGTATAGCATCTGAACCCACCCAATAAAACGGGGACCAAACCCAAATTTATGGAGGACGGCCCAGAGGTAGCGCCACTCAACCGAGTCGAAAGCCTTCTCGGCGTCTAAGGAGGCCACCACCTCTGCACCGTCCCCACTTGCCCTGGAGAGATGGGTGAGGAGGCGGCGAATATTAATATCGGTTCCCCTGCCTGGCATAAAGCCAGATTGATCTGCATGGACTAATGCGGTGATCACAGTGTTCAGTCGACCAGCCAACACCTTGGCCAAGAGTTTGGCATCTACATTGAGGAGAGATATCGGTCGGTACGAGGAACACTGTTGAGGGGCCTTACCCGGTTTAAGAATGACAACAATTACCGCCTCAGCCATCGTCGGGGGAAGAGAGTCCCCTTCCGCGGCTTTTTGGAGCATGAGTTTAAATGATGGGAGAATTTCCTCTGCATATGTTTTAAAGAATTCGGCAGGGATGCCATCCGGGCCCGGCGTTTTGCCATTTTGCAAGGATGCTACCGCCCGCCGAAGTTCCTCTAATGTGATAGGGCTATCCAATGCCTCCCTGTACGTGGAAGTCAGGCACGGGAGCTCCGTCTCATCGAGGTAGGCCGCAAGCTCGGCATCTGTGCATACCATCCGAGAGCTGTAGAGCTCCTGATAGAAAGATGCAAATCTTGCATTGATAGCGGTAGGGTCGGTCAAGGTCGTCCCATCAGAGTCGCATATCGCCGAAATAGTCACCGGAGAGGAGCTTTCCCGTGCCAGCCATGCCAACATGCCACCCGTCTTCTCCCCATGCTCAAATATTCTTTGGGACTGGTGTAGAAACTGAGTTTTTGTGGCCGCTGTACGGAGCAAGAGAACATCCCTCAATGCTGCCTGAAAATCTGAATAGACCCTGGGGGACCCAGTAGCGGCGTATTCAAGTTCGAGAGCAGCCACCCTTCCCTCAGCTCTTAGGGTGTCCTCTCTCAGGTCCCCTCGGATCCTGCGGATGTGGGACTGCAAACTGCCTCTAGTAAAAGCTTTAAATGCATCCCAAGACGTGGTCAGGGCTATAGAGTGGTCCAGGTCCCGCCAATAACGTATTGCCTCCGATCTATACGGCTCTAGGATCCTCAAATCCGACAGCCAAAACCTAGACAACCTCCACAGGCTCTCCCCCGGTGCATTGGAAACAGATAGTTTCAACGCGAGTGGCGCGTGGTCAGATATGCCACGGGGGAGAATAGAGACATCCCGAACTCTAGAAAGAACAGACCCCCCAGCATAGGCAAGGTCAATACGCGAAAGGGTCTTATGTGAGGCTGAGTGACAAGTGTAGGCCCGGTGGGAAGGGTTGCGCCACCTCCACACATCAGTCAGGTTGGAGGCCTCCGCCCAAGAGAGCAGCTCTGAAGATGAGCCCGCTACGGGTGAAAGTCTGTCCATCCCAGAGTCCGGAACTAGATTAAAGTCCCCCATTATGACCACATTGTCAGTGGCAAAAGCGGCTACCCTAGAGATCAGCTGGTTAAGTAGGCGCATGGAGGCCGGAGGGGGCAGGTACAGTCCCACCACCACCAGCTCCAACCTATCCACTACAGCATGTAAGATAACAAAGCGGCCGTCCGGATCTATGTCCAGTGCCAGCAGTCGGAACGGCAAGGATTTATGCACAAGAATGCTGACTCCCCTGGAGTAATTGGTGTGTGTGGAGTGGTATAGATGTCCCACCCAAGGTTTCCGAAGACTCAACAGCTTGCCGCCCGTTAGGTGAGTCTCCTGCAATATGCAGATTTGGGGGCGATACGTTTTAAGAAATTGGAACACCAGTGACCTCTTCACAGAGGAATTCAGCCCCCTGATGTTCCATGATATTATATTGCAGTCAGCCATAATCACCTAGAGGCACATTTTTAGACCTAAATACAGTCCCCAGAGTTGGATGCAGGGTCCAGGCCACTGCGCAGGTCAGGACAGAGCATCTCAAATATTCCATGACATACATAAAAACATCGCTTGTGAAAAAACAGTACAAAAACAAAGTGCACCAAAACATTCCCACACCCCCCCCCCACCCCCCACCCCGCCAACCCCAGCCCCAACTTTGGGGAGGCTTAGGATCCCAACTCAGAACCCAGGCGAACACGCCTGCAATGGGGAAACGCTCACGGAATGGCATCCACAGTCCAGCAGTCAGATGGTGTACATTAAGTCCCTAGCCGGAGACCGGATCATACATGTGGGTGCAGTCTCCCGGCAGCCGCCGGGGGCAGTAAAACTTGAACTGTAACGTTGCATGAGCAGCCATAGGTGCCAGCCCTGGCCAAAGTAGAGGAGATTAAAAAAAAAAAAAAAAAAAAAAAAAAAAGGGGGGGGGGGGGGAGGGGGGGGATACAATAAAGGATCAGCAGTCACTCGACCCTCCAATCAGGGTATCCCATCCACCCACGGGAAGAACCAGGGAATGTCGGCCCCCCAACCCCTACAGCACATAAAGTAGAAGATCAGTGAACACATGGGGTAGTCCAGGGGGGGGGGGGGGCGCAACATGTGCAGGCCAGCAAATAAAGGAGGCATGTCTATAAGGCAGCAAATGGCAACGGCTCATGAGAAAAAACAATGTGGCCCTTCAGTAATAACGGTACTTATCTGCGAGGTAGTGTGTCGATCCACATGGAAGCTTCCTCAGGAGATGTAAAGAATCTAACCGATTCGCCATCTTCCACCCGCAACCTGGCTGGGAACAGCATGCTGTACTTGACATGTTTGGCTCGAAGTCTGGCCCTCACCGCATCATATGATTTCCGTTGCTTCTGCGTTTCCAGCGAGTAGTCTGGGAAGATCAGAAGTTTGGCGTTCTCAAATCGCAGTTCACCTTGGGATCTCGCCTCTCTCATCACCATATCGCGATCACGGAAGTGAAGCAACTTGAAAATAAAAGTGCGGGGTGGCGCTCCCTGTGGCCCCCTAGTGGATGGTATACGATGGGCTCTTTCCACTGTAAAGAATGGGGAAAAACGTGCAGAGGGGAGGATAAGTTGCAGCAAACGCTCAGCAAAGGCGGTGGGGTCCGTACCCTCAGCCCCCTCCGGAAGACCCAGCACCCGCAAATTATTGCGTCTGTTACGGTTTTCGGCGTCCTCAGCCCGGGCTTCCAGTGCCTTAACTTTAGTCTTTAACACATGCACATCATCCCCCTGGTCACGTACCGTGTCCTCAGCTTGAGAGACCCTCTGCTCCACTTCAGCCATGCGACCCCGGAGTGTATCAAAGTCCTTCCGGATAAACTCCACATGGGTCTGAATGTGGTCTACCTTGCCTGTTAGGGTGGTAAGTGCCAGCATCACAGCTTTAAAATCGGCCGCCGTGGCCGGCAGCCGTTCCGGATCGTCGGCCTGGTTCTCCATCTGGGCAGGATGTTTAGGCGAGGCCGCGGCTGCGGCCTTGCTCGCGACGTCCGTTTTCGCGGCCTTTTTGCCTGCTTTCTTCTGGGAGCTGCCTCTTCTCATACCCCAGGAGTACCACAGAGGCCGGGGGTGCACAAGGGGGTCCTTTTGTTCAGCTCTGCACCCTATAAAAGCCGGATTTAGAGCCGATCTGCAGGAGCTCAGACAGTCTGCTCCCATAGCCATCCGGACACGCCCCCTCACTATTTCTCATTTCTGATGTAGTGCTCTGCCCTAGTCAGGCTAAGTTTCGTTTTTGCCAATCCTGTACTCAGTGGAGCCAATAAATATTGAACTGGACAACCCATCATGCACACTGGAGTAAAAAAGCATCCCATATTAAAGTTTTTTTCTTGTGAAAATCACTTATAACTCACAAACTGATCTAGTTTGAACATGGTTTAATATGGGCAAAAAAGCTGATATGAGAAAGACCTAGCTACATAATGCATCCGCAACAATTTAATATTTTCCTTCCACTTCACAATTATGTGCCACTTTGTGTTGGTCTATCGCATAAAATCCCAATAAAATACATTTATGTTTTTGGTTGTAACATGACAAAATGTGCACAATTTTAAGGAGTATGAATATGTTTTCAAGGCACTGTATAGGTTTTTAAACACTTTTTTTTTTATTAAGAGTAGGCAGGGAGGAGTATGGAAGGGGTATTCACTCTTTTGACTTGTGTTGTTTGTGTTAATTTAAGTTTGGTTGCTCTATGAACAGCTAATGCCTCGTACACACGATCATTTTTTGGCATGAAAAAAAAAAAAACGTTTTTCAGCATGTCCAAAAAAGGACGTTTTTCCAACTTTATCATTAAAAACAATGTTGCCCACACACCATCGTTTTTGAAAAATGATGAACAAAGCGCGGTGACGTACAACGGCACTCTAAAGGGGAAGTTCTATTCGCCTTTGGGCTGCTTTTAGCCGATTCCTTGTTAGTAAAAGACTCGCGCTTTTTTTGTCTGTTACAGCGTGATGAATGTGCTTACTCCATTATGAACGGTAGTTTTGCCAGAACGAGCGCTCCTGTCTCATAACTTGCTTTTGAGAATGCGCAAGTTTAAGACGTCGTTTTAGCCCAAACACGATCATTTTTTACAACCCGAAAAACAACATTTTTTAAAACGATGTGAAAAAATGCAGCATGTTCGAATTTTTTTTTTGTCATTTTTCAGAACATGAAAAACGATGTGAAGCCCACACACGATCATTTTAACCACTTAATCACCGCCCTATAGCCGAAATACGGCTATAGGGCGGTTCCTGTACTCTAACAGGACGTCCATGGACGTCCTCCGTTAGAGTCAGGTGTGCGCGCCCAACCGGGGCGCGCACACGCGATCACCGGTGCTCACCGGGTCCACGGGACCCGCAGCACCGATGATCGCGGTAAGGAGCCAATGGCGGCGGCTCCTTACCACGTGATCGCGCCGTCCAATGACGGCGCGACCACGTGTGTAAACAAATCTGACGTGCGTCAGATCCGCGCGCCCGAGCGGGCGCGCACACGCGGTCACGGCGCTCGGCGGGTCCACGGGACCCGCAGCGTCAGTGATCTCGGTAAGGAGCCAATGGTGGCGGCTCCTTACCACGTGATCGCGCCGTCCAATGACGGCGTGATCACATGTAAACAAACCGCGTCACTTGCTGACGCCGGTTCTTCCCTCCTCTCGCTGTACCGATCGGTACAGCGTGAGAGGAGAGCACGGATGGCTGCAGCAGTGTGGGATGGATCTGTGACTATTGCAGTCACAGATCCATCCATCCCTGCTCAGCCATCCCTGCATTAACTCCTTCCTTCCCTGCGCAAAACTCTGCATACCCCCCCCAATACTCTGCATACCCCCCCCAATACTCTGCATAACCCCCCCCAATACTCTGCATAACCCCCCCCAATACTCTGCATACCCCCCCCAATACTCTGCATACCCCCAATACTCCTCAATACTCTGCATACCCCCAATACTCCTCAATACTCTGCAATACCCCGCAATACTCCTCAATACTCTGCAATACCCCGCAATACTCCGCAATACTCCGCAATACTCCGCAGTACCCCGCAATACTCCGCAGTACCCCGCAATACTCCGCAATACCCCGCAATACTCTGCAATACCCCGCAATACTCCGCAATACTCCGCAATACTCCGCAGTACCCCGCAATACCCCGCAATACCCCGCAATACTCCGCAGTACTCCGCAATACCCCGCAATACTCTGCAATACCCCGCAATACTCCGCAATACCCCGCAATACTCCGCAATACCCCGCAATACTCCGCAATACCCCGCAATACTCCGCAGTACCCCGCAATACTCCGCAATACTCCGCAGTACCCCGCAATACTCCGCAGTACCCCGCAATACTCCGCAGTACCCCGCAATACTCTGCAGTACCCCGCAATACTCCGCAATACTCCGCAATACTCCGCAATACCCCGCAATACTCCCGCACAATACTCCCGCACAATACTCCCGCACAATACTCCCGCACAATACTCCCGCACAATACTCCCGCACAATACTCCCGCACAATACTCTGCAGTACCCCCGCGCAATACTCCCCCGCGCAATACTCCCCCGCGCAATACTCCCCCGCGCAATACTCCCCCGCGCAATACTCTGCAATCGTTTTTTTTTTAGGCTTCCCAGCCTAGAGGGGAGATGTGGGGTCTTATTGACCCCATATCTCACTGTAAAGAGGACCTGTCATGCTATATTCCTATTACAAGGGATGTTTACATTCCTTGTAATAGGAATAAAAGTAACCAAAACATTTATTTTTGGGGAAAAAGGTGTCAAACTAAAATAAATAAAGTAAAATGAACAATAAAAAAAAAAAAAAAAAAATTACAGCGCCCCTGTACCCGTGTGCTCGTATACAGACGCGACCGCACACGTAAGTCCCGCCCACATATGAAAACGGTGTTCAAACCACACATGTGAGGTATCGCTGCGAACGTTAGAGCGAGAGCAATAATTTTGGCCCTAGACCTCCTCTCCAACTAAAAAGATGTAACCAGGAAAAACATTTAAAGCGTCGCCTATGGGGATTTTTAAGTCGCGTAGTTTGGCGCCATTCCACAAGCGTGTGCAATATTGAAGGGTGACATGTTGGGTATCTATTTACTCGGCGTAACTTCATCTTTCATATTATGCAAAAACATTGGGCTAACTTTACTGTTTTTTTTTTTTTTAAGCACAAAACTGTTTTGTTTCCAAAAAAAAACGCGTTCAAAAAATTGCTGTGCAAATACAATGCGAGATAAAAAGTTGTAACGGCCGCCATTGTATTCTCTAGGGTCTTTGCTAAAAAAGCATATATAATGTTTTGGGGTTCTATGTAATTTTCTAGCAAATAAATGATGATTTTTCCATGTAGGAGAGAAATGTCAGAATTGGTCTGGGTGTTCCAGAACGCCTGATGGCGTTCCCTGCATGTTGGGCCTCTGTATGTGGCCACGCTGTGTAAAAGTCTCACACATGGGGTATCGCCATACTCGGGAGGAATAGCAGAATGTGTTTTGGGGTGTAATTTGTGGTATGCATATGCTGTGTGTGAGAAATAACCTAATAATATGAACATTTTGTGGAAAAAAAATTAAAATAAAAAAATCTTGATTTTGCAAAGAATTGTGGGGAAAAAATGACAACTTCAAAAAACTCACGATGCCTCTTTCTGAATACCTTGGAATGTCTTCTTTCCAAAAAGGGGTCATTTGGGGGGTATTTATACTTTTCTGGCATGTTAGGGTCTCAAGAAATGAGAGAGGCTGTCAGTACATCAGATGTGATCAAATTGATCAATTTTCAGTAATTGGTACCATAGCTTGTAGACCCCATAACTTTCACCCAGACTAAATATTATCCAATTTTTTTTTTTTTTGTTACCAAAGATATGTAGCAGTATACATTTTAGGCCAAATTTATGAAGAAAAATTACTTTTTTGCAAAATTTTATAATAGAAATGAAGAAAAATTCATTTTTTTACAAAATTTACGTTCTTTTTTCATTTATAGCGAAAAAAATAAAAACCGCAGAGGTGATCAAATACCACCAAAAGAAAGCTCTATTTGTGGGAAAAAAAGGACAAAAATTTCATTTGGTTAGAGTGTTGTATGACTGAGTTATTGTCATTCAAACTGTGAGAGCACCGAAAGCTGAAAATTGGTCTGGTTATTAAGGGGGTTTAAGTGCCCAGTGGTCAAGTGGTTAAATGACGTTTTAAAAACGCAGTTTTTTTCCATGCCGAAAAATGATCGTGTGTACACGGCATGAGGGTAGAAAGGTAAGCAAATGAAATAAAAGCAGAAGCTCCTTTTGCTGGTTAGAAATATGAAAAAATAATATACCATATGTTATATTTACCCAATTACCAACTAAAAATAAAACATTTGAACATAATTAAAGACATTTTAGGAAATGAGGACCCATGTAGACTCCAGCATTCCGTGCTTGGTTCCACATAAACAGCTTATAATTTTACATAATTTATGTTCACAAGAATGGCCTGGTGAGCTGTACATTCCAGGGGTACTTTTTCGTGCCTATTATAACATATGTACAGAATTTTCAAAGCTACCATATTTATAATACATGATTCTTTTACTACTAAATATTAAAAATCATGCAGATTTCCATATTTTTTAAATAAATGCATCGTTAAAGAAGGAAATGTTTTTCGCTATATGAATTTGTGATCTGACCAAGGCTTAGAAGACTTAGAAGCCTATAGAGATATCGCTCTCTCGTTCAGCTAAGTGCATTTTGGGCCATGTCTAATTGGAGTTGGAAAATGGATACAGGCACAGCAGAAAAATTGTGGAAACAAAAGCTTTTGTCCCCAGATACATGACATTTTTCTGCATTGTCTAGATATCGTTGAAATGACCTTGAAGATAATGATGCTTTGGTGGTATGTAGCTCACTGAAGTATGATATGCATTCGAACCTGATAGACATACTGCAAAAGTTACAGCAATTTAAGCTGTATACAATTTGTACTTGGTTAAAGAACTTATCTTTTCTATGATGCAAACTAACAATATCATGTTTTATGCATCTACTCAAATTGTTTTCTTTACACTTTCAATTCCAGACAGTATAAATATTTTATATATGAATTCTTTGCAGTAAAAGTGGTTAAGCAATTAAATCATATCAGGAAGCTATGGCAAAAATCAATAATGGCATTTTATAATAGCTAAATTATTATTTTTCAAAATATTAATAGCTACTGACATAATATTTAAAGATATCGATTCGACACTTCGACTGGAGTCATAAAGGATTTGCTTTCAGACACTTGAAAACAATATTGGCCACAGTTTCCCCAGGGTTTTGTTTTGTTTGCCTCTGGACCCCATTGCCAGTGTAGTCAAAGTATAACTAAAAAGGCAAAAAGTTTTGGATAGGGTGAAGAAGAATTAGAACACCTTTCAGGTTTTCATTGCTGTCTGTGCCCCTGTTAGGAAGATTAATCTTCCTTAAAGCGGAGATCCACCCAAAATTGGAACTTCCGCTTGTTCCACTCCCCTCCCCCTTACATGCCACATTTGGCATGTAATTTTTTTTGGGGGGGGAGTGGGGGCTTCAGGAGGAGTGGGACTTCCTGTCCCACCTCCTGCTTCCGCCGAGGGGCTGGTTAGGCAATTATGCTTAATCGCCTACAGCAGCCCCTCCCAGGTCCCATGTGATCGCCTGTCCAATCAGTGGCGGGCCGCACCGCTCGCACATGCGCAGTTCTGCTCACGCATGCGCAGTGGGTGCCTGGCTGTGAAGCCGAAAGCTGTCACGGCCGGGTGCCCACAGTCTCAATGAGGATGCCGGCCGGGGAGGGGGGGAGAGGAGCGGAGCCCCGGTCGGCGCATCGCTGGAACGCTGGAGCAGGTAAGTGATTGTTTATTAAAAGCCAGCAGCTACACTTTTTGTAGATGCTGACTTTTAATGAACATACATTTTGGCTGGAACACCCCTTTAACCACTTCAGCCCCGAACCATTTTGCGATTCGGCACTGCGTCGCTTTAACTGACAATTGCACGGCCGTGCGATGTACAGTAGCTCCCAAACAACATTTTTAGGCCTTTTTTACCCACAAATAGAACTTTCTTTTGGTGGTATGTGATCACCTCTGCTGTTTTTATTTTTTGCGCTATAAATGAAAATAAAGCAAACCATTTTGAAAAAAATGAATATTTTTTACTTTTTGCTTTAAAAAAATTCTCCTCATTTCAGGCCGATACGTATTCTTCTAAGTTTTTTTACGTAAAAAAAATTGCAATAAGCGTTTATTGATTGGTTTGCGCAAAAGTTATAGCGTCTACAAAATAGGGGATAGTTTTATGGCATTTTTTATTAATATTTTTTTTTTTTACTAGTAATGGCGGCGATCAGCGATTTTTATCGGTACTGCATTTTTTGGGACCATTGGCATTTTTATAGCGAACGGTGCTATAAAAATGCATTGATTACTGTAAGAATGTCACTGCAGGGAAGGGGTTAACACTAGGGGGCGCCCCTAGTGGCTGAAATGCGAAATCACGTAATATTATGTGATTTTGCACAGCCGAGCCGACCTGCCGCCGTAAAACTGTGACAGCTGGTCGGCAAGCGGTTAAAGGGGTTGTAAAGGTTTGTTTCTTTTCTAAATAGGTTCCTTTAAGCAAGTGCATTGTTGGTTCACTTCCTTTGTCTTCCATTTCTCTTCTAAATGTTTTTTTTCTTTGTTTTCTTTGTCTGAACTTCTCATTTCCTGTTCCTCCTCAGTAAGCTGTTCTGGCTGACTAACCCCCAGCCAGAATGGCTCGGATGATGGGGGCAAGCTTACTGAGGAGAAACAGGAAGTGAGATTCAGACAAAGAAAAAAACATTTAGAAGGGCTTAAAGGAACCTATTTAGAAAATAAAACATGAACCTTTACAACAACTTTAAAGTGGTTCTAAAGGCAGACATGTTTTACCTTGATGCATTCTATGCATTAAGCTAAAAAAACCTTAGCTCCAGCCATCCTCCTTATACTTACCCAATCCCCATCTCGATTCAGCGATGTGCATAAGATCAGCAGCTCTTACAGGTCTCTGTCTCTTCATTGGCTTACACAACAGCAGGATCCATTGGCTCCTGCTCCTGTCAATCACTGCCAGTGAACCAATGAGGAGAAAATGGAGGGCAGGGCCGGGCCACGCTCTGTGTGTGAATGGACAATGTCTATTCACAGAGCATAGCGCAGGAGCAAGTCTGCTTGAGTGCCCCCATAGCAAGAGACTTGCTATTAGTTCCTGCTGCTCTCAATACCCACCAGTGAACCAATGAGGAGAGAGCAGGGGCGTGACCAAGACACTGCTCTGTGTGTGAATAGACAATGCCTATTCACAGGAGCAAGTCTCAGAAGCAAGCCTGCTCCAGTGCCCCCATAGCAAGGGGGGCACTGTCAGAAGCCTGGACTGATGGCAGGGGACCCAAAAAGAAGATGGGTGATCTCTGGGTAATCTATGTGCATGGCAAGGATTTTAATAAACTTTGTTGCAGATTCCTACCTTTTATTATTCTGCAGAAATAACTGACTGTTTGTCCATGTGCAAAGTGAATGTGAAAGGGAGTCGGAATCCCTTTAGACATGATTAACCCTCTGGGAGTATATCACCAAACCTAAAATGTTTGTTGCAAAAGATGAGGATGCCCAAAATGTGATTTGGATCTTAGTGCAGACTTCTGGGAAAATAAGAGGAAAGTCAATCACACAAGCAAGAAATTACATTTCTTACAGGTGCTCTCTACTGAACGCCTCCAGGTTGCCATATTGCATTTTACAGAAAATTACAGCGCTGCAGATTGAAAAGGAAAGATCATTTTTAATAGTGTTCTCACAGTATGGCACGTGTTGCAATTTTTGCACAAAAGTAGAGTTATCCTTTAAGGGTTGCACGTGATCGAAGAGAGCCTATCTTCATACTAGCTAACTATATAACTGTTCCCATGAGTTGCTTTCAGGTTACAAATTAAAATAGCAACAGGAACCTTAGTTCCTGAACAAATCCGCTGGTCTGACATATTTGAATAGCCAATCCTGCCGAGAACTGCAATTCTCCAGTTAGTGCTGTTCTATTATGTGCATAATAAGGGCAATATTTTTGTTTGAATGCTGTTTGTGGGCACTAAATTACAAAAAAAAACATTAACTCTATGTAGATTTCATTATGTGTAAGTCAATAAAAAAGAAAAAAACATTTGAAAGTCAGCATTCAGCAGCAATCCTCTAGGCAAAAGAACACTAAATTATATGTTACATTAACGTTGTCACATTAAATGTAAATAATCAGTAGGTAGTCTACAATGAATAAGTAGATAAAGTATCTAAATAAAAATGTGCATCAGTTCTTGATGACTTCTTCAACCAAATAATCATAACAGCAGTTCCTTGAACTAGAAGAGTTGTTATACTTATCGATCCAGCAGCCCGTCTCCTACACTAGGTTGAACCAGTACAGCCTCAATTCTTTAGTATTCAACACTGTAAGGTGTTTCAGATACTTGTGTCCCCTGACATGCACTGTAATGCTTTTCTCTGACCCCTTTGTCACAACAGGACACAGCAGGGACCTAGGGGTCAGAGGGTGAAGCATAGTGCTCAATAGGAGAAATAGGCTTCAACCATATCTCAAACTGTAGAATGCTGAAGATACCAGTTCATTTACTAGAAAACAGAGTTCTAGGTTTATCATGTAAAAGTCTGATTAAACCACCTGGTTTACCAACACCTTTTTTAAAGACACCGATCAGAATGCCTTCATCCCAATTACAAGTTGTCATCACAGTTCTTGACTTGCAGCTGTACCGAAAGGTCAGTTCCAGCGGTTAAGACGTAACTGTTCAGAAATTACAGATTTTCAAGAACAATCTAATATTCTTAAAAAAAGATTCCCCAGTAAAGGGTATCATGAATGCACAATCAATGAGACGATCACTAAGGTTGCACAGATGGATATAGAGCCTTTACTCACTGGCGGTAAAAAAACTAACTCCATCTCTTCAGACAAATTTAGTTGGTCTATGACTACTCGTTTTTCCAGTCAACATTTTTCAATTAAAAAGATTCTGAGGAAACACTGGGATGTACTCAAAAGTGATAAAATTCTTGGTGCCCATATTCCAGATAACCCAGTTCTTATCTTCAAAGGTGCACCACCTTTACGACATAACGTTGCACCAAATGTTATCGATCCGCCATTTGTGGTGTCCCAGTACAGGTATTTGCTGTAGGCCCTGTCAGATTGAGACCCTCGGCTTGTGGGGCCTCCTCTGCAGGGACTCAGCTAGTTATGATGTGATTTATACTGTTATAGTTGATAATACATTTATTAGGTGCGTATAGCTTTAAGAGGTTTAGTCCGCCATTTTATGTTTAGTCAGAGTGTATGAGAGTCAGTAGGACTAAGTGCTAGACAAGACCTTATGGTGTTGTATTATACTTTAACTTGTAACAAACTTTAAATGTAAGTTCCAAGGGGAATACAGATAAGTCTCTATGATCCACAGCTCTCAGCCAATGGGCTTCAGTCTCCCTCAGCTCTCAAGCCAATGGGCTTCAGTCTCCCTCAGCTCTCAACCAATGGGCTTCATTCTCCCTCAGCTCTCAACCAATGGGCTTCAGTCTCCTCACATTGATATAAGGGGTGGGAGTTCCTGTTTAGGGCAGACTAGTGCTACACACAGTTGCTGACAGGTCAGAGCAGAGTTCAGTCAGAGAAGAAGCAGTGCAGGCCAGAGACCTCCCGTTCAGGGGAAAGTACAGCAAATCGCGGAGTACCTTTAAAAAACTATAGAATCAGTACTTCAACGAAATAATCAAATCAATTCGTCATTCGGACGAAAAGCCTCAAGTCTACCGACACTTCAGTAAGTGTATTTATTCTTCAGTCTAGTCAAGCATAGGCCCAGCATTACTAATCCGGCCGCAAAAGCCAAGGATATATGAAAAGCCAAGCCCAGGCATTGTCAGCTGTGTGGTCCTCTAGAGACTGTTTGTGGAACCTTTGCGACACTCTTTGTGAATGATGTGAAGATTTTGACACCTGTCTTCATGCCAGTAAAGCCTTCATTATATTGACCCCTGTTGTGGACTGTGTTATTACCATCCTAGCTAGCGTAGATACGGAGGCCCCCGGAGCTGTAGTTTCCTGGGGTATATCAAGACTACAGTGGCGTCACGTGACAGAGAGGGTTAATACCATCCGACCCTTACTAAGGGTTAACACCACCAGACCCTGGGCCCCTAGCCCAAGAACCAAGCAGCTAACCATCAAGCGCATGTGTGTGGCCGTGGGGTTCACCCTCCCCGGTCATCACACATTGACATTCTTTCAGTCCCTCAAGGGCTACTTCCCTTGTCGCAAGTGCAGCATTTGCAAGATTAATTCCTTTAGGGAACGCAAATGCATTAATTTTCAGTCTTCTGCCACAGGGAAAATTTATGACATTAAGTCGTTTATGACTTGTTTATATGATACAATGCCCATGTTCAAAACAATACATTGGTCGTACAAAAAGAGAACTACATATACGTCTCAGTGAACATATTGGAAAGATTAAAAGTGGTTTTCCCAAACATAATCTGTCTAGGCACTATGACAAATATCATGCTAGACAGCTGAAGGGAACCAGCTTTTTTGCCATAGACGCTATTCGCCCTTATTGGCGAGGGACTAATATGGTTCGGGCCATATCCAGGCTCGAAACAAGATGGATTTTTTGTATGAAATCTTTTGTCCCTTTCGGGCTCAATGTCGACTGGGACATAAATTGTTTTATAAATAATTCTTAAAATTTCATCTATCTTACAATAGTTCTTTGATATGTTTTATTATAACAAATAATCATTTTTATTTTTTTATTTTTTTTATTCTTAACCTAATTTTATATATATTTTTTACTCTGTACATTTACTGTGTTTTGTGATGAATATGTATTTTTTCATATATGCTCTGCATGGTGCGTGTCTCCTTTAAATTGTTCGAAATTGTTGATGCCTCCCTTCTATTGTTAAACATCTCCACGCGCTTTTTTATTTTATTTAATTTAATTTGAGCTGCCCAACAGCTACCTATTATTCCCTCTTGCTACACACCTGTATAGTAGATTAGCCCTCACTTAATACGATGGCTTCTCTTGGATTGCCAATTTAAAAAATGGAGTCTATTTAAACACCTTCGGCGTTGGCATCAGTATCCGGCTAATCCCCCGTTGAAGTCCTGTCGAGACGTAACGATCGTAGGGTGCCGTGACGTCATAGCGTTTCGTCCTGAGCGTTGGCGGTGTTTGCATGTGAAGCGAGAGGCATCGGAAAGGAGACACCATAGTTCCCCAGCATATGATATACCACATTATTTTCTACTAATTGTAAGTGCAATACTTTATTAAACCCCCCTGTTTTATACTTAATACGCTATGAGAGTCCATCTTTTTATGTCATTTTCGAGTTAACCCTGGATCAACTTCTGAGTTCCATCTGGCTATCATACTGATTGGTTTGTGGGAGACCTAACTTCCCAGCACGCTATGAGACTAATGCAAAGCAGTCTCTCCCTTTGGTAAGCAGGCAGTCCTAACTCACGGGGGCAGTGTGAAGATCTGATTTTTGGTGCAGAGGACTGATGTTTACTCATCACTTTTCATTGCTGTTTTAGACCACATAACTTATTGCTGGACTTTTTATCATTTAATCTTCTCTCACTAAGTTGGTTTTTTGGTGACTTTTTCTTTCACTACACTGATCTTCTTTTTTTCTTTTTTTGGGATCAGTTATTGAATATACATGTTTTCAGAATTTATGTATTTTTTACCATATACATCATTTATAAGCGCTGCACTTTTCTTTGTTTTTTATCTTGTATTGAGTTGTTGTACACAACTTTTTAGTGCTAGCAGCTCTTAGTTCATATTATTGTCATTCATTCACTCAATTTTTACTTATTAGCGTAGCGTCAGCCTTTCGGCTTTTTTGTTTTACTCATGTTCATGATTAGCTCCTGCTCCGATTCCCTCTAACCCTAGCCACAATCATGTTCCCCTCTGCCACCAAACCATGGTCAACACTGTCTATGCCCTAAATGGTCCATTATAAGATCACACCTAGCATGCTCTATACCAGGGGTATAAAAAGTAGAGAAACAAAATGAGGCTATTAACATATATCATGTATTTTGTGGTCAGTAGTTCAGTCCTTGATTGCATACATGTAAAAAATATTTCAGTTATAGAGAACCGAAAACAAGAAGGACTAATGTGAACACTGATTGTATAGTTAGTATAAAGGTATACATTTTATTAATTAAATAACACATAATATGAAAAAGATTATATAAAGAGGGCTAAAATTGATTCCAATGAGATCTGAGTGTGTACGGACTTCAATCAGATCACCACATTACCATACATACATAGGACACAACAAACACATAAAAGAAGACCATCCGGACGTCAGTTTGCAAAACAGGACCATCTGTCTCTGTAGGGGAATTCCCACTAAAAGTACTTTTAGTGGGAATTCCCCTACAGAGACAGATGGTCCTGTTTTGCAAACTGACGTCCGGACGGTCTTCTTTTATGTGTTTGTTGTGTCCTATGTATGTATGGTAATGTGGTGATCTGATTGAAGTCCGTACAGACTCAGATCCCAATGGAATCAATTTTAGCACTCTTTATATAATCCTTTTCATATCATGTGTTATTTAAGTAATAAAATGTATAGCTTTATACAAACTATACAATCAGTGTTCACATTAGTCCTTTTGGTTTTCGGTTCTCTATAACTAAAATATTTTTACATCTATACCAGGGGTGCCTGACCTTTGCAAGGGACACTTAAGTGACTTGGTAACCGGTCACAGGCCACAATATACAGAGCGGGTGGATGGCAGCCCATTCGGCTCCATAGAGCCCACTCTACTCTCTCTCTTTTATTTGCGGATTGGATTGGAGGTAGGCGTTTATAAATGGACACAAGTATATTTACATTTTCCACTCCGTATAGGTGAATGCAGAGATGCATCTTGGCCTAGGCTGACAAGGCCTAGGCCTAGGGCGGCACTTTGCTGGAGGCGGCCCCCCTCACGAAAACCCCCCCACTCACAAAATCTTCCCAATTCAGAGGCAGTCACCCGCTCAGGTTGCTTCCCACAGAGCGGCCGCCTGCCGCGGCTGGCTGCCTTTCTGTTTGTCACGGGAGCACGCAGCATACTGTGGGGAGCCAGTGCCGCCCCCATAGATGGAACGATCAATGGGCCATCTGTTTAGCTGGTGGAGGCGGAGCGTAATGCTCTGCCTACCAGCCTCCGTGCCACATCATAGTTTCTGCTCTGGTCAGGATGGGAGGAGAGGAGGAGGAGCGAGAGAGAGGGGAGAACTATGGTGGACGGTGGAGGAAAACAAACATCAGGCAGCCGCAGAACTCGGAACATCAGGTACAAATTGATGAGAGGATGACCGAGGGATGATGATGTATTTGAAATCAAAACAGGACCAATTTAGTGTTCGGCGAAAATAGCAGCCGCAACGCCCTCCAGATTCCCCCCCGCTCCCACCCACCCCCCCCCCCCCCCCTCCGCTCATTAACTTTTTTATTTTTTGTGAACCCAGCCTGAGTTCTGAACGGTTTAACTGGACTAGTGATTCTCAGCTTGACTCTGTGAGCGAGTGTAATTGTTCGCTGAACACTCACTCACAGAGTCAAGCTGAGAATCACTAGTCCAGTAAAACAGTTCAGAACTCAGGCTGGGTTCACAAAGAAAAAAAATTAATAACACTGTTCGCCCCCCCCCCCCCCCCAACCCCCACTTATTAACTTTTTAGTTCAGCAAAAATATTGGATTTGTCTAAGATTTTTTTTTATTTAACTGTACTTATAATCTAATGCAGAATGTCCGCAGTCTCTGATAATCTAATGCAGTATGTCCGCAGTCTCTGGTAATCTAATGCAGTATGTCCGCAGTCTCTGGTAATCTAATGCAGTATGTCCGCAGTCTCTGGTAATCTTGTGCAGTATGTCCGCAGTCTCTGGTAATCTCGTGCAGTATTTCTGCAGTCTCTAGTAATCTTGTGCAGTATGTTTGCAGTCTCTAGTAATCTTGTACAGTATTTCCGCAGTCTCTGGTAATCTCATGCAGTATTTCCACAGTCTCTGGTAATCTTGTGCAGTATGTCCGCAGTCTCTGGTAATCTTGTGCAGTATGTCCGCAGTCTCTGGTAATCTAATGCAGTATGTCTGCAGTCTCTGGTAATCTAATGCAGTATGTTCGCAGTCTCTGGTAATCTAATGCAGTATGTCCGCAGTCTCTGGTAATCTAATGCAGTATGTCCGCAGTCTCTGGTAATCTCATGCAGTATGTCCGCAGTCTCTGGTAATCTTGTGCAGTATGTCGCAGTCTCTGGTAATCTTGTGCAGTATGTCTGCAGTCTCTGGTAATCTCCTGCAGTATGTCGCAGTCTCTAGTAATCTAATGCAGTATGTCCACAGTCTCTGGTAATCTAATGCAGTATGTCCACAGTCTCTGGTAATCTCATGCAGAAGGGGTGGGGCCTAAATAGGAAGGGGTGTGGTTTACAGATGACAGAGCGGGTCTTAAATAGGAAGGGGTGTGTCCTTGACAGGAAGGGTGGGTCGTATTTAAATTAGAGGGTGCATGAGTTTAGTCAGGCCTAGGGCAGCACTAAACCTAAATACACCTCTGGGTGAATGGAGGGTCAGATTTGGTCGCACTGACAGTGTGAAAGGGGAATAAGGCTGCTTTCACACTGATGCACGGTTGTTTACCTGCCACACAGGTGCAGAACAGTTCACCTGCGGCATTCCTGCAGGTTAGCTCCACTTTGCCATAGACTTCTATTATATCCTGTAGGTGTGGTGCAATTTTTAGAAAGCACACCAAACTCGCAGGTAACAGAACACTATGGCTCAGTGCAGGTAACTCACAGGTGCACTTCTCTACACCTGCGGATCAGTTTGAAAGCAGCCCAGTAACCACTGCAGAACAGATATGCCCATATATACACTGTGATTTAAGTAATACACTTACCTTTAATAACAGTATTCTATTTTATTCCATCCCAGAGCAGGAGGTCGTGGGCCACATCAGAGGGCTCCGCGGGTCACATGTGGCCCCCGGGGCCACTGGTTGGGCACCCCTGCACTATACCCTTTCTATCTTCAGTTCATGGTCTTCTCTACCTAGTCCATGATCTTCTTCTCCCTGATTTTACTTTTTTAGCTCCTTCTGTTTTAGATCCGTCTGCATCCTCTCCCTTCACACTACCCATAATCATCTACCTTACTAACCTATTAATTTCTGCTACACCTCTTTGCCAATCTCTACACTGGCTTCTGATTGCCCAGCAAATTTAATTCAAAATACTAACAACATACAAAGCCACCCACAGCTCTGCCCCGAGTTACATCACCAATCTTGTCTCCAAAAATCACCCAAACCTCTTCTCAAGACCTCCTGCTATCAAGCTCATGTGTCTCCTCCTCCCATGCTCGTTTCCATGACTTACCCAGAGCCTCTCTCATCCTCTGGAACTCCATGACCCCAATTTGTCTGGCTATCTCCTACTCTGGCTACCTTCAGGCGATACCTAAATACTCATCTCTTCGGGGAAGCCTATCATGCCTCCAAACTAAGCTCCTATTACTTCCATAGTTGTAACCCTTTGTACCACTTACCCCACTCTCTTAGATTGTAAGCTCTTATAAGCAGGGCGCTCTTAACGCTCTTGTATTTTATTGTAACTGTACTGTCTCCCATTTTATAGTGTAAAGCGCTGTGTAAGCTGCTATATAAATCCTGTATAATAATCATCATCTATTTCCTGCATACTAGTTTTTTTATGAATCGCTCAGAGAATCAAGGCTATAATAACCAATAGGAACACGTTGGCTAATAGCAAAATAAATCAGACATTATTTTCTGTTGCAATTTTCATCTATATCTATTAATATAGAATATATCATTGCAAAATTCTAGTTATCTTAGTTTTATAAACCATATGGACAAGAAACAATCCCCCTCCGAATCTGCAAGTAATAACTACATTCAGGCTGTCTGCTTTGGTTATGTGCAATATATGTTTTCATCAGTGCTGCAGCTAAACAACAGGGACATCAATGCTTCAGGTATGCAAAGGCAAAGGGTTTCCTAGCAACAGCAGTGAAGTGCTTGCTACATGCTGATAGGAATCTTCCCACATATTCAGAACTGCTTTCTATAGTGACACCATTTCTGCTCTTCCATATGCCCCCTTATTTAAGGTCTATTCACATACATCTGCAGAAAAAGCTAAAATGCTCAAGGTCAGGTAGATATGTGTAAAGAGCCTTAACCGACAGGGAAAATGTTCTTGGCAACAAATGCAATTCAGAACCCCTACTTTCCTTTATCTTTGGCTATACTCTTTGAAGACGAGCCTTCTTATTAAATAAAATAACATAACAGCTTGGTGCTACATACTAGTACATTGCACTGTCCAGCACTGTGGTGGACACAAAATTTGCATTAGTCATCTTCTAGCAAAAGCAATTCATAAAGAGCTGACGCTGAAGAGATATACTGTAGTAATACAAAGCATATTTAAATAATGTAATAAAATGAATTTTCCTGCTGCAGAAATATCTCTTAAGGTGCTGCACAACCAAATATCACAGCCATGCAAATGTTTGTCGCAATGCAAGCAGAATTCTGAAAAGCTACTAAGCCAAGCTACTATGGCTATGTATTTGCTTAACCCCTTCCCAGCCTCAGCATCGCTTTAGTAGCGTCTTTATTGTTGGGGGGGACGACTTTCCTATCACATGACCACTAGAGACCAGGAGTCATCTTTGACAGCCCTCAGCACTGAAACCTTGGCCACCCATGGATACGTAATATGTGGTGTGTGGACCTTAGAGCCCACCCTCTTTCCTACACATATATATATGCGTTATGTGGACAGCAAGAGGTTAAAAAATAAAAGATTTATTTTCTTGGTCCATATTATAACTCATTACATTTCTTGACTACATTCTTGGCTAGATCTGCATTATCTGTAACAGTAAGGGATTTATGATGATTTTATCCATGCATACATTATAATTTGGATATTTTTTAATTATTCTTGATCATTTTTATTTTTACATTTGTGGTATTTTGGGTCATGCTTGATCTGTGCCCTTACATATTGTATATTATGATTATTTGTCTGTCTTTGATGTGATTTAGCTTTACATTGGATATTATTATTTAGTGCTGCTCCATAGTATTTGGATTATGTTGTTTTGGTGTAATTTGATGCTTTTCCGGTCCTGTACCCATAGCTTGCTGTCTTTTGTTTAGGATTAGCCTTTCCAGGTCCATGGAGCACACTATTTGGATTCTTGACTGGTCACATGGCACCAACACTTTTTGGGCTTTTAATCTTTTAATTTCATGTCCTATGTAGCTGATGCAATCCCCGATGATGGCTTCATGGTGAGACATGGCAAAGACATTCAGCTGACTTCTGCCATTAACTATCCTTGGAGCTGTGTGGATTCCGCCAACACTGCCTCTCTCCTCAGACCGGCTGTTTTGGGTTTTCTGGACCATTGTACACTGCTCAAAAAAATTCAAGGAACACTTTTGAATCAGAACTCCTGGGATTTTGATCTAGTCGGTTAAGTAGCAGAGGGGGAGGGGTGTATAAAGAGGGGGTTGTTAATCAGTTTCAGCCATTTTGCTGTTAATTGAAATTAACAACAGGTGCACTAGATGGGCAACAACTAGAAGACCTCCAAAACAGGAATGTTTTTTTCAGGTGGAGGTGTCTGACATTTTTTTTCCCTACTCATCTTTTCTGACTGTTTTTCACTAGTTTTGCATTTGGCTAGGGTCAGTGCCACTACTGGTAGCATGAGGCAATACTTGGACCCCATAAAGGTTGCACAGGCAGTCCAACTCCTCCAGGATAGCACATCAATATGTGTCATTGCCAGAAGGTTTGCCGTGTCTCCTAGCACAGACTCAAGAGCATGGAGGAGATTCCAGGAGACAGGCAGTTATTCTAGGAGAGCTGGACAGAGCCATAGAAGGTCCTTAACCCCTCAGCAGGACCGGTATCTGCTCCTTTGTGCAAGGAGAAACAGGATGAGCATTGCCAGAGCCCTACAAAATGACCTCCAGCAGGCCCCTGGTGTGAATGTCTCTGGCCAAACAATCAGAAACAGACTTCATGGGGGTGGCCTAAGGGCCTGATGTCCTCTAGTGTGCTCTGTGCTCACTGCCGGACACTGTGGAGCTCTATTGGCAGTTTCCATTGAACACCAGAATTGTCAGGTCCGCCACTGGTGCTCCATGCTTTTCACAGATGAGAGCAGGTTCATCCTGAGCATATGTGACAGATGTGAATGGGTCTGGAGAAACCGTGGAGAACTTTATGCTGCCTGTAACATCATTTAGCATGACTGGTTTGGTGGTGGGTCAGTGATGGTCTGGGGAGGCATATCCCTGGAGGGACGCACAGACCTCTACAGGCTACACAATGGCACCCTGACTGCCATTAGGTATCGGGATGAAATCCTTGGACACATTGTGAGACCCTACGCTGGTGCAGTGGGTCCTGGGTTCCTCCTGGTGCACGACAATGCCCGGCCGCATGTGGTGAGAGCATGCAGCCAGTTCCTGGAAGATGAAGAAATTGATACCACTGAAGGGCCCCCCACGCTCACCTGACCTAAATCCAAAAGAACACCTCTGGGACATTATGTTTCGGTTCATCTGGTGTTCTGGGTGTCTTTGAATCCAGCCCATTGTAGGTGGATAATTTTCATTACCTTCAAATCATGTGCCATTCTTTCATTCCTAACACATTACCCAGTCCATATCAGTATAGATATCCAGCATGAGATTTTTGCCCGTTGAGATCTGATATGTTTTCCAAGTGTTCCTTTAATTATTTTGAGCAGTCTATATGGACTACAATATCCTGAACCACGCATACATGTCTTACATTACTAATAAGATGATGTACTGTTAGTCTGAGTGGATTTGTACTGTTGTCATGCTCATTTGACTTTCCTGCCTGCTTCTACACATGGCATTTGTTTCATTGCATGCAGGTCATGTATGACACATACATACATTTTAACTCACCCGGAACATTGAACATCCACATGATATTGTGATGCAAGGTGCTGTTTCTTTAACTTGCCAGAACACATTTTGCATTGTATGTTTCTTTATTTTTCTTTTATAAATAGGGATCTACAAACCCCTTACTGCACACCCTGGAAAAATACTATACAGTGCAATACAATACAATGTGAAAGTGAAGCAGCAGGTAGTAAAGCTCAAATACTTCAAATATATAAAGAAAACTACTGTGATTCCATACAACGCTAAACAAATGGTAATTTGTTTAGTGCGCTATGGAATCACAGTTGTTTTCTTTATATGTTCCTATTTATACTAGGGACAGATCAATTTCTGGACTACGGGTCACTTGTCTGTGCTGTAAATATTTATGTATTATTGAACTGTCAAAAATAGGGTTATAGGGAAAGGGTTATATGTTGTGGCACATTTTGGTTTTTATGCATAACATCTGACATACAATGCCTTCACTATGTCTTACAAGCGGAACTTTACCCATAACAACTTGATAAGAATAATGTTCTCTAGCAAGAAAAATACATTCCACATTAATAACTATGCTACCAAAATCTGTGTGTGCTGTAAATTGCCTCCACCATTGTTCCTGTTTCTTCTTGCCAGAGGCTGCCATTTTGCTGAAGTGCAGAGCAACTGAATAGCAATAAATATTTAGGCTATTAGCAGATTTGCTTCTACAAATTCGACATAAAAATAGATATCAACTGAGCATGTGCAGAGCAGGGTGAGACAGTATTACTGGATTTAAACAATATAGGCACTTATGCCTCTGCCTTTGCTATTCCAGCATTAAGTAATCTTGCAGGATTACATTTTCTGACTAGTTCCACTTTAAGAATGTATTTAATAAAATGTACTTTTAAGTTATCTTTTTAATAGTGGTGGTGACTGAGTAAAGCCTTATACTAGTTGCTTTTGCAAAGAGGAGGTAGAGGAGCATGCTAATCGGAAGACAGAGAGGAGTAACAGAGAAATTAGTTTATCAGTCTGCTGCTTCTTTATTTTTGTCCAGTCCGAGGGTGGGAGTGGGGAGAAGACACGTGTTATTTAATGCAGAAGTAAAGACAAAACTACTTACCTTAGTGCCAACATCCTGACTACCTTAAGATCATTTTCCGGCCCGACATCTTTTCCTGGCTTCTTCCAGGTGATGGTCTTCGGTCATCTTTATTGGCTGATGCAGGATAACATCACTCCCATACAAGCAGTGGAGTGCACGGAGAGGCACGCACAACTCAGTGTATGTTTTACAGAGGTTTTTGAACAAGCAGGTGAGTGTATTTTATTCCAGAAGAAACATTAAAGTGATTGTAAAGTCTATTTAAAAAAATAAATAACAAGCATGTTAGACTTACCTGCATTGTGCAGTGATTTTGCACAGAGCAGCCTGGATTCTCCTCTTCTCGGGTCCCTCTTTGGCACTCCTTGACCCTTCCTCCTGTTGAGTGTCCCCACAGCAAGCAGCGTACTATGGGGGCACCTGAGCTGAGCTGCAGCTCACTGTGTCCATTCAGACACAGAGCTGCCATTCGGCCCTGCCCCCTCTCTCTCCTGGTTGGCTAACTGACTTTGATTGACAGCCTTGGGAGCAACACTGCTTCTGTGTCTCAGCCAATCAGGAGGGAAGTCCGGGATGGTCGAGGGACTTGTGGACATCGCTGGATAGAGATGGGGCTCAGGTAAGTATTGGGGGGTGCTGAGGAGACTGCTACACAAAGAAAGCTTTTTATCTTAATGCATAGACTGCATTAAGATAAAAAATCTGCTGCTTTTACAACTCCTTTAAGTGTCGCTTCTGCAAAAAGAGCCTGCCTGTTCGCAAATTTTTAATTTAACTTTAGTTCCATGTTAACTGCAGCAGAAATGAATTAGGTCCCCTGCCCTGCCAGACAGGGCTTTGTTGTGTAGCAGGACTGTGTAAATCTCAAAACTAAATGGACAGAAAGGAAAATTGTTTGCCAGGTAAAACAGTTCCCTTATGTGTATTTAAAAAAAAAATAAGTTCGGGAGGAGAGCCAGGTCAAACACAAAGTCTGAGCTAGGGCCCTTTCATACAGGTGGACCATTCAGGTCCACCTGCCAGTTTTTTAGGCGGACCGGAACAGGCGCTCTGTGCTCCTCTATGGAGCCACGGGTTGTCAGCGGTGACATGCCCGCTAACATCCGACTCGATACGATCCGCCAAAGTGTGATGGAAGAAACCACTGCTTTTCCTTCCATCTGGCAGATCGGGCGACAATAGACTCTACGATCCGTCGTCATCCGATCCCCCATAGGGGAGAGCTGCACTCTGACAGGTCGGTCCCTGCACAGTGTGCAGAGACTGACCTGTCATCTGCCTACTCAGCGGGTATCGACGGAGCAAAACCCGCTGAGCAAAGTGGAGCCCACACACAGACAGCTCGTGTGAAAGGGCCCTTAAGCAGAGAGATTTGTTTTCAAATTAAGAGGGCTCTACTTTGTAGTCTGCCTTTTATGAATTGGCTGTAACATGCAGGCTGCAGTGTTGCACTGCATTATATAGCAGATACCGTGTTTCCCCGAAAATAAGACGTACTCCGAAAATAAGCCGTAGCGGGATTTCGACGCAAGATAGAAATATAAGACACCCCTCCGAAAATAAGACGTAGCGATGTAGTGTCGAATCTCCGAAAATAAGATGTAGTGTCGAACCTCCGAAAATAAGATGTAGTGTCGAATCTCTGAAAATAAGATGTAGTGTCGAATCTTGTAGTGATATCTTGTAGTGGTACAACCAGACAAGATGAGTGCAAAAAGAAAGAGTTATTCTGTTGAGTACAAGAAAGGAATTGTGGAGGACTCCCGAGGCAAGAATCTTACGGCTTTTTGCAAAGAGAAGAAGTTGGATATCCGAATGGTCCAAAAATGGCGTGCAGAATACGATAATCTCAGTGGACAGAGGAAATGCTAAGAAGCGCAAGTGTGGTTCAGGTAGGCAACCTTTATTTTCTGTAATAAAAATAAGACACCCCCCGAAAATAAGCCATAGTGTGATTTCTTGAGGAAAAAAATATATAAGACGGTGTCTTATTTTCGGGGAAACACGGTAGTTATAAATGTGTTAGTGTTACATTAATGGCAGTGGCCACATGGTCGCACAAGTTGTTGCCAACATAGTAATACAATACTACTGCTTGTAGGTGGGGCGCAGCGTGGTGTGGTGGCAATGACACACAAAGTCCAAACGCGATGAAAAAAAACTTGCAAAGATGGTTACACAAAAAACCCAATGGGAAGACAGCCCAACCGGGATCACTCACGGGTCACAACAGCATGTAGAGAGCAGGTTTCAGCTGAACTGGCTGTGCCTGTTATGAGTGGCAGAATGTGGCTTTGTCATCTCATGCCCAAGTGGAGAAGTTCTTCTCATGTGCAGAGAAGTGGCAAACTCTACTCTTTACCTCCTTATCTGGAACCTTTCCCTGGCACTAGTTCTGTCCCAGACGGGGTACATGTCTTTTACGCTATCCACTTGCAAATGCATGCCAAACCTGGCAGTCATGGCTTTTAATAGGCTCTACCTGACCCAAGATGTCTGCTAGAGTCACATGGGGCAGCAGCACCCAATCAGGTTCCCCAGTGACAAAGGAAACCATAGAGGAACCATGTCCTGCTTAACTTCTTCTCCAGCTGCAATGCCGATGCAGACGAACGCGACCTGCAGAGGAGAAATGAGGAGAAAGACTGCACCTGCCTACATGTTGACATGGAAACAGTTTAAAGCTGGATTTTATATTAGATTAGCAAAATGTACCTATAACTATGTGGTGTGCGGGCCCATATAAATAATTCATATCTAATCAGTTACATCCTCAAATTATATATGTAACTATTAGCACATTTTGTTGATCCAGGTTGTGAAACTGGTCACACACACCACAACCTGATTGTAAAAAATCCTTAAGGCCGCGTACACACGATCGAACATGTCCGCTGAAACTGGTCCGCAGACCAGTTTCAGCAGACATATTCGATCGTGTGTACGGCCTAGTGGACAGGTTTCCAGCGGACAAAAGTTTTAAGACATGCTTTAAAACTTGTCCACTGGAAACCTGTCTGTCGGACATGTCCGCTGGTTAGTACGCCTAACCAGCGGACCGAAATCCCCCGCATGCGTCGAATGGATTTGACGCATGCGTGGAAGCAATTTACTTCCTGGTTTGCGGATGTCCCGGCGTCAACGTCACCGCCACGTTACCGCGCTGTCTGTCCACAGGGATTTTGGTTTGATCGTGTGTACACACATCAGACCAAAATCTCCCAGTAGACATGTCCGTTGGACCGTTTTCATCAGATATGTCTCCTCGTGTGTACGCGGCCTCAGACTTACCAACAGCCATGTAATGCAAAGGCCTTCCTAAACATAAAATGAGTTGTTTAGATTTACAAAAGCATACATATTGCAAAACTAAAGGAAATTGAAGATTATGCAATCAGGTTGTAACATATGATTCTACCCATGTGTGGCCAGCACGGGTATAATTTATATTCTGCAGCCTAAATTATTATGCATTTAAAAGTAACCTAATATATTGCATTATTGCGTTGAGTATAATATGAACAAAGCTGCGGGATTTCTCACATCTCTAAATTATGCATGTTTTCTGTGCCTTTGCCAATTAATTTTTAGTTTATTATACAACGTAATCTTCCAACTCAGCAGTTCTTAACCTTTTTACCCCAGCGGAATTCTTGAAATAATTTTCAGGTCTTGGGGAACCTGCGATAAAAAAAAAAATGCCTACGGTTCATGGTAGATTAGTGTGATCAGTAAGTTGTAGGAAGTTTTATGTCAAAGAATAAATAATCTGACATTCCCAAAGTACAGTAAATTTTTATATTTTTACCAAACCATTTACTATGACATTACTTCAGTACTAATGTTGAAATTCCTTTGGAAATCAAATTTATTCTATTTGAAACTTATATGTTCTTTCTATTCAATTCCATTCAGTTTTTTCTATTCTATTCTTTTATTTTCTAATACATATTTTTTACATTTCTATTCGAATCTGAATGTATTATATTCGAAAATGGAATTTCGGAAATCGGTTATATTATATTCTATTCTTTTCTATTGTTATTCTATTCTATTTTATTTTCTATTCTATTTAAAATTATTCTATTCAAATTTGAATTTCAGAAGATGGTTATATTCTATTTTATTCTATTTTTGATTCTATTTTATTCCTTTATGTTCTATTCTATTTTTCCTAGTCTATTTTATTCTGTTTGGGTCTTTTATTTTATATTCTATTTTATTCTCTTCAGAAATTCAAATTTTATTTGAAAACTATTCAAATTTAAGTTTTGATTTGCTATTTTGGATAAATATAAATTAGTTACTATTATAATTCGGAAGTTTGGATACAGTACATCCGAATTTCAGAACAAAAAAAAATGTGTCTGAATTACAATTTGGAACGAATCGAACCGCATGCATCTAGCAGTTACTGCTCATGGAACCGTAGTTAAGGAAGGCTGTCCTAACCAGTTATCCTGTCAATCACTTTGTTAAATATTTTATAAAAAGCAATGAAAAAACGTTCACAGTTGAGATGCATATGGACGCAGTTCTCTGGGTTTCCAGTGATGTAAACAAATAAAGTCATTCATTTAGAAGGCTTTGCACTGCCACTGCCGTCTTGTGCCACTTTTGCTTATGTTTACATCCCCCCCCCCTGGCCTGAAAGGAGTCATTCACTATGCCACAGTGGCAGCAATTCTGCTTAGTGACACATTGTTTATGTTTACATCTCCTCCCTGGCCCTTAAAAAATAACTCACTAGACAGTAATGGCAGTGCAGAATGACCCCAGACTTCAGGCATCAAGCAACATCTGCAACTGAGCTGCGGCCTAGTAAATGACTAATTTAGGGCCAGGAGGAGATATAAACAAGGGCCCAGATTCAGAGAGAATTGGATTCTCGTAGCGTATCAGAAATACACTACGCCGCCGTTTTTTACCTGGCTCTACGTGGAATCCAGGTAGATTTTGTCCAGTAAACGACGGCGGCGTAGTGTATTTCTCCCGTCGCAATCCATCTAGACGAGTAGGGGGCGTGAAGGATTTAAAATAGGCGCGTTCCCGTGGCGAGCGAACTGCGCATGCTCCGTTCGCAAATTTCCCGCCGTGCATTGCGCGAAATCACGTTGTTACGTCATTCGTTGTTTGAGTAGTGTCGTTTACGGACATTTCTATTCCCGAACGAGTTACGCAAAAAAAAAAAAAAAAAATTTAATTCGACGCGGGAACGACGGCCATACTTAACATGGGCTACGCACCGTTAGACCAGCAAAAAGCTGGTCTAACAGTACGTAAAAGAAAACAGACGTAAGCGATTGCGAAGACCGCTCGTATCTTCGTGGATCGCCGTAAAAACACATTTGCATATCCCGACGCATGAAAACGACGCAAACTCCTCCCAGCGGCCGCAAAAATATCGCAGCGTAGATCCGAAGGTTTACGAAGACGTAAGCCTCTCGGATCGAAGCCCGAAGCCGCCGTATCATGGTTTGAGGAATCAAACTAGTGATACGGCGCGCGAAATTTTAAATTACTCCTGTCTAACACCAGTTAGACAGGCGTAATTGCTTTATGAATCTGGGCCAAAGTGTGGCTAAATAACATGAGGCGGCGTGCAAAGGCCATTTACATTATAAACATTTTTAACATTTGCCCAAACGTCTACATGTCTAGAGCATAACAAATATCTTCCAATTATTTGACTATAGTTTGACCCAACTTGCTTGTTCCTGTGGAATTCCAAATGCACATATTTTCTGTACATTTGGGTCAAATAAAAATCCTCATTTGCATTTCCTGGCGTTCACCCTCTTTTCCCTCTGTGAAGATTTGTAACTCCCCATATGTGCCAGAAAAAAATGGCAGGCAAATGCTGACGAAGATAGGCCCCATAAAGCAAGGTGGATAAAAATCAATGATTTTAAAAAAATATATAGGATTTTTTGGATTTAAATCGATTTTTAGTGGTGGAAATCAACGGCAGTACCCTCCCTGGGGGAATGGGCAATTGAAATGGACTTTATTCGAGATTTAGAAGGTCTGTTGGCACGGGAAATAGGAAGAGAAGAACAATTCTCTCATACTTGGTCCAAGTTTTGACAGTCATCTGAGTTTCCAAATTGGGTTAAGGGAAATTCTACCACTGTTTAGCTACGTTTGATTGAATATAATTGTTAATGTTTTCATAACTTCCCCCCTCTCTCCCTTTTTTCCCCCTTTCTTTTCCTTATTGCTTGGAATAACATCCGATCGGTTCTATAAGCTAAAGTGGAGCACCCTTTTTTTTTTTCCTTTTTTTTTCTCTTTTTTCTTTTAGGGAAGATATTTAAGAATATATACTGTATTCTGTAAGTATATGTAGATGGTCTTCATATATATATATATATATATATATACACTGTATATATATATATATATATACAAATGTTTTGTATAGGGTAAATCCCTGTAATACCTATATAAACTAATAAAATAATATTAAACAAATAGATTTTTAGCAAATTTATTGTAATAAAATGCTTTTGGAGTAAAAATCTATCTAAAACAGGGGTGCCCAACCGCTGGCCCACATGTTGCCCGCGGCGTCCTCTGATGTGGCCCGCCATGTCTTTCTCTGAGATGGCGGGTCGGCAAGCCCAGATCGCGGGTTCCCGACCCGCCATCTCTGAGCATTAGTGTGAAGAATCGGGTCATGTGCGGCGGCCACGGCGGGGCTGGCCTATCGGTGATCGTGGCTTGGCTGGCCTATCAGTGATCACGACAGGGCTGGCCTATCGGTGATCACCGCGGGGCTGGCCTATCGGTGATCACGGTGGGGCTGGCCTATCAGTGATCACGGCGGGCTGGCCTATCAGTGATCACGGCGGGCTGGCCTATCGGTGATCACAGCGGGGCTGGCCTATCGGTGATCACGGCGGGGCTGGCCTATCAGTAATCATGGCCAGCCTGAAGTCCCACCTCCACTGCATTGTGAACACCGCTGCCAGTGCCTTTACCTCCTCCAGGCTCCCCCTCTCCTCCAAACTGATGAAAGCTGCAAGCTGCAGGTGAGGGGGAGGATACGGTCTGGGGAGAGAGGAAACAGCCAGCCAGAGTTAGTCAATATAAATAAAATAAAAAACATCTGGTGTCAGTGTAAATGTAGTGTAGTAGTCAGTGTAATTGTCAGTGCAGTATAGTGGTCAGTGCTGTGGTCAGTGCAGTGTAGTGGACAGTGCAGTGCAGTGGACAGTGTAATGTAGTGGACAGTGTAGTGTAGTGGACAGTGTAGGAATCGGGTAGTGTAGTGGTCAGGATAGTGAACTGGTAGGTCAGTGTAGTGGCAAGTATGGGATGCAGGTAGGTTAGTGTAGTGGTCAGTGTAGGTATCAGGTAGGTCAGTGTAGGGGTCAGGTAGGTCAGTGTAGGAATCAGGTAGGTAGGTTAGTGTAGTGGCCAGGTAGGTTAGTGTAGTGGTCAATATGGGAATCAGGCTGGTCAGTACTATTGTAGGAAGGGACTCAGGGAGTGCTAGGTTAGGGACTTTTGCCTTGCCCCATGTGCTGACAACCCACGCTACGCCACTGACGCTCATTGTGGCCCGCGACCGGTTACCATGTCAATAAAGTGGCCCTCGCTCCTCAAAAGTTTGGGCACCCCTGATCTAAAAGATAGTTTTCTATTTAAGGTACATTAATAGTTTTGTTTATTGAGTATTAAATGGAGCTTAGTTATGTAGCATGAGGCTGTATATTCTGCAATATTAATTTTTTTTAGTAAACTCATTCAATGAATCCAAGCTCTCCAAGCTGCTAGAACATGCACTGCATTGATGCATTCACACAATTTTACAGTAACCATGAGATAAAACAAAGTTCAGGAATATGCCTTTATCCCATTGTTTTGCAAATCTATGTACACTACAAACTTGTATGATTGAATTGGTTCTTAAAACGCTGTTTTACTAACCTGACAGCTTATTATTCTGAATCGGAAACCTTAATTTTGTTTGCAAATATTAAAGATTATAAAGATTAAAGATTATAACTACCAGCAGGAATAAGTCCTTACATTTAAAGAGAATCTGTCATTTCAGATCTATCATGGCAGCGCCTGTTAGCGGGCATCCACTCACCTGCTGCAGCATTACCAGTCATCCAATTAAAGTGAATGGGACTGTCGGTGAGTCAGCGGTGAGTTAGAAGAGGAGCTGCTGCGAGACAGGGATGACAGCTGCTCTTTAAAAATGATCATTTAAATCTAGTTGATTTAAATCAAGCATTTTTACTAGTGATTAAAAATCAACTTGATTTAAATCAAATCCACCCTGCCATAAATATACCTAGATTTTCTTACTAATAATACATGTGCTCCTTAACTACAACCAATGTTACATCCAATTATATAAGAAAAAAAATTGTAAAAATGTCTAAATACGTAAGCAGCAGGTACCAATAGATGCATAGAACGCTTTAGAGTTCGTATGATGATTAATAACCACATCTTTTCATGGCTCATTGAATAAAAGCTTGGATTTAAAGCCTATTTTATCTATAAATGAATGCATAGTTAATTATTATGTAGCCTTTACACATACTCATTTAGAGTAATAGAAGCCCGTTATTTACAAGTGATGGAAATCTTGCTTATTAACAATACACTATCTGCTTAAAAAAGAGACACATAAATGGTAAAATGATTTTCAAATATTTCAAAAGATTAACAAGAGAAATACAGTGAAATGTATTTTGTGTGTTATATTTTGGCATCATAGTACAGAAAAAAAAAAGCAAACACTTTTAACTCTATGGCAAATACATCTATTGTTCCTTGAATACATGCAGTGCTGTTATATGACTCACTGCTTTTTCAATTGTGTTTCCAATACACAAGGGTACAAGGTGGCACAAAGAGGACTGTCACAAGGTGGCACAAAGGGGATATGAATGTGTTAACTGCAGCTAAAGCTTTAACTGTGGATTTTAAGGGTTTTGGTGTATATATGAATTTAAATAAACATACCTTATACAGAATAGTACACTTAAAGTGGAATGCCATCCACACAGGTTTCTTTGAAATGCATATATGTATTTTTTCTTGCCAAAGGATTTGTAAAATTGTTCAACGAGTCTTATTTACATAGTTGAGCTGTTGGCCGGTTTGTGTAGGAGATACAGTGTATATATATATATATATATATATATATATATATATATATATATATATATATATATATATATACATATACATATACATATACATATACACACATACACATACAAACATGCAGTACTGAAATATTGACCAGGCCAGAATTTGTCCAAGCCAACCAGTGGCGCTGCACCATAAGGGGCGCAGGCCCCCTAATCTACATGCGCCCAGCCCCTAATCTTCATGTGGGGTGCCGGACGCATGGATTTCTATGTGTTTTTTAAAGTACATGGTTAGAGCCAGAGGCTGGATGGGGTAAGTGCAGGGGGGCTGGCTGGCAGGCGGGCGATCGGTTTGGGGTGATGGAGGGTTTGCTTGTCGCCCACCCCCCCAATGAAGCACCAGCTGCCACTGAAGCCAACTATAATTTACATTGGCTGATGACTATGTGCTATGTTAACCTTATGCAAGTTCACTGTTTACATGCTTAACCGCTACATTACCAAGCCTATTTCTGAGATTTGGTGTTTACGCGTTGAAAACATTTTTTTTTGCTAGAAAATTACAAAGAACCCCCAAACATATATATATATGTTTTTCTAACACCCTAGAGAATAAAATGGTGGTTGTTGCAATACTTTGTCACACCGTATTTGCGCAACGGTCTTACAAGTGCACTTTTTTGGGGAAAAATAAACTTTTTTTAATAAAAAAATAAAACAGTAAAATTAGCCCAATTCTTTTTATATTGTGAAAGATAATGGTACGCTGAATAAATTGATATCCAACACGTCACGCTTCAAAATTGCGGGCGCTCATGGAATGACGACAATCTTTTTCCCTTTAAAATCTCCACAGGCGACGTATACAATTTTTTACAGGTTGCATGTTGTGAGTTACAAAGGGCTAAAACTATTGCTCTCGCTCTACCGATCATGGCGATACCTCACTGTTCGCTTCTGCACGCAAGCTCGG
Source organism: Rana kukunoris (assembly GCA_029574335.1). Classification (NCBI taxonomy): domain Eukaryota; kingdom Metazoa; phylum Chordata; class Amphibia; order Anura; family Ranidae; genus Rana; species Rana kukunoris. Next base: position 453,897,063 of record CM056052.1, on the reverse strand, counting down.
CGGGACAGGGCTTACCTGTATGTAAAAATGTACAAGTGGGGCATACAACATTTCATGGCTGGAGTGGGCATGGTCGAAGAGTGCCAACTAGGAGTGAGTAAAATTACATGTATATTTCTTTATATCCTTTTATACTAAACAAGCATTACAACTTTACTATACAAAGGGGTTTGGGCTACCCAAAAGTGTTTTTTTATCAGGTGACTGAATTAAAGTTTTAACGTGCTACTCACATCTGGGTTTCATTGTCCTACAGCTCCCTTTACATTTTGTGTTACACTTAATAAAACTCCTTGTAAAACGTCTAATGTCCAAGCAATAGAGCTGGAGAAGTTCGGAACCAGAAGTGCATAAAATGTGACTAATGATGGAAAAAATGTTGTGACATAAATACATCATGCATAACCCCCATCAACAATATGGCAGGTGTCAGCATCTGTTTTAGGTATTATTTCACAAACAGTCTCCTGAAAAATATTATCTTGTCAGCAGTAGTAATATGCCACATTTTAAAATATACACTTAGATGGACACAGACAATATAAAAAAAAATAGCATTATGCAGCGTGCACACGACCATTTTTCATGACGAGAAAAATGCAAATTTTTAAATTGGTCATTAAAAACTATCGTGTGTAGGCTCCAGAGCATTTTTCACGACGTGAAAAATGGTCATAAAAATCTTAGAACATGCTCGATTTTTTTCTCAACGTTTTCCACGTCATTAAAAATGGTGGTGTGTAGGCTTTAATGACAGGGGGAAAAAACGCCCATGCTCAGAAGCAAGTGTATGGAACTTCCCTTTTATAGTGCCGTCGTACGTGTTGTACGTCACCACGCTTTGCTAGAGCTTTTTTTTTCACGATCGTGTGTATGCAAGGCAGGCTTGTCGTGTGTATGCAGCATTAGAGTTTGATTTCTGATATATGGATGACACTAAATGATGACTTATTTTATTCATAATAAAGGTCCTAATTAAAATGTAAAATAGCACAAGAGGAAAGTGGCAAGTGGTGTTGCGTGACCAAAGTCAGAGATTTATCTTGAAAACAGATCATTTGTTATTTGTCAATTTTAGTTGGCAATGTTTCAAAACGCACGGGCTGAGCTTAATTAGAATAGAAACTATCTTAGAGTGGAAAAATTCTTACACGTTTTAAAAAAGAATTTGTGTATTTATAAAATCAGAAAAAAAAAATCGAAAAGAAATAAATCCAAAAATATTTTTATACTATACAATATTTATGCAATGGTTCAGTTTTTGGGGATGCATATACCTAGTCTGTACGTTAAGCCACTGTGTGACTTTCATCAAGTCCCCAGGGGGATGTCAATACACTGCTTCTCAGAAAGGCTTTGATGTAATAGAATTTAAACACTGACACAGACCTTAGCTATTGTTTGAAATTCACTTCTACTAGGCCTTTATTCTTCCACTGTCAGTCCTGGTGACAGAAATGTACCTTTTAAACTCTTAACTTCATTCCAGAAAAAGGATATAAATATTTGCAGAGATCGTGCAGTGAAACACAAAAAGGTGAATAAATGTCCATTGTAATGGCAATTAAATTATAATAATTTAAAGGGGAGACTTTAAGGAAAAATAGACTAAAATCCAGAAACATTACATGGATCAATAAGCAGTGTACCCTTGAGTAAAAAATACACTTTGTAATGCATGCAAACACAAAATAATCACAAAAATTTCTATAAAACTGACAGGTTTGGCCTGTGCGTGTTATTTATCATATAACACGCACAGGCGTATAACACATACCTTCATTTTAAGAGGGATATTTCAGGAAAAAACACATTTTAACCACTTCACGACCGCCGCATGTACATATACGTCGGCAGAATGGCACGTACAGGCAGATTTACCTGTATGTCCCTGCCTAGACGTGGGTCGGGGGTCCGATCGGGACCCCCACCCGGTACTTGCGGCGGTCGGTAATTTTGTGGGAGCGATCCGGGATGAGGGGGCGGCTGTTCGTTTTGTCTGCCCCCTCCGGATCGCTCCCAGCTCCCTCCCTGCTCTGCACTTCCTCTGCCTGTATAATGTAAACACAGGCAGAGGAAGTGATGTCAGCTCTCCTCTGCGATATTTTCAATCCAGCGAGAGGAGAGAAGACATCACAAGTAAGTCGCACTAACACTACACTGACACCACACACATAGGCACATTAACCCTTTCAGATCAGCCCCCTGTCACAGTGTCACTAATAGCAGTGATCATATATTTACTGATCACTGCATTTAGTGTCAGTGTGACAGTTAGTGTGACAGGCAGTTAGTGTTAGGTCCAGGGTAGCCCCCGTACCCCCCCTAATAAAGGTTTAACCCCTTGATCACCGCCCAAGTTAACCCTTTCACCCCTTATTGCCAGTGTCACTAAGCGATCGGTTTTCTGATCGCTGTATTAGTGTCACTGTTTCCGCTAGGTAGCTAGTTTTTTTTTTATTGCAATTTTTTTTTACTAAAGACATGTGGCTGAATACATTTTGGCTAAATGTTTGACTAAAATTGAGTTTATTCGATTTCTCTTATAACAAAAAGTAGAAAATATCATTTTTTTTCAAAAATGTCTGTCTTTTTCCATTTATATCGCAAAAAATAAAAATTGCAGAGACAATCAAATACCATCAAAAGAAAGCTCTATTTGTGGGAAGAAAGGGACGCAAATTTTGTTCTGGAGCCACGTTGCGCGACCACGCAATTGTCTGTTAAAGCGACGCAGTGCCGAATTGCAAAAACACCTTTGGGCATTTAGCAGCATATTGGTCTGGGGCTTAAGTGGTTAAATAAAAATCTTTTAAATAAACAAAATAAGAGTCAGTGCCCATCAATGCAGCCTTTTCAGTGCCCATCTGCAGCCTCCTCAGTGCCCATCAATGCAGCCTCACCAATGCCCATCAGTGAAGCCTCACCATTGCCCATCAGTGCAGCCTCACCATTACCCATCAGTGCAGCCTCACCATTACCCATCAGTGCAGCCTCCTTCCCCTCCAAGGCAGCCGGGTATCAGCGTATAACACACACAAATGATTTGCCCCCTATTTTTAGAGGAGGAAAGTGCGTGTTATATGCCGATAAATATGGTAATTAATGGCAAAAATTGCTTGTGCTTGCAAAATGGTGAAAAACGATGTCTACAAAGTTCTACTTAGACAATGCATTAAAACCTTTACAGCTCATCAAATTAAATAGTGGACCTAAGATTATTCTTCTACCACTGGCAGGGATGTGGTTATGTAATATTAGTTCTGCAAAGGTGTATACAGATATATAATTGCACTATCAATAGATATGTGTTTATGTGTATGGAAGGGGTCTTTAATTGTCTCTAACATTATGCTATTATCTAAAAAGGTTTTATTTATTTTTACTAAATTTCAATAATAACATAAGGCAAGTCCATTGAGACATTTCAGGTGTATTAGACCTCTAAAGGCCCATTTGACTCTTTGTCTATGAGGCAGATCAGGGATACAGAGTTTGTTAGCCTAGCTGTTGTCACTGGGATTCTGACAGCTCTGAACCCAAAAGTGCTCAGAGTGGAGTACTTCTGGGTTCAATCAGCCTAGAGAAAATGGATAAATGCGAGTTCAGTTAAGCAAGTATTTTAGAAGCATGGCCAACCAAAAAATAAAATCCTAGAGAAGCCCAGCAAAAGAGCCTAGAGAACTTGGTTAAACTGCACCTAAAAGGTCCATCCTACAGCTTTATACAGATGTGTTTAGCGTTAATTGATAACTGTACTTTTAGTATCGTTATCAAAATGCAGGTTCCTCCCTCAAACACAACCCCCCCCCCCAAGTGTTCTATGTCTTGTAAGTTGAGAGGTGGGGCTTCCATCAAATAAACTTGTTTTCCAGCACATCACACATATGCTTGGTTAGATTAAGATCTAGAGAATGTAGAGTACAAGTCAACACCAAAAGTTGCCTTCTTCCATTGCTTTGTGATCCAGTTCTGATCGATCTGTGGCTGCACAGCCCCATACTCAACAAACTGTGATGCACTGTGTGTTCTGATACCCGTCTATGAAAACCAGCATCATCTTTAGCAGACATTTTAGCTACTGTAGCTCTTTTAGTGGATCAAATTACAGGGACCAGCCTTCACTCCCTATGTGCATCAATTAGCCTTGACCACCCATGATCCCTGACGCCAGTCCACCAGTTTTCCTTCCTTGGAGCATTTTTAGTAGGTCCTGACCACATTAAACCTGGAGTATCCCACAAGAGCTGTAAGTTTAGAGTTGCTCTGACCCAATACGTGTATATTGATTGGTTTGAGTGAGTAAATAACTTGTATAGCACTACAAATGCAAACTGAATCGCCTCAAAGTGCAAAAGTTATAGGGCCAGATTCAGAGAGCCATTACGCCTGTCTAACTAGTGTTAGACTGGAGTAATTTCAAATTACGCGCGTTTTCTAGCTAGTCGAAAACCTCAAACCATGAATAGACGGCTGCGGGCTTCAATTCGACTGGATAACGTGTTCGTACGCCTTCGGATCTACGCTGCAATAAAATTGCGGCCACTGGGTGGACTTCCCGTCGTTTTCCGCGTCGGGGTATGCAAATGAGCTTTTGCCGGCGATCCCCGAAATTACGATCTTCAATCGCAATCTCTTACGGCATTTTTAGTCATCTTTTCGCTGCGTAAAACTATACCAGCTTTTTGCTGCTCTAATATTAGACAGCCCATGTTAAGTATGGCTGTCGTTCCCGCGTCGAATTTCTATGTTTTCCGACGTCTTTTATTATTTTTTACGTAAGTCGTCCGGGAATAGGAATGGCCGTAAACGACGCTACTCAAACAACGAATGACGTAACAACGTGATTTTGCGCAATGCACGACGGGAAATTTCTGAACGGAGCATGCGCAGTTCGATCGCCACGGGGACGCGCTTAATTTAAATGCTTCACGCCCCCTAATCGCGTATTTCGATTACGCAGCGAGAAATAGACTACGCCGCCGTAGCGTACGGGCAAAAATCTACCAGGATTCGGTGTAGAGCCTGGTAAAATACGGCAGCGTAGAGTATTTCGATTACGCAGCGCAATATTAAGTGTATGTGAATCTGGCCCATAGTGTCTACAAAATAGGGGATAGATTTATAGCATTTTTTTTATTATTATTTTACTAGTAATGGCGGCAATTTCCATTTTTTTGGGGGGATAGCAGTGGACAGATTGGACACTTTTGAAACTTTTTTTAAACCATTGACATTTATACAGCGATCAGTGCTAAAAATATCCACTGATTACTGTATAAATGTCTTAGGCAGCGTGCGTGCACCCTATGCCCCTTAAAGCGCACGCCGTACAGCTACAGCGATTTGCGCAGGGCAACCATTTTGCTGCCGTTTGATGGTGGCCGGTCGGCATTTGTGGTTAATGGTGGCCACACAAAATATGAACACTTTGGGCCCAATTTGGACATTCACATGATAGATAGATAGATAGATAGATAGATAGATAGATAGATAGATAGATAGATAGATAGATAGATAGATAGATAGATAGATAGATGGATAGATAGATAGATAGATAATAGATACACACACAGTATAACTCAATATTTAACTAAATTTCTTCATCTTTTTCACAAAGGTTGTATTTTTCAAAAATAAATAAATGGTGAAGTGTTTTGTTACAAATGCACTATATGCATCTGAGCAGTGTACTTCTTTAAGATATCACCAGCTGTTAGAGTGCTCAGCAACCCAGGAAGATAAGCTTTTCCCCATGATAATACGTACAGATGTATCAGAGAATGAAACCATATTGATCAATCAGTATTCTACGTGGTATTAATCCATTTACAAATTGGATTAGCAGGCATGTAAATTAGCATCAGAATGTCGAGAGTCTCCTACCCCTGACACCTTCTATCTCCGACTATTGTAATCAAATCTACTAATAGGGAAATAGCTTTATTGTATGTCAGTTCCCTGAGAAAACAGCATGGCAAGGATAAACTGTTGTTTTGAGAATAAATCGGATTACTAGAAAAGGTACAAAACATGTAAACTACAGTAAGTACAAACTGCAAATTTCCTTACTTGTTTTTTTATGGAATGTTTTCATTCGAGAGGTTGAAAAATTTAGTAATCGTTTGGCTTTCAAATTTTGATCCCCCAGCAAGATATGCTGAGAATTACAAATACTGTAAAATAAGGCAGAGCAGTCCTCACATTTTCATTAGTTCTTCCAGTAGTGATGGATGCAACCTGAATTACAATGAACTTGAGACTGATGATTCTTTTCTTTAAACAATGCATGCAGACTGGAAGGATGTAATTTTGGTACAACACAACTCAATGGTAATTGCCCAGTTTATCCTTGCATTAAACACTGAAGCTCTAAAATGAAAATAATCATCTTTGCGATTTACTGTTTAATTCAACAAATACAAATAAATATAGAGTACAATAAGCAACCATTCAGCAGAAATGAGATTTCAAAATAGCATCAACTCTGTGTGACTTGTGCAGGCAGATAAGGCACCAAACCCTGATCTCCACCTGCTTTAACCATTAATTAAAACAATCACATATAGTGTAGACATAATTCCAGTAATCATATATTATTTTGAAACTTTTTTTTTTATTACTGCGTATATCCTGATAGGAGAGATATACTGGCCCAGATTCAGAGAGCGATTACGCCTGTCTAACTGGTGTTAGACAGGAGTAATTTCAAATTTTGCGCGCCGTATCACTAGTTTGAATCCTCAAACCATGATACGGCGGCTTCGGGCTTCGATCCGAGAGGCTTACGTCTTCGCAAGCCTTCGGATCTACGTTGCGATATTTTTGCGGCCGCTGGGTGGAGTCCGCGTCGTTTTCACCATCGGGGTACGCAAATGAGTTTTTACGGCGATCCACGAAGGTACGAGTGTCCTTCGCAATCGCCTACGTCATTTTTTGGCTACGTAATGTTAGAGCAGCTTTTTGCTGGTCTACCAGTGCGTAACCCATGTTAAGTATGGCCGTCGTTCCCGCGTCAAATAATTTTTTTTTTTTTTTAACGTAACTCGTTTGGGAATAGGAATGTACGTAAACGACGCTACTATGACGTAACGACGTGATTTGGCACAATGCACGGCGGGAAATTTGGGAACGGAGCATGCGCAGTTCGATCGCCGCGGGAACGCGCCTATTTTAAATGCTTCACGCCCCCTACTCGCGTAGATGGATTGCGCCGGGAGAAATACACTACGCCGCCGTCGTTTACTGGACAAAATCTACCTGGATTCCACGTAGAGCCAGGTAAAATACGGCGGCGTAGTGTATTTCGGAAACGCTACGATAATCTAATTCTCTGTGAATCTGCCCCACTGTATTTATCCAAATTTAAAATCTACTCTTCATTGCACAGGATGTGTGTACTCCATGAAATAGGCAAAGGGATGGTTCACCTGTGTGTCATTGTCAAACGACCAACTGTCAACTGCAAAGATCGTACACTGATGTTCTGGGACTCTTTTGCTGGATTCAAAGTCAGCAATTTGCACAGAGTAACTAGTATAACCTGAAACGCAGCATTGTGCAGTGCCGCATAATACATTCTAGTCTTTACCCAATTGGCCAGGGGATCATCCTACAGCAAGATAATTAACCAAAACATCAGACTGTCAAAACCATATTGGAAGAAATCAAAGAAAGGCCCAACAACCTCAAGAGCATGCTTGTGTGAAATTAACTGGACTGAAGCATACAGTAAATGTGAAGCAGCAACATTTGAGGAAACTTCTGCCTCGCTTTTGGGAATAACAAGTGCCACAAATGTTTTCAGCGGGTATATCTGCAAAAGGCAGCTTCTTTTGATGGCCTAAAATTTTAGATTCAATCCTATTTATTTCAATCATCAATCATTTATTTATTCTATGCTTTAATTTTACTGCATATTCACAACACACAAAACTTACAAATTTTAATAAAGACAAACATGGGATATATATATATATAGATTATATATAGATTTGAGCTATCTATCTACGGTATATATATATATATATATATTGTACAGGACGCCAAGGTTGGGTCTTGGACGGGTGCTATACAGCACTGATATTTGGGTTAGGGTCCCTGTAAAGGCGTTGAAAAGGAAAAATTAGTTTTTGCTGAAATGACCGTTTACAGGGTATAGAGACATAATAGTTAACTGATTCCTTCTAAAAATGATTAAAAATAGATAAAAATCAATCATATAATGTACCTGTAGTTTCTAGTTTCGTTTTTGCATCTAGTTTCGTTTTTGTATGTTATTTCCTGCCTCTGTGCTATACAGAGCATACAGAGCCATAGAGCAGTGATGGTTTGGAAAACGAAACTAGAAACTAGACACACAGTAATCACACCTCATTGAAGTTAGTGACCACAGAGAGAAAGCTCCCAGTACTGTGGTCATCAGGAAACAGACAACAAAGAAGTGTGGAGATCAGAGAAGAATTACAGCAACTTGAGAGCAAAAACGAACAATGGGGACATGAAAACAGCACTGCATTAGGGTAAAGGAAGCTATTAAGATAAAAAAAAATCCTTTACAAATCCTTTAAGGAAAGTGTGGTAGTTTTTATGGGGTTACCCAGGATGGGTGAGGCATTCCTGTGAATAGCCTTAATCAAGAGAGGACTGGCTCGTAGTTCTCTGTGTTAATAGAGAGATATTTGGGACCCGGAATTTCAGAGGCTCTGAAGTGATATTCGGGTGGGAAAGAGCCTCCATCCCTGACTACAGGGATTCCAGCACACACAGTAGGTTAAGAGCTTCCAGGAAGCATCTCTTTTGTTCTTTTTTCTTTTTTAACATTCCATTTTTTATTTAGTTTTCAGAACATAAAGTAACAAATAAAGACATTAAGAAAAATATAACAGGATTCACACCATTACAGTTACATAGTATAGTGAATGCATTTTTGATAAATACATTAAGTCAGTATAATAATCGTGAATAATCCCTCAAATTCTTTAAATTCAGTTTCTAGCTAGTAAACATCCAAGTATAAACCTATTTACCGCTAGGGGAGCAAACTGTAAAAGGGTCTATTCTAACATGAATAAACAACGAGAGAACAGGATGTCGCCAAGTAAATTGATGTATTCTAGAGAGTCAAACCAATCAGGAAATGAAATTAGCATAAGTATCTGCAAGGAATACGTGATACTAACAGGCTACCTAGTGGTAGTTAAGAATGAGCAGACAAGTCTTTTAGTACTGTAGACGCTTTAGGATGCATGATCCATACATGCCAATGCTTCTTGAAGTGAATTACGTTATAATTTTTAAGTGCTAACAGTAATTCGTAGTACGCCTGGGTGTGGACTCCAAGAATGACATCACACAGGTCAGGGGCCTCAATTGATTTCCACATTTTCGTTATGGTAAGTCTAGCTGCTATAAGAATATTTTTTTTTTTCTATTGAAAAGCCTGTGGCGTGCAAAACACAACCCAAAAACTTCACCCGGTGCAGGAAAAAATGTGCACACACATAAAGAGTGAAACACAAAAAACTGCGACGGGTGCCATCGTCAATGGTCCTCCGAAGAGGACCCAGCTCTGATCCCCCGGGGCGTTAGGCTCCTGGCAGGGAAAAGAGTATAGGAGTCCAAGCAGCCGAAACCACTAGGACCCCACTAAGGCCCATGCAGCCGAAACCACATAGCCTAACATCCTCGGAGGGACTGCCGAAACAGAACCCTCCTCGGTGAGGCTCCCCCGAAGGGAGACCCCATGAGAGCAGGTGAACTAAGCCAGAAGGCCATGTCCACCTACTCCCAAGACCTTTAGAGTCAGGCCCGAGGACCAGCACCCTACTCGCCACACTAAAGTGCAAGCACCAACAAAAAAAGTGACAAAACAAGACAGACAGGGGGTAAAATAAAAACGAAAGTGGGGGAAAAGGAAGGTGGGAATGGTGAGTGGAAAGTGGCCACCATGCAATACGATGGCCGGCCCTCCGGCCAGGAACAAGAATTCCTCTGGTCCTAGCCAAAAGGCTCGGCCCTAGAGGCAGGTGTCAAAAAGGTGTATGTGGAGATATGTGACCTAAGGTGCCACACGTTGAGTGCCCCTCAAACACTCAGTGCAATGTATGGCACCCCTGGACTGCCACTCCAGGGGCACTATCTCCACAGGCTTTTCAACGGACCCTGACCCCCGGTCCGGACCGGCAGCACCCTTCCCAGCCAGGAAGGTAGGAGAAGAGGTTGGGGAGAGCCAGCTGCAGCCGACTACTACCCACAACCCCCATCTCTCCCACCTAATTACATTCGGGAAGTACTACCCGCCTCTCCCCGAAAGGATTAGCAAAGGTTCCCTCACCGAACAACTGACTGGGGCAGACACCACCGAATCCAGGCCAAAGGCCAGGGTCCCGGCCCTTCAGCTTTGACCTCATGCCTCTCCGCCCCGATCAGAAGGCTTTCGCCTCTACACCAACAGGCTTAGCGTCCACCGACTGCCATCCCTTTGCCCCTCGCCGAGTACTGGGGACAGTCAGTTTAGCACCACCTATTGGCAACTGATAAGAACAGATACTACACTTGATCTTAGCCAAAAGGCCGAGAAGCCGCTATAAGAATATTTGCCACTAATATTCTGTATTGAAATGGGAAACTGTCAAGGTTGATACCTAAAAAGGCCATAGCAGGTGATAGTTTTAACAAGTTGACTGTGAGAGAGCCAATAAAGTTGGATATCGAGTTCCAGAAACTGGTCAGATTTTTAAAATGTGGAATAAGGAACCAACTTGATCCGTACAACGCCAGCATAGTGGTGAGGTAAATACATTTTAGCCAATTTGTATGGAGTTAGGTACCACCTATTCAAAACTTTCTGGGAGCTGTCCCAATGCTCTAAGCAGGATGTTTGGTTTGGTTTATTCTCATAGCATTGTACCAACATTCGTCCAAAAAGGATTGTCCTAAATCTTTTTCCCATTTATACATATTAGGGTTTTTCTCATATTTAGGATACCATATTTAGGATACTGAGAAAAAACTTTATAGAAGAAAGTTATACTTTTATGTTTTACAGGTTTGTTAATGGTCAGGTGTGACCAAATTAAAGACGGAACTTCAAAATCTTGATGTGGATTAAAGCTTTGCAGACAGTTAAGCTTATTTAACTTATCATCAATCGTGACTTTGTATCCTGAGGGAAGGTGTGCGTAAAAGTTAAAGCCCTCAGCAATCCATTTGTTCATCGAGAGTTGGCCTCTACAGTAGTCAAGGTCTCTGAGTGGTATAGGTATCTTTTGCAAAGCCCTGGAGCATGGAAGTTTGAGACGAGAAACTTTCATGCTAACAGGGTAGCTTTAATGGAAAGCAATTTAGGAACTATGACCTTAGACAATATCATGTAAGCCACTGACAGGGCAAACAAATCATTTCCCTTGGTGATTTCTCATTCATTGGATAACCACAGCTCATCGTCATTTGGGAAGAACCAGTATTTTATTTGATCCAAAAGTGTTGCGTAGTAGTATTTATGCATATCAGGCAAGTTCATACCCTCTTTGTTTTTAGAAGATGGTAAAATAGACAAAGCTACCCTTTTTTTTTTGTTATTCCAGACCAGGTTTCTCAATTTAGTATTTAGAATCTTGAAAAACCTTGCAGATATTGGAATAGGTATGGATCTAAAAAGTTCGAGTATTTTGGGTAATATTTGCATTTTAAATGCTGCAATTTTGCCTATCCGGGATAGGTGCGTTTCTTTAATATTTTGAACATTTTTAGAAATCAAGTCCATTTTTGCGGGAAAAGTAAGGTTGATACCTAGATAGGTGAATGAAGATGCATCCCAATTATAATTATATTTTTCTTTGAGGATGGCAAAGGCACCGTTAGATATATTCATAGGTAGAGAAAAGCTTTTCCTATTGTTGATTTTGTAATAAGATACTTTACTAAAGGAGTTAAGTACTGATTGTAGCACTGCAGGGATTTGTTGGGATTAGTTAAAGATAGAAAGATGTCATTGGCAAAAAGCCCAATTTTATGTATTCTATCACCTATCGTTATTTCTGAAATACTTTCATTCGACCTAATGGTTTCCGCTAAGTGTTCAATTACCAAAGAAAATATAATGGGTGGGAGTGGGCAACCCTGTCTGGTGTCGTTTTTTGAGGTTAAAAAGTCTTAGACAACATTTCCGAGGTGAAAACTTTGCTGATGGTTGTGTATAAAGTAGCATAATTGCTTCATGGACAAATCCTGAAAATCCAAACTTCTCAAGAGCCCTGGAGATATAGTTCCAATGCACTATATCGAATGCCTTCTCTGTGTCCAGATCTAGGAGTTTGTGTGTTCTGGACGTAGTTAATCAAATTGATCATCCTTCTCGTGCTGTCCGGGGCTTAAAATATTAATGAATGTTTTGTAATATTCGTTGGATAGACTGTCATTATCTGGCGAATTATGCAGCAGAAGGTCTTTTATAACTTTCTGGGTTTCCATTAATGATATGGGTTGATTTAGTGCGTCAAGTGTATTGGAGTCAATTTTGGGTAAGTTCACTTTGTCTAAGAATACTGTAATGTCTTTTAATGTTGGTTGGATGGTATTCTTGTCATTTTTTAAGTATAAATCTCCATAATAATCTGAGAAAGCATCTGCTATTCCTTGTGGGTTTATTAATGCTTTCCCAGATTTATGATGAAATAGTCTATCAATTGTTTGTGTTCTTTAATGGTGACGTAGTACACAGACCATACATTTGCCTGCCCTATTATTTTGGGAGTAATGATTCCATTTCAGTCGTTTGAGGTATTTGTCATGGTTAGTTAATAAAGTTGACTTAACCACTTCAATACTGGGCACTTAAACACCCTCCTGACCAGACCAATTTTCAGCTTTCAGCGCTCTTACACTTTGAATGACAATTACTCAGTCATGCAACACTGTACCCAAATGATTTTTTTGTCCTTTTTTCTCACAAATAGAGCTTTCATTTGGTGGTATTTGATCACCTCTGCGTTTTTTATTGTTTGTGCTATTAACCACTTAAGGACCGCCTACTGCACATTTACGTCGGCAGAATGGCACGGCTGGGCACATCAGCGGGATTCGCGGACCCGATCGCCGCTGCAGTGCGGCGATCCGTCCCTGGAGCGGAAGAACGGGGAGAGCCGTGTGTACACACGGCTTCCCCGTGCTTCTCTTTGGCCGCAGCATCGATCGCGTCATCCCTGTAATAGGGGGACGCGATCGATGACGTCACACCTACAGCCACACCCCCCTACAGTTGTAAACAAAACACATAGGCACACATCCCCTACAGCGCCACCTGTGGTTAACTCCCAAACTGCAACTGTCATTTCCACAGTAAACAATGCAAATTTAAATGCATTTTTTGCTGTGAAAATGACAATTGTCCCAAAAATGTGTCAAAATTGTCCGAAGTGTCCGCCATATTGTCGCAGTCACGAAAAAAAACGCTGATCGCCGCTATTAGTAGTAAAAAAATTTTTTTTATAAAAATGCAATAAAACTATTCCTTATTTTGTAAACGCTATAAATTTTGCGAAAACCAACCGATAAATGCTTATTGCGATTTTTTTTACCAAAAATAGGTAGAAGAATACGTATCGGCCTAAACTGAGGAAAAAAAATGTTTTTTTTATATATTTTTGGGGGATTTTTATTATAGCAAAAAGTAAAAAATATTGCATTTTTTTTAAAATTGTCGCTCTATTTTTGTTTATAGCGCAAAAAATAAAAACCGCAGAGGTGATCAAATACCACCAACAGAAAGCTCTATTTGTGGGGAAAAAAGGACACCAATTTTGTTTGGGAGCCACGTCGCACGACCGCGCAATTGTCAGTTAAAGCGACGCAGTGCCGAATCGCAAAAAGGGGCAAGGTCCTTTACCTGCATTTTGGTCCGGGTCTTAAGTGGTTAATGAAAAAAGAGCAAAAATTTGGAGAAAAAAATATTTTTTCTTAGTTTCTGTGATAAAATTTAGCAAATTATAAATTTTTCTTCATAAATTTTGGCCACAATTTATACTGCTACATGTCTTTGATAAAAATAACCCAAAGTTTTTGGAAATTTTTTGATCTGTGTGAAAGTTTTAGAGTCTACAAGCTATAGTGCAAATCATAAAAAATGATCACATCTGATCACACCTGATGTACTGAAGGCCTCTCTCATTTCTTGAGACCCTAACAAGCCAGGAAAGTACAAATGCCCACAGATGGCACAGGTGGGCACTGATGAGGTGGCACAGATGGGCACTGATGAGGTGGCACAGATGGGCACTGATGAGGTGGCACAGGTGGGCACTGATTGCAGATGTGCACTGAGGTGGCAGGTGGGCACAGTGGCACAGGTGAGCATGGTGGTACTGGTAGGCACAGGTGGGCACAGTGGTACTGGTAGGCACTGATGGGCACGGTGGTACTGGTGGGCACAGGTGGGCACACTGTGGGCACACTGTGGGCACTGGTGGGCACATGGTGGTACTGGTGGGCACACGGTGGTACTGGGGGGCACTCGGTGGTACTGGGGGGCACTGTGGTACCGGGGGGGGGGCACTGTGGTACTGTGGTGGGCACTGTGGGGGCCACTGTGGTACTGTGGGGGGCACTGTGGTACTGTGGGGGGCACAGTGGGTGGCACTGTGGTAGGCACTGTAGTACTGGGGGGCACTGTGGTACTGTGGTGGGCACAGGTTGGTGACCTTTTTTTTTTTCTTCCTGCGCTGGTTACTCACAGTTCTCCCCCTCCTTACACGCGCTGTCTGTGTGAGGAGGGAGAGTCGGCAATAAAATGATCTCATATGTTTACATCTCTCATTGGCTGCACAGATCGCGCTGTAAATAGCTGCTGTGATTGGCTATTTACCGCGATCTGTGTTTGGCTGTATCCGAGGGACACGGCCAGCACAGGAGTTCCCCGCTGCACGCTCGGGAGAGCGCGCTGGGAACGCCAAAAGGGGCGGCCGTACAAAGGACTGCGCTGCAGCTGTACAAAGTCGTACGGCCGCCAGCAGGTGGTTAAGCTCATTCCTTTTGTTGTTGAGTGTTTGTAATAAGTTAGAATTATCTGGAGATTGTTTATGTTCTTTTTCAAGACTAGATATATCTAGAGTAAAAAGAGTAAAAGAGTACCAAGACATTTTAGCCTCTCTCTTTTATCCCTAGATGCCATCTGGATAAGGATAATAAATAATAAATAAATAATTCTGTCAATTAGTTCTTCATTGCAGACACGTATCTCTCGAGAGGATAGAAATGTATTATTCTTCCAAAGAGTTGACGTTAGGCCTTGTTGGCTGTCGTAATAGATAAAGTGATTGGTGAATGGTCCGACCAAATGATATTATGAATTTGAGCATCTGAAATTTTTTGTAAGAGCATTTTGTCTGCAATGAAGAAATCTATTCTGGAATACATTTTATGTACATCAGAGAAAAACATGTAGTCTTTTTCAGTAGTATGCAAACACCTCCATGGATCGTATAAATCTTCCTCGGCGAAAATATTACCAAGACTCAATCTTTTTGTGCGGTCTCTTTTAGTAGTATCTACATTAGTATCCATCGGGGCATTAAAGTCTCTGCAGATGATAATATGCCCTTTCTGTATTTTCCGTACCTTTCTTAACAGCTAACGGATTCATTTTTGTTGATGCTTGTTGGGAGCGTAAATGTTGGCTATTGTGTAAGAAACATTGTCTATATTAGCAACTAGAATTATATACTGACCATGGTCACCTATTACTGAGTCCATAAGGTTGAATGAGACTGTCCCTTTGATTGCCGTTGTAACACCTTTCTTCTTTTTGAAGTTGTTAGAGCAGAACATATGTGGGAAAAGACGATGCGAAAATTTAGGTGCTTTATACTTCGCAAAATGCGACTCTTCAACACATATGATGTCACTCTAAAGTTTGATAGCATCAGTCCAGAGAGCTTTTCTTTTATGAGTACTGTTAAGCCCGTTGGTATGCAGAGATTTTTTGTGACATTTTTTAAACCGCTTGCCGACTGGCTCATGCCAATATACGTCAGCAGAATGGCACCTACAGGCATATTAACGTACCTCTACGTCGCCTTTAAGACACGGCATCATGGGCACGCACGCACGCCATGAGCAACGTGAGTGTGATCGCCTGCGATCGTCTAATGGGAGGAAGAATGGGAAAATTCTAATGTAAACAAGCATTTCCCCATTTTTCCTAGTGACCGTACACTGAACACAGCTCCCTGTAATCGTGAGTAGTAATCAGTATCTTGACACACGTACTCCAGCCCCCCTACAGTTAGAACCCCTTCACTGCCAGTCAAATTTACACAGTAATAAGTGCATATTTATAGCACTGATTGCTGTGTAAATGTGAATGGTCCCAAAATAGCGCCAAAAGTGTCCGATTTGTCCATCATAATGTCGCAGTCACAATAAAAATCGCTGATCGCTGTCATTATTAATAAAAAAGATTATTAATAAAAATGCCAAAACGCTATAACTTTTGCGCAAACCAATCAATAAACGCTTATTGCGTTTTTTTACCAAAAATATGTAGAAGAAAACGTATCAGTTTAAACTGAGGAAAAAAACATGTTTTTGATATTTTTTGCGGATATTTACAGTATTATAGCAAAAATTAAAAAAATATAGCTTTTTTTCAAAATTGTCGCTCTTTGTTTGTTTATAGCGCAAAAAATAAAAACCGCAGAGGTGATCAAATACTACCAAAAGAAAGCTCTATTTGTGTGGAAAAAAAGACGTCAATTTTGTTTGGGAGCCACGTCGCACGACTGTGCAATTGTCAGTTAAGGCGACACAAAAAGTGCTCTGGTCTTTGGCCAGCCAAATGGTCCGGGGCTGAAGTGGTTAAGGTGTTGATGATAAGTAGCAGCAACACATCCTATTATGGATAAGCCAAGATATATAATGATCATGTTCCTGAGTGAAGAGACCAACCTTGAAGGGAAAAAAAAGTAGGGCTGCTGTTACTGATAAAAATGTTCGTGTCCGATTAATATTTTTTTTTTTAAATCAATTAATCGACTAATTTCGATTAATTATAACGCACATACAGATCCAACTACTGTTAGCTGATCTCCTTGCATGGCAACTCTGCATTATTCAGTGGTAAATGTGGTATACACTATATACAATCACCCAACACTAGTTAGCTTCCACAATCCATGACTTCACAGTTCACACAAATACGTTTTAAATTCAAACTGTAGCACTGACGCAAGTAATTTTTTCTTATTAAACTTTAACCACTTGCCCACGGTGTCATAGTAAAAAGACGTCATGACTTTAAAGATGGATATCTCGGTAACGGCAGCAGCTGCTGCCACAACCGAGATATCCATCTTTTCCGTGGGCAGTGCTGTACACGATAATGGCGGTCCCAGCGGCGGATTCGCCGCAAGATCGCCGTTATCGGTGGCGGGAGAGACCCCCCCCCCTCCCGCCGCTCTCCCGCGCTCTCCGCCGCTTACCGGAGCCGTCGGTAACGGTGGAGGCGATCGGGTCCTCTTGCTGGCTGTGTTGGGATACGAGTGAGGGAAAAATCGCCCCCACCCGTCCCCCACAGCTCTGCTGGGCGGAAGTGACGTCAAAACGTCAGTCCCGCCCAGCGTCTTAACCACTTGCCCACCGGGCTTGTTTTTCAGATTCGGTGTTTACGAGACTAAAACAGTTTTTTTTGCTAGAAAAATACTTAAACCCCCCAAACATTATATATTTTTTTTTTCTAACACCCTAGAGAATAAAATGGCAGTCATTGCAATACTTTTTGTCACACCGTATTTGCGCAGCGGTCTTACAAGCGCACTTTTTTTGAAAAAAAAACACTTTTTTGAATAAAAAAATAAGACAACAATAAATTTGGCCCAATATTTTTATATATTGTGATAGATAATGTTACACCGAGTAAAATGATACCCAACATGTCACACTTGAAAATTGCGCCCGCTTGTGGCATGGCGTCAAACTTTTATCCTTAAAAATCTCGATAGGTAACGTTTAAAAAATTCTACAGGTTGCATTTTTTGAGATACAGAGGAGGTCTAGGGCTAGAATTATTGCTCTCGCTCTAACGATCGCGGCGATACCTCACTTGTGTGGTTTGAACACCGTTTTCATATGCGGGCGATACTCGCGTATGCGTTCGCTTCTGTGCGCGAGCTCGTCGGGACGGGGCGTTTTACATTTTTTTTTTTGTTTCCTTATTTATTTTTAATTAGTTTATAATTTTATACATCGAAATAAATAAAAAATAAAAATTATCACTTTTATTCCTATTACAAGGAATGTAAACATCCCTTGTAATAGAAAAAAGCATGACAGGTCCTCTTAAATATGAGATCTGGGGTCAAAAAGACCTCAGATCTCATATTTAGGCTTAAATGCAAAAAAAGAAAAAATTTCATTTTTCAAATTTCAGAAAAAAAAAATGTTTCTTTAAGACGCTGGGCGGGACTGACGTTTTGACGTCACTTCCGCCCAGCAGAGCTGTGGGGGACGGGTGGGGGCGATTTTTCCCTCACTCGTATCCCAACACAGCCAGCAAGATGACCCGATCGCCTCCGCCGTTACCGACGGCTCCGGTAAGCGGCGGAGAGCGCGGGAGAGCGGCGGGAGGGGGGGGGCCTCTCCCGCCACCGATAACGGCGATCTTGCGGCAAATCCGCCGCTGGGACAGCCATTATCGTGTACAGCACTGCCCACGGAAAAGATGGATATCTCGGTTGTGGCAGCAGCTGCTGCCGTTACCGAGATATCCATCTTTAAAGTCATGACGTCTTTTTACTATGACACCGTGGGCAAGTGGTTAAAGAAACATTTTTTTTTTCTGAAATTTGAAAAATGACATTTTTTTTTTTTTTTTCTTTTTTTGCATTTAAGCCTAAATATGAGATCTGAGGTCTTTTTGACCCCAGATCTCATATTTAAGAGGACCTGTCATGCTTTTTTCTATTACAAGGGATGTTTACATTCCTTGTAATAGGAATAAAAGTGATAATTTTTTTTTTTTTATTTATTTCGATGTATAAAATTATAAACTAATTAAAAATAAATAAGAAAACAAAAAAAAAAAATGTAAAACGCCCCGTCCCGACGAGCTCGCGCACAGAAGCGAACGCATACGCAAGTAGCGCCCGCATATGAAAACGGTGTTCAAACCACACAAGTGAGGTATCGCCGCGATCGTTAGAGCGAGAGCAATAATTCTAGCTCTAGACCTCCTCTGTATCTCAAAAAATGCAACCTGTAGAATTTTTTAAACGTTGCCTATCGAGATTTTTAAGGATAAAAGTTTGACGCCATGCCACGAGCGGGCGCAATTTTCAAGTGTGACATGTTGGGTATCATTTTACTCGGTGTAACATTATCTATCACAATATATAAAAAAATTGGGCCAAATTTATTGTTGTCTTATTTTTTTATTCAAAAAAGTGGGTTTTTTTCAAAAAAAGTGGGCTTGTAAGACCGCTGCGCAAATACGGTGTGACAAAAAGTATTGCAATGACTGCCATTTTATTCTCTAGGGTGTTAGAAAAAAAATATATATAATGTTTGGGGGGTTTAAGTAATTTTCTAGCAAAAAAAACTGTTTTAGTCTCGTAAACACCGAATCTGAAAAACAAGCCCGGTGGGCAAGTGGTTAAGAAAAACACAGAAAGTTTTGATCGATCAAAAAAAAAAAGATTAATCAAGGAATTAATCTTTAATTTCCTAAAAAAAAAAAAAAAAAAAAGATAGATTCTCATAGAATGTATGAGTCATTTTTAAATCCTATTGGGAAAAAATAAGGAGACAAAAATAGAAACAATCATAAAAAATCAGAACGTTGAAAAAAAACTTTGAGTCGCCATGCAACTGTAGGGTGCACCGATGTGCACTTATAGATAGGGGAGAATAGACCATTTCCTTCTGGAGTAAAGTTGCTTGTGAAAGGTCTGAGTAGAAAAAAATACCTGCATATGGATCAGGTAGTGGGACGTGTTGTTGTGCGCTTTGCATCAGGAGATCTTTAATATGATAGAAATTAATTCTTGCAATAACATCTCTCTGGAGTTTTTCTGGTATATGCAAAGGTTTTGGCAATCGATGAGCCCTGTCAACTGTCAGCTCCTGATGCAGGATTTTGGGGCGTAGGTCAGACATAATTTTTTTCCAAAATCCCTGTAATTCAGTATTTTTGACAGTTTCTGGGATCGCTCTGAATTTGATATTATTGCGACTGGATCTGTCCTCGATAACTGACACTTTCAACTTAAGTTGCCTCAATTCTTCTATGAGCTCAAAATTGGAGCCTACAAATTCATTATGTGCGTGAAAAAGGTGAAAAAACATCTGATGTTGATTCTTTACAACCCCTTTAACATCCCCAAAAAATGCTTGCAGAACAGAACTGTGTAGGGGTAAAAGTCAAGTTGCTTTTCTACAGGAAACGCACTTCCGTGGTGATCAAATCCCAAATTAACAAAACTGAGCCTTTCCTCTCCCATCTTTAAGTCCAAGGCAGTGAGCATTCTGTTGGCTAAGTCAGTTCCCCAGGTCTTTGAAGTGCAATTAATGCCAAGATTTTTGTACCTGTTGCAAGCACTTCCCATTCTTCTGCCCCCAGTGTTTTTCAAAACGGGTGAACTCACTGTTCAGAGATTTCATCTGGTCCTATCACAAATCTTGCATTAGGTTACAGCTTCTTCATCTTGCAAAACATAGGGGAGGAGTCAGTCTCCCAGATGTGTAAGCCTATTACAAAGCTACACACCACACCAGGCTGGTGGACTGGCACTGCCATGCAGAGGCAAAACATTGGGTGGCCATGGAGATGGAGGACTCTGACGACACAGCCAAAAGCTGTCCGTGGATCTCATCGCCACTCCCAAAGGCCCTCTCTGATCACCCTACACTGGGTAGTACTCTTCTGGTTGCCAGGGCCACATTTAGACATACTTCGGTGTCACCGCTGCCCTCTCCTATGGTTCCAGTATTGGGCGAACCGGAGTTCCAGCCCAATCCTCAGAACCCCCATATCCAGCGGTTCCGTTGGAGAACCTGTGTTGCCGGGGGGAACCAGTCCGCCATGGTCTCTCAATAATTAATGCTTCCTTGACTTGACCAGCGGAAGGATATATTCCTCCCTTCCCTAACCAAATGGGAGTCTGACCTAGGCACCCAGTTCACTGATGCTCAGAAAGAAAAGATCCTTTACTTTTCCCACAAGTCCTCCATAGCCACAAGGATCCAGGAGACATGCTACAAGATCCTAACCCATTGGTACAGGGTGCCTACTACCTTGCACTGTTTCCTCTCAAATGTAACCAGTGTATGCTGGCAATGCGGAAATGCTGAAGGGACAATTCTGCATATCTTCTGGCACTGTCCCAAACTTGCCCCCTTTTGATAGGAGGTGATCTGCACAGTCAAGCACCTGACAAATGTTGACCTGGAATGGGACCCGGTGGCCTGTCTGCTGCACCTTTCAAGAAGACCGCTCAAGAAATATAAGACATCTTTCACAATCCAGTTATTGAATGCAGACAAGGCATGCATTCCCCTTTGCTGGAGATTGGAAGACCCCCATCCAAATATCTGTGGTTTTCTAAGGTGAACGAATTGAGAGACATGGAGGATCTCACTGCTACCTTGCACAACTAGGAGGAGACCTTCCGCGAGACCTGGTGACCCTGGAACCATTTTGTATACACTGACACTTATTTACAGGAGGTGGCTCAATCGAGCTAACCTTTCCGGATCCAGCCTCACTCTCTGGGTGAGAGGCCCTCTCCGCCCTCTATTCTACTTTCTCCTTCCATCTTCTTTTATGCAGTACTTTTCTGTTCTGGGGACATTCATCGCAGACATTCCTTCCCCCCTCTGTTTTCCCTCCCTCTTTCTCCTTTTTTGCTTCTTCGAGATACAGGGGTGAGAAATACCATACAGATATGGTGTGTATCTTAAGGCATATTTTGTTTTTATATTGCCCCACCCCAGGAAAAACTAAGCCCAAGGGAAGTTCTACTTCTCGCTAAGTTTACTGGAAAATCCCAATCCAAGTTACTTCATGCTATCACTTTTTATGATCAGTATGTTTCACTGTTTTCTGCCTTTCAAGCATATTTGCATTGGCCATGTATATAAATGTTTGATAGTTGTACCAGCATCATGCACTGAGCAATATCTCTGCAACTGCCATTGTTAAGTCCACATATTACGTGCAACGTTGGGTCTGTGTTCCGACTTAGCGCTTAAGTGCCTAAATGTTATTCAATTGAAATACTGTAAACTTTGGTTTATTTGACTGTCACATGTAACTTTCTTTGGTAAATAAAAAAATTATAAAAAGAAAAAAAAAATTACCATTTCAGTCTTTGCAGATGACACTAAGCTATGCAGTAGATTATTGTCTGTAAAGCATGTCTCCAATTTAAAAGCCAACCTCAATGCCCTAGTTGGGCAACTATGTGGCAGATGAGGTTTAATGTTGATAAATGTAAAGTTATCCACTTGGGGGCTAAGAATATGCATGCATCATACATACATACTAGGGGAATGAAAAGAAAGCCTCTGGAGTAGGATATATTAATATTGGAATGGGGAGTACCATCATCCTTAGGTTTAAGATATAGAGCACTTGAATCTGAGGTCCCCGAACCAAGGAATCAAAAAAAGGGTGAGGGGCGGGCCAGTTAGAACTATAGCGGTACTGATACAAAGGTAAGAGATAAGGGTGAGAATTTAAAACAAATTTTATTCAAAACACAAACATGACAAATTACAAAAGTAAAAAATGTGACAACCATCTAATAGCATCAAAACTAAAGGCCCCGATAGGGGAAGACAGCACGATGGGTTGAGGGTTATGACAGTCTCTCAACTAGTTTCGCGGAATATACTGCTTCATCAGGAGAAGATCTAAAAATAATTAAACAATACATCAATAATGAGTTAAACACATAATGTATACAAAGGGGGAAACCCTGAATTGAGTTGCTCACCTAAAAGGTCCAGCCATAGGGGGACAGCAGGCGGAACCAGACAGAATCCCATCCGGTGGCCAAGAAGGACACATGTGTGGAGGGACCTACTTGTCTAATGTAGAGGATATGGGAATATGTAAATTAAAATCAACAGAGCCAAACCAGGGACAGTGAAGGGAGGGGGGTGTGTGTGATCACTGGAAGTGAGTGTGAGTGAATCAGGAGGAGAGGGAAAGAGGGGGGGGAGGTGGGAAGGGGGGAAATACATACTAGGTAGATTACAACTGGGGGAATCAATGGTAGAGAAAGATGTGAGGGTTTTGGTAGCTCATAAACTCAATAATAGCATGCAATGCCAAGCTGCGGTTTCTAAAGCCAGCAAAGTCCTTTCTGGTATTAAGAGAGGTATGGACTCCAGAGAGAGAGAGAGATCATTTTGCCCCTGAACAAATCATTAGCAAGACCTCATCTGGAATATGCAGTTTAATTTTGGATACCAGTTCTCAAAAAGGATATTGGGAAACTGGAGAAAATGCAGAGAAGGGTAACCAAACTGATAAAAGGCATGGAGGAGCTCAGTTATGAGAAAAGATTAGAGGAACTGAATTTTTTCTCTCGAGAAGAGGAGATTAAGGGGGATATGATCAACATGTATAAATATATAAGGGGCACTCTTTACCCCTAGAGGAAAATAGATTTAATCTCCAAATACGGAAAGGTTTCTTTACAGTAATGCCGTGTACACACGATCGGATTTTCAGTTGGAAAAACCTTGTATGGTTTTTCCGACGGAATTACGCTCAAGCTTGGCTTGCATACACACGGTCACACAAACGTTCTCTGAACTTTCGTCAGTCAAGAACGCAGTGACGTACACTACGACGAGCAGAGAAAATGAAGTTCAATGCGTTCGAGCATGCATCAACATTTTTTTTGAGCATGTGTTGGAATTTTGGTTGAACGAAGTGTCTTTTTTCAACCTGATTAACTATGTAACTATGTATACCTGTTCCTGTGATCTCTGCTTGATTCCTGTGTTTCACCCGGCTCAACCTGACCTAGTCTTGCCTTAAGACTTTGTTATATCTCTCATCTGCCTGATATCCTTTTGCCAACCTCTGAATGTAACTTGACCATTTTCTGCCTGCAGTTTATGCTTGTTTCTGATTATCTGTTCTCTGATTATCCTTTGCTCATCTGGCTTGTCTGACCCTGCATGCAGTTATCCATCTGTCCTGCTCTGCATGATGTCTGGTGACGCTGGTCCTCCATCCGCTGTGTGTCTGCATCTACTGTTCTTGCTGTAATCTGCTGATTCAGCTTTCCAGCTCAACTCTGGTGACACACCTTCACACACCTCTGTAACCAACGGAACATCTGGCAGGCACTTTTACCTCACCATGCTCTCGTAGCCACTGTCGCAACAGCAGTGGTCCTTGAGCCAGGGCTATACGAGAGGTCTCCCTTTACATGTCCGACTCTGCCACAAGGTTAGCGACACAGAGCGTTTTGCTTTTAGGTCAAAAAGTAACATTTTGGTCTCATCGGACCAGATCACCTTATTCCACATGTTTGCTGTGTCCCCCACATGGCTTCTCGCAAACTGCAAACGGGACTGCTTATGGCTCCCTTTAAACAATGGATTTCTTCTCGACACTCTTCCATAAAGGCCAGATTTGTGGATAGCAGGAATAATAGTTGTCCTGTGGACAGATTCTCCCACCTAAATTTTGGATCTCTGCAGCTTCTCCAGAGTTACCATGGGCCTCTTGGCTGCTTCTCGGATTAATGCTCTCCTTGACTGGTCTGTCAGTTTAGGTGGATGGCCATGTCTTTGTAGGTTTGCAGTTGTGCCATACTCTTTCCATTTTCAGATGAAGGATTGAACAGTGCTCCGTGAGATGTTCAAAGCTTGGCATATTTTTTTTATAACCTAACCATGCTTTAACCACTTCCCACCCGCCCGATGAGTTTTTATGGCCACAATGTGGCTCTAAAATTCCGGGAGGCTGTCTATATACGGCCTCCGGCCTCCAGCCAATGTGGGGCGCACGAGCGCTGGCACATGCGCACGCCCACTGTGTCACTCAGGTGCCGATGCGCGTGCCTGGTGGCCACGATGTCCACCAGGCACCCGCGATCAGCAGTCACAGAGACAGGGACATTAATCTCTGTGTGTAAACACAGAGATCCACATCCTGTCAGGGAGAGGAGACCGATGATGTGTCCCTTGTATATAGGGATAACCATCGGTCACCTCCCCTAGTCAGTCCCCTCCCCCCACAGTAAGAATAACCTAGCAGGGCACACATTAACCCCTTCATCCTCCTAGTGTTAAGCCCTTCCCTGCCAGTCACATTTATACAGTAATCAGTGCATATTTATAGCACTGTTCACTGTATAAATGTGAATGGTCCCAAAAATGTGTCAAAAGTGTCCGGTGCGTCTGCCGTAATATCGCAGTCCTGGCAAAAATCACAGATCGCCACCATTACTAGTAAAAAAAATAATAATAAAAAAAAATGTCCTAATTCTATCCCCTATTTTGTAGGCACTATATTGTTTGTGCAAACCAATCACTATACACTTATTGCAATATATATATATATATATTTTTATTGGATATTTATTATAGCAAAAAGTAAAAAAATGTTTTTTTTTTTTCAAAATTTAGATGAGATGCAGAGATGATCAAATACCACCAAAAGAAAGCTCTATTTGTGGGGAAAAAAAGGACGTCAATTTTGTTTGGGAGCCAAGTCGCATGTCCGCGCAATTGTCATTCAAAGTGTGACAGTGCTGAAAGCTGAAATTTTGCCTGGGCAGGAAGGGGATATATGTGCCCAGTAAGCAAGTGGTTAAACCTCGCCACAACTTTATCCTTGACCTGTCTTGGGTGTTCCTTGGCTTTCATTATACTGTTTGTTTACTAAGGTTCTCCAACAAACCCGAGGGCTTTTGCAGAATAGCTGTATTTATACTGAGATAAATTACACAAAGGTGGACTCTGTTTACTAATTAGGTGACTTCTGAAGGCAATTCCACTAGATTTTAGTTAGGGATATCAGAGTAAGGGGGGACTGAATACAAATGTACACCACATTAGATATTTATTTGTATAAAAAAAAAAATTAAAACCATTTTTTTTATTTTCCTTCCACTTCACAATTACTGTATGTGCCACGTTGTGTTGGTGTATCACATAAATTCCCAATAAAAGACATTTACATTTTTGGTTGTAACATGACAAAATGTGGAACATTTCATGGGGTATGAATACTTTTTCAAGGCACTGTATGTATTCATGTACAAACTTTATCCTAACACCCCTTTAACACAGAAGCTTCCATAAAGCGGGATCCACATGCTTAGGGGTATCAGAGTAAAGGGGGCTGAATACAAATGCATGCCACACTTTTCAGATATTTATAAAAAAAATCCTTCCTTGCACTGGTAGGCACAAATGAGGCGGCAGTAGCTCTCCATGATCGGAGCCGATGTCCCTCTGACAGATGGCGGTGATCGCCTTTTTTTTCTCCTCGTGCGGTCAGCATGAAGAAAAAAATTGCCGATTATCAGCTATTGTTTGGCAGCTGATCACGTGGTGAGGGGTCGGGACCGGCCCCTTACTCTGATCTATGATGAGCCGAATTTCGTCGATTCGCTGATCACAGAGTGTACCATGTGCGCCACATGGGTGCGCAGGCAGCTCATGTCCGGGAGGACGAACATGGATGCCCTCCTGGCAGTTTAGGCCCGCGCTGTAGCTGTCTTTTGGCTATAGCGTGGGCAAGAATAGGTAACAACTAATGGATGAATGGAACATGGAAAATATACCCCAATATACCACATGATTTATTAAAGCGGAGTTCCACCCAGAAGTGGAATTTCCGCTTTAAGCACTCCTCGCCCCCGTACATGCCAAATTTGGCATGTCATTTTTTTGGAGGGGTGTAGGGGCTTCGGTAGGAGTGGGACTTCCTGTCCCACTTTCTCCTTCCGCCCAGGGAACACCTCTGCAACTTCTCCTCTTGCCTTAGGCGGCCTCTCCCCTTAGGCGATCTCCTCTCCCAGGATATCGCCTGTCCACTCAGGGAGCGCAGCGCCGCTCACGCATGCGCACTGCGTGCCAGGCCCTGAAGCCGAAAGCTGTCACGGCCGGGTGCCCACAGAGTGAATGGAGGCGCCAGCTACAGGTGGCCGCATCACTGCACTGTGGAGCAGGTAAGTGTCTGTTTATTAAAAGTCAGCAGCTACACTTTTTGTAGCTGCTAACTTTTAATAAGCCTAAAAAGGCTGGAACTCCCCTTTAACTCCATAACAAATTTGTTTTACTAAAACATAAAGTAGAATTTTGGGCTAAAACTATATAATCTTAAAACCCCCGCACCCCCCTTCTAACACCTACACTAACTACCCTGCAGAAGAAATGCATATACTTACAGTAATACCTATTCTCAGGGTGCTCCAGTCTGTCACATGATCAGCTTTTCTCTCAACTGGCGGCAGCTTAAGGGGAGAGTAGGAGGTGGCAAAAATTGATGGCCAATAGTAAGTCTATGGGTGATGTCACCACTCAGGCATTCCAACTTGTTGCAGCGCCCTCTTCTATCCCTTGTAGCTGGTGCTGGTAGACACAGGGGAGATTAAATGACTGAACTAGAGCACCCTGAGAATAGGCAAGTATACACATCTTCTACAGCAGTGGTTATCAACCCTGTCCTCAGGGCCCACTAACAGGCCAGGTTTGCAAGATACCGTATTTATCGGGGTATTGCACGCTCCCGCGTATAGCGCGCACCCCTAATGTGCACCCGAAATTCCTGTAAAAAAAACATTTTAGTACTTACAGTTTTGGTGTCTTGCGCGATGTCCATCGGCGGCCTTGTCCGGTCTGGCGTCCGTCTTCGGTGTCCTCCCGGCTTCTCCAGCACTGTCTCGAGTGGAATCCCCGCTTCCCGCGCTCAGTTTGAACGCCTCCGCCGACATATACCGAGTGCAGTACACTCGGGTACATTCGGCAAGGCTCGGCTTCGCTCGTGCTCACGCTCTGTGACGTTTATGCATGAGCACGAGCGAAGCCGAGCCTTGCTGAATGTACCCGAGTGTACTGCACTCGGTATATGTCGGCGGCTCAGTTCAAACGGAGTGCGGGAAGCAGGATATCGGCGTATATCGCGCACCCACGATTTTCCTCTTATTTTAAGAGGAAAAAAGTGTGCGGTATACGCCGATAAATACGGTAACTGAAATACATCACAGGTGATATCATTTGCTGCTCAGCAATTGCAGTATTTTAGTCTGCATCATGACATTTGTATGCTATGGTCATTGTGATTATTTTTTCTTAACCACTTCAATACCGCACCCCATCATATGACGTCCAAAAAGGGGATCTCTTATCCCGGGTGGACGTCATATGACGTCCTGTACTTTAGGTGCAGGCATCATTCAGATATCACCGCACAGAGGCATCATTCAGATATCATTTTGTTCCGGCGGTGATCCTGCGCACCATAGGAATGATCATAGCAGCGGTTCCGCCGCTTGAACATTTTTATAGGTGATGGGAGGGGACATCCCCCCTCCCCGCCGCCATCCGGTGCTTCTCTGGGCTCTCCCGTGCCATCGGGGGCACGGAGAGATGATCGCCATGTGCCGGATGGGAGGCATTGAGATGACTGGTGACCAGATGGTCACCAGTCATCTCTATGACCAACGAAGGCCAGGGCGCGATGTGATGACGTCACGCCCAGGTACCCGTATGTAAACAAACCGCAATTGTGGCTAGTAAGAATGAGATCTGTGAATTTTTTTAAAAAATCTCATTCTTTCCAGCCTGGAGGAGAGATGTGGGATGTAGTCACACACTATTCCTATTACAAGTGATGTTTATATTCCTTGTAATAGGAATAAAAGCGATCGGAAAAAAAAGTGTAAAAAATAAATGAATAAGTAAAAAAATTAAAATAAAATAAAAACGCCCCTGTCCCCGGTAGCTCGTGCTCAGAAGCGAACGCACAAGTCCCGCCCACGTATGTAAGCGTCGTTCAAACCACACATGTGAGGTGTCGCCGCATGCGTTAGAGCGTGTGCAACAATTCTAGCACTAGACCTCCTCTGTAACTCTAAACTGGTAACCTGAAAAAATGTTAAAGCGTCGTCTATGGAGATTTTTAAGTAACAAGGTTTGGCGCCATTCTGTGAGTGTGCGCAAATTTTAAAGCATGACATGTTAGGTATCTATTTACTCAGCCTAAAACATCATCTTTCATACTTTACAAAAAAAAATGGGCTAACTTTACTGTTTTGTTATTTTTTTATTTATGAAACCATTTATTTTACAAAATAAGGCGTTTGAAAAATTATTGCGCAAAACGTGCAAAATAAAAAGTTGCAATGACTGTCATTTTATTCCCTAGGGTGTCTGCTACAAAAACAACATATAATGTTTGGAGGTTCTGAGTAATTTTCTAGCAAAAGAATGATGATTTGTACATGTAGGAAAGAAGTGCCAGAATAGGCCCGATATGGAGGTGAGTATTAAAGACCTATATTGAAGCGGTTAAATGCCTTGCATAAATATTCATTAAATTATATATTTAAATTCCCTTTATTGGGTTTAGGGGTTTTTCTACCACAAGTGAAGATTAATCCAGTATACTAATTATTATTTTTTTCTAGATATAGTGCTTCTGGAAGAATGGTCAAACATTCCCATAGACACACTTTAGACCTTGTGGACAGCCTTCCCAGAAATAGTTGAAGCTGTTATAGCTGCAAAGGGTGGGCCAACTCAATGTTGAACCCTACGGACTAAGACTGGGATGCCATTAAAGGAGTTGTAAATTAAAAAATTATTTTGCTGAAATGACTGTTTACAGGGTATAGAGACATAATAGTTAACTGATTCCTTTTAAAAACGATTAAAAATTGATAAAAATCAATCATATAATGTACCTCTAGTTTCGTTTTTGCATGTTTCCTGCCTCTCTGCCTTACAGAGCATACAGAGCCAATACAGTTCAGTGATGGTTTGGAACATGAAACTGATTGGTGCTGAGGGGTTTTAGACACACAGTAATCACACCTCCTTGATTAGTGATCACAGAGAGAAAGCTCCCAGCACTGTGGTCATCAGGAAACAGACAACCAGGGAGTGTGGAGATCAGAGAAGAATTACAGCAACTTGAGAGCAAAAACTAACAATGAGGACATGAAAACAGCACTGCATTACGGTAAAGGAAGCTATTAAGATAAAAAAAATTCCTTTACAAACCCTTTAAAGTTCATGTGCGTGTAAAGACAGGCGCCACAACACTTTTGGTAATATCATGTATACTGTATACGTGTGTGTGTATGTATATATATATATATATATATATATATATATATATATATATATATATATATATATATATATTAGGGTTGTCCCGATACCGATACTAGTATCGGGACCGATACCAAGCATTTGCCAGAGTATTTGTACTCGGGCAAATGCTCCCGATGCTTTACCCGATACTTGTACTGTCAGCGGTGATCAGTGCATGGGGAAGTTCCAAGCACCGATCAGCGCTGATTTTAAAGCAGCTGAAAGCCGCTGTGTATCCCGTGTATGCCGCCGTGTATCCTGTGCATGCTGTCGTGTATCCCGTGCATGCCGCCGTGTATCCCGTTGTGTATCCCGTGTATGCCGCCGTGTATCCCGTGTATGCCGCCGTGTATCCCGCCGTGTATCCCGTGTATGCCGCCGTGCATCCCGTGTATACCGCCGTGCATCCCGCCGTGTATCCCTTCCGTGCCTCTCCTCCACCCCCTGGAATTGTCAGGATGTAGAGCGGGGTAGGAGCCGGTAAATCCGGCTCCTTACTGCTCCGAATGGACAGTCAGTGATCACTGACTGTCCATTCACATAACTGAAACATTGTAATCTGTGATTATAAATGTTTCAGTTTATGAATGAAGAGAAGACGCTGATGCTGCTGAGAAAGGGACAGGGAACATGTGTCCCTAGTCCCTTTCTCTGTCTCTGTCTCAAAGGGATAATGTCAGAGGTCTAAGACCCCTGATATCTCACCAAAGCCCCCCTAACAGGGCTGAAAAAAAATAAAAATAAATAAAGATTAAAAAGAACAAAAGAATACAAAAAAATGATTGTAATATGATAAATAAAAAAAATAAACCATACTGACACATGTGCCGCTGTCACATGAGATAAAAAAAAGTATCGTTATTCGGTATCGGCGAGTACTTGAAAAAAAAGGTATCAGTACTTGTACTCAGTCTTAAAAAAGTGGTATCGGGACAACCCTTAAATATATATATATATATCTATATTATATAGATATATATATATATATATACACATACATACATACACATATATAGATCTATATACACACAAACAGATATCATTGAGAGACAGAAAGGGGAATTTATTTATAAATGTATTTATTTGTATCCGATGAACCTTCACCTGTTTTTGATTGGACTTTCGGCCTTAATGATGAAATGTCCTTTCATACTTCAACGTTCTTAGCAGGGTGAGTGTTATTTGTTGACCATTCTGATTCTATGTTCTAAATGACAGCATTAACTGTTTATGCATAATTGAATGCCCAGTGTTTATTAAATTGTATCTGTCGATAAATATTTTATACTGCCCTTCCCCTATCAGCTGCAAGCTTTTGAGCTCCATCCTTTGAGATTGCCTTTGAGAATCCAGCTCCCTCATGCCTCATCGCTATCTATCTACCTCATCTAATGATAAGCATTCAACTTATATGACATGATATCCATTTCAAATGTGGTCTATGTGCATGTTCATTATGCATTTTGAAAGCACATTGTGTCAGCAATTATTTTTGCTGTACTAGCTATACATCGTTATTGCTTATTTTTGATAGCTTCCACACTCACCCAGGAAATTTCCCTTCCGGGCCTTGAGATGTTCTACTGGTTTGTGTCAGCCTCATGTTGGTAAGCTTCATATGTCCATATTGTTTGAGGATACATCTAAAGCAGTGGTTCTCAACCTGGGGGTCGGGACCCCCAGGGGGGTCAAATGATTATTTGCCAGGGGTCACCAAATCCTGGGCTGTTCCTGAAGCCCGTACTATTCTCCCAGCCTATTCGCAGCTGCCCAGCAGGGCTGTCCCTGAAGCCTGTGGAAGCCCAGCTAGGCTGTTTCTGGAGCCCGCAGTCCCCCACAGCCTCTTCACAGCCGCCCATTCAGTTCATGGGTGGGGGGGGGGGGGGGCAGAGACTAGAGGTCAGCTGACTGGTGAGAAATGTGAAGTGGGAGGGGCTGGAGGAGACCCCATCTCCTGATTTCATCATAGGTGTCACTGCTGCGAGACACCACAGAGCTGGAGATACAGTGAAGCTGGAGACACAGTAACAGCAATGCCACTCATCCCAACTCCCCGCCAGCACTGCCACTCATCCCACCCCCCCCCCCAACCAAGAAGAGAAGGAATACAAATAGAGAATACATAGAAGGGAGAGGAAAAGAGGGGGGGACAAAGAAAAAGGGAGAGAAAGATTAAGAGAAAGAGCTAGAAAGACAGCTAGAGAGAGGGATGGGAAAAAAATTAGGCTATAGAGAGATAAAAGGGAAAGAAAGATGAACAGAGAGAGAGAGAGAGAGAGAGAGAGAGACAGAGAGACAGAGAGAGAGAGAGAGAGAGAGAGAGAGAGAGAGAGAGAGAGAGAGAGAGTAGTACATCGCAAAATGTAACATAAGGGGTTTTAATACTGTACAAGTGGAAAGGACTCAGGGAGCACTACATTTCCGTGGGTTAGGGACGCAAATTACTGTATTTATTGGCGTATAACACTCACTTTTTTTACCGTAAAAAAAATAGAGGGTAAACTGTGCCTGCGTATTATACGCAGGGGGCTGTGGAAAGTTTTCTTCCTAAAACTTCACCCTTAAAGTTAGGGTATGTGTTATACGCTTGTGCGTGTTATACGCCGATAAATACGGTACATGTCTTGCCTTGGGTGCTGACAAGCCACGCTACGAAAATCATTTTACTGTTAGGGGGTCCCCACAACTTGGAAAATTTTATTAGGGGTCACGGCACTAGAAGGTTGAGAACCACAGATCTAAAGGGTTAAATCTAAGTATAGATATTATAGCCTTGGGTTGCCTGATTTATGGATTGGTTCACTTCTGCAACAGTCGGAGTTGGGTTCCATTTTGTCCAAATTTTTGCAACTATCAATGTATATACCTGACTTTATTGTTTTGAAGTTTGCTTATATATACACACACGTTCCGCTCCGTGTGAAAGGAGCCTTAAAGGCAATTTTAATTATGTTTTGTCTTAATAAAATGTATACTTTTTATACTCCTGTGTATGTGAATCTCTACTGTACCATGAAAGTCCAAAGTTGCCTCAAATTTGTTGCCTATTGTCTCCATAATATTTATTTTATATATATATATATAAATTTGCTGTCCCCTCAAAATAACACACAGCCATTAACGACTTCAGATCCGCACTATAACTGAAAGACGGCTGCAGCGTGGACCTAGTTTGCAAGGAGGGCGTCCATGGACGTCCTCCCGTGCCTATCAGTGCCACCCATCAGTGCTGCCTTATCTGTGCCCATTAGTAGCACCTTTTCTGTGCCCATCAGTCCTGCCTTATCTGTCCTCATCAGTGCCGCCTTATCTGTGCCTATTAGTGCAGCCTATCAGTGCCCACCATTGCAGCCTCATCAGCGCATATCAATGAAGGAGAAAAATTACCAATTTGCAAAATGTTATAACAAACTATAAAACATGATTTTTTTATGTTTTTTTCCATATTTTTTTGTATGTTTGGCAAAAAATAAAAACCCCAGCAGTGATTAAATACCCCCAAAAGAAAGCTCTATTTGTGTGAAAAAAAGATAAAAACTTAATTTGGGTACATCGTTGTATGACCACACAATTGTCATTCAAAGTGCGTCAGCGCTGAAAGCTGAAAATTGGTCTGGGCAGGAGGGGGGTTTAAGTGCCCAGTAAGAAAGTGGTTAATGTCCACACCGCTGGCAACAAAAGTGAGTACACCCCTAGGTGAAAATGTCCAAATTGGATCCAAAGTGTGAATATTTTGTGTGGCCACCGTTATTTTCCAGCACTTCCTTAACCCTCTTGGGCATGAAGTTCACCAGAGCTTCACAGGTTTAACTCCTCAGTTTAATACACTATTGATGCTCCCATACTCCCCTTTCTTAAAATCCTTTTTTTTTCCTAACAAAGAACTCATATTTAACCAATTGTCACCCGCACACAGTACATTTACTGCGGGCGAGCGGCAGCTACAGGCTAAGCGACAACGTACATGTAGTTCGCCGCCTGTTTCTAGGTGTGCATACATGCACCCCCTGCACAAGTTTGTTAGCAGGT
This sequence comes from Rana kukunoris, assembly GCA_029574335.1. Classification (NCBI taxonomy): domain Eukaryota; kingdom Metazoa; phylum Chordata; class Amphibia; order Anura; family Ranidae; genus Rana; species Rana kukunoris. The sequence continues at coordinate 453,862,692 of CM056052.1, read as the reverse complement.
TTCAGCCAGTGATTTTGGCTCTATACCTGCTGATTGGCTGTGGCCAATAACAGCACAGGGTTCAGTGTTTACAAACGCATAGTACTCTGTACAAACACAGCGATCTGGCTTTCTCTTCTCCCTGAATTCAACTCTGAAGGAGAATAAGTAGCCAGATCTGTGAGTAAAAGCAACACACATTACATTTCTTAAGGCCCGTACACATGATCAGATATTCTGACAACAATTGTGTGATGGCAGGGATAGCAAAAAAATGCACTGGTCATCAAGGGGGTAAAACTTTCTGGAGGTCGAGTGGCTAAACTATGCCTTAAGGCTGCTTTCATACTGGGCCAGCAGGTACGTTAGTGGTAAAGCGCTGCTAGCTTTAGCAGGCATTTACCGCTGTTTAAGAGGCACATTTTGGCCACTAGCGGGGCGCTTTTAACCCCCAAGTTTGAGTTAAAGACGCCCGTGTTGCAGCTCTTCTGAAGTGCTTTTCAGGTGCTTTGGAAGCACTGGTCATTCATTCCAATGAGCATGGGTGGTGTAGGAGTGCTGTATACAGTGCTCCTACACCGTCACAAAGATGCTGCTTGCAGGATTTTTTTTCCGTCCCGCAAGCGCACCACCCCAGTGTGAAAGCACTCAGGCACTATTTTTTGTGCTAAAATGCCTGAAAACTGCCTCAGTGTGAAAGTACCCCCTAAATGTACACATATTTGTTTACATTACTTATTTTGTGCTGTGAAAATGTAAGCCCTGTGTAACGGTCACCACCGTTTACGACCTTCCATCCAACCACAACAAACTTATCCGACACACTGCGACAATCCTGCATACATGATCCATTCCATTTCCCATAATCAAGACGAGACACAAGCTCTGTACTTGTTTCCAAATGAATGAACGCTTTATTGGTTTCTTAGCTTGCTTATATATCTAGTACAGCATGTTAAAGTTAATCACAGGACAATGCAATCTCCACCCCCCTATTTACACACTGGGGCTAATTCTCTAGCAGACATTTCGGCACCAATACTGACGAGATCTATCACATTCCTTTATCAATAGAATTTAAACAAAATACAATTGCCATGCTAATTCAATACATCTGAAGAGAGACGTTAACACAGGGCTTTAAACAGTTTTATCACACAATGAAAAGGTCTTTCAGAAGCTGATGCAATTAACACCTTTCAACAGAATGTGTCCACACATTGAAGAGCCAACCTCACTTAACATTTCAATAGCTGGAGCCAAGCGTTGAAGAGTCATTCTTTTGACTGGTAGAGTCAACATGAACCACTTGTAATATTCCAGTATCCTGCAATATGAAGTATCAATAATGTCCCATCTCATGTAATACATGAAGTATGATTTTTTTAGCCACCCTACAACCAAAAGGCACAGGGTGGACTTAGACCCAGGAGTTATTAGTGCCGCTGGCACAAGAGTATCTCTCATCCTTCCAAAGTCTCTGGTTGTCACGGTTCATACTGTTACACCCTGTTCAGACTGATGGACTTGTCATGCGATTTGACAGTTTAAAATCGAAGTTGCACCCTATAAAGCCGGTCAAATTGCTATGACTCTGATTTGAAAACAGTTCCTGTACTATTTTTGGCAATTTCATGTTGGACTTGCATAGACATCTGTGCATGAAGTCGCACAGATTTTAGCAAGTCGCACATTAAATCACACTGACCGATGGCTCTGAAATTGTGATGCAATAATAAAAATACATTATGGGCCAGATTCACAAAAACTTGCGTATCTTTAGGCGGGCGTAGTGCATCTCATATGCGCTACGCCGCCGTAACTCAGAGTGGCTCGTATGGTATCCACAAAGCACTTGCTCCCATATGTGCGCCGGCGTAGCGTAAATCGGCCAGCGTAAGCCGGCATAAATCAAAGTAGGCAGGTAGGGGGCGTGTTGTATTTAAATGAAGCGTGACCCCATGTAGATGCATGGCCGAACGAACGGCGCATGCGCCGTCCGTGGATGTATCCCAGTGCGCATGCATCGGATAGAATGCCTAAGATACGTCGAACACTGCCTACGACATGAACGTAACTTACGCACATCCCTATTTGCGTGCGACTTACGCAAACGATGTAAAATTCGACGCTGTTCTGACATCCATACGTTAACATGACTTACCCCTGCTTTATGAGGGGTAAAGTTACGACGGTCGTACGACTTACATAAAAAGCGTATATTGATACGCCAGGCGCAAGTACGTTCGTGGATCGGCGTATCAAGCTCATTTACATATTCAACGCGGAAATCTACGGAAGCGCCACCTAGCGGCCAGCGGAAATCTGCAGCCTAGATACAACGGCGTACTAATACTTACATCGGTCGGATTTACACAACATTCAGGCGTATCTGCCTTTGTGGATAAAGAAAAAACATACGACGGCGCATCTTTAAACTTACGCGGCGTATCAATAGATACGCCGGCGTAAAGTCTTTGTGGATCTGGCCCTTTGAGTTTGCAGTACAGTGATATATCCCATCTTAAAATTAATACCCCAAGCAGGATTTCATGAATAGATTTAAAACAGCTGAGGCTATAATTAAGATATTTGTGAACATGAGAGATGCGGCATTTAAGCCTTTATTTGTTCTCTTTGGGGTCCAGAATACATTATTAAGATGTGGAATTTTGATGGAAAACCTCTTAATTCCTGTAGATATTATGCAAGTCATAGCAATCATTTTGCATGTAGCTTTAAATTAAGCTGCTTTTACAATGAGTTAATAACAGTAATCATACTTCCTGTCTTGTTTTTCTGGCTAGAAATTATAAGATGTTATCACATTGTGTGTCTCCTAACAAACCCTGTCTGTTGTATGTTAATTATCTAAAATAGCCTAATCCTTTGTAAGCTTAATGTGAAAGAATGCGTGTTTGTCAAATGGGCACACTCAACTGAAATTATTTACTAATGCAGATACTGAAGAGCCCACTCTTTCTATCAAAGTAAACTTTAATTAAAATTCTTTTGACAAAGAAGCAAAAGATATATATGTTTGTGTTCAGCTGAAACTATAGACAAAGCTGATCTTGTGTTATCTTTCTTTGAAGACTTTAGTAACAATTCCTTATTCTGGATAATAGCCAAATAAAATTGACCAGTCCGTTTAGGAATGCTTAAAAAGACAGGGTGTGTTATCTGAAAATTGTGTTGTAACATACTGTATGGACATTGAAAAGTTTAAAGTGATTGTAAAAAAAATTTTTTTAAAACAAAGAGGTTATACTTACCTGCTCTGTGCAGTGGTTTTGCACAGAGCAGCCTGGATCCTCCTCTTCTTGGGTGCCTCTTTGCTGCTCCTGGCCATTCCCTCCTGTCGAGTGCACCCATAGCAAACAGCTTGCTATGGGGGCACCTGAGCCGCGCTGCAGCTCCGTGAGTCCATTCAGACACGGAGCTGCTGTTTCGCCCCCACCCCCTCTCTCTCCTGATTGGCTAACTGGCTTTGATAAACAGCGGGAGCCAATGATACAACGCTACTGTATCTCAGCTAATAAGAAAGGAAAGGAGAGTGCCAGATGGACAAGGGACTCATGGACATCGCCGGATAGAGACAGAGCTTAGGTAAGTATTAGGGGGGGGGGGGCTTGCTACACAAAGTAGGCTTTTTATCTTAGAATGCATTAAGATAAAAAAACGTATGACTTTACAACTCCTTTAAGTGGATTTGTCTACACATATTCAGTAATGAGGTCCCATTGCTGGGTTCGTAACCACATAAGGACAGGAAGATTTTTCCCCTTAATGACCAGGCGATTTCTCACGATACAGTACTTTAATTGACAATTACGTGGTGATGCACTGCTGTACCCAAACAAAATTGACCTCATTATTTTCCCATAAATAGAGCTTTCGTTTGGTGGTATTTGATGACCTCTGCAGTTTTATTTTTTTGTGCTATAAACAAAAACAAAAAAAAACACAATGGGCCAGATTCACAAAGCACTTACGCCGGAGTATCTCGAGATGTGCCGTCTAAGTCTAAATTTGCTCCGGAAATTTTTTTGCACCGTACCCACAGAACTAGATACGCACCAAAATGGGCTACTCCCGACCGGCCTAACTTGCCTACGCCTGCACATCCTAGGTGCACATTTACTCCGTCCACACCATTGATTTCCTATGCAAATATGCAAATGAGGGAGATACGCCGATCCACAAAAGTAAGTTTGTGTGGTGCAGTCTACACGATGTGCTTATCAGCTGCACGGAAAGTCTAAAATTAGACCATATAAAAGCAGGTTTAAAATTAGACAATCCGTCTACACGTCAGCTAAAGCAACACCGTTAGGGACGAGCTGAGCACCCACACTTGCAGGACAACAATCTATATGCCAACATGCAGAGCTGCCATCAGGGGGGTACAGGAATTACACCTGTCAGGGGCCCGGGGGTCCCCAGGGGCCCGGATGGGAACCCCCTCTTTGTTTATTTTTTATTTTTATATAAAACATTTTTTTTTTGATATTTTTATTTTATTTTTTATTAAAGGGCCCCGAGGTCCCTGGATGGCTACCCCCCCTTTTTTTATATGTATTTTTCTTTATTTCTTCTAAGCCCCCCCCCGCTTCTCAATTTGCAGCAGCGCCCCCGCTTCTCAATTTCAGGCGGCAGCACCCCCCCCCCCCAGTTCTTTGCTCCAGGGGGCCCATGCCTGAAGCTGTGTAAGGGGCCCCATAATTCCTGATGGCGGCCCTGCCAACATGCCAGGGGCATCCTTGCTCATAGCTATACTACTGACTTTAGATGAGCACAGAAGGAGGAGGGCACGGGAGAGGATATACCGCACACGCATACACATCTTTGGCATGAGTGATTCTGAGGTGTATCGCATCTTCAGATTCACCCCTCATGCCATCCTGGAATTAACCACAACCTTGCAAGAGGACATCACCAGCCCAACACATTGCTCACATGCAGTGCAGCCACTGGTCAAGGTCCTGGCAACACTCCATTTCCTTGCCAGTGGCTCTTTTCAGTGTACAAGTGGAGTGGTGGCAGGAATGTCACCCCCACATTCAAAAATCATTCACAAAAAAAAAAAAAAAAAAAGCCCAGCAACAAAAAAAAATGCCCAGCAAAAAAAACCACAGCAATAAAAATAAAAAATAAAAAAAAACACTCTCCAAATCACTCTCCAAAAATCTCAAAGACACGTCACAAACCAACAAACACAGAACAAAAGAACCTTGCTGTAGGAAGGGAAAAAAATTGGATGTACTTTTGCAATGGAAGGGCGTTTCTCTCGGTCTATTTAAGCACTGTGCATAGCTCACTAAGTCTGACGGGCCTAGTTCCTATCTAACTGATTGCGCCGTGAGCATGCTCAGAGAGGTGCTGACCATAGTCTGCTTCATGTGCACATGCCCAGTCTGGCCGGCCCTTCATTTGCATGGGGTTACGGCTCATTTCAATGGAACACGCCCACGTCCTTCCCACTTTGAATTACACCGCCTTACGCCTCGGAATTTACATTGCACCGGTGCAAATTTGGACGAAAATACTACGAGGATACGGCACTTGCGCCTCGAAATTAAGCCGGTCTAACTTAAAGGAATTGCACTACGCCTGTCCAAAAATGTGCCGATGTAGGTGAATCTGGCCCAATATTTTTTACTTTTTGCGATAATAAATATCCAAAAAATGTCTTCATCAGTTTAGGCCAATACGTATTCTTCTACATATTTTTGGTAAAAAAAATATTGCAATAATCGTATATATATTGATTGGTTTGTGCAAAAGTTATAGCATTTACAAAATAGGGGATATATTTATGGCATTTTTATTATTATTTTTTTTTTACTAGTGATCAGCTTTTTTTTTGCGGGACTGTAACATTGCGGCGGACTGATGGGACACTTCTGACACTTTTTTGGGATCATTGACATTTTATACAGCGATCAGAGCTAAAAAATAGCAGCTGATTACTGTATAAATGTCACTGGCAGGGAAGGTGTTAACACTAGGGAGCGATCAAGGGGTTAAGTGTTCCTTAGGGAGGGGTTTCTAACTGTGGGGGGAGTGTACTGACAGTAAGTAGAGAGAGATCGCTGTTCTGGATTACTAGGAACAGCAGATCTCTCTTACCTCCCCTGACAGAACGGGGATCTGTCCGTTTACATTGACAGATCCCCGTTCTGACTCCCTTAGAAGCGATCCAAGGTGGCCGTCTGGAATCGCAGGCTGCCGGTCACGCTCATTGCCTCGTAAGTCGCGCTGTGAGCGTGTGCTCCCCCTATACCACTTAAAGCGGCTACGGTGATTCGCGAAGGGGAGCCAACCCGCTGTGTAACAACGACGGATGATCGACAACTAGTTAAAATGGTTGTAACTCTAAAAAATAAATAAAAACATGCTCCTGTCCCTTTAAGGCATGAGATATAGCACAGTGCTTTTGCCATGTTAATTTCCCTTTCTAGGTTGTACAATACCTGGCTGATCCTGCCTATTCTTGTCTTCCCCTCTGTAAATTGACCAGGTTTATAATGGCTGCTGATCTATGATATCATAGTCAGTTTACATGCCTCCGTCCAGCTATCTCCCCCTCTCCCAGTCAGTTCTGTAGTCTGTGTGAGAGCCAATCTTCTCCCCGCCCCTATAGCGCTTATAAAGTAAAGAAAGATGTATTAATTACTTTGGTCCTCTCTGTTTTAGGTTCCTGCTCAGTACAGTGTGTGTGTATGTGTGTGTGTTTTCCTAAAATGATAATGCTAAAAACCTTTGCAGAGCCCTGCTGTGCAGACATGTGACCTCCCTCTGCCAGCTTGCATTCATCAGAAGTAAATCTCAGCCCCTCCCAATGTACTTATTCGGGAAGGGAAGCAAAAGGAAGTCACATGACAGCACAGCAGGGCTCTGCAAAGAAGGTAGCATTATAATTTTAGAAAAACACAGATACTGTACGGAACAGGGATGTAAAACAGAGAGAATCAAAGTAATTAATACATGTGACTTTACAACCACTTTAACTTCATATAGTTATCTGTTGAGGTGCTAGACTATAGAAACATTAACTTCATATAGTTATCTGTTGAGGTGCTAGACTATAGAAACATGAAATAGGAAATATTTTCCTCTTTACGATCAGTTTACTTTCACTTTCTGCTGTTGAATGTTGTGTTGCATTATCCCCTACAATCAGCAGAGGGAGAACTATAGTCAGAAAACCATGTGGATTTCTATCCAGAATGCGAAGGATCATGGGATTTAAATTCCAGGAAGCAAGCCGTATTGTGGGGCTTATGGACCCTTTGTACTATAATTCCCAAGAGACACTGAGGCAACGAGGAGTGAAGATTAATTTTTGAGACTGTTACGATAGACTGTCTCTTAGCACTGAGGGAACCAACGAGTGCACATCTTCTGCACACTGACCACACTGCTGAGAGAGCAGACCAGTAGAGACACCCAAGGCCTCTCAGCACAGACTACATCTGCATCGTTGCTGCAGGGACACCAGACCATCCTGAATGAATGAATGAATGAAAAACGTATATAGCGCGGCGCATGCGAATTGAATCGCCTCTGGGCGCTTGTTGTTTCTGTCTCTCTGGTCACCAAAAGAGCAGAGTTTTTATCTGTCTTCTGAAGCTCAGGTAGTTTTCCTCCAGCCGAATGCTGGTTGGTAAAGCGTTCCATAGTTTGGGACCCTGGAAGGCAAACCTTCTTTCTCCTTTGGACTTGTATCTGACTTTGGGTATCTTGACCAAATTTTGGTCGGTGGATCGCAGAACGCGATTGGGATTGTGGGCTTCTATCTTTTCGCATAGATATTGGGGGGCCTTCCCATGGATGCACTTATGTGTCAGACAGAGTGTTTTAAAAACAATTCTGTCTTTTACTGGCAGCCAGTGAAGGGCTCTCAGTGAAGGTGAGATGGATTCCCAGGGTTTTTTCCCAGTCACAAGTCTGGCGGCCGTATTTTGAACGACTTGCAGACGAGCGATTTGGTACTTAGGGAGTCCAAGGTAAAGGGCATTTGCATAGTCCAATCTGGAGTTCACAATGTTCCCACCACGACTGCTACGTCTTCTTTGGGGATAAACGGAATAAGTTTGCGTAGTAGGCGCAGCAGATGGTGTGATCCGCTGACTACTGACCCTATTTGTGCGTCCATTGTCATGTAGGTATCAAAGATGACCCCAAGACTTTTGACTTTGGAGCTAGGGGAGATGATCTGGCCCAGAATGGGCGGGGGTGTCCAGGTTGTTGTCAGCTGATTCTTGCGACTGGCATGAAACAGAAGGAGTTCTGTTTTGGAGCTGTTGAGTTTAAGATAACTCTTGGTCATCCAGTTTTCTATCAAAGAGAGACAATTCTCTAAACTGGGATGATGATCCTTTTTATTGCAGTTGCGTGTCGTCTGCATATGAGTGATAAAGCAGTTGTTGACTACTGATGATTTCAAAGAGAGGGCGAAGATAAATGTTGAAGAGCACTGGTGACAGAGGTGAGCCTTGGGGGACTCCACATGATACCGTGCGTTTTTCAGAAATGAAAGGTCCTAATTTCACTGTTTGTGATCGGTTTTCCAAAAAAGAGGCGAACCATGATAGATCACTTTCTGCGACTCTGGCTACCTCAGCCAGCCGAGTCAGTAACAGTTTGTGATCTACCGTATCAAAGGCTGCGCTTAGGTCCAACAGAACCAGGAGACAAGATTCTCCTTCGTCTGCGGCCTCGAGAGCGTCGTCCCATATTTTGAGCAATGCTGTTTCCGTCCCGTGTCCAGGACGGAAACCTGATTGGAATGGATCAAGTAGGTTGTTGGTATCTAGATGCTGTTGCAGCTGTTGTACCACTACTTTCTCCATTATCTTGGATAGAACATTTAGGCCTGTTATGGGACGGCGGTGATTAGGGTCCTTGGGGTCTAGGGTGGGTTTCTTCAAGATGGGCTGGATTATGCCCTCTTTCAGCAAGGCGGGCACTATGCCTTCCTTAAATGACTGGTTTATGAGCTGCGTGATGGGTAGTGCCAAGATGTCGGCACATTCCTTCAGCAGCTTAGTGGGGATAATATCATTAGGCGATGTGCAGTTTCGCAAAGTACCGATGACATTTCTTGTGGCATCAACGGAGATGGGTTCCAGAGTGAACTTGGTTGATTGTGGAAGGTTCCTATGGGTATTCTGTGGTTGATTAAGGGGGTGGTTGCAAGGGGTATTATTTTGTCGAATGCTTTCCCGGATTCCCTCAATTTTATTGATGAAGAAATCCGACAATTCGTCGCAAAACTCTTGGGTATCTGAATTCAGGGCTTCAAGACAGCCTGGATTCATGGTCTGACTGACCAGCTTGAAGAGTTCGCGAGGGTGATTTAGGGCGCTATTGATAGCCTTAGAAAAATAATTTTTCTTGGCTTGGAAGATTTCTTTACGGTATTTCCTTGTTGTTGTCTTGTAGCTGATCAGATTCTCTGCTGACGCGCTTCTTTTCCACGCTGCTTCCACTCTTCTGCCCTCTTGCTTCAGTAGCGATAGCTGGTTGTTGAACCAGCCGGACTTGTTTTTCCGGATGTGGACTTTGCGTTTCGGTGCTACTAAGTCGGCAGTCTGCAGTAGCACTGTATTTATGGCATCCAATGTATCTGAGACTGTTCGGAGTGGTTGGAGTGTTTTTATTTTATTTCCTAAGGTAGATTTGAAGAGTTCCGAATGGAGCTTCTTCTGAGATCTAGTCCAGTGTGTTATCACTGGCTTAGGTGTTTTTATCAATGGGGGAATTTTGGAAATTATGAATTTAATTGCATGGTGATCTGTCCATGGCAATGATTCATTTTTCAAAATACTTATTTCCAGATTTTGTCTGAAAATTAGGTCGAGTGTGTGGCCTGAAGCATGTGTGGGGCCACATACTAGTTGTTGTAGTCCTAATCCTTCCAGGTAGTCAATACAGGCGTCGGCAATCGGATCCTGTGAGGAGTTGGCCCAGAGATTGAAGTCCCCGAGCAGCAAAAAATGTTTGCTGTTCAGGGTATAAGTGGAGATAAATTCCGTCAGTGATGCTAAAAACTGCGATTTTGGCCCGGGTGGCCTGTAGCAGAGTAGAATACGGATGGTCTCCTGGGGATTTGATTGCAGTTGTAGAGTAAGGGTTTCCATAAATGGAAGAGGATTTTGAAGGACTGGTTTAGTGATCGCAAGATGCGTCTTGTGGATCACCGCCAGGCCTCCTCCTCTTTGCCCTATTCTATTTTCCGTTATAATACGGTAGTTTTCTGGCACCAGTTCTCCTAGAATGGTGTTACAGTCGGCTGTAAGCCAGCTCTCTGTAATAAAGAGGCAGTCTAAATCGTATTGTAGTATGAAATCATGGATTTCCAGTCAGTGTTTTACTGCCGATCTTGTATTGATCAAAGCACATGATATGTGTTTGGGTTGGGATGGGTGACTGAGTTTTTTGACAGTCGATCGGTGATCGATTCTCAAGAGTTGCTCAGTTCTTAAGGACTTTTTGGTGACAGCTGGTAGTGTTGTGACAAATCGCCTCAGACCCCAAATGGTTTCTGCCGAGTATTGCAGATTAGCCATAGTAGCCCGTCGGCGGGGGGGGGGGGGGGGGGGCGGTGGTCGGATGGCAATGGAGGGAAGATTCACTGAATCCTCTCTCCTGGCTTTGGTCCAGAGGAAGGCAAAAAAACCCTGGGGCTTTTTAATATGTTAGCTATGTTAATGTGCTGGGTCAGGGAAAAAAATTCCTTCCTGATCCCTGAAAGGCGATCGGCAAAAAACCCTGGATCAAATTTGTGGTTAGTGAGGGGCAGGGGGTAGGAGATGTCTCTGTTGGAGGTGTACCAAGATGGCCGCTGGCCAGACACTGAGCCCAGGCTTGGGGGCTATCAGTGGGGTGGACTGGCAGCAGAAAGGCGGCTGGGTTAAAATCCTGAGGGTGGAGGGGGTTATCCAGGGGTGAGGGGGGTATGCTGGGCAGTCAGGGCGAAAAATTAGGGGAAATAGGAAATCGGTATAGAGCGCCGCTAGGCCGCGGACGAAGCCGCGGTCTTTCCTAAGACGCGGCTGCCGCGGACCTAGCATAGGCTGGCGCGGATCGTTTCAGAAGAGCAAAAAAAAATTAAAAAAAATCGGCGAGGGGTGAGGGATGTAGGCGGCAGGGAGAGGATGCCTCAATGGTGGACAGTGGAGGGGGTGTGGATGCCAGGACGGGGGGATTTTATTGTCTGCCTCCTGGGATCGGGTGCTGCGGCTTGTCCTGAAAAGGACGGCCGCCCACAGTGCCAGGGAGACAGGTAGAGCTAACCTTCCAAAGGAGGGGAGGAATGCTGGAGAGAGGCTGGAAACTGGAAGCTGGAGGGGAGGCCAGGTTCAGAAGCAGGCTGGAGCTGGAGCTGGGGGAGGGCTGGGCTGGGAAGAACCCTGCCTGCCTGTCTACCTGCTACGCCTGCCTGGAGCTATGACTCACACGTTCCTACTCCTAGGAACGAGCGCCGCTTGTAGCTCCTGCTGCTAATCCTCCTACCTCACTGACTCTACTTCCCACTGCTAAATCCCCGGATGAATTCTATGGACAGACTGTGGTGCTCTCTTTTGTACAGTTCACAGGCACCGGTGAGAGGACTCCCCATTGTTCACACGGCTAGCAGGAACTTAATGAAGGCAGGACATAATTACATTTAAAATATATATATATATATATATATAATTATTGGTATACAGGATTTATATAGCGCCAACAGTTTGCGCATCGCTTTAGAACATCGGGGAAGACAGTACAATTACAATACAAAACAGGAGGAATCAGAGGGCCCTGCTCGTTAGAGCTTACAATCCAACGATATCCAGACGTGATACGCGATATCATGGACTCGCCATATATAATAAAACAAAGTGCTCCAATAGTGCAGTATCGTTGTGAAAAATGTATTTCTATTAACCACTTGCTTACTGGGCACATATACCCCCCTCCTGCTCAGGTGAAATTTCAGCTTCCGGCACTGCGTCACTTTAACTGACAATTGTGCGGACGTGCGATGTGGCTCCCAAACAAATTGACGTCCTGTTTTCCCCACAAGTAGAGCTTTCTTTTGGTGGTATTTGATTGCCTGTGCGGTTTTTATTTTTTGCGCTATAAACAAAAAAGTGCGACAATTTTGAAAAAAAAATACAATATTTTTTACTTGTTGCTATAATAAATATCCTAATTAAAAAAAAAAAAAAAAAATGTTCTCAGTCTAGGGCTAGGCCGATGCGTATTCTTCTACATATTTTTGGTAAAAACAAAAAATCGCAATAAGCGACTGGTTTGCGCAAAAGTTATAGCGCTTACAAAATAGGGGACAGAATTATTATTTTTTATTATTTTTTTTTTACTAGAAATGGCGGCGATCTGCTATTTTTATTGGGACTGCGACGTTATGGCGGACACATCGGACACTTTTGACGCCATTCACATTTATACTGAGATCAGTGCTATAAATATGCACTAATTACTATATAAATGTGACTGGCATTGAAGGGGTTAACACTAGGGGGTGAGGAAGGAGTTAAATGTATTCCCTACATATTGTTCTAACTGTGGGGGTAGGGGGGGTGACCAATCTGTGTACCTATATACAAGGAACACAGATCGGTCTCCTCCTCTCCAGAGACAGGACTCTCTCTGTGTAAAACGACAATGAGAGATGATCTATATGAGATCATCTCTCATTCGCCGCACAGATCGCATGGCAAACGGCCACTCTAATTGGCCGTTCGCCGCGATCTGTGATTGGCTGTGTCCAAGGGACACGGCCAACACAAAGCTTCCCCGCTGCGCACTCTGGAGCGCGCGCTGGGAACGCCCAAGGGGGTGGCCTTCAAAAGACGGCGGGTTGGATATTCAGACCCGCGCTGTAGCCATCATTCGGCTATAGCGTGGGTCTGAAGTGGTTAAAAAGCTTCAAACATTGCACTCACATAAGCATAGAGACATCCACTTGCAGCAGCAAGTACTGGCGTACTATGGTCACAGCGGACATAGCATGTGTGAACTGAACCTCACCAACAAGATATCGCGCACCTTGCAAAGTCGCTATCAGTATAGGGCCGTTCCTTTAGAGCCCAGTGCCTTAACCGGCGGATCCCACACGCATGTGCGGGAGTGACATCATTGCGGCTTCAGCCAGTCACAGAGTCGGAGTCCGCGAAACCAGAAGCAAGATGGGTGAAGATGGGAGCGCCTGCAGCTCCGACATCTAGGCGCTGGAAGAGCTTCATTTTAACCACTTGCTTACTGGGCATATATACCCCCTTCCTGCCCAGGCAAAATTTCAGCTTTCAGCACTGCGTCGCTTTAAATTAAAATTGCGCTGTCGTGCGACGTGCCTTACAAACAAAACTGACGTCCTTTTTTTCCCCACAAATAGAGCTTTCTTTTTGTGGTATTTGATCGCCTCTGCGTTGTTTTTTTTTTGCGCTTTAAACAAAAAAGAGCGACAATTTTGAAAAAAAACACAGAATATTTTTTTACATTTTGCTATAATAAAAATCCATTTTTTTTAAAAAAAATATATTTTTTTTCTCAGTTTAGGCCGATATGTATTCTACATATTTTTGGTAAAAAAAACAATCGCAATAAGCGTATAGTAATTGGTTTGCGCAAAGATTATAGTGGCTAGGAAATAAGGGATAGAATTCTGACAATTTTTTTTTTTACTAGTAATACGGCGATCTGCGAATTTTGTCAGGACTGCGATATTGCGACGGACACATCGGACACTTTTGACACATTTTTGGGACCATTCACATTTATACAGCGATCAGTGCTATAAAAACGCACTAATTACTGTATAAATGTGACTGGCAGGGAAGGGGTTAACACTAGGGGGTGAGGAAGGGGTTAAATGTGTGTCCTATGAGTGTTCTAACTGTGTGGGGGGAGGGGAATGACTGGGGGAGGTGACCGATGCTGTCTCCCTATGTACAAGAGAAACAGCATCTGTCACCTCTCCCTGACAGGACGTGGAGCTCTGTGTTTACACACAGAGCTTCAGGTCCCTGCTCTAAAACTGCCGATCAGCGGGTACCTGGCGGACATCGCGACCGCCAGGCACGCGCATCGGCATCTCGGGGACGCGCCGGGTGCGCGCGCGCGCCCCCCAAAGGCCGGAAAAAACTATGCCGTCAATTGACGGCAGCTTGGAAATTCAGATCCCCAAAGCTGCCGTCAATTGAGCATATGCCGGGCCAAAAGTGGTTAAAGGTAAGTAACGTAATGTGCTAGTATACGATGCACACAGGTACTCGTCCCCACTTCCGAGAGATCTTGACACGTTGAGAGCACTCAGAAGTTCGGCCCTCTCCTTATTCCACATGCCAGTGCATCGCACAATAGGGAACCGGCTGTAAAACCAAAACCATTCAATGCCTGGTTCCCTTACTACGAATGGTGGGGGCAGCACCCGAGAGCTGATAGAAACATTCACTGGGGTGCCAACATCGCTGGATTCCAGGACAGGTAAGTGTGCTAATATTGGTCTGTAACAAACCAGGAAGTGCTTTCCACACTCCCTGCCAAGTGGTGTTCAGGAAGGGAGGATGCAGGACGCCGCAGTTTGGGGCCGAAATGCTATTGCACCATCAGAGAGTGTGGGACATAGCCCTTAAAAAACAAAACCGGTCGCATATACATTCACACACACCACTTTGGAATAATGGGGGCTTGCCCGAGCTGAACTCAGTGCCGGACGCTCGAATCTGGGCTTCATATGGGGTGTTATACTTGTCCCAGGTACTGGAGACGGGCGGTGTTAAGTCATTCTCGGTGTTGAGGGGGGAGTTCTCCCTCCCGCAACAGTTCCTATTCAAATGCCTGCAGCTTCGGCACACACTTAGGAAGCAGATGGCAGAGGTGACACCAGATCTTAGTACCCCGCCGGTGTTAGATGTTGTCTTTGGAGCAGATTCAACCAAACTTATATCCAATATATATTACGTCATTAGACAGCACAGGATAAACGGGGTGGTTCAGAAGGCGAGAAGTCAGTGGGAGCAGGTCGTGGGACCGATCGAGACAGAGGACTGGGGGGAAGTTATGGAGGGGGTAAAGGTTGCAACTCTCAGATAGACTGACACAGCTGTACATACTTCATCGGGCTTATCTTACACCTTTAAGACTGGCGAAGTTTCAACCCACAAGGAGCCCAATGTTTCCTAAATGTTTGTTGGTAGAGGGAACCTTTTTCCATATGCTATGGCAGTGTCCGGATATACAGGCCTACTGGCTTCAGGTGACGCAATTCTTGCATGACAATATGGGAACACCAGTGGGAATGGACCCGAAGCTTTGCTTATTGGGGTTACTGCCTGATGTGGAGGTCGACAAGTACCAGACCGTATTTATATGTGAATCGCTGTTCTTAGCTAGGAAGGTGGTGGCAAAGGCCTGGATGCAGGCGGTGGCTCCGACGCTGAGGGACTGGAAAATAAGTGAACACTGTGTTGCCTTTTAGGAAAATGATCTATATACACAGGGGGCGCCCTCAGAAGTTCTCAAATGTTTGGGACCGGTGGCTGGAGGACGGGGAGACATGCACTGAGTGATTTAAGGGGGATATACTGGTATTGGATTAAAGGGAGGGGGGAACTGAGTTAGAATAAAGGTACGATTAGAATCCTCCTGTACGCAAGTTGGGGCTGTCACCACAAGTAGGCTTATGAATCATGACTGCAATGAGGGAGGATTATGTATATTTGTTTGCTTTGTGTGATAAGACGAAATGAAAGCTGTATTGTATGCCTTGTATAACCTGAACACATCTCAATAAACTTGCTTTTCTGGTTAAAAAAAAAGTGTGCTAATATTAAAAGTCAGCAGCTACAGTACGCTTATTTTTAATTATTTGTTGGGGGGGGTAGAACTCCTCTTTAAGGACCGATTTTGGGAATCACTTGCCTAGGCCACTGATAAATTAGTATAGATCAGGGAAGGGGATAGCAAGGGAGGGATATTCTACTAAAAGAGTAGCTGTCTGTTAACACCTATATTTTATGAATCTAGGCTGTCTTCAAACATGGCAAATTATTTTTAGATATGAAATTTGAAGATGGATTTTGAACTGATAATTTTACAATCAGTTTACTTTGCTCTTTACAGCTTACCGTCTGACGCCAAGACTTGTCTAGAAGATAAAAATAATAAAAGGATTATGTAACGGTCACCACCGCTTACGACCTTCCATCCAACCACGACAAGCATATCTGACACACTGCGACAATCTTGCATACACGATCCATATCCATTCCCATAAACAAGACACTCAAGCTCTGCACTTGCTTCAAAGATATGACCATTTATTGGTATTTTCTCAGCTTCTTATACAGTCTCAAGCATAATGCAGTTAGTCACAGGACAATGTAGTCTCCACCCCCCTTCACACCATGGGGGGCTTCAATCACACTCTAAAAGGCATTCAGGTAAGCTAACCATGTAGACTTGTCGGCACCGCATCTTCAATAGTGTTCAATTAACCTTGAATAATACACAGACATCTAGTTGAATAAGTTATCTAGACAGCTTTATCACACAATGGCAGAGTCTTGTGAGAGTGGGTGCAATCAACACCTTCAACGGAATGTCTTTACAGTGAATAGCCAACACCTTAAGATATTTCAATAGCATATTATACAAAGGTATGACTCACTGTCCGGTTGACCTGGTCATGTCATCATGAACTCCTTGTGATATCTCAGTCCTAAAATGAAGTATTAATAATGTCCCATCTGTAATATATGAATTATGATTCTTTGTCACCCTATGGCCCTAGTGGACATAAGGTGACCCTAGACATAGGAATATCTCAGTCTGTCACGGTGCATTCCGTTACAGATTACAACTCTAAAAGGAAACTGCATAGCCTTAAATATTTTTTTTACAGCACAGGTTATGTGGAGTGACGTGTACAGATACCTGATATGAATACCAGTTAATACTTTATCGCTGCTGAGAATCTGAATGAGACTTTGTGTGGTCCCAGTAGAATAACAATGAGAAATTAGATGCTCAACATAACAAATTGCCTTATGCTACATTACAGAAAGTAACAACTTTTCAAGGTGCACTTTAGAGATATAACTCAACACAGAGAAGGACAGATTTAACATGCTCTAATTGTGTACATTAACCCCTTTCTTCCAAGATATATGTACAGTATATAAAAATATGAATTTTATTTTGATTGGAAACAGGTAAATAAAATCATTTACAATTTTTTCAAATTTTCCTCAAAATATATTTTTAGCCTAACAACCCCTAAGATTTATTGGATTGGATTGGAATAAATACTTATAGAGCGCCGAATGCGAGTTGTGAAACTCGCGTCTAAGCGCTTACCAACAAGCTGGGGGTATCCAGTTCCCAGGAGCAAAAAGAAGAAACTAGGACATCTAAGTAAAAGAGGGGAACAGACAAGGAAAAAAAAAAAAAACAGAAATATAAAAAGAGGGGGGGGTGTCAGGGCACGGAAAGCCTATCCCTACTCCCTGACCATGGACCGCAGCCTTAGGATTAAAGCAGCGTCGTGCTGAGGGCTTGGAAGGCCAGGTCTCTATCTATAGGCTTGTGAAAAAAGAAATGTTTTCAAGCCCTTACGGAAGGCCATCAAGGAGGTGGATGCTCGGAGCTGATGAGGGAGCTGGTTCCAAAGAAAATTCCCCAGTGTTTGGAGCCGGCGGCCACCTTTTGAATCTGATCGGCTAGATTTAATAATCGCTAACAGGGCACCAGTCGAACGAAGCTCTCTGGGTGGACAGTAATGTTGTGTCATATTTGATAAGTACATCGGACCTAGTTGCCAATAGGCCCGGAACACCAGACAGAGTGCCTTGAACTCAACCCGTTTTACTATCGGGAGCCAGTGTAAATTCTTAAGTACCAGGGAGATGTGATTCCGCCTTGGGCAGTTTGTAACCAATCTTGCAGCATGATTCTGTGTAATCTGCAATCGTTTTATCCACTTCTGTGGGAGCCCTAGGAAGAAAATGTTAGAATAATCTAACCTAGAGTGGATAAGTCCATGAACTAGGATCATACGGTTGTGCTGAGTGAATAGATTCTTAATTTTCCGTAATAATTGCAGATGATAGTTGGCGGATTTTATGCAATATTATGCGTGAGGTACGAAAGTTAGTTCAGCATCAAAAATTATACCCAGATTTTTAACCTGCTTAGCTGGAGTTGGGGCAGGGCCAAACGAGGATGGCCAAGCAGGTAAAAAGGTAGAGTTGGCCTGTGGGCCGATCAGCAATAGCTCAGTTTTGTCGGCGTTAAGGCCTAGTCTGTTTGTGTCCATCCATTGTCCATCCATTGTTGGATGTTAGATAGTCCCTTATTCAGCTGCTCAGGCATATTAGGTCCACTTGCAAGGTCTGCCAAGATCACAAACTGTAATGCCGCGTACACACGGTCGTTTTTTGCGATGAAAAAAAACGACGTTTTTTAAAACGTCATTTAAATTGATCGTGTGTGGACAAAACCAAAAAAAAATTCCAACATGCTTGAATTTTTGTGTCGTTTTTCAAAACGTAATTTTTTATTTCACAAAAAGTCACCGTGTGTAGCAAAAACGTCGTTCAAAACAACGTTTTTCAACCCGCGCATGCCCAGAAGCTAGTTATGAAGCGAGCTTCAATGGAAAAGAGTGGTGAACGTAACCTTGCTTTTTGTGAAAAAACGATGGTGTGTATGCAAAATTGTCTTTGAAAAGTGACGTTTCAAAAAACTTCGTTTTTTACTTCACAGAAAACGTCGTTTTTTTTCATCGCAAAAAACGACCGTGTGTACGCGGCATAAGAATTTATATATGAATTTACAGGTTCTAATAAGTGCATTTGACATAACACAGCTGTCACAGAGGCAGTGGGCCCCCTGTGTTGACTGGTGAATGTAATCCCGAGATTCAGGGTCTAAGGAACAGCCTGGTGTTTAACAGAACACCCCCTTGTGGGTAATTGAGTTTGATGCAGATTGCTTCCAGGTTGAGGCCCTTGGCTACACCTGGAGTGGCAACAGTTGACAGCAGGCAGAAACAAAGTGTGTTACAAAATCAGGAGGCAAGATCCTGGTCAATAAGGCAAACGGCAAGGGCATGTTAATAACAAGAATTATTCACATACAGTCTAAAGATCAGTGCAGGCAGATAACTAGGATCATTCAAAAACAGGCAGAGGTCATAATCGAAATATCCAAGCTGAAACCGAGATAATGGGTACAGGAACCCGGGAACAG
This sequence comes from Rana kukunoris, assembly GCA_029574335.1. Lineage (NCBI taxonomy): Eukaryota > Metazoa > Chordata > Amphibia > Anura > Ranidae > Rana > Rana kukunoris. Next base: position 453,843,447 of record CM056052.1, on the reverse strand, counting down.
ACACTCAAAGAGGTCTTTGCTTATATAACCCCCACATGCAGAGAGCAGGTCTACTTAGCTGGACATGACCTCAGAGGAAGTTTCTGGCAGTACATGGTGCCAAAAACAGCAAAAGCATATAAACTTGTGAACTGGAAAAAAAACTAGGACAAGTTTCCAGGGTATTCTGAAGTGGTTGGACAATTAAACAGGAACCAAGCATGGGAAACAGTATAGCGATTCTGGTGAGACTCCGCTGCAACTAAACAGCTGTGGGGGTTGGTTTTGGAGACAGCAAACTGTGACAACAGCGTTAGAGTCAAGCGTTCCAAAGTGACAAGTTAGTTTCCACTTCAAACCCTAGTCCTGTCTGTTCCACCATTCCATAAAAACATGGCTCAAAGGGGCAGTGGAACATCAGTGGCAGCCAGTTATACCTCCATAAATCGTTTTATCCACTTCTGTGGGAGCCCTAGGAAGAAAATGTTAGAATAATCTAACCTAGAGTGGATAAGTCCATGAACTAGGATCATACGGTTGTGCTGAGTGAATAGATTCTTAATTTTCCGTAATAATTGCAGATGATAGTTGGCGGATTTTATGCAATATTATGCGTGAGGTACGAAAGTTAGTTCAGCAATTCCTCCCCTGAGGCCAAAATCCGGTTACAGGGCATTTTCTCGGACTCTATATTAATCCAAAGGGGCACAAGACAGGGTTGTCCCCTGTCTCCCCTGGTATTCGCGATTGTTATTGAATCCCTGGCCATTGCCACTCGAGATAGTCCGAATATCAGGGGAATCATTTGTAACAAAAAGGAACACAAGTGCGCATTATTCGCGGACGATTTGCTACTTTTTGTAACCTCCCCTTCTTCCTCCCTTCCGGAAATCCTCACTCTATTAGACAATTTTTCTAAAGCTTCGGGTCTTACGGTGAATATGGCCAAGTCTAGGGCCCTTAATGTCTCTCTTTCCGAATCAACTGTTTCTCTACTGAAAAACAAATATGCTTTCAAATGGGACTCTGCTTCCATCAAATATTTAGGTATCAATCTAACCCCAAATTTCCTGAATTTATACGCAGCCAATTATCCACCAATGTATAGGAAACTCGAGAAAGATCTGACGGAATGGGGAACTCATAAAATAGGCTGGATTGGCAGAATTAACTCTATAAAGATGACTCTTCTCCCTAAAATCCTATATCTTTTTCGATCTCTCCCGATACCAATAAAAAAAAGTCATCTGAAATCCTTTCAAGGTAAAATTACCAGATTCATTTGGAACAAACAGGGTCCTCGCCTTTCCTCTCGTAGCCTCTTTAATTTACCTGACCAGGGTGGCCTAGGGGTTCCAAATTTGTTTTGGTATTATCAATCCGCAAGACTAGCGCAACTATCGGAGGCCTACCTTAGAAATGAGCGCCCGGACTGGATTGAAATAGAAGAACAGGCCTCCCCATTGTCTACAATAGAAGAACTCATTTGGAGCACTCCCAAAAACAGACCTCCTATATTATCTCCCACCCTATCACAAGCCCTGGTCTTTTGGAACACAATTAGAAACAACCCTTGCTTGATCTCTAAAGGTAATCCTTTGTCAAGTATCTTCCTCAATACTTCCTTTCACTCTAACACTGAGGTAGATCCCTTCAAATGGTGGCATGACAAGGGGATGTACCGTATCGGGCGTTTCTTTACACACACGGGTCCTCTTTCCGAGCAACACCTCATAGACAATCTTGATCCTCCCCCTTCGGAAAGGTTCAGATTACATCAAATCCATACATTCGCTCAGAAAATCTGGAACGAAAAATTATTCTCTGGCCGTCTAACTCCATATGAACTCAAATGCGAACAAGCGCAGTCTAGGAAGGGTAACATCTCGGTCATCTATAAATCTCTTGCTTCGAACAACATAAAATTACCGCATATGCTAGCCTGGGAAAGAGAACTTCAAAGCGATTGGGACCTAAACGATTGGCAAAAAAACTACACTAGATCTATCAAGGGCTTTTTGAGTACATCTCTCATGGAAGCTAACATAAAAATTTTCACTAGATGGTACCTAGTTCCCTTCAAGTTGGCCTCCATGTATCCGTCAGTCTCTCCCTTATGTTTTAGAGGTTGTCAAGGAACAGGCACCATGATGCATATATGGTGGGAATGCCCTAGGATACGGGGATTCTGGAACAAGGTGTTTCATATTATCAGGAGAGTCACCGGTTGCAACCTTCATCAGTCTCCAGCAATTGCTTTACTAAATGGGCTAATTCCCCAGAGCTCCAAGGTCACCAGACAGCTAATCCTATATATTTTGACAGGCGCCAGAATCACTATAGCAGCTGCTTGGAAGAAACCATCAGTCTCCATTTTACATATGAAAAGAAAAGTAACGTGGATTATGGAACAGGAAAAAAGAATACATACCATGTTGGATACCTTTACACAATTCACCGCAATTTGGGAACCTTGGTTGAACTATATGGGAATCCCATACAACAGGAGAATTTAGTTATGGCTCTTGCTTCAGACTGATGTAATCTTCTGGCAGGTGGGCCCCCCCTCCCTTCCTTTTATCTTTCCCTCTCTCTTTTTCCTCTCCTCTCTTCTCTATTTTCGCCCTTATTCTTCTTCTTGACCGCACAGGAGACTTAGACCTCATGTTACTCTCTCCTATTGTATCCTGCAAGGTGGATATAGTTTAACTAAAATACTTTTATAGAGTTCCCTGTCTTCTCAATAGGACTTATAAGTTGAGTGCTGCTCGATTAATGCTTCTTTAGTTAACATTTAGATCCCAAGTTTTTTTTTTTTTTTCTTCTCTTTTTTGGTTTTGTTCTTTTTTTCTATCTTCTCTCATGGAGGGGAGATTGGGTGGGGGGGGCTGCCCCTCCTCCTCGGCACAGAATGTTCCCATTAGGGGTGTCGGGGTGGAGGGAGTTTCCCCAAAAGACCTACTCTCTTATCTGATCAGCACAATTGATCTATTATTTGTTATGTTATTTCTTTCGAAATCTCAGCTTATATTAGAAGGCCTACAAATTGCTTGCTTATTAGGGAACTTATTCTTTATTTTATTTTTTTTGTCTCTAAAAGGCCTTGCAATCTTTACTAATCCCCACTCCTCTCAATCGTTTTCACCTGTTTTACCATTTAGAAGTTTCTAGGGGAAGGAGGAGGGGATGTGGGGTTGAGCAGATACAAAACGTAATTTAATGTTCACTATTACAATTGTCAACATGATGTTTCCTGTTGTATTTACTGTACTACGGTTACTACAATGTATGTTCACCATTTTTGTGTTACCTTCCCTTTATTTTTTTGAAAATAAACTTAAACTTGAATGATAAAAAAAAAAAAGTTAGTTCAGCATCAAAAATTATACCCAGATTTTTAACCTGCTTAGCTGGAGTTGGGGCAGGGCCAAACGAGGATGGCCAAGCAGGTAAAAAGGTAGAGTTGGCCTGTGGGCCGATCAGCAATAGCTCAGTTTTGTCGGCGTTAAGGCCTAGTCTGTTTGTGTCCATCCATTGTTGGATGTTAGATAGTCCCTTATTCAGATGCTCAGGCATATTAGGTCCACTTGCAAAGTCTGCCAAGATCACAAACTGTAATGCCGCGTACACACGGTCGTTTTTTGCGATGAAAAAAAACGACGTTTTTTAAAACGTCATTTAAATTGATCGTGTGTGGACAAAACCAAAAAAAAATTCCAACATGCTTGAATTTTTTGTGTCGTTTTTCAAAACGTCATTTTTTGTTTCACAAAAAGTCACCGTGTGTCGCAAAAACGTCGTTCAAAACGACGTTTTTCAACCCGCGCATGCCCAGAAGCTAGTTATGAAGCGAGCTTCAATGGAAAAGAGTGGTGAACGTAACCTTGCTTTTTGTGAAAAAACGATGGTGTGTATGCAAAATTGTCTTTGAAAAGTGACGTTTCAAAAAACGTCGTTTTTTACTTTTACGACCGTGTGTACGCGGCATAAGAATTTATATATGAATTTACAGGTTCTAATAAGTGCATTTGACATAACACAGCTGTCACAGAGGCAGTGGGCCCCCTGTGTTGACTGGTGAATGTAATCCCGAGATTCAGGGTCTAAGGAACAGCCTGGTGTTTAACAGAACACCCCCTTGTGGGTAATTGAGTTTGATGCAGATTGCTTCCAGGTTGAGGCCCTTGGCTACACCTGGAGTGGCAACAGTTGACAGCAGGCAGAAACAAAGTGTGTTACAAAATCAGGAGGCAAGATCCTGGTCAATAAGGCAAACGGCAAGGGCATGTTAATAACAAGAATTATTCACATACAGTTGTTGCCTTATAAAAAAATGTTACGTCTAATCTCCACTAGCAACTAGGAATAAATGTACATATAAATATAATAATCGATATGATAAGATATGGTAGTGTGATGGAAGGATTCCAGGAAAATGGTTAATTGGTTTCACAGTCTTGTCTGAAACTATCTATTCAACTGCCTCCATTTGATATTCAAAAAGGTAGACAGGTCGTCTTCTCTTACCCCTTTGAATATCAAACGACCCAGGAAGAATAGCCACGAGACGTCAGACTGCATGGAGACGTCATACATGGCCTTCCTGTGACATAAATAGCCATTGTACAAGAGTCATTGTTAGAAGTTAATGAAGACATGAAGGAATTCCTCTTGTCCACAAACTCTATTTACCCCTAAATTATATTAAGGAAACACCATATTTGGTCACAAGACCCAGAGCCAATCAGAGTTGGCCCCAGAGATATAAATTAAGTAAGCTGTAGCTAGGGGAGAGGGGGGGACATTCAGAACAGCACCTGGGCCCAGGGTATGCAAGGTAATATCAAGGAATCCTCTCCCACGCACTTACCATATCTTAATCATAACTTGTACTGTGCGATATTTTTGTGTGATGTACTTAATTTGTGTTAGCAACTAACTTTTACTCCTTTATTTTAAATACTGTAAATGTATGCTGTGAAACTAAATCTTTTACTCCCTTATTTTACATACTGTAAATGTATGCAGTGTATTAGATAGCTAATATCTTTCCTCTAATAAATGTGTGTTATGTTAAAGCTTCCACTCTGTCACAGAACTCTCATTAAACCTTATATCATATATGCGAGATATTAAATCTCAAATATAATATTTTAAAGGTAACAGTTGGCGACCACTAAGTTGTGAACAAGACTGAAAGTATTTAATATAATAACAAAATATTTAAGGAAAATATTCTGTTGTTCTTTTTTTTGTGTTTTTTTTTTTTTTTTGTGGAAACTTTTAAGGTTAGTAGGAAATTCAAACTGAGTCAGTTTATACTATCTAGCTGAGGAAAATATATACAAATATTTTCTTGGTTTTTTTTTGGTTTTATTAGTGGTTATACATAAGTAATTATTTTTACGGTTAGTAGGAGTTCAAACTGAGTCCGTTTATCCTATCTAGCTAGGGAGAATATAAGTAAATATTTTTCCTTCTATTACTGGGCATAACCTCTAAAGTTTTTTTTGGTTTCATTAATATCCCAAAAATCATAAACTGATAAACATACTTTAGATGTACCATAAACAAACCGGTCAATGTTATGGGGAGGAAGTACACAGTTTTGATTTTAAATATCATTGCTTATTGACACACTGAAAGAGTTGTCATTCGTTTTGTGGAAAAAAATAAATGTTTATTTTATTTTTTTTTTTTTTTTAATAAGTAATTTTTTTTATACATATATTACTATTAATAATCAGTGTTATTATTAGGTTTTAGCTTTTATTTTATTTTTTATTATTGATTTTTGTTGTTGTTTAAGACACAGAAACATGCTTGTTGTCTGTTGTCTGTAGGTGGTATTAGACACTGGAAAGTGATCTGGACGTTTGTTGTTAAAAAAGGTTCAACAAGTTGTTGTTCAACAAGTTTTTGTTAGTTAAATGGTATGCCCACTAACATTGAAACCAAACCTACAAAAGATTTTGTTCTTTGATTTTGATTTTTTTTTACCGGTGGAAATTTTACAAGTAGTAAGATTCTCATTGTTAGTATTAAGTACAAAACGCTGGACGTTTATACTGAAGTTTTTTTGTTGTTTGTTTGTTTTTTGTTTTGTTTGGAATAAGTTCAGTTTTTACTGAATTGAATTTTACAAAAAGTAGGGTAAACACGGCTGTGTTTACCTTTGCTATTGAAAGCTTAGAGGTGTTCATCCTAATTGATCCTTGGGGGCTTCCATTGTTCCCTTGGTCTATGGTGTAAACTCAGACAAGGCAGGCACAATGCTTTGTTAAGGATAATTAGTTTTTCCCACTAATCTAAATAGATTTTTGTCATTAGATGGACAGCGGAAAATATTGTTTTTACTGTATTTTCAGGAGTTTATGATTTTGGTTTATTTTCTCTTGTTTGGTTGCTTTTTCTGCTTATTTCTCCTTTACTGTAAGTGACTTTATAGTAGAGGGGAACAAGTAATTTAATTCAGCTCACAAATTGTGCATACTAGCTGTAATGGATGCCTGGCTAGAAAGTTGGGTAGCCGCGTTTACGCGTAAACATAAGAACAATGGTTTTACCTGTGATACTGAAGTATTAGAAGAAAAAGCAAAAGCAACCAAAAACAACAGGAAAGTTAAAAATCTAGCCTTAGCAGGCATGTTTACGGCTTGCATGGCTATGAATGCTAAAATACAGAAATTGGAAGGTATAGTGAATAATAAAAATATTACAATCTCTGAGAGGGAAAAGGAGAATTCAGCTTTACAAAGCCAATTACAAACCTTAACTACCCTTAACCAAATAATTATTGCCTCACAGAAGGAAAATTTAAAAAATTACATATTGGCCCAAAAAGACGTGGTACAATATAAAAGCATGCTAACTAAAGTTGAAACTGAACTGGACCATGTAACTATTGCATACAAAGTGCTGCAAGAGCAGTTACATGAATCTAAGAAAGGGAAATTTAAAGGACAGGCTGTGGCTAGCATATGCGAACATAGTAATGCTACGGCACCTACCTGTGCCTTTGAAATTGGGGACACGGAGGAATATGAAGAGTATATGAATCCGTATTCTACTTTTCCTGAGGCGATGGGAGAAATCGCAGAGCCACAGGAAAATCGAGAAGGCCCCATGGTCATAGACCCACCAGAAAGTGGGAACCAGCTATCCAGAAATGAGGAGCATGACAAGTTCCCCATCATGGCTAGCACCCAGATCTTGTCTTCTAAGGAAACAAGCCAAACATTTGTAGGGTTTAAAAGCGAAGGGAATGAGATGATTTCCAATGTATATCCAATTCAACAAAATTCAAAGATTCTTATGAATATGGCCAATTGCATTGGCAAAATTGAATCTACTGAACACAGTACTTCACATGCAACCATGAGAGATATTTTAACAGATTTATCTTCTACTAAGAATCTTTTTCAGTACATTGACAATTTGCTTATAGCCACATGCGACAAAGAAAAGCATTTGCGGCTACTGGAGGAACTCCGACGGATCCTAGAAAAAACAGGACAGAAGTGTAATCCCATGGAGTCACAATTGGCCCAGGAATCTGTATCTTCCCTGGGGATTACAGTGACAGCAAACGGTAGTAAAATAGTATCGGAGAAGGTAAAAACCATTCTACAATTTCCTCTAACAGTAAGTATGCCCACTCTCAGATCTTTCCTAGGAGTGGTAAATTATTTGCGGGATGTCATCCCTGATGGTGCGCATAAGTCAGCACCACTGTATGATTGGGGGGAAAAGGATACCCAATGGCACGGGACTGAGCAACACACCGATCCTGTGCAGGAGCTTACAGAAGTGTTGGCGCAAGCGCTAGTATTAGCCAACCCAGAGTACCAACTGCCCTTTCACATTGAGACTGCCATATCAGAGACAGCCATGTCAGCTGTTCTGTCACAGGAAATCCAGGGGCAACAGAGACCCATATTATATGCTTCTAAAGCATTATCTCCTGTGAAAATGAAGCACTCTCTATGTGAAAAACACCTTCTTGTCACGTTGTAGGCAGTGGAATACTTCACATACAACATAGGACTTAACCCAGTCATCCTGCACACAACTCCCACAAAGTTTCTATTCACAGACAGAGGGAAGGATGGCAATGTATTCAATGCCAGACAGGCCCATTGGGCTCTGTTGCTCCAGGAGCAAGACATTAAAGTCAAACAAATAAATAATCCTTCCACTTGGGCCCATGACCTATTTTACCAAGGAATATCACATGAATGTGATGTCACCCCACAATCAGGGGCACGACAATTCTTTAGACCCTTGTTAGCAAAGGAAAATGTTCATAAAAAGGCAGTCCAAATTTTCACAGATGGATCATGCTTTTACGTGGAGGGTTACCCACATGCAGGATTTGAAATATACATTATCGATCCACATGCAAAGACCCAAACATCAATCTTGCGGTCATGTCGAGTCAAATCAGCACAATTCACTAAGATGGCTGCGATTGCTCATGCCCTAGAATGGATGAATGGGGATCAAGAAATTGTTGTATACTCAGATAATGCGTGGGTCTGTAATGCTCTTACAGAATTTCTGCCTTTCTGGCACACCCACCAGTACAGGTCCTCAGATGGGTCTCCACTTAAACATGCATCCCTGTTGAAATATACTGTAACGCTGGTGCCAAAGTTGCCAGTCAAAACATGGGGGTGCAAAGAAAAAGGTCATACAGATACTGCCCCATACTGGGAACAAAATGAAGTAGCAGATCGCTTGGCCAAACCAGGAGCACAGGGGGGAGAGATCTGGGAAATTCTTTTGAATTTACTGGACTCAGTCTTGTGCCCCATAGTTTGTGCCCTCACAAAATTCTGCAACTAAAATGTTCTGCTTTCTTCCCTTTTAGAGCCATGAAGTCGATGTGGATTGTGATCCTGCTCCAATTGATCGGACATACCAAGGGAGAAGAGACTGGACCGCTCATCAGCGTGATCATGGAACAAAATCTGATCTACTGCATAGAGGGGGAATCCGTCTTACTGCCGGTGGCTATTTTTAGAACTGTGGGGAGCAAGTTTATTGGTGGAGCCCCATTGATAATCATCTAATCTGGATGAATGGTGGTGCAGGGTATGCCACGGACTACCAGGAAAATTACCTTACAGGTGTCCCCAAAACCGAACACCCCTGCTCCTACAACTTTGCCCAAACATACAGCTGCAATACCCTATTACGAACCAACATCCTTGGAATGCCCATCACTGCAAGAGGGACCACCTAGGGGCCTAACGGCAACCTCAATCCCAGGAATATTGTTTAATAACGTCAAGTTCATTCATGTGTCAGTGGTACTGAAGTTGTCCCAGTGGAACATGGCTGAATTCAGCTCATGTGCCCGGACAAATGTATTTTTGTTTTACTCTTCCTTGCTAGTATATTTAATTGCCTCCCATGCAAGCCGAACTCAGGATCCAGTTGCAGAAGCAAACCTTCCTACCCACAGGGGCATTTTCAGATCCAGAAAGTTAAAGGGCGTGGACAGCATACTTGCATCCATGCCAGGACTTTTGGGATCTGACATGTCAATTTGGAACCAAGCCAATTTGTCTGCGATTCGCAGGCATATCGGAAATTGTGAACAGGAAGTGGGTCGGCAAGTGCTGAAACCAGTTCTGTAGGATGTTGAGGGGCTTGCAGAGGAGGAAAGGTTTACAATTTATAACATAAAGCTAGAGAGGATGGGATGGGCAAAGAGGTAATAGGCACTGCGTAGGGAAATTATATTTTAACAAAGGTCACTAATGTTATCCGAGATATTCAAGCTGGTAAAATCCCTGATATATTCAAAGATACAGATCTTACTCAATGGTATTGTACTCACACTAATAATAGTGGTGGAATGAATGTCCTTCTTGGAGACAAGTGCAAACCTTTGCCAGTCTCCACCATTCGAAGTATAGGGAGAATGACACCACACCCAAATAGAAGGCCATTTGCTTGCAAGAAAAGCCAGTCACTGTGCACCTACCGTGACCTAATGTACATTTCACAATGTCGCTGCCCATGTTCCATCCACAAGAGGACTACTTTAACACAATGGCGTCCATACACTCCCTCGGATACCTCGAGAATGACGTGTACAAGAATGACGTGTACAAGGAAAGGTTGCACCTCCCCGAAACGCTAATTCAAGTTCAAGGGCGATGGAAAGCACCACACAATGCCTACTGCACTGTCAAAGACAATAGAGACTTATGCCGTTGTGATGTTTTTTGAAATGGACACTCCAGTCTGATCTAAACAAAGACCCGGATCCCACAGCCAATGTAGCGAGGGACCCCCAACTGGAAAGTCCACAAAAAAACCCTCAAGAAACCATTCCACATGAAATGGAGGCTAACTGCCCAGTGAAGTTGTCAAAATGGAGAACACCAAGCACAAGAGTCACCTACCACATGGATGGACTGTACTGTGTCATCACCAATCATCAGACATTTCTCTATGGGGGTCAGTCGTGTCCAATACCCTATCCAAATTTTTTGCTTCATTCCACGTGAGTACACTACTATTGGGAAAACTATAGTAACCCCATACCTGTGCTAACAAATGACTATATCATTGAGAATACCCCTAATGTCCCAGATCCTAGCACATACATACCCCATTTTGATGTAAAAATTGATACTTTGTCAGTAAACCTTCACAATCTGCTTGCAAGGAAGAATACCCATATAATTCAAATTAGTAATGATATGGTGAAAACCGAAGAAAGGTTAAATGAACTGTTACATGATGGGGATTTTAGCTTAGTCACCACTAGGACCTGGATGGAAATGGGTATAAAAGGGCTTCTTATATTACAATGTGGGATATTGATATTCATGACAGGCATGGTAATATATCTGAACCGACTTCTGAGGTGGCAGAGGGAGAAACTCAACATTTTAATGGAGATTAGACATAAACAATTACTCATTTAAGTGTGGCCTCGTCTCCTCTAGCTCAACGTGCCACAAGGGGTCATCTGTTGCCTTATAAAAAAATGTTACGTCTAATCTCCACTAGCAACTAGGAATAAATGTACATATAAATATAATAATCGATATGATAAGATATGGTAGTGTGATGGAAGGATTCCAGGAAAATGGTTAATTGGTTTCACAGTCTTGTCTGAAACTATCTATTCAACTGCCTCCATTTGATATTCAAAAAGGTAGACAGGTCGTCTTCTCTTACCCCTTTGAATATCAAACGACCCAGGAAGAATAGCCACGAGACGTCAGACTGCATGGAGACGTCATACATGGCCTTCCTGTGACATAAATAGCCATTGTACAAGAGTCATTGTTAGAAGTTAATGAAGACATGAAGGAATTCCTCTTGTCCACAAACTCTATTTACCCCTAAATTATATTAAGGAAACACCATATTTGGTCACAAGACCCAGAGCCAATCAGAGTTGGCCCCAGAGATATAAATTAAGTAAGCTGTAGCTAGGGGAGAGGGGGGGACATTCAGAACAGCACCTGGGCCCAGGGTATGCAAGGTAATATCAAGGAATCCTCTCCCACGCACTTACCATATCTTAATCATAACTTGTACTGTGTGATATTTTTGTGTGATGTACTTAATTTGTGTTAGCAACTAACTTTTACTCCTTTATTTTAAATACTGTAAATGTATGCTGTGAAACTAAATCTTTTACTCCCTTATTTTACATACTGTAAATGTATGCAGTGTATTAGATAGCTAATATCTTTCCTCTAATAAATGTGTGTTATGTTAAAGCTTCCACTCTGTCACAGAACTCTCATTAAACCTTATATCATATATGCGAGATATTAAATCTCAAATATAATATTTTAAAGGTAACACAGTCTAAAGATCAGTGCAGGCAGATAACTAGGATCATTCAAAAACAGGCAGAGGTCATAATCGAAATATCCAAGCTGAAACCGAGATAATGGGTACAGGAACCCGGGAACAGACACTCAAAGAGGTCTTTGCTTATATAACCCACACATGCAGAGAGCAGGTCTACTTAGCTGGACATGACCTCAGAGGAAGTTTCTGGCAGTACATGGTGCCAAAAACAGCAAAAGCATATAAACTTGTGAACTGGAAAAAAAACTAGGACAAGTTTCCAGGGTATTCTGAAGTGGTTGGACAATTAAACAGGAACCAAGCATGGGAAACAGTATAGCGATTCTGGTGAGACTCCGCTGCAACTAAACAGCTGTGGGGGTTGGTTTTGGAGACAGCAAACTGTGACAACAGCGTTAGAGTTAAGCGTTCCAAAGTGACAAGTTAGTTTCCACTTCAAACCCTAGTCCTGTCTGTTCCACCATTCCATAAAAACATGGCTCAAAGGGGCAGTGGAACATCAGTGGCAGCCAGTTATACCTCCATAAATAATGTAAAAAAAACTTAGATACTACTTGCCTTATGTATCTACAAAGTAAAAAAAGGTGGCAAAATAAAGAATACTTTGACACTAAAGTGTGAAAAAAGCAGTGTCTGAGTTTCTCACTGAAATCATTCAGAAAGCCTGCACTTTGCTGTAAATTTAGAAAGTGGGGAAAAACAACTGCGCTTATTCTGACTCCGATTGTTGTGATAGCGATATATCCCTTGCTGAGACCTCTATGCCTGGCCTTTATAAGTAGATGTACTCACTGCGGACAATCCTTGTCAGATAGCTGAACTCGTCAATACCGATTCATTCAAAAGAGGTGTTTATTCTTTAACTTCAGGGGTTACAGCAGATAACAGGAACAGCAGATGAATGGTAATAGTATTGTGCGGTCAAAAGATGATGCCTTTCCCAAGTACCGTGCAGATACATGTGTGTCCTTGTACATGTGGCTTGCTAGCTGAGGGAAAGACACAGGAAGTACTACCCACAGGAAGTAGGGAGGGGCATACATAAACTGGAAAATGTGGTAACTAATGAGGAATTACAGAGAACATGTACATTGCAAGAAAGGCCACTAGATGGCAGCATAGGATAACACATAGATTTAGCTATGAGAAAATAGTTAAGCAAACCACACTATATGAACTCTAATCTATATAACAATGCTAATATTAACTGAGGCTATGCATCTCATATTCTATGCCCATATTGGGGCAGCACAGCGCTAGTGGACAAAAAGAAAAAGCAAAAAAGAACAATGTAGCGGCCAGCACACAGACAAATTCAAAAGTGAACGTGGAAAAGAAAGTGCAGCGCTATGCTAATTAGTTTTGTGAAAATGTTGCCAAATTCACATGGCATACAAATGTGAAATCAAACAAAAATATATATATATATATATATATATATATATAAACATAGTGAAAAATAATTTCACACAACGTGTGTGGAATGCTGATAATGTCCATACATATGTTGGCAAACTGATGAATAAAAACACCAACCAAATTAAATAAACAAAAATGAATAGTTAATAGGTGTATTTCACAATGGATGACATGAAGTACTTCACATATGATGTTAGTTCAGAGAAATGAAGACAGCAATGATGGCTTGTCTGTAGCAATCTTCAGGCTATCGAAAACAATGAAAATGGGTACTCTTACCAGCTGTGGTGGACTCGCATGTTAGTACTAACAGCAAGTCGGATCTGGCATGATGGTCACAGCGGACCCTGGGCTCTGTGCGTGAGAGGTTTTGCAGCAATGGTCACTCCGGCTAAGATGGTGGATTCAATCTGGGTCGGATGCCTCACTTCAGGTACAGGAACCCGGATAGCAAAGGGCCAATGGAGGAGTGGTCAAGCTCATGGATTAACACAACATGTGTGGCATAAGGAGAAAAAAGGAAATGCTCCCAATGGTGCAGATCAAAAAACCAATGAAGGCTTTATTTGAAATTATGAATAAAATCACGTGAAAAATATATATCTAAAAGCAGTATGGGGTACTAAGGATGTTACCCGACGCATTTCGGCTCAAAGCCATCAACAGGGGCATTGGTCTGTACCCCCACACTGCTGAGTTTAAATAAGACAAGAAATCCGGAACTCCACCCCTGAGAGGGAGGAGACAGGAAGTGAACAATCTTGACAGGATATAGTACCTCAAAACAAATGCTCTAACATACAAATATAAAGGAAGATCTATCGTACCACCATTTGACATGATTGAACAATCAAAAAAGTAAATGTATAAAACATATACAGTATATATAATGACATGCAAATAATAATGAGCATCTAATACAAACTATACTGAAACGTATATCACAATGAACGGCAAAGCAGCATAAACTACAACATAAAGGAAATGCATGCCCTATGAGTAATGACCAGAAAGGGGCCGTGATCGGCTGCCATAAGCAACACTGAGCCACTCTAATGGACCACAGCACTACCCCATACAAAAAGGTCCACCCCAAAAACTAAGTTAATGCAGTGCATAACAGTAAAGAAACAGAAACACTTAGAAAACCGTCTGTTGGGGACACACAGAAAAAACAATGAGAGCAAGGGAAGACTGAGGGGCGGGTCCGGTGACGCAGGAAGGAACAGCATCCAACCCGCGTCACTCGTAGCTAACCGCACCCCCATGCCTGCCCAATGACATGTGGAGAACTAGACCGCACAAAAGTCTATGGCCAATCCGAAGAGAACAACGTCAGTGACTGACAAATGTCAACAGCTTGACGTGTGTTCCAATAGGCAGGCGCGGCGTCGATAACGTCATCGACACCGCCGCCCACAGCCAATGCAAAGGAAACAACGTCTGTGGCTAGCAGGACTCAGCGGCCTGACATATAATCCAATCGGCGGGTGAGACGTCAAAAGCGTCGTCTACACCACCATCCACTGATTTGAATGGATGGGCCTGGTGACAGCTGTACGTCTCCATTGTATCCTCCCATCCAAAGTCATAGAGGCATCACCGATCGGGAGGCAGGTGAAACCACCCACAATACCCGAACGTGCATAGATGCGTCGTGACATCACCCTCATGGACTGAGAAAGGGGGAGGGGTGGAAATCCGTGTCTCCAGAGAAGGAACGTTCCACCCCGGGCTACAAATTCCAACCCCAGGGGGCATCCTCCCATAAAGGCCATAAACAAGCTAATAATGACACTAGGATGTATTTATGGAAGAACAGCAATGTTAATATGCAAAGCTACATAGCAGCGAGCTGTGCAGATACAAAACTTTGGTAGACTAAAAAAAAATATATAAAGACAACCAGTGTAACACCTAGATGGGACATGAACGTCACAACTGCCCAATAGATGGACGCATATCCAAAAAAAGGGGGAAAACACTGGATTGAATGGATAA
Organism: Rana kukunoris; assembly: GCA_029574335.1. Lineage (NCBI taxonomy): Eukaryota > Metazoa > Chordata > Amphibia > Anura > Ranidae > Rana > Rana kukunoris. The sequence continues at coordinate 453,828,198 of CM056052.1, read as the reverse complement.
TGATTATATAATTCTTCCTTCTCTCCAGAGTATGGACACATGAGCTCAGGAGCTCACGCCTGGTTAATGAAGCAATTGACATCCCAATCCACATTCATACCATGGGGCGTGTAGCTCCTGAGCTCATGTATCCAAAAAGTCTCCAAACGGGAGACACCCCTAGTACAAGAGTCGCCCCTCCAATGGGGGACGAACTTGTCGATGACTTGGAAGGAAGTACCCTTGGGGTCACTGGCGTGGTGTTCCAAATAATGTCTGGAGACAGTGTGTTTAGGGCATCCCTTTCTGATCTTACCCAAATGTTCGTTAACTCGAATGGCAAAGTTCCGAATAGTTCGACCCACATATTGCATTTTACAAGGACATGTGATGAGGTACACTATGTAACTAGTAAAGCATGTGGTTTCATCTTATAACTGTGGTTAGTCACAGTGGAAATGAATGTGTCTGTTCTCCGTCTGCCTAAAACATTGACAATGCATGTGTTACACTTCCGGCAAGGATGGTATCCTTTAGTTTCTGGAAAGAATGTAGCCTTTCTAGGGGGGTCTATGACATTGGGTGCAATATCACTCTGTATAGATTTGGCTCCCCTAAAAATTAGACCTGCCTTCTCAGGTAGGCAAGGTCCCAAAATGTTGTCGCTACGAAGCACCTTCCAGTGCCTATTAAGTATTTTCTTAATGTCATTATGCTGTACAGAAAAGTCTGTGAAAAAGGCCCATTTGAACCTATCGTCACAGTTTTTCTTAGGTTTATCAACCAATAGAGAAGACCTTTCTATATTGGAAACAGTGTTGATAGCCTCATCCAATTCTCGAACTCTGTATCCTTTGTCCAAAAATCTATCCTTTAAGGTCTGACACTGGTCCTCCCTTCTGGTACAATTCCTCTTTATCCGAAGGAATTGGCCCTGAGGGACAGATCGTAGCCATTGGTGGTGATGGCAACTATCGACCGGAATGTAGCCATTCCGGTCGGTAGGCTTAAAAAAAGTCTTAAATTCAAAATGACCACCAATGGCTGAAGTTACTAGTTACCAGGGCTTTTTTTCTGGGGGAACTCCGTTCCACCACCTTTGGCCTGCTCACCACAATCACTTGTAAACACAGAAGTCTGGTTTCTGTGTTTACAAGTGACAGCTCTGCACTCTGTGTGTAACCCCCCTGAACTCTGCACTCTGTATGTAGTGCAATTCTGGTATTTAATGCCCCTTTAAGACCCTTCTACTGTTTGTGAAATCTGAACAGGGTCGTGGTTGAGTTCCTGCACCTATTTTCTGAGAAAAAAAAGCTCTGCTAGTTACATAGTGTACCTCATCACATGTCCTTGTAAAATGCAATATGTTGGTCAAACTATTCGGAACTTTGCCATTCGAGTTAACGAACATTTGGGTAAGATCAGAAAGTAATGCCCTAAACACACCACGCCAGTGACCCCAGGGGTACTTCCTTCCAAGTCATCGACAAGTTCGTCCCCCATTGGAGGGGCGACTCTTGTACTAGGGGTGTCTCCCGTTTGGAGACTTTTTGGATACATGAGCTCAGGAGCTACACGCCCCATGGTATGAATGTGGATTGGGATGTCAATTGCTTCATTAACCGGGCGTGAGCTCCCGAGCTCATGTGTCCATACTCTGGAGAGAAGGAAGAATTATATAATCATTATCCATTCAATCCAGTGTTTTCCCCCCTTTTTTTGGATATGCGTCCATCTATTGGGCAGTTGTGACGTTCATGTCCCATCTAGGTGTTACACTGGTTGTCTTTATATATATTTTTTTAGTCTACCAAAGTATTGTATCTGCACAGCTCGCTGCTATGTAGCTTTGCATATTAACATTGCTGTTCTTCCATAAATACATCCTAGTGTCATTATTAGCTTGTTTATGGCCTTTATGGGAGGGTGTCCCCTGGGGTTGGAAATTGTACCCCGGGGTTGAGCGTTCCTTCTCTGGAGACACGGATTTCCACCCCTCCCCCTTTCTCAGTCCATGAGGGTGATGTCACGACGCATCTATGCACGTTCGGGTATTGTGGGTGGTTTCACCTGCCTCCTGATCGGTGATGCGTCTATGACTTTGGATGGGCGGATACAATGGAGACGTACAGCTGTCACCAGGCCCATACATTCAAATCAGTGGACGGTGGTGTAGACGTCGCTTTTGACGTCTCGCCCGCCGATTGGATTATATGTCAGGCCGCTGAGTCCTGCTAGCCAAATTCCTTTGCATTGGCTGTGGGCGGCGGTGTCGATGACGTTATCGACGCCGCGCCCGCCTATTGGAACACACGTCAAGCTGTTGACATTTGTCAGTCACTGACGTTGTTCTCTTCGGATTGGCCATAGACTTTTGTGCTGTCTAGTTCTCCACATGTCATTGGGCAGGCATGGGGGTGCGGTTAGCTACGAGTGATGCAGGTTGGATGCTGTTCCTTCCTGCGTCACTGGACCCACCCCTCAGTCTTCCCTTGCTCTCATTTGGGGTGGACCTTTTTGTATGGGGTAGTGCTGTGGTCCATTAGAGTGGCTCAGTGTTGCTTATGGCAGCCGATCACGGCCCCTTTCTGGTCATTACTCATAGGGCATGCATGTCCTTTATGTTGTAGTTTATGCTGCTTTGCCGTTCATTGTGATATACGTTTCGGTATAGTTTGTATTAGATGCTCATTATTATTTGCATGTCATTATATATACTGTATATGCTTTAAGTTTTATACATTTACTTTTTTGATTGTTCAATCATGTCAAATGGTGGTACGATAGATCTTGCTTTATATTTGTATGTTAGAGCATTTGTTTTGAGGTACTATATCCTGTCAAGATTGTTCACTTCCTGTCTCCTCCCTCTCAGGGGTGGAGTTCCGGATTACTTGTCTTATTTAAACTCAGCAGTGTGGGGGTACAGACCGATGCCCCTGTTGATGGCTTTGAGCCGAAACGCGTCGGGTAACATCCTTAGTATCCCATACTGCTTTTAGATATATATTTTTCACGTGATTTTATTCATAATTTCAAATAAAGCCTTCATTGGTTTTTTGATCTGCACCATTGGGAGCATTTCCTTTTTTCTCCTTATGCCACACATGTTGTGTTAATCCATGAGCTTGACCACTCCTCCATTGGCCCTTTGCTATCCGGGTTCCTGTACCTGAAGTGAGGCATCCGACCCAGATTGAATCCACCATCTTATCCGGAATGACCATCGCTGCAAACCTCTCACGCACAGAGCCCAGGGTCCGCTGTGACCATCATGCCAGATCCGACTTGCTGTTAGTACCAAGATGTGAGTCCACCACAGCTGGTAAGAGTACCCATTTTTATTGTTTTCGATAGTCTGAAGATTGCTACAGACAAGCCATCATTGCTGTCTTCATTTCTCTGAACTAACATCATATGTGAAGTACTTCATTTCATCCATTTTGAAATACACCTATGAACTATTCATTTTTGTTTATTTGATTTGGTTGGTGTTTTCATTCATCAGTTTGCCAACATATGTATGGACATTATCAGCATTCCACACACGTTGTGTGAAATTATTTTTCACTATGTTTATATATATATATTTTTGTTTGATTTCACATTTGTATGCCATGTGTATTTGGCAACATTTTCACAAAACTAATTAGCATAGCGCTGCACTTTCTTTTCCACCTTTGCTGTAAATTATTTAAAGAAAACATGTGCCCTGATCCTGCTGTAAATATTTGTAAGTAAACGAATGCCTAGAACATGCACACTAAAGTGTTTACATATTTACAACGAGCAGTACAAACACTTTAAAACAAGCCTTCATTTATCTCTGTATCTATACACATTGTGGAGAAATTACATTTTTATATTTCATAACACACAGTTAGAGCTCATGCAAACTGGCAGTTTGGCTCATACAGTATAAAAACAGGGCATTTATATCCAGCCACGTATGCCTCAAATGGCGATTTTCCAAGTTTCACCAAATGTCCCTGAACACATATGGCCCTAGACTCAAGTGCTCAGAACAGCATACAGCCACAAACAACCATTGCTTATTTCAGCTTGTTTTCTGTTTTGACAGGCTGCCGGCAGAGGGCTGTGTGCTGCACCTGGGCCTATCAAATGCCAAAAAAACATCCAGGTTTATGCTGTATGAGCCAAACCACCCATGTGCATGAGCCCTTTTGGAATCTTGGATTTTTTTTATGGCTAGCAAATTTTGGCAGACTACGGACCCTCTAATGTAAAAAAAAAAAGCAGATGTTTTAAAGCTGTTAGAAATCGGACTGAAATCAAACTCTAGAGTGGTTGTTGCGATCTTTAAAAAAAATTGAGAATGAAGAGTTAAAGTTACAAAATCTAGAGAGGTCAATGATGGTTTGTTTTAAAGCAGTGCTTTATAAAAATACTGGTTTAATGGTCTGGGTACAGGTGCACTTTAAGACAGTCTGTCCACAGGTTTGTGATAAAGTATCCATCATAATACATATTAGAATTCAATCCCTTCACACCAATGTAACCTAAAATTTGGGACCTTCAGCTTGAAGGGGTTGTACCGGGGTGCTGCATGCAACAGTTAAATACCTAAATGCAACACATAACATGTTGGGCATCAATTTACTCGGCGTAACATCTTTTACATTATACAAAAAAATTGGGTTAACTTTACTGTTTTGTTTATTTATTTAGGAAAGTGTAATTCTTCAAAAAAAAAAAATGCATTTGAAAGACTGCTGTGCAAACAGAGTTTGACGTAAAATATTGCAATGATTGCCATTTTATACTCTAGGGTCTCTGCTAATATAAAAAAAAAAATATATATATATATATATATATATATATATATATATATATATATATATATATATATAAAATATGTTTGGGGGTTCCAAGTAATTTTTTTGCAAAAAATATGTATTTGAACTTATAAGCAACAAGTGTCAGAGAAAGGCTTAGGCATGAAAGGGTTAAGCTTTGGGCAAATGGCTATATAAACAGGTGAAGTATATCGTTTTACCTTCCAAAAAATGTTTTATTTATTCAGCCAGCCTTGAGATCCAGAAACCCCAACCACACTGCATCACCCAATTTTAGACTTTCACAAAGACTACACTGCAGTTAATCAATTTGGACCATCTAGTACCTGCCCAAGTTTGCAAATGCGTATCGAAAAGCATCAGTACGCTTATGAGGTTATCCCTGTGCGCACTACCTTACTATAAACATGTTTACTGTTAGGCTACCAGCACTGAGCAAAGCAACAGAGCTCTGATTGGGTCAAAATGATGACCACCCCAGTTATATGCACAGGTGCTTTGTAAGCCTACTCCTCCTTTTTGCCATGTTTTCATCAAAGCAATGCTTATAATACTTCTGTAAACACAGATATAATTAGATTTTTTTTGTGATCCAGATTTCCTTAATCAACATAATTTTTAATTAAAATGCAGACTGAAGCCAATGATTACCTAAATGAGAATATTCTAGTTGCTCATTCAAATTAGTAAAAAGACGGCCATAGAATTCCATTCTGTATAAAAATCACATACAGTAGTAGTATTCCTACTAGAAAGGTTTTCGGGTCAAGTTGAACAAGTCAGCCAATAGATCATAAACAAATTAAGTTGTCTGAAGCCAAAATACATTTACAAAAGGGCAGTCCCAAAATAAATAATACAAAGCATCATCAGAGGAGTTAAACTTGAGTACAAGGCAGAATGAGTAGGTTGAAATCCAGCAAGTCTCACAGGTTGCCACTGGAGTACTCTCCCACTCCTCCATGAGGACATCACGGAACTGCTGGGTGTTAGAGACCTTGCACTTCTCCACCTTCCGTTTGAGAATGACCCTCAATAGGTTTTAGGTCTGGGAGACATGCATGGCCAGTCCATCTTAACCCTCAGCTTCTTTGGCAAGGCAGTGGTCGTCCTTGGAGGTGTGTTTGGGGTTATGTTGGAATACTGCCCTATGGCTCAGTCTCCGAAGGGAGGGGATCATGCTCGGCTTTATTATGTCACAGTACATGTTGGCATTCATGGTTCCCTCAATGAACTGTAGCTCCCTAGTGCCTGCAGCACTCATGCAGCACCAGACCATGACACTCCTACCACCATGCTTGACTGTAGGCAAGACACACTCCTCTTTGTACTCCTCATCTGGTTGCCGCCACACATGCTTTGACACCATCTGAACCAAATAAGTTTATCTTGATCTCATCAGACCACAGGACATGGTTCCAGTAATCATGTCCTTAGTCTGCTTGTCTTCAGCAAACTGTTTGTGGGCTTTCTTGTGCGTCATCTTTAGAAAAGGCTTCCGTCTGGGACGACAGCCATGCAGACCAATTTGATGCAGTGTGCGGTGTATGGTCTGAGCACTGACAGGCTAAGCCCCCACCCCTTCAACCTCTGCAGCAATGCTGGCAGCACTCATACTTCTATTTCCCCAAACAACCTCTAGACATGACACTGAGCATGTGCACTCAACTTTTTTGGTCGACCATGTCGAGGCCTGTTCTGAGTGGAACCTGTCCTGTTAAACTGCTGTATGGTCTTGGCTCCCGTGCTGCAGTTCAGTTTCAGGGTCTTGATAATCTTCCTATAGCCTAGGCCATCTTTATGTAGAGCAACAATTATTTTCTCAGATCCTCAGAGAATTCATTGCCATGAGGTGCCAAGTTGAACTTCCAGTGACCAGTATGAGCGAGTGAGAGTGATAACACCTACTTCCCATTCACTAACGAGTCACACGGGGAGGGAAAATATCTATTTGGGCCAAATTTGGACCTTTTCACTTAGGTGTGTACTCACTTTTGTTGCCAGCAGTTTAGACATTAATGTGAGTTGAGTTATTTTGAGGGGACTGCAAATTTACACCATTATACAAGCTGTACACTCACTACTTTGCATTGTAGCAAAGTGTAATTTCTTCAGTCTTCTCATTAAAGTAAGGTATGCATCAAGTGCATAAGGGGCCACCCCCTTGGACTTTTTAGGCATTGCGATGGGGACATGCTGTGCCCCATCATATGCCAACCTGTACCTGGGGGAGTGGGAACATTCACTGCTCACCAATGACGCGTTGTCTATGTACATGTGCCATGTGCTTATGTGGAACCGCTACAGAGATGACATGTTTCTCATCTGGGATGGACCCATGGACCTCCTACATGAATTTCTGGCCTCAACAATAATGAATTCAATTAACTGTATATACTCGAGTATAAGCCGACCCGAGTATAAGCTAAGGTACCTAATTTTACCCCCAAAAAATAGGAAAAACTTACTGACTCGAGTATAAGCCTCGGGTGAGAATGCAGCAGCCACTGTAAGCAGAAAAGAGGGTCAACAATGCCCATTTGCACGCCTCACTGTGCCCACTGCAGCCTCACTGTGCCCAACCTCCCTGTGCCCATTGCCACCTCCTTTGCCCAACCTCACTGTGTCCATTGCCACCTCACTGTGCCCATTTCCACTGTGCCCACTGCCACCTCCCTGTGCCCATTGCCACCTCCCTGTGCCCATTGCCACCTCACTGTGCCCATTGCAGCCTCCCTGTGCCTGAGTTGGTGTACCTGAAATTTTTACAGGCTGCGGGTGTCCATTCATTGTTTAAAAGTCATTGTTTAAAAGTCACAGTCTCCTCTTGGTCCCGTTCAGTGATAGGCATTTCCCAGCAGCCCATCATGGACATCTTTTCATCCTCGGACTCGGTTTCCCAGCAGACAGTGTTCAGTGTTCCGCCTATCACGGACGTTCTCTTGTCCGAAGATGAGAGGACATCTATGATAGGCGGAACACTGAACACAGTGTCTGCTGGGAAATGCCTATCACAGAAGGGGCCAGGGGGAAGCCGCTACTTTTAAACAATGGACGATAGCAGCCCTTCAGGTACACTGACTCGAGTATAAGCCGAGGGGGGTATTTTCAGCCTTAAAAAAAGGGCTGAAAAACTTGGCTTATACTTGAGTATATACGGTAAGCTTCACAATGTCACACAGTACAAATGAAATCACCTTTTTGGATGTACTTGTTAAAAAACAACCAAATGGGACCTCTCAAATGAATTATATTGAAAACCTACAACAGGGAATTCCTTACTTGCTACATGCAAAGTTTTCACCCTAAACCTTTACTCGCATCGATACCCTACAGTCAATACTTAAGGACTCGCCAGAACTGTTCGGATGACACCAGCTTAAAAAATTAGGCTGATGTCCTAAGAAACAGAAACGAGAGAGAGGAGATATTCCAGCGCATGCCTTAAAAAAGGTTACAAAATGCACAGAAACAATCTTCCAGTGATGATACAACCAGAATCATCACTACCTATTCAACGCAACACAAACAAGTCAAACGTATTTTTAAACAAATGCTGGCATTTGCCAACGATGGACACATTGCTGGCCCTTTTTGTCCCTAGCCTACCGGCTGTCACCTACAGGAGAGCTCTCTCTGAAGGTGACAAAGTTGTCACAAGTGAATACAAATCCCACAGGTGATATATGTAAAACCTTAGGGAGCTTTTCATGTGCCAACATATGGACAGACGTAAAAATATCAACTTACCCAACGGACAGCAGTTCCATCCTAAACACTACCTAAATTGTAGGACTCCCAGCATAGTATACCTACTCACATGTGAATGTGGGTGTTACTATGTCGGGAAGACTATAAATGAGTTCTGGAAATTGATATACCAAAACGTGATCCAGATGCACCCATTGGTCATCAAATGGCTCTGGTTCATCCAGAACTAATTCCTAAAGTCCATTTTTTGGGACTTGACTGTATGCATTTCCACTCCAGAGGATGCAATTTTATTAAGCGCCTCCTCCAATGTGAGTTGAGATGGATATTCAACCTCCAGTCGACCTCGCCAACCGGATTAAATTAGGTATTTAATTTCAGATCGTTTCTCCCAGGGTTTGTGAGCTGAATTTATAGCGCCGTCTTTTAGAAAGACAGTTTCTCTTTTTTACTGTAAAAATTGGTCATTTTAGTCCATTTGTACTTTTCTTCCACTACAGATGGATATATATATTTTTTGGTGAAGTGTAGTGGGACACATAATCCACCATGCAATCAACTATCCAATAGGGCCAATACATCATATGTTTTAAAATGTTTACCATCCCCTCTCTCCCTCTCCCAGTTCCCCCCCACTTTTTTTTTCTTTTTGTCCTAAATATATTTTGTTCTGATTGATTGTACAATTATACATAATTTCCCTTATTTGTCTCCTGATATATATAAACATCTCTTTATGCCACAACTCTTTTCTCTTATGTTTCTGCTCTATGTTTCTTCTGGAGCAGCGCTCTATTTTTTGACACGTGTTGTATTTTGTAATATTGTGCTGTTGAAATGTCCTCTTTTTTCTATACAATGTTATGTCCTGTTAACAAACTGGCTGCAATGTGTCCCTGTCCACTGGGTGGCGCATCCATGCTCTGGGAGCTGTTCTCACTTCTGAGCAGACATCCGGTTGGTAAGCTCCACCTATGCATGGCTGGGGAGAATGGAAGCTCTTCCGTCTCTGCCTGAGCCTTGTGCGCAGGGAGGAGCTCCTGTATGTCCCCACTGTCCCTCCTCGAGAGAGGCAGGGATATCCCACTTACCGGTGACGTGGCAATGCGTGACATGGCGCCGCCACGCTCCCTCGCGCCAGAGAGTGTCGAATACCGCCGTCAGCTGTTCTATATACAGCCTATTGGGCAGAACAGACAGCGCCATTCGTGGAGCCACTGAAATTGTCTCCCCCACAGCTGCTGCGCTATTTAAAGCACACATACTCAGCCAGAAAATGTCAGTCTACACGTTGCTACTCTGAAGTCTGCACTGTTACAGCTGAACTCAAGGTAACATAATGGATTTATAAGGCTTTGTGACAGGAGTGACTTTGGGTCGGGGGTTTGGGAAACTCAGCTTGCCACACTAGAACCTTGTAGAGAATGTATATAATGTGTGCTGTCCCATGCTGTTGGACTATTTGCTGAGATGGTTTGGGGTGGGACTGTATTCTATTGTCTATTGTGTCTGATGCCTCAACTATTATGGGATGTGTACGTGTCTTGGTGTGAGGAAAGAAGTAGGGGGGATTTCTCCAACCCCCCTGCTGATAAGACAGTGTACTGAGAAGTTTGAACACACCTGACCTGTGTGGCCATTGTCATTGGACAGTTTGACCCGCCCTGTTTTCCAAGGGTGGGAGGATAGTGTTTTTAAAGGGAGATATCTGTGTGTTCATGTGTGAAAATAAAGCAGTTTGTTTTTGCCACTCTACACTGAGGTGTGGTCTGTTGGTTTTTACCCAACACTGAGGTGTTGTCTGTTGTCTGGTGATCTTGGAAGGTGCTGGATCTGTACAGAGGAAGCATTGACGGCGGACCTAGCTCTGTTTGAGAACAGAGGGTTCTTCACAGGCTTATTTAGGCAAACTCTGGAAATTCTCGACTCTGTTTTGCTGTCACCTTTATGATACATGTTACATTAAGGGGACTGAATTAATCTTTTTCTTTGTATGATTCCCTTAATTGTGCAACTGGGCTGCTGTCTTTCACCAGGTGCCTCTTGTGGATGCACACCATTGATCGGCTTTGGTTGTTTGGTTTGCCCACCTATTGTGTTCACGTGGATCCTTCCAGCCAGCGTGTACTCTGATAGTTTAGATACTATGTTTATTTGGAAAACCGAATGTAAAATACATTTTCTGTTGTTATCCTTAATACTGTACAAATATTACTACAGAAATATATTTATATTACAGATAAGGAGTAAAATCACCCAACCATAAACCTCCCCTGAGGTAGGAAAACATATAACAATGTGAATTTCCAAAACATGTCGGAATGCATTATACAAATCGATTCAACTAACCTCAGCTTGACATGATACATGTACCTTATACGTGATTAGTTCATTGGTGTAATCTTTATATTTTAAGTGTAAACTGTATTTCTACACAATTACAATTTGACATTTGTATATCAATAAAGTTGGCACTTTATACATTTACTCTCTTTACTCTTTTCTGCCTAAAAAGTCCAAGGGGCGGCCCCTAATGCACTTGCTGCATACCTTCCTTTAATCTTATTTCAAGGATGTTGTTAGTATAACGCACACTCCCAGTTCTTATAACTGTCCTTTTTCTTCATTCTTGTCACATGAAAAGATATAATAAAAGATTTACAAAAATGTGAGGGGTGTACTAACTTTTGTGAGATATTGTATATTTTAAAAGCTGTTAGGTGGCAAAACGACCATTGTCTAACAATTGGCCCAGAAAATTGAGACCTGCATTGAACCAGACTTGAGTATCAAGGATGAATTGAAGTTCGGAAGCTAGGAATTATTTCAGAGAAGAGTGTAGAACTCATTGGTGGAGAGCGGAGTTAACCTGGATGATCTATTCCAAACCAGAAAGGCTGAGGGTTTCCAGGTTGGTTTTGTAAAAGTTCATAAAGCAAAATCAAGGGGGGCTCTGGGGAAAAAAGAAAGGGGATGCAGAATCCAATCCCAGCAGTTTAGGTTTATGGGTACTTGGGTGTATGAACCAGGAGTTCAGCTTTAACAGTTGTCACAAATTTAAGGGATTAAAGAATTAAGGCTCTGATAGGACAGGAGTTCTGGAGTATTTTTTTAATTATGTTAGAGCTACAGTTGTTCTATATGAAGGAGAGAATGACAGATGTTAACAAGGTGTGACAACCCGATCTTGGGAATGGGGCAATCACCCCTTTTTTTCCCCTCTCAAACTTTGGGTGGAACTTATGCATATCCATTGAGGGTGGTGCCTGTGCTTTAAATGTTGGCTATCCTACATGTAGGCTGTGGTTGGAAACACTAGATGCCCTGTGTATATGTGCAACGCACATCTCTAGAAGTGGATGTCACATTCCAACAGTGACCCAAGGAATTTTTGTTATCTACAGAAAAACTAAGATACAGACTTTGTCCTTGGAGGAAAAGAGAGCACTTTAATCATCCAGCTGCCAACAAGATAAGATTGCGGCTGATGGAGGAGGGAGGGTGCCGGGTGTGGGGGTGAGATACTTGAGGACCTGGGTTGGGATATCCCCAGAGGTTAGCAGAAGGAGGGTGAGGAAAGTAAGATGGGAGTGGGATGAGAGCATAAAACAAAGGGCAACCTTGACATGTGCCTCCCTGAAGGGTTAGGATATTAAAGCATTGGTGAGGCCATGAGGCTAATGCAACTTGTCATAGGCAATAAAGTTATCCTAATACCAAACCCACCACTGGTGACATACAAATTAGACCACTCAACTGAATCAGGGGCCTTTTCAAAGGCCTGTCTAATATTAATGGACGTTCTTTTGCTTGCCATAAAACCCATTTGGTCTGGATGCATAAGGTAGTCTATGGCATGCTTAAACCTTGTGGCAATTTTTTTTAAATCTGCAGTTGTTATGGAGATTGGCCTACATGATTTACAATATCTGTGGTACTTGGCAAGTAGTCCTTGGGGTTTTTCATTGTACAGTTTCACTAGTTGTGCAAGATCGAAGGAGCATTTTGAACAATAATTTTGAATTGTTCATTTAACAGGTTACCCAACAGGGTTGTGAATTCAGGGTCAAAGCTTTGGTTTGAAAAACATTAACATCGACTCAGATAACAAAAAATCTCCAAAATACATCCTAGATCAAAATTATTTCCAAATTGTCGATTCCTTAAATTCCCTGTACTCTCAACCGTCTTTTCCATCTCTTGAAGACACCTCTCCCTGAAATGAAAACACCCACTTAAGGAGGAGTTTTTTGAAAATGTTGGCTAGTCACAGTCCCATCGCCCACTGAGATGACAAAAGTTTAATTACGTTTTTAATGGACTATGAAATTATTCTAACATTTGTTTTTTAAGCGTATAGGATATAAAACATATTCAACGTATTTTGTAACAGATTTCTGAGGAGGTTCTGCGGAGATATGTAAAAAACTATATATACAAAAAATTTAATGATACAAACTTAGCATGGCTATTAATATTCATTTTTTGCTCTTACTGAGCATGCATCTGTTGTTTTGTTTACTGACGTTTTCTTCTGCTGTTTTGCTAATGGGAAAAAAATATTTCTAGATTTTGGCATTTTTTCCACAGTCATTTTCTGAAATGCCATCTGTGAATCCCTGGTTATGCTTTCTCACTCTCTCTTTTTTTTAATTGATATTCAATACTGATTACCAAGTTTGAATGGTGCCAACAATATTATAAAGTACATTTCCTCCATATGGTTAGTAAGTGCGACTGAACAGTTTTAGAATAAAACATACATGTGGATTCAACAAAATCAAGGTGGTGTTTCTTAAGTATAGCAAGTAAAGGTTTGAGCACACCTTGTCAAATTTTGGTTTTACAATTGTTTTCAGTTGACATAACTTTTAACATTCCACAGTCAATAAGGAAGTTAAAAGTGAAAAGGCAATGATGCAAAACCACCATCAACATCATCCATGAACTACCGCTATACAATCTCAAAGCACGCTTACGTTGCTAAGGGTGTTTTTTAGGCTGGATTCATACCTACACCATAGGGTAACACACAATTGTTAGTGCAATGCATTTTGGTGCTATTCATTTTGAACAAAAGACTTTGCTGAAAAGATAAGTGAAATTAAAGCCTAGTCACACAATGAGATTATGGGACGATTGCTAATTTCTGTGTCAAAAACAAATAGGTTACTAAAAGTATTGAAATTGTTGTACGACAGAACAGAATTTCAAAAGTGATGTAATTTGTTATAGTGTATCTGTATTGTATTTTCAGATGAAAACTTTACTGATTAAACAAAAATCATACGATCTGATATCGTACAAGAAAAAATGTCATGTTTGTCCCTTCTGAAAATTTCAGACAACAGCTGTGTACTAATGATTAGATTATCGTTAAATCGATTTGAAAGTGGAATTCTGATGTGTGTGTGTAGAGGGCTTACACACTTGACGTGAATGAGAGGGAACCTCCCCACTGAGCCATTTTATTCAGACAAAAGGGAGACTTTCCCACCTTCAGAATACACTGATCAGCTTTGCAGGCTTTAGCCTGTGGCATCGATCAAGTGGGGAAAACCTCAGTAGACAGACTTCTGCACAATCTACGTGGCCATATATGAAACTAAATGCTATCCATGTATGGATGGCTTGAGAAAAAGGATGACATGCAATTAACCAAAATGCATTTGGGGTGCTATTTACAATTCATTGGCATCTGCACTCATCGCATTCACCGGCAGTGAGGGAAACACACACAGAATGCCCCTTTCCCACTCACACCTTGGTGTGAACTGGAACTTAATGAAAAATGGACTAGTATTTTTACAGACACACATGAGGTTTCTTGAGATGTGGGCCTTGTGAATTCAATATTACCATCCAACACCATCTACTGAGAGTCTGACAACTCTGCGCGTCACCCAACACAGGGGCTGGGAGTCCCCTGCACCAGGATTCTCTTCATCCAAGCATTGTTTCCTCATCCACCTTCATTCCCTTCTCTCACTCTAATTTCTCTTCCTCCCCCTGCCTTTTTTCATACCCCCATATATATATCTGGACAATAGGCCCTTATAATTCCTACCACTTTCAACTCCTTTTCTATATCTACCTCAAATACTACCCGGTATGGGAATTGAAAGCTTAATAATGATGGATTCACATCCACACCACTGTTCCATCCTCTTTTCCAGCTCTCCTCCCCCCCCCCCCCGTTTCCACCCACAAACCCAACTTTTCCCCTTTATTCATCTTCCTTTCCTTCCTGCCCAACTAAACCTGGGAATACAGGGTCCTAAGGTGCCACAATCTCTGTATCTCAACTACTTCACTAATAGGTGCATTTAATCAACCCCAAGACACTGCATTTTACAATTATTATTTACTTCATTGACTCGTTGCATTTTTTTTAAATTTGATGCAAAACATTTTGTAACTGAACAAATGCTTAAATTTCACGTTAAAACCTATTAAACATGATTGTTCTAGAGATATGCTTCAAGGTTTGATAGATGTGCAAAATCAGGGAAGAAACAGAGCATGATACAGATAATAACAAAATACAGGAACAAAAAAAAATGAACACATACTGTACAGTATGCAAGACATATGTCCATAAAAATAAATAAAAAATCAATGGACTTTCCACTAACTTTGCAATGGGCAACTTGCACAGCAATATTTAATAACTTCCAAACAATCTGGTTTAAATCAAACTGAAGACAAATCCAAATCACTTTTAGTCATTAGCCAAAGCATATAATGATGGCCATTATGCAAAATGCAAAAAGATGAATCTGCTAATCAGTTAATACTCTAGGCAAATGAAACAGAGTCGCATGCAGCAATAATTAAAAAGGGACAAAATACAAGGAACATGATGGAATAAACTTAGACTCTAAGGTCAATAGATGAAAAATCAATGATAGCGAAAAGCAAAGATTCACCAAGAATATTAAGGTTTAAATTAATGCTTCACCTATTAAAATAAAAGAGCTTTAACAAATGAATGTGAACTATATGCAGTAAGACATGCAAACTAAAAAAAAAAAAAAAAAATATTAGTTATTTAAGTGTATCTTGTTGTATTTTTATTTTTGAATAAAGTAGCTAAGGGTTTAGAACTTTTTTCTGGTTTGTATTTGTATGCACCCGTTAGGCACATTAACCCTCTCTATGATGACCATTGTCGCCAGGACAGGACGTTACAGAAAATCTAAAATTTTAAGTTGACACTGGAACAAAAATAGAGGTCTTCTTATGGAGATCATTGTTCTAGTGTGAGCTATTTTGTATAGAAATTTGCCTCCCTTTTCTCCTTCTCTAACTATTTTATGCTAACCTTTAAAATAGATTCCGTTTAAAATCAGTTAAATACATTCCAGATGCATCAAAACAAAGGGTCTACCATGTCTTACAGTTTACCTTATAAAGCAGCCACATACTGAGTAGAAAATCCTGCCCCCCGGTTAGCATGCGGCAGGGAAAAATTATTGTACTTTTTACAAGGAAGCAGTGGACTCTCTGCAGAGGCTCAACACTCCCTGCTGGGTCAGACCTATAGATTTGCAATCAGCAAAGCCAAGTCTCCCATGCTTCTTTCTGGCTGCAGCAGACTTAAAGGGGTTGTAAAGGAAAAAAAAAATTCATAATAAGCATCCTTTACCTGCAGACATTCCTCTTTTCACTTCCTCATTGTTCGTTTTTGCTCAGAAGTTGCTCTATTTCTTCTCTGTTCTGTGCACTTCCTGCTTGTCTGATTTTACTGACCACTGTGAAGGGAGAATTTACTGCGGTGGTCAGTAACGTGCTCGCCCCCTCCTGGTAACTACATCTGTGTGGCAGGACACTCTCTACGTGTAAGAGACTTCAAGGAGATGTGAATTCCTGGGTGTGCCGCAATTCATACTGGGAAATGTAGTTCTTACATGAACAAGTGATGCAAACCACAAAGTGAATGAGAGAACAGAAACTAGAACACCAGAGGTGATATAGATGAAGGAATTTAATAGGTATTTACTTTTCTTTTTTTTTAACAGAATCATTACACTATTCCGTCTGTCTACCTTGCAGACACAAACAAAAAAATTCTTTACAACTCCTTTAAGGCTTCATCGATTTTGTATAAAATGTACCCCACTTAAAGTGCATCTCTAGTTAAAATTGAAAATGATATACACTGCTCAAATTTTTTTAAAGGAACACTTTGAAAACATATCAGATCTCAACGGGCAAAAATCTCATGCTGGATATCTAAAAAGTTTGTAAAAAACTATTTTTTTATGAGCAGTGATTTACTGATGCTTAAAGTCAAAACAATATAAATGAAAAATTCCTTTATATATAGTGCTTGGGGGGGTCTCGTTAGCCTGTAAAGTGGTGCAGCTGTACCGTGTATAGAACCTGCTGCAGAAAAAATTACATTTCTAAAGGCAAAAAATTAGTTTTTCTACAAGCTTTATTTTATAAACAATGGCTTGGGGAGCAAATCTGTATGATGGAGCCACAATTTAGTGCACTCGGAATAAAATTAGAGATTTTTGTGTTAAATTCTGGTGTCTGTTTTGTAGACTTTGGATAGAGGTAACAGGTGTGGAAAAATTGGGCTTTTGGGTGTTGGTGATGCCTAAACACCATAACCTATAGATGAATCAAATAATGCCTGTGCATCGTCAAGGTGCAAGTGGCTGACGCTGTGTTCAAATATTTCAGCTTCTCCTCAATGCATAATGCTGGGGCTATGGCAGGAGTAGCTGGACAAGAAGGCAGAATAAGCTGCTCTTGCAGTTGTGGTGGACTGCACACTAGTAAACGTGCACTAGCACACTTCAATATACAGCAGTAATCAAACACTAACGTACGTCAATACACTGCAGTAAATGTGCATGAACGCACCTCAATTTACTGCAGTAAGCGTGCACTAACGCAGTTCAATATACTGCAGTAAATGTGCATTAACTATCTGTGCCCTGAATCAACAAATCCTTCATTGCTTCAGCCAATCAGGGCTTCCAATGCACTGTGTGGCCGGCAGTGCATTGTGGGGCACTCGGTGAGCCGAACGGTCAAGCACCCTGACAATTTGGGTGTTCGCTGAACGAGTGAACAGCCAATGTTCAGCCCGAATTCATGCTCGGGCCGAACCGTTAGCCCAACAGTATAAAAGCACTTAATTAAGCACTAGGCATTACAGTATACAATCTTTCCAGGATGCCACACTACTAATACTTCTAGTTTTCCTGCATACGGCCCTCCTCCCAAAACATGGTTGCAGTGATCACAGTGTTCTACCCTAGCCCATGTAGAAAAGAGCCATCTGTTAAAGCACCCATCTCCTTCCTAGCTGAGTCTTCCATGAGGGAAGGAGGGGCAATTTGTTAATAAAAAAATCAGGCTGACGGAATTTTTTCATGCCTCAATGTCCAGATACAAATTCCAAGACAGAAAAGTTGATAATTTCTTCAAGTTCACACTGATATAAAAAAGTGAAAGAATAAACATCCCCCTCCCCCACTAATTTTTTCACATGCCATTGACCATCTTAATAGAATTCAAACAAGTATAACACAAATGGTGTCAGTAATTTTCCTTGTTCCTCATCTATTGCCCTTTTCTCAGAAAAACCCAGTTAGAGTTTATCACTAGAAAAGTGACACTCTAATACTCATAGTACAGTTGCTAAACTGCAACTGAATTGTCTATAAATAATTAATTTATGTAGTACAGGGCTGTGAGATTTTGGGTGATTTCCCATAAACTGGTTCCCATACCATGATCTGTTAATTATGTTCATTAATTCAATAGAAAACGTTGTGGTTACAATGTAACTGCAATAGGTAACTACAAAATTAAATCAACTAATTAACTCTGAAAATGTGAGAACAATGTAAAAGCCCCCAGAACAAAAAAAAAAAAAAAACACTGATTGTTGTGTTTAATTCCTATAGTTACAATTTGGTGAAATAACAGAAAGCATATACCGGTAAATATGTATTTCTTAGATGCAAATAGCCAGTCAAGCAGATGTGCTGTTTAAAATGTCTGCTTAATCATAGCAATGTTGCCACAGATCTGTACCAGCATTTTTACTAAGCCCAGGACCCTGCATTTACTATACCTGGCCTCCCACAGTACACAGAACATTGAAATGGAATTATTTAAATATATTTTTTTATCAGTAGTCTTGTTACTTCTATCAGTGTCTGGCCTTGCAATAGTTGAAGCTAGTAAGAGGAGTTTTCATTCTCCTCTGGCTGTCCTATGAGGCTGAACGACTCCTGATTCTATCTGAACAGTGCATATTGGCTTTGAGTCAATCACTTGCACCATCCCAAAAATAAAACTTTCTAGCAATACACACCAAACTGAGCATATGCAGAGTGCCCACAAAACATGGTACGATCAGCAGGATTGGGGACAGTAAAAGAAGGGGAGGATCAGAGAAGACAAGATCAAATAGCCTTTTTACACAATGCGCAGAATTAATCCCTTAGGTTCCACAGTATAACAGTACTGCATATCCATACTGATTTTACTGCTGTGGGTTTAGTAACATTTTAATTTCATTACTGTAATATCAGGACCCTATGTTTTAGGGGCCACCCTTACTGCACACTTTTTTCTTCCTATTAAAATCAATAGTATAGCATCATAAACGGTGAACCTTGGCACCCCAGATGTTTTTGAAACTAAAATTTCCCATGATGCTCATGCACTCTGCAGTGTAGATGAGCATCATGGGAAATGTAGTTCCAAAACATCTGGGGTGCCAAGGTTCACCATCACTGATATAACATAAATGTGCATTGCCATGTGCTTTAAAGCATAACTTGTTGAGAAAAAAAAAAACATTCCCCCCCGTGTAATCTATGTAAATTACAAGGATTTTAACAAACTTAGTTTCAGAGTCCTACTTTTTGTAATTATGAAGAAATGCCTGTGTGTTTCTCTGTAACCATGTAGGAAAG
Organism: Rana kukunoris; assembly: GCA_029574335.1. Taxonomy (NCBI): domain Eukaryota; kingdom Metazoa; phylum Chordata; class Amphibia; order Anura; family Ranidae; genus Rana; species Rana kukunoris. The sequence goes on along the minus strand of CM056052.1, from coordinate 453,808,742 downwards.
TGAGTCTAATGGGAGCGTTTTCATAATTATCAATCAGCTGCAGCAGCTTCAGGGCACTTATGAGGAAAGCTGCTGGGTCTGCATTCCTTTAGATGTGTTCCTATTGGGAGTATCTGACCAAAAATTAAATTTTTGTTGCTGGGGATGCCTGAAATCTGACTTGCATCTTAGTGCAGACTTCTGGGAAAATCTGTGAGCCAATCACACAAGCAGGAAATGATGATTCTGGGGGACGTTCTGTACACATTCAGTGTACAGAACACCTCCAGGAAGCCACATTGCATTTTCAGAAAATTACAGCAGCTGCAGATTGAAAAGGAAAGGTAATTTTTAATAACAATTAAAGTGGAGTTCCACCCTAAAAATTAACGTTTGCTTAATCCCCTCCCCTCCTCCACATTTGCCATGTAATTTTTTTGGGGGGGGAGTGGGGGCTTCAGTAGGAGTGGGACTTCCTGTCCCACTTCCTGCTTCCGCCGAGGGGCTGGTACGGCGATTAGGCCTAATCGCCTTACTGCAGCCCCTCCCTTTGGCGATCGTCTAGGACACTGACAGGTCCTAGACGATCGCCTGTCCAATCAGCGGCTGTCATGGCTGGGTGCCCACAATCGCAATGAGGATGCCAGCCGGGGAGAGGAGTGGAGCCCTGGTCTGCGCGTCGCTGGAACGTGGAGAAGGTAAGTGTCTGTTTATTAAAAGCCAGCAGCTACACTTTTTGTAGCTGCTGACTTTTAATAAACATTACATTTGGGTGGAACACCCCTTTAACTACAATATGACTTGTGTCGCAATTGTATACGCTAAATTTTTTCTTTATTTGCTATTTTTTTCCCCACGAAAGTGGAGTTACCCCCACTTTTTAAACTTTACACCCCCACATTATGATTACTGTACAATTTTTCCTTGGACCCTTTTTTCCCCCCATTTCCCATTGGTTCCTGGAATATGAGTTTCATCAGTCCCAGGAGTCAATGGGCAACCTCCCCTGGTATCATCGTGCCGTGAGTTGTATCATATGCACATGCATGAGATCGGGAGGTGCATGCTGGGTAGCCAGCAGCACTGTATCCTGGAAGGAGCAACGGGTAGGCTTTAGATGCCCACACTGAAGATGGGAGCACACTCACCAAGGGCAGAGTGTTTTTTTTTTTTTTTTAAGAAAATGAAATTTGAAAACCTACATATATTGCTAAATATGTTATGTGTAGGATTAGCTGTCATCATCAGGGGGTTTTAACCACTTAAATACAGGGCTTTTATACGCAACTCCATACCGGGCCCATTCTGGCACTTCTCTTCTACATGTACAATACATCATTCTTTTCCTAGAAAATTACTCAGAACCCCCAAACGTTATCAATATTTTTTTAGCAGACACCATAGGGAATAAAATGTCAGTCTTTGCAGCTTTTTATCTTGCACGGTATTTGCGCAATAATTTTTCAAACGCCTTTTTTTTTGGGAAAATAAATGGTTTCATGAATTAAAAAATAACAAAACAGTAAAGTTAGTCCAATTTTTTTGTAAAATATGAAAGATGATGTTATGCCGAGTACCGTATTTATCGGCGTATAACGCGCACCCCAAATTTAAGAGGGAATTTTCTGGAAAAAAATAATTTTACTACATGATGGAGATCTATGAAAAAGAGACATTCACATGGCTGGTGTTTTCCAATAAGTGCATTTAGACACATTTACGGTCGGGTCTAGATATCTGGTAAGCAGATCTGTATTGGTGGTTGAGAAGGAAGCACCTTGCATGCAAGATCACACATATACATAGTGAAAAGCCACATGCACTTTGGCAAATTATGGATGAATATATGTTTCATGACAACTGCACTTTACCTATGTACCGTATGCTGCGATCACACACATACCTCAGAGGGGAACGAGTGCCCTCCGGAAAAATCACAGAGCCCTCTCGGCTGTCACGTCACACATCTGATTCAATGCTGGTGGTGGAGGCGGGACTGTGCGTGTATGACACTGCACTTTCCCTATGTACCATATGCCTCAGAGGGGAACGAGCGCCCGCCGGAAAAATCACTGAGCCGTCTCATCTGTCACGTTACACATCTGGTCCAATGCTGGTGGCAGAGGCGGGACTGTGCGTGGGTGACGTGACAGCCGAGTGAGAGCCGAGAGGAGGTGACGGCTCATTGGTTTTTGGCGGGTGCTCGTCCCCCTCCTTTCCCTCCGAGGTATGCTGTCGGCGTATAACGCGCACCCATGATTTTCCCCTGATTTTATGGGGAAAAAAGTGCGCGTTATAGGCTGATAATAACGGTAAATAGATACCTAACTTGTTACGCTTTAAAATTGCGCACACTCATGGAATGGCACCAGACTTTGTTACTTAAAAATCTCAATAGGCGACTCTTTGAATTTTTTTACAGGTTACCAGTTTAGAGTTACAGAGCAGGTCTAGTGCTAGAATTGTTGCACATGCTCTAACGCACACGGCAATACCTCACATATGTACATACGTAGGCGGGACTTACGTGTGCGTTCGCTTCTGTGTGTGAGCTACCGGGGACAGGGGTGTTTTTTTGATCACTTTTATTCCTTTATTAATGTAAACATCCCTTGTAATAGGAATAGTGTGTGACAGGTCCTCTTTATGGAAATATGCTGGGTCAATAAGACCCCACATCTCTCCTCCAGGCTGGAAAGCATGAGATCGTGAAAAAAAATCACTGATCTCATGCTTACTAGCCACAATCGCAGCTTTGTTTACTTCCGGGTACCCGGGCGTGACGTCATCACATCGCGCCCAGGCCTCCGACAGCCATAGAGATGACTGGTGACCATCTGATCACCAGTCATCCCTATGCCTCCCATCCAGCGCTGGACGATTCTTTCTCCGGGCCCCCGATGTCACGGGAGAGCCCAGAGAAGTACCGGATGGTGGCGGGAGGGGGGGAACGTCCCTTCCCACCGCCCATGAGAACGACCGCTATGATCGTTCTTATGGTGCGCAGAATCGCCGCCGGCAAACAATGATATCTGAATGATGCCTCTAGCTGCAGGAACCATTCAGATATCCCCTCACAAAGCCCATGACGTCATATGATGTCCACCTGAGATGGGAGATCCCCTCTGTGGACGTCATATGACTATGGGCCAATACAGGAGTGGTTAAAAAAAAAAAAAGGTGGAACCCCGCTTTAAGAATGCATAATGTAAAAGAATACTTGTTTCAAACTGGTTGCTTTACTATCCTAATACATTTGTCAGAAAATTCGAGTTATGGTTTAATTCATCATATGACAAATAAACAAGGATTGAGAAGAAAACAAATTATCGCATGTAAAATTCAAGAGGATAATTTTTTCATATAAAAAAATTACTGAACCAAGATTTGCATCGCTAAACAAACACAGTGTACATAATCATTCTTACAATGTTTGGACTGTCAAGTACTCCTTCAAAAAAAAGAATGTGCTTTGAGCACTAACGGCTATAGATACACCCCTAATTAACTCATAGAAACTGCAGTTATTGGCCTAGAGGCTTGTGATTTTTCTTCCATACTATAAATGCAAATATGAGGTCATTAAAACGTATCCGTGAAAAGTGCACTATGTAAAAAAAAGCTGTGGAATGAATAGGTAGAGAAGAGTCTTCCGTCTGCAATGATCATGTCTTGGCTTGGATGCACAGTACTGCTAGACATGCCAGCTGCAGATTTGTTTGAAACATTCATACATAAATCTATTTACCTTAAACAAAGCCAGCTGTCAGCAAGCCAGTTGTTTATACAAAAGTGCCCAAATGTAGCTATATTGGCCAGATGTGAGTATAATCAAGGAGAGCAACCCTTGCCATGTTGAACACTTGTAATGCTAGCCAGACTCAATCATAGATTCACATCTAAACTAGATTCTTTGATTCTTCACCCAAACATACTTGGCAGCAAGCACCCTAACCATCTTCAGAAGAACAGTTCAAACAGTAATGACACTTCTACATGCATGTAAACTATGCTTGGTAACAACTATTGTTATTCATTTATGTATTTTTCTCTCTTTTTTTTCCCCCCCTTTGACGTTACCTAATGAATGTCAAAATAATAAGCAAAATTATTTCAAGAAGAACCCCAGTCCCCCGATATTTTGGTCCTGCCCCTCCTTCCTTCCTTGCCATATTTTTTTTATTTTTATCAAAAAGGTTTTTATTGAACAAGTAAAGTAAAATGTTGTATACATTCTCCAATGCACAATTCCAGAAAGGGTTTTTTCAACCATAAGCATATGCATAAACAGAATAGCCCTACAGGTACCACACATCCGTAAAGTCCAGGCAATTACTAGACACCAACTCTATCCCTCCACCGATCACATCAAACATGGTATAGGTACGGTACACAATCCCCCCTATAGACACTGCAAAAGTCTAGACAACACAAGCTCTTTAGGGCTTAGACCAGGCGTATCCAACCAGCGTGCACACAGGCGTTCAAACCAGCCTGGGGATCCCCTGTGCTGGTAAATATATGTTTCCATAATAAGGGGGCGCTAGTGGGAGGTGAGGTGCATTTTCAGACCATTAATAGTAGTTTCCTAGCCTGAAACAGAGACCTAGAGAATGCCACCCTGATCAGTTCCCCAGGGATCACGTCCTCCAGAACCCCCCAGTATACAGCACATAGGGTCAGTAGGTACCTTAGTTTGACACCATATTGAGTGTCCCCACCACCTCACTCCCGTACCGGTGTAGCTTCCCCATCATGCTGCTGACAGTGGTAGCACAATTGGTCCGCCAGCCTGCCCATCATATGTAATTTTACACCGTGGTGTAGTCTACCCGCAGTATTATATACAGTTGGGAAACTTTATGTGCAACATTCAGAGAACAAGTGGCTATTGAATGCAGGGCCTCCTTCCATTGATCTCCTGTAATTGGGCTGAGGTCTCTCTCCCACAAAGATACCGCCCTACAGGGGTAAGCCCACAGGTTTCCTGAAACTAACATTTGATAGCATTGGGATATGATTCCCTTGGTTACAGTGGTGGAATGCAGCACATGGAATACAGGAGTGGGCGACATTGCCCACCCTCCTGCATCCCCCTGCGCCGCAACTGCATGACGTAGCTGCAAGTACGGGAATAGCATATTTGCGGGTAGGTTGAATTTAGCTTGTAGTTCATGGAAGGACAACAGTTTACCATCACTAAATATGTGAGATAGCATAGTTACACCGTGAGCGGGGCCCCTGCTGCAAATTAGCCAGCTCCACATATGAGCAATTACCCCATATTGGGCAAAAGTCTGTGAATCCCTGCACCCCCTGGAGCTGCCTGCCTTTGTTCCAGATTTTTTGGATTAACGCTAACGTTGGGAGTCCGTTTATTGGATTTCAGGAACATTTGTGCCTCCAGTCCCAGCGGGATGGTCTCAGCACCAGAGGCAAACAGCATCAGCTGTGCCGCCGAGCCCACCGTCCCTGCCATCTTTGAATGCATCATGTGTGTGTCAATGTGCTGAAGGTCTCTGCCCAGTAAAGACCTGTGGTACATTTACAAACGTGGGTGGGAGGGGGGGTATATGTACACACAAAGTTGGTATCTGGGATCTTGATACCTGTACAAGTGCATGAAAAACCCCTGCATATGTACAGATGTGCTGAACAACTCTGCAGGGTTGTAGGACTTATCTTGGGTCATAGACTAAACATGACTTTTTGATTTTTGTGCTGTGCATTTTAAACATATCTATGTTTTAAAGAAACTTTTTTCAGAAGCAGTAAAAATGTATTTAACCCTATTAAAGGGGTTGTAAAGGTTCGTTTTTATTTTCAAAATAGGTTCCTTTAAGCTAGTGCATTGTTGGTTCACTTACCTTTTCCTTCTATTTCCCTTCTAAATGTTTTTTTTTTCTTTGTCTGAATTTCTCACTTCCTTTTTATCCTCAGTAAGCTTGCCCCCATCATCTGGCTGGGGGTTATGGCCCGTACACACGATCTGAATATTGTACGAAAAATGTCGTCCGAGGAAGAATCATACGATAATCGGATCCTTAGTACAAGGCTTCCTTCCCTTAGCCAATCATGACAGTTCATCCGATATTATTTTATCGGACAAGCACGAAAATTTTCCTCGTACGATACCAGATCGTACAATTTTCGTTTAGTCAGTACAGTCGTCGTCCCAAAATACAACACAAATACATGACAACACATGACATCACTTCCGATTTTTTTTTTTCTGTTGTACGAGAATTGTTGTGACTTTAGTAACCTATTCAATTTCTACTTGCGACTAGTAAACAAAATAAGTCGTACGATCTGTCGTACTATTTTCAGATTGTGTGTACGTGGCATTAGTCAGCCAGAACAGCTTACTGAGGAGGAACAGGAAGTAAAAAATTCAAAGAAAACAAAAGAAAAAAACATTTATAAGGGAAATCGAAGGAAGAGTCTTCAGCCGGCGATTCTGTGCACCAGAAGAACGATCAAAGCGGCGGAACCCCCCCTCCAGCCGCCATCCGGTGCTTCTCCGGGCTCTCCCGTGCCATCTGGGGCCCGGAGATCGAATCGGCCGGCGCTCGTTGGTGAAGCATAGAGATGAGTGGTGACCAGACGGTCACAGTCATCTCTATGACCGTCGGAGGACCGGGGGCGACGTTATAACGTCACGCCCGGTACCCGGAAGTAAACAAAGCCGCTATCGCGGCTGTCGGCATGTAATCAGTGATTTTTTTTCACCGATTAAATGTTTGTAAGCCTGTAGGAGACCCCACATCTCTCCATAAAGAGGACCTGTCACAGTGATTCCTATTACAAGGGATGTTTACATTCCTTGTAATAGGAATAAAAGTGATCAAAAAAAATATAAAAAAAAGTGTAAAAATAAAAAAATGAAGTAAAAAAAAAAAAATATATATAATTTTTTTTTTTAAGACGCCCCTGTCCCGGTTGCCGGCCGCTCGCGTACGAGCGGCCGGCGCATTCCCTTTACGTTGTTTGCGTAAGCGTATCTCCGGCGTAAAGATAAAGCTGCTAAAGTGAGGTGCAGCCAATGCAGCATTGTATTGGACGTCGTTTACATCGTTTACGTATGCCGATCCAGAATGGGCCTGGGTGTGAGTTACGTTCACGTCGTTTTCATTGACTATTTGCGACGTGATTAACGCATGCGCACTAGGATACGTCCACGGACGGCGCATGCGCAGTTAAAAAAAAGCGTCGTTTGCGCCGGGTCATTCATAATTATAATAAAACACGCCCCCCCTAGTAAATTTGAATTACACCCCCGTACGCCAACCCATTTACGCTACGCCGCCGTAAGTTACAGCAGCATTTCTTTGAGGATAAGAATGCGCCGCTGTGACTTACAGCGGCGTAGTGTAAATGGGTCACACCGCGCCGGCGGCAAAGGAATGTGGATCTGGCCCAGAGTGTTTAAATACATATTCAAATTTATAAGTCTTAAAATAGGTTCAAACGTGTTAAGAACAGGATTATGCGATATCTTTCTAATACAACTAATAAACTGTAAGGCCCCATACACACGAGCGGACAGATTTGTTCAAATCTGTCCGTCCAACAGATTTGAACAAATCTGTCTGCTGGGATTTTGGTTTGCTCGCGTGTACACACGAGCAAACCAAAATCCCCGCCAGCAGAGAGCGCGCTGACGTGTCGGTGACGTGGCGGTGACGTTGACGCCGCCACGTCACCGCACCAGGAAGTAAAACACTTCCGCGCATGCGCCAAATCCATTCGGCGGCGGTGCGGCGGCGGAGCGGGACGACATGTCTGCTGGTAAGTGTACTAACCAGCAGACATGTCGGGCGGACAGATTCCCACCCGATAGATTTCAAAGCATGCTTTGAAATCTGTCGGGTGGACAAATCTGTCTGCTCGGCCGTACACACGATCGAATCTGTCTGCTGAAACGGTCCAGCGGACCGTTTCCAGCGGACAGATTTGATCGTGTGTACGAGGCCTAAGAATAGATAACTTCCAGATAAGTATCTAGAAGGGGAAATGAAAGGGATAGGGATGGGTACGGGTACATATGCAAATATTCAAAGTTATATTCAAATGTTAAATACTGAAAGATAACCTATAAAAGAATAGATACTGAAGAAGAATACATTGAGATGTGATCATGTTACTTATAATAATTTATATTCAGTGGATTCCATGAAGTGGAACCAGCATGCCCATTTAATATAAAAGTTTTCAGAAGAATCTTTGGATTGATGTATTAAGTCTACCAAATTTGCTATGTGGTTAACTTTGCGGATCCAATCTGAAACATTGGGGGGAGAAGGTTGGGCCCATTTGACAGGAATGCATAGCTTCTCAGCAGTTATAAGGTGTACAACAATAGTATTTTTGTAAACTGAATTGGGTAAAGAAGAGAGATGTAGTAGATATTGTTCGGCTGTAAAATCTGGGGTAAAGGTAGCAAAGCTGTAATTTTGTCTCCAAAAAAAAAAAAAAAAAAGATAAACAAACAATCTACTTTTATTATAATATAGCTTTAATTCATCGAGTTGGCAGTGGCCCCTAAAGCGATCCATGCCAAGGGTCCACTTACAGTGCCTGCCGCCGAGAATGTGTTTTTAGCACGACAGCATCGCGCTGAATCTCGGCGACAGGCTGCCGATATCTCGCACTAGCTGGAATAGTAAAAGCACATTCCAGCGAGTGCGTCATAGAAGCGACGGGGATCCGACGCGGATTCCCGCCAATTCTACACGTGGGCGGAGTTTGTTATGAATCCTGAAGGAGAAATCCCCGCCGGATTTTTAAAAAAAATCCGGCATGGGTTCCCCCCTCAGGAGCATAACGGGCCCTTAGGTCTGTTATGGGTTGTAAGGAGACCCCCTACGCCGGAAAAACGGCATGGGGGTCCCCCCACAATCCATAACAGACCCGTATCCAAAGCACGCCGGCCGGCCGGTCAGGAAGGGAGTGGGGGCGAGCGAGCGCCCCCCCCTCCTGAGCCGTACCGGGCAACATGCCCTCAACATGGGCGGGTTAGGTGCTCTGGGGCAGGGGGCGCACTGCGGCCCCCCACCCCAGAGCACCCTGTCCCCATGTTGATGAGGACAGGGCCCCTTCCCAACAACCCTGGCCGTTGGTTGTCGGGGTATGCGGGCGGGAGGCTTATCGGAATCTGGAAGCCCCCTTTAATGAGGGGGCCCCCAGATACCGGCCCCCCACCCTAAGTGAATGAGTATGGGGTACATTGTACCCCTACCCATTCACCTGCAAATAAAAAGTGTAAACACAAATAAACCACACAGGGTATTGAAATATTTTATTAGTTGGCCTGCCGGGGGGGGGGGTGTGTATGAACCCGGCGGGCTTCTTTCGACGTCTTCGGCGGCTGGGGGGTCTTCTCCCACTCTCCGGGGTCTTCTCCTGCTCTCCGGGGGTCTTCTCCGCTCTCCGGGGGTCTTCTCCGCTCTCCGGGGGTCTTCTCCGCTCTCCGGGGGTCTTCTTCTTCTTCAGGACTCGCCGCCGCTAACTTTGTGTGTTAGCTCAATTACTAGCGGCGGCGAGCCCCCTCCTCTGGGACGTCTTCTTCTTCTTCTTCCTCTTCTGTTCTCCAGATGTTGACGCGACGCTTCCTTCCGCTGTTATGCCGGGCGCGCGGCTCGCAGCGAATTATATAGGCCTGTCTTGTGACGTCGCAGTCCCATCATGCTCCGGTAGGTACCACGTGGTAGGTAGCACGTGGTACCTACCGGAGCATGATGGGACTGCGACGTCACAAGACAGGCCTATATAATTCGCTGCGAGCCGCGCGCCCGGCATAACAGCGGAAGGAAGCGTCGCGTCAACATCTGGAGAACAGAAGAGGAAGAAGAAGACGACGTCACAGAGGAGGGGGCTCGCCGCCGCTAGTAATTGAGCTAACACACAAAGTTAGCGGCGGCGAGTCCTGAAGAAGAAAACCCCCGGAGAGCGGAGAAGACCCCCGGAGAGCGGAGAAGACCCCCGGAGAGCAGGAGAAGACCCCGGAGAGTGGGAGAAGACCCCCCAGCCGCCGAAGACGTCGAAAGAAGCCTGCCGGGTGGTGGGCGCTTTTATCAAAGCGCCCCCCCCCGGCGGCGGAAGAGAACCAGACGGCTGCACCCACCCCCCACAGAAGCCCACCGGAGGGGGGCGCTTTTATAAAAGCGATCATACACACCCCCCCCCCCCCGGCGGCCAACTAATAAAATATTTCAATACCCTGTGTGGTTTATTTGTGTTTACACTTTTTATTTGCAGGTGAATGGGTAGGGGTACAATGTACCCCATACTCATTCACTTAGGGTGGGGGGCCGGTATCTGGGGGCCCCCTTATTAAAGGGGGCTTCCAGATTCCGATAAGCCTCCCGCCCGCATACCCCGACAACTAATGGCCAGGGTTGTCGGGAAGGGGCCCTGTCCTCATCAACATGGGGACAGGGTGCTCTGGGGTGGGGGGCCGCAGTGCGCCCCCTGCCCCAGAGCACCTAACCCCCCCATGTTGAGGGCATGCTGCCCGGTACGGCTCAGGAGGGGGGGGGGCGCTCGCTCGCCCCCACTCCCTTCCTGACCGGCCGGCCGGCGTGCTTTGGATACGGGTCTGTTATGGATTGTGGGGGGACCCCCACGCCGTTTTTTCGGCGTAGGGGGTCTCCTTACAACCCAAAACAGACCTAAGGGCCCGTTATGCTCCTGAGGGGGGAACCCATGCCGGATTTTTTTTTAAAATCCGGCAGGGATTTCTCCTTCAGGATTCATAACAAACTCCGCCCACGTGTAGAATTGGCGGGAATCCGTGTCGGATCCCCGTCGCTTCTATGACTGCTTTGTCTCCATCGCGGCAAGCCAGCTCGGCGCTGGCTCTCGCGATGGGGCTCGCAAGTGCTCAATCTCGCCGAGAAAGGGAGCGAGATTGACACAATATCCCAGTCACCTACTGTACCTTTTAACAATGACAATGCCTGATTCTAGAATTCCTATCCTTACCCAGAGAACTACCCTCCCGGTATGCATGCCAGATCAGACTAATGTTATAGGAAAAGGTTATGTCTGCAAGTGTTTGTCAGTTAACGAAAATCAGTTTAACAGATAAAAAGGAAATAATTAGTGTACAATTGACTTTTTATGACCTCTGTGCATGCAATGCACTTCACAGAGTCATAGCTTCACAAAATTTCAGCAGACAGCAGCATTCAGCCAGAACAAAGTCAAATTACTGTATATGTCATTACTGTCAAAGTCGTGCAGACTGGTCATAGCTGATATATGATCCAGATGCTGCAAGAGCCTGATTATAGTTTCTCTGCATTCCTAAATTTTAATTCTCCTAGATAACAGCATACATCTCTACCAGATATTACAATCTCAATTGCATCAGTAATAATGTCACAGAAAAAACAGCTTTAAGTTAATAATGTATTAGTCAAATAAATATATACTTTATATTACTTTTTTAGACAATGTTTACACAACCTGGGATGCAGAAGTGCAGCTGGCATATGCATGACTTTAGGCAATCTTCTGCCTGTTCATTAAATGCTTCCAAAATGGGGAGCATGTAGGGAAAAGCATTAGAGCAGCACTCCATACAAAAACAATAATATAAAAATAAATAGCTCATAACAGATAAAAAATAACCTTCAATCCAAAGATCCCCCTCGCCCACATTCGTTTTTCTGATGCTTGATGGCGAGCATCATTCAACCTACTTCCTCAGAGCCCAGGTTGCCCTGGACCTGTCCCAATTTGTAAATGAACAGTTAAAAGAAAAGCAGCACAATGATAAGCTCATCCCTCTGTCACTTCCTATCAGCAGGGATCTTGTCTTTAAAGCGGTTGTATAGGGATTTTTTTTTACTTTTACCTACAGGTAAGCATATAATAACGCTTACCTGTAGGTAAAAAAGATATCTCCTAAACTTTTACGGTTTAGGAGATATTTCCCTCACAATGAGCCGCTGAATGCTGCGGCGCATGCACACAGGGGATTTTTGGCTTAAGATGCCAGGCCTTGCCGGAAAGAAGTCTCCTGCAAGCATGCGTGGGAGTGACAACATTGCAGCTCCAGCCACTCACAGCGATGGAGCCGCGATACCTGGAAGACACGGCGAGGCAAGATGTCATCTCCCTCACCGTGGACCAGGTAAGTTACTGATGCCTCGTTCTAAGGTAAATATTTCATAATGAGCTAGTATACGGTGCATACTAGCTCATTATGCCTTTTGCTTTACAAAAAAAAAAAGTTCAGCGGGTATACAATCGCTTTAAGTTACCTAATTGGATTCTTGTATTGCTTCACCCTCTCACTTCAGCTCTGCTATGAAAGGAACATAAGGAGTTGCTTGCATTTTAAAAAAGGATTTTTAATAAACAGCTTACCTGTAAAATCCTTTTCTTGAAGTACATCACGGGACACAGAGCGCATAGCCATTACACTTGGGTTATATGGGTACCTTCAGGTGTGGACACTGGTGTAATCAATTTCACAGGAAGTTTCCTCCCTATATAACCCCCTCCCACTGGGAGTGCTTCAGTTTTGTAGCAAGCAATTCTCCCGAGGTTACACAATGTTCCCCAAAAGAGGGGTGGGAGCTCTGTGTCCCGTGATGTACTTCAAGAAAAGGATTTTACAGGTAAGCTGTTTATTAAAAATCCTTTTTTCTTTATCGTACATCACGGGACACAGAGCGCATAGCCATTACACTTGGGATGTCCTAAAGCAATGCTCTATGAAGGGAGGGAGACCGTAAGGCCAAGAATAGCCAAATAAAAACATTGTCAGGAGAAAACATGGCTCCACCAACAGAAAAACAAGGGGGCGTGAACCGGACCAGAGGATTCTATACTGCTGCCCGTAGGACCGCCTGCCCAAAAGCTGCGTCCGTACCCTTTGCAACGTCCAACTTATAAAATTTAGTAGACGTATGTACGGAAGACCAGGTTGCCGCCTTGCAAACCTGTGCCATAGAGATCTGATGGTGTGCCGCCCAGGAGGCACTCATGGCCCTCCTAGAATGGGCTTTAACTGATAAGGGAGGTGGAACGCGCTTCAGACCATATGCCTGAAAAATCAGCTGCTTAATCCACCTAGCCAAGGAAGACTTGGCAGCCGGCTGACCCTTCTTGGGGCCATCCGGAAGAACAAAAAGCACATCTGTTTTCCGAATCTTCTCTGTAGCCTTGAGATAGACCCTCATGGCTCGAACCACGTCCAAAGTATGAAGCCGTCTTTCCTCTCTGGACTGGGGAGTAGGAAAGAAGGATGGTAGGACTAGGTCCTGATTCAAGTGAAAACTGGATATGACCTTAGGAAGGAAAGAAGGTTGAGGCCGCAGAACCACTCTGTCCTTATGCAGAATAAGGTATGGCTCCCTGCATGACAAGGCTGCCAGCTCGGAAACCCTTCTGGCTGAAGCCATAGCCACCAAGAAAACCAACTTTCGGGTTAGTAGCACAAGAGGGATTTCTGTCAGAGGTTCAAACGGCTGCCTTTGTAAAGCTGACAAGACCAGATTTAAATTCCAGGTGCAGAGGGGAGCTCTAATAGGGGGATTCACATTCAAGACCCCCAGCAAGAAGGTTTTCATAAGCGAATGGGTGGCCAAGGGTCTTTGAAACCATATTGATAAAGCCGACACCTGCCCCTTTAGAGTACCAAGAGCCAACCCTTTGTCAACGCCAACCTGGAGGAATCGCAAGATCCTGTCAATAAAAAACTTTCGAGGATGCCATTTTTGAGACTCGCACCACTCCACATAGGTTCTCCAGACTCTGTAATAAATATTTCTGGAGACCGGTTTCCTAGCCTGAATCAACATAGATATGACCTGATCTGAGAGGCCTCTGCCCTTAAGAATTAGGGATTCAGCTGCCAAGCCGTCAAATTTAGCTGCTGTGAAGCACGATGGCAGATTGGGCCCTGAGACAGCAGATCTGGGCGCAGGGGGAGCGGCCCCGGCGCCCCGACTGACATCTTCACGATGAGTGCGTACCAAGCCCTCCTGGGCCAGGCTGGGGCCACCAGGATCACAGGCCTGCGCTCCACCCGGATCCTCCGTAGAAGGTGGGGAATCATCTGCAGTGGAGGGAACGCATACAGAAGAGAAAACTGGTGCCAAGGGCAAACCAACGCATCGGTCCCGTAGGCCGAGGGATCCCTGGCTCGGGATATGAATTTGTCCAATTTTTTGTTGGATCTCGTTGCCATAATGTCCACATCTGGGACTCCGAATCTTTGGCAAATCTCTTGGAATACCTGGGGGTGAAGAGACCATTCCCCCGGGAGCAACTGTTGACGACTCAAAAAATCTGCTTGAGAATTGTCTATCCCTGGGATGAACACCGCCGAGATGCAGGGTACATGGGCTTCGGCCCATGAGAAAATCAGGTTTACTTCTCTTTGGGCTGCTGGAATCTTCGTGCCCCCCTGGTGGTTTATGTATGCCACCGCAGTGGCGTTGTCGGACTGTATCCTTACTGGCAGACCCTGAAGGGGGAGAGTCCAGGCAATCAGGGCCAGTCGAGCAGCTCTGATCTCCAAGATATTGATGGGAAGCAGTTTTTCTGCCCCCGACCACAGCCCTTGCTGGGTCTGTTCTTCTAGAACTACCCCCCAACCTAACAGGCTGGCATCCGTGGATACTATCTTCCACGTGATGGGGCAAAAGGATTTCCCTTTTGACAAATTTTGAGAGACCAGCCACCAAGACAGGCTGCGCCGGACCTTCGGGAGAGCACTAACGGACAATCTAACGCCTGAATGGATTTGTTCCAAGCAGAGAAAATGGCTGCCTGAAGATATCTGGTATGGATCTGGGCGTAGGGCACAGCCTCGAAGGCGGCCACCATCTTCCCCAGCAGTCGCATACATAGGCGAATAGTCGGCCTCTTCTTGCCTAAGATCACTTGAACTGCTTGAGCTATTGATCTGATCTTTGCTTGAGGTAAACTTATCCTCTGGCAGTCTGTATCTAGCCGAAGGCCTAGATATTCCAACTGCTTTGTGGGTTTCAATACCGATTTTTCTAGGTTTACAATCCACCCGAATTCGTCTAGATGCTGAACTGTGCGACCTACTGCCTGATTGAGGTTGGAAGCTGAGCTGTCGATAACCAGAAGATCGTCCAAGTATGCCAAGACTAAAATGCCTTCTGTCCTTAGGACGGCTAGCACCGGGGCTAACACCTTTGTGAATACCCGCAGAGCTGTTGCCAACCCGAAAGGGAGGACTACGAACTGGTAATGGCGGTGATCTATCATACAACGAAGAAACCTGTGATGTGCCGGGTAGATCGGCACGTGCAGATACGCATCTTTTATGTCTATAGATGCTAGAAAGTCGTCTTGATGTAGGCTGGCTGCCACCGAACGTATGGACTCCATACGAAAGGTCTGAATGTTTAGAAAGCGATTTAGGCGTTTGAGGTCCAAGATAGGCCTGACATCGCCATTGGGCTTTGGTATTATGAAAAGGTTGGAGTAGAATCCCAGACTCCATTCCTGGGTTGGTAATTCTACAATTACTCCTTGGAGCCAGAGACGATCCAATGCTTTTACAAGAGAGGCCCTCTTTAATGGGTCGCTTGGAAGACTTGACCCCTGAAGATGAGGAGGGGGACTTCCCGAAACTCTAGCTTGTAGTCCGTGGTTACCACGGATCTTACCCAAGTCGGGAATTCTGGCCTTCCACACTTCGGAGAAAAACCGAAGCCTTCCCCCCACCCAAGAGAGTGGGGGCGCCCCTTCATGAATCTGACTTGAGGACTGGTTTAACCGGCTTGCGAGGCCATGGCCTCTTGCCTGTCGTGGCTTGTCCTTGTGGGCGGCTATTAAATGCTGAACGCCCGGGAGGCCGTCGATACTGACGGGAAGTTGAAGGGGCCGAGCCTGTGAAGGCCTGTCGCTTAAATGCGGGCCCACGCGATCTTTTCTTGATAGGCAAGAAAGAACTTTTACCACTTGATATGGTCTGGATATATTTATCTAGGTCTTCACCGAATAGTCTCCCACCATGAAAGGGAAATCCTGCTAAAAGCTTTTTGCAGGGTGCCTCTGCTGATCAGTTTTTTAGCCACAAAAGGCGACGCATATGAACCAACAGCAGAGATAAACGGGACTCCTGTTGAACGGAGTCCTTAATAGCATCTACTGCAAAGCAGAGAGCTCTTGGGAGGTCAGCCAATTCACGAGCTTGCTGAGCCAGTATGTCCCTTAATATCGGTTTAGTCTGATCCTTTAAAGCCTGACAAACGCCAATGGCTGCCACTGCTGGCTGAACCACGGCACCTACTGTGGTAAAAGAAGCCTTCAGTAGGGTCTCCAATTTTTTGTCGACTGGATCTTTAAACACCTGGACATTTTCCACCGGACAGGTCAGGAATTTATTTACGCAGGAAATGGCTGCGTCCACGGTAGGGAGTGCCCATTTCTTTGCAAATTCTTCTTCCATAGGATAGAGACTGGTGACCCTTTTAGGAGGAATAAAAATCCTATCAGGTCGAGCCCAATCCTGAAAAATCACGCTCTCCAGAAGGGGGTGAACCGGGAAAGACGCACCACTCAATGGTGCCTTCAAGGAACCTAAAGAGGATACCGCAGGGGCTAATTGTTCTGACACTGGAAGTTTAAAAGCAGTGCGAACCATATCCGTCAGAGACTGGATCCACAGACTCTCTGCTTGAGAAGCCGAAAAAAAATTCATCTGTAGTGGAATCTTCAATGTCTGACCCGTCAGGACTCAGGTCCGCTTGATCCCCCTGTGGGTCCAATTCCTCCGAAGAGAGGACCTCTGCATCCGAACACACCGTTCTAGGTGACGGGGATCTAGCCCGTTTGCCACCCGGCAAAAAGCGGGCAATTAAAGCAGTTAACCTTTTCTCTAGCCCACCCAGGGTGGATTCTAGCATTTCTTCCGTAACATAAACAGGAATGGGTTGATTGGGGGCCGCCTCTGCCCCTAGCACCCTCAATGGCTCCTGCATGATGCTGTTCGGTGGCCTATCTGGTGAGGGTGGGACCACTGGAGCCTGGCCCAAATCCTCTGACCCGTTGGAGACCCCTTTACTTTTTTGGCACCTTTTGCAGCCTTAGCTGGTCCCGATCCCTTGGGAGCCATTGCACAACCTTGAGACACCCCTACAGCCAACACCCAACTGTTGTAGCTAGAAGTGAAACATTAAAAAGGACAGGCTATGGTAAAAAAAAAAAATATATATATTTTTTTTTTTTTTTTTAATTTTCATACGCCTGAGAAGGCGGCAATACCGAGGAGAGTCCTGTGAGTATTGCCACACCAATGCCCGTTAGCTGGAGTCCAAGGTTGCACCGACTCAGATACTGCCAGATCTAAGGCTGAGTCCCTTTAAGAAAAAAATCTTTTTTTTTTTTTTTTTTTTTCTGGTCAGTGTGGACTAAGTCCAGACCTGAAGATCCACAAACCACCACTGGGTGTCACTGTTAGCCAGAAATGGCTCAGCTGCGCGCTCTGTGCCCTCACTCTCCACTGCTCTCAGGAGGAAATGACCAGCCAGGAAATGCTTTTTTTGCTTTATCTGAGACCTGACGCTGCTGGCCCGCCCCCCCCCCACGCTGAAACCAACATGGAGGAAGCAGAGAGCAGAGGAGAAGCCTGGACCAGCGCTAGTAACACAGACACCCGGTAAGCCACTAATCTTTGTAGTGCACACATAGAGGAAGCTGTCCCCCTAGGCTTCCTAGGAAACAGGAGTTTTGTCAGCACTTCCTCTCTATACACGTGGGGCTGCAGTATCATGCTAACAGGCAAATCTGGGGGGAGTAGCAAAATACATATCTTTAAAAGCATATATATATCTACATGTTATCTGGGTAAACATTAGTACATCCCATCCTGCCTCAAAAGACATAGTGGAGATAGTGGCTGATGCACAAGCATACCATTAGCCAACCCAGAACCCCCAGGGGGATACCTACTGTCGAACCAATTCCCGCAGGTTCCCTCTTACCTGCTCCACGCCGCAGGGTATTGCAAAATGCAAGAGGCCCAGCCTTCCCCCATCTCCGTGGGTATTGTCTTGGACCTTCAGGGACCGGGGTCCTGTGTTAAGGAACCCACACCCCTGGACCTATATAGCATCCTGGCATCAGTAGCGTTTAGTTCTTGGAAGAGACTAAGGCACTGGAGCCCAGAATCCAGCCCTCCAAGGAGAGGCATTATAGGCAAAACCCCACTCCAGCAGGGCCCGGGTACCGTACACCTTGGCTTTGAAGCACTTCGGACGGATCCGGCTAGCTATCCTGGGTCCCGAGACCTCCGAGGGACAGCTAGACGTGACCAACACCTAAGACACTGGCGAAAAAACTGAAGCACTCCCAGTGGGAGGGGGTTATATAGGGAGGAAACTTCCTGTGAAATTGATTACACCAGTGTCCACACCTGAAGGTACCCATATAACCCAAGTGTAATGGCTATGCGCTCTGTGTCCCGTGATGTACGATAAAGAAATACATTTAATGATGTATTCGTGAATAAAGAGCTGCATTAATGTGTGTCTTTTGTATCTGCTTAGAGTTAATATTTAAAGGTTAATCAATCTGTAGGAAAAGTAAAAAAAGTATCGGAACAAAAAGATGCAGCACAAAGCGAAGCAAACACTGCACTACGAGATGGGCAATTAATAAGCGGTTTGGCTCAGTCCACCCTTTTGTCACAAGAGTCAAGAGAAGAGTCAACAGGATCCAAATTAGGACTAAAGTGCCCATACAGGAAATGGGCTCAATAGCCATATACAGTAGACTATCAGATGTCCTAATGTAACATTGTAATTTGATTGAAAACTAGACTGAAACTACTTGCCAGCTCTAACCTGTCTGACCCCTAGCACAGTGTCCAATGCATCTCTGCTACACTTGCAGCACCTTATATATACATGCAAACTATGATGCCCCTCTGCTGCAACTAAACTCTGAAGCAAAGCCTCAACTCCCATGAGGGAGTCACTGGTAGAACAGCAGCTACTTCTTAGGCCTCGTACACACAATCAAATCTGTCTGCTGGAAACGGTCGGCCCGACCGTCCCAGCAAACAGATTCGACCGTGTGTACGGGCAAGCCGACGGATTTGGCCACCCGACAGATTTCAAAGCATGCTTTGAAATCTGTCGGCTGGGAACCCGTCCGCCCGACATGTCTGCTGGTTAGTATGCTAACCAGCAGACATGTCTTCTCGCACCGAATGATTTTGACGCATGCTCGGAAGTGTTTTACTTCCTGGTGCGGTGACGTGGCGCCGTCAACGTCACCGCCACGTCACCGACACGTCAGCGCGCTGTCTGCTGGCGGGGATTTTGGTTTGCTCATGTGTACACGCGAGCAAACCAAAATGTCAGCAGACAGATTTGTTCAAATCGGTCGGACAGACCGTTTTGAACAAATCTATTGCCTCGTGTGTACGAGGCCTTAGAATTCACTTCTGAGCAAAAGCAGCCACATCAAGGAGCAGGGTCTACAATTTGGATTGCAACACTTTTTTTTTTTAGGTACTGCTCTATTTACTTAGGGTTAAAGAGCATCCTATGGTCATTACAGGAGGTAGAAGTTAAGCAATACATGACTGTCTAACTAAGGCCGCGTACACACGAGCAGAAAGATTTGTTCAAATCGGTCGGGCCGACCGATTTGAACAAATCTGTCTGCTGGGGACATATTGGTTTGATCGTGTAGACACGATCAAACCAAAATCCCCGCCGCCAGACGGCGCGGTGACGTGGCGGTGACGTTGACGCCGCCACGTCACCGCACCAGGAAGTAAAACACTTTTGCGCATGCGTCGAAACCATTTGGCGCGTGTGCGAGAAGACATGTCTGCTGGTTAGCGTACTAACCAGCAGACATGTCGGGCGGACGGGTTCCCAGCCGACAGATTTCAAAGCATGCACACGGTCGAATCTGTCTGCTGGGACGGTCGGGCCGACCGTTTACAGCAGATAGATTTGATCGTGTGTACGCGGCCTAAGAGGTATGCAGCATTGTTATTAAACCCCATTGGCAGGATGTCAGCCAAAGCCTGCTAATAGCTGTAAATAGTCATAAAACAAAATGGATTGTGCAAATACACATTCTGAGTCTGTTTTGTAACCAAACACACCTATATTACAAAGGGCAGATGGCAAAAAATACATTAAGTCTCCTAAACAAACTACATATAGGCTTTAGATTACATTTGGTCTCTATCAAATTGTAGAGGCATGATGGAATTTGTAGTTTCACCTCAGCTGGAGGGCCGAGGTTGCCTACCCCTTGTCTAAGAGGTGTGCTGAAATGTTTTAGCAGAGATTAGTATATTGTGATGGTTTGGATCTGTCTTGCCTGATGGATGGCTGGTTTTCGCCATATGTTGGAGAGACAGACACATTGATTGCACAGCTGTGTGGTCAGCTTTTTAAGTCTGACCTGAATGCTGTTCAGGTCAGACTTAAAAAGCTGACCACACAGCTGTGCAATCAATGTGTCTGTCTCTCCAACATATGGCGAAAACCAGCCATCCATCAGGCAAGACAGATCCAAACCATCACAATATACTAATCTCTGCTAAAACATTTCAGCACACCTCTTAGACAAGGGGTAGGCAACCTCGGCCCTCCAGCTGAGGTGAAACTACAAATTCCATCATGCCTCTGCCTGTAGGAGTCATGCCTGTGATTGTTAGGGTCTTGCAATGTCGTATGGCACTTGTAGTTTCAAAACAGTTGGAGGGCCGAGCTTGCCTACCCCTGTCTTAGACCCTTTTGAATGTTTGCATTATTTCTGTGAATGCCCTTTTTAGAATACAGAAAAGATGGCTGCATCTGCAGCTCAATGTCTTTCTCAAAACTATGAAAGAATGCTACAAAAAGAAAGGATACCCCCAAAGTGGGACTTTAAAGGCCAGACTTCAAGTTAGATGTAAAAAATATTTATTGAGTGGACCAGACAATATTTAGCTTGACATTTGTTCACAGAGGTCTATAAAAGCACTGGAAAAGTGCAGATATTGTACAAACATATAAATGAATAACACCGGGGACAGAAGTGTACCCGTGTGAAAAGAAAAAAGAAAACTTAGAACAAAAACTACCCAGTGAAAACCAAAGACATAAAATATATGCAATAAAAACACTCTACAGGGGGCGGTAGGAGTTGCCCGACGTGTTTCTGGTCCTGTGGGCAAGCACAAGACCGTCCTCAGGGGCCGCAGGAGTGCAAGGGTTGTAGCTATTTGATCGTTTGTAAAAAACGAGTGAGATAGTCCCCTGGTGTCGTGGGTTATCCTTAGTGGGCTCAAAAGTGCAGATCCCCTCAAATTCAATCTGCGTGGCTATGAATGTCCGAGAGCGACAGAAGGTCCCGATATGGGACGGTTTTGACAAATAGTCAGAAAACCCCAAAATGCTTCAGTCAGTCCGATGTGGACAATCCTAGTGTCAATGGCTCGGAAAATCATGGGTGATTGCACAGAGGGGAGGTTTTGTGGAGCATCTTTGCTGTGGAAGTAAAAGGCCCAATGGCGTTAATCCATAAGGGTGGAGGGTGCCTGAAAGAATGCTAAGACAGTCATTCATGAGAGCCAGCGACTCTAATATTCTAAATTCGGTTTATTTTGCTGTTGCATATTGTCCAATTTGCTATACCTATTTCTGTAAATATTTTTGATGTCACAGACATTTTTTAATGGTCAGAACTGCTACAGCAGATACTGGGAACAGAACTTGTTTTCATTAAAACACAAGGTGGTGGCTACTGTTTGTGAGTTAACCTGCTCCAGTGATGTCCACTTTCAGTCTTCTGATGCTTAGATTATTGTCCCGAGAGCTGGAAAATCTCTGCTAAAGTGAGACTGAAAGTGACATACATCAAATCTATAAAACACATACTGAAGTATTCTATTATTATTTGAATCAATGATGCCAATGGGCAGGGCCGATCCGCCCTATAGGCTTACTATGCAAGCCGCTTAGGGCCCCGCAAAGCTGCGGAGGGTACCCCAAATTACTAGAGGCCCCGCCTGGTGAGAAGTAATTTTCGGCCCATCATCCCGCTTCTCAACTTGCTGGCTGCATGAGAGTAGAGGTAAGAAGCCAGCACCCCCTGCTTCTCACTTTAATGTAAGATGTAATTTCCAGCAGCAGAAGAACACCCCCCCCCCCAACTTTAATGTAACATGTAATTTTGCTTAGGGCCCCAGGGAGGTTAGGATAGGCACTGCCGATGGGCCCTTTGGCTCCACCCAAAGGCAAAATGCACTTTAGATTTTTGGATGGATATTACATTCACTGGGGACATGGAATGTTTTAAGTGCAATACCTTAAGTTATTTGCTGCAAGATATGTTCAACTTTAAAATATCCCTGAAGTGAGGATGTCTTAAATATGAAAGCCATCTAAATCACCATTAGTCTGTTTGATAGATTTTTAAAAACAATTATGAAGCTGAATGGGGAAGCAAGTGGTAGCAGATCAGCAATGAAAAAGCAACACTTCGTTAAAGCCATCTATCTTAGAAGAGTTTCAGAGACTTCAAAGTAATTTAGGAAGAATAAAGGATACTTTTCTCCTGAGGTTCTCTGTACTCTTATTCGTTTTCAATAGGAAAGCCAATTCACCTTAGTAATACTAGACACTAGACACGTGCATTCGTTTTCGTTAGAATGCATTTTCGTCCGAAAATCGGGTATTTTCGTTATCGTTTTAACGAACGAAAACGAAAGCACAAGAAACGAAAACCGAAAGATCCGACATAAGAAATGCTTTATTTTCGTTTTCGTTCAGATCCGACGATTTTCGATGCTGTGTCGATAGTTCGTCGTTCAATTCGACAAAGCATCGAAAATCGTCGTTCTGAATACAGTGAATAGGTAGACATGATACAACGAAAATTTGACGATTTTCGATGCTTTGTCGAATTGAACGACGAACATTCGACACAGCATCGAAAATCGTCGGATCTGGCAATATCTGGCAATAGTGAATTCAGAAGTCTAATGCCCTTTAATTATTCCTTAGAACCGTAGATATTTTTTAGCTTGTGAAGGTCTTCTTGCTCATTAGAAGGATTAGGATTGGAGGAGGAGTAGTAATCTCAGTTGAACGCTGGAAATTAGATGCCACCTTAGGAATGTAGGAAGGATCCACAGACAAGATAATCTCATTTTGGTATACACTGAAATAAGGTTTCTGTATTGAGAAGGCCTGAATATTGCCTTCTCTCCTAGCTGTTATGATGGCTGGGAGCAAAGCCATTTTGATTGTCTGGAGTATGAAAAAGGCTTGGTCTAGTTGCTCAAAAGGTGTATTTCTTAATCCTCTTAATACCCATAAAAGATTTCACGTGGGGCCTTCAGCTGGAGAGAAAGCCTTAAACACGAAGCTTCATAAATTAAAAATTTAAAGCTTAAGTAGACCTTAGGCAAAAAAATAATAAATGTACATATATTTGCAGAAAAAGTGTTTATGATTTTTTTATTTTATTTTTTTAAATATTGGGTGCAGCGCCAGGCTCCTACAGATGGTCCTTTCAACTCCCTGTCCCTACCAAGGTAGGGACTTTCAGTTTGCCAGCTGGAGTACTACAAGTCTGCTATGGTGGCAGAGGTGATCTGTGGTTCATTTAGTACCAGATGTGTGTGAATGGATGACACAGCTGTGCAGCGAAAGCCCGAACAGACAAGCTGATAGCTATTGCTGAGGAGAAGAATTCCCACATGCTGTTGGAAATTAGTGTCTTGTGGGTGGGTTCACTTGGTACTATGTTACACCTTAAAAATGGGTATAATGTAACAAGGTCTTAAATGTCGACTTTAATCCATACATTGTCAGTCAGACAGAATTCATTGAAGGAATAATGTGTGCAATCTGGGCTTTCAGGGTGCTTGGCTTAGACACTTGTCTAGTCCTGCTTGAAAAAAAAAGTCCAGAATCAAACAAAAATTAGAAGCACTCAAAAGGTTGACCAACAACAACAACAACAACAAAGGTTGTCAACAACATTTGTAACACAAAATGTTCAAAATCCAAAAATACATTTTTGAAGTTCCTACCTTCTTGGTTTTTTTTTGGAAAGTGTAGAATACTCCATCAGACAGACCCCTTCTTTTGAGGATCTTGTGCTCAAATACCAGACATTCAGTCTGATTTTCTGCACCTTGGAACAGAAGTCTGTGTCTGCATGGAAAAGGAACTGGGATGATGATGATGATGATGACTTCACCCTGTTCCTCCCATATTTTCTTCAAGACCCTTAAAAGAATGGGCAGAGGAGAAAACCCATAAGAGAGAGCAAAGTAGTGCTTCTGACTGGGGGCATCCAACCTATCTGGGAGGTCCCTCTTGTTTAAGAAAAAGAACCATGAAAGAAGAGCATTTCCTCTCCAACTTGTACATCTAGCTCAGGGGGCTTTGTCCCAAAACTTAGAATCCTCTGAGGCAAATGGCAATCTTTACTTGGCATAAACAGAGGTTTATCAGAAACTTTTCATTCTCTTTCTATTAATGTTTTAAATAACCTCTTAATTTCCTTTACATTTGGTCTTCAATAGATAATGGGTGACTAATGGATAATGGACCTTTTTTGTCACTAAAATGGTCTCTTCTAATTCCTCAGTCTCTTCCCCAGCACAAATAAACTATTTTGTTCTTTTGCCACATTCTGCATCAGCTCCCTCTTCAACCTCTTGAGATTTATTGCTACAATCTCAAATATTATGTGCTTTATCCAAGTGAGATGATTTAGGTGACTGGGGAAACAGACCTAGAAGTTGGCATAAGAGATCCACCAAGCTCGGAATCTCTGCCTTTCAAAACTCTAATAATTGCTGCATGGTAGAAGGCTATTTTTCCACAACTATGGTGGCCTTGCATTTACCAAGTGAAAGACTGAATCAGATAGTCCAGTATTAGAAATGGCACATTTTCTCCTTGGCTTAGCCCCCTTTGCAAGTTTTGAGGAAGATTTTAAATTTTACTTTTCTAAAAGCAAAGCACAGAAAAAATAAAAGTATAAGCAATGTCATTAATTTCTCCAGAACAAGAAGTAGAAAGGAACAGGGTATACCCAACAAGGCCCAATTCCTTATTAGCATCCATGTTCTGTTAACAGGCAGACACACCAGTGTTCTCTGACATCCTAAAACACAAAACTAATGGGCTGAGCTCACTTATTCAGGCATACAACTGTCTCCAGGACCTTGTTGCCCTGAGTCAATCCCTGACCCCCCCCCCCCCCTTAAACACCTGCCTGGCTAATACAAAAAAGGCCCAAAGGCAAAAGGATGCATTTACTTTCACAGAGGAAAACAGAGAACACGACAATACAAATTCCCACAAAAGCAGTCAAACCTGGAAGGGATGTCATACCAAGGTGCAGTGCGTTCTATTTCGGTCGTAATCAGAAGATTACATCCTATGCCACTTTAGTGTCGTGTTTTAGCAAGGGGGAGCGAGACTTCAGTAAAAAAGTGGACCTTGGTTGCAGCGTGCTTTATTATATGACAAACCGACAACCATTTTGGCTAAAAAGAAAAGGTCACACTAGGTTTTCTTCTGCCACACTCCATAATTAGAAAGATATGTTCCCGGGCAAACTTTTACAGCCTCCTTTGTCACTTGACAGCTTAAAAGACAATGGGGCCATTTGTCAAGCAAATTAAAGACACAACCAGGTTCAAATGAGACTACCTTCCGCTTAACAAAGTCTCTGTGACAGGTTCGAAGTGTATTTGCAACACTGTGCGTCTAAATTACCAGGCAGCCAGTTGAGGCACATTTGAAAGGTTTGCTACAGAGTTATTACTGAAGATGAGACATATTTGCATACTAAACAGAAGAAGTGATCAGGGTCAAGTTTTACTTAGCTCCAGGGCAAAGTTAGAGCCTTTATGACCCAAGGTGTAATCGTGTAATAAATCTGCCTCAGGATATGTTTCACTGCCCCTGTTTAGCATTGCTTTGCCATGTCATCGCTGGAAGAATCAGCAGTGCAATGCCAATTCGTTCTCAAGTCAGTGGGTAGAAGGCGATAGATGACACTGGGAACTGCTTTTCTATTGTCTAGAGCAGTGGTCTCCAAACTGCGGCCTGAGGGCCGGATGCGGCCCTTTGCTTGCCTTTATCCGGCCCTTGGGGCACTATCCCTCCCACAGATACAAGACACTATTCTGCCATCTGACGCCAACAATGGAGCGCCATTTCTCCCACTGACACAACTAATAGAGCACTATTACTCCTTATGATACCAGCAACGGGGCACTATTCCTCCCCCTAATACCAGATGTTTACTAACAATGATGCCAGAAAAATGTCTACTCCCGCTGGCCAAAGTCCGGCCCTCCAAGAGTCTGAAGGACAATAAACCGGCCCTTTGTTTAGAATGTTTGGAGACCCCTGGTCTAGAGTTCCATGTTATTTAATTGTTCCTACATGTTGTTATATAAATGAGTAACTGGGAAACAAAAGAATACACAAGAGAAAAAATGGATTCTGGGATCTTCTGCTTGCTTTTTAACTAGTGAAATAGTAAATGCCATTTTTCAATCACTACTAAAGATCTAAATCAGGTGTCTCCAAACTATGGTCCTCCAGTTGTTCAAGAACTACAATTCCCATCATGCCTAGTCATGTCTGTAAATGTCAGAGTTTTATAATGCCTCATCGGATGTGTGGTTCCACAACAGCTGGAGGGCCGTAGTTTGGAGGTCCCTGATCCAAATCATAAGTCTTGTTTATGGCCACTCTTCTTATGGATACAGAGTGGGAAATGTTTACATTGAGAATAAATCATGACGGACTAGTGTAAAGTTTACCTTGTCTATCCGGGGTGGTGCACTACTTTTGTGAAGCTATTTAACTGAAAAGGGGAAATATTTAAATCTAAAAAGCTGCAAATTGAGATCATTATTACTATTATTATTAAACCATTTTAATATACACATAAATATTTTACCATTTCTTGTACCTGAATTATCATATACAGAGACACTAACACCTGCAATTATTTCTACCACAGTTTATACATTATGTCTAAAACTCTATGTATGTCAAATTCCCTGCAGACTATTTTTATGAAAAACATGTAGAATATTCTGTATTTAAACTGAAAACCAAACATTTTACATACTGCAATTCAGCTTACTAGTCCTTGCTGGCTGCATTATTTTTTTTTTCCAGGTATCTTTGCTTTATTTTCACCAGTTATTCCTGAAAATAAGGCAAATCCTGTCCCTGGATGGCTACGTCACTCCTCCGCTGTAGCAATGGAGGGACCTATGATTGTCCCCCTTAGGCTTTGCAGGTAGGGGCTACAAATACATCCAGCTTAATTCATCTCCATTACATGAGGGAAGGGTAACTGGTAGTTTACAGAAGATAGCTAGGAAGGAAGATATTCTTTGGTGCAGCTCACAGAAAGTGATAAGGACACTGCATTTCTGGCAGAATCAAAAAATATTTGACCACTTTCACACTGAGGCGCTTCTAAACTGCCAGTAAAAACACTGCGCGCTTTTGAAGCGCTTTTTAAGAGCTTTCCATTCATTTCAATCGAGAGGGGAGTTTTAATGGAAATACTTTTTCGTGAGAGTTTTAGGTGCTGTTTTTAGCATTAAAGCACCTGAAAAGCGCCTCAGTGTGAAAGTGGTCTTTCTGTACTTCCTGAAAATGATCTTCACTTGAAAAAAAACATTAATGCAGCCATCACATTCAGTTCCAAGTGAGCTACAACATATTACATGTTTGTTCTTGGGTTTAGTTATCCTTTAAAATATATTAAGCTTTCATTGTCTACTTCTTGTATCTTACTGGCTTTCCCCAGAGTAACAATTTCTTGTAATATCTCTTGCAAATAAAGGAAAACCCCACCATATAAGGACATTCTCATAATGGTCATCACATAGAAAACAGCATTGTTCCATGTGCTTTTAAGACTTGCCTACATTCTCAGTTTTACCTGCCTAGCTCAGTGATTTGTTACGCCTGAGAACCATTAAGGAGCAGAAATGTTTACTCTGCGCTGGTCAGAGGTTACACACTGCATCACATATTGCATTTTTGTACAGAATTTTAATGAACTAGGAATGGGCTTAGTCTGCAATGTTTAGGAGCGAAGAAAACATCTCATCAGTGAACACTATATACCTTGTTGCAGCTGTGAAATATTCATGAGCCTTGGACATGAGACAACATTTGAGGCAGTTACTGGATTGTTCTAATGAGGAATCCTGCTGCTGTTCACAGTTCTTAAAGCAAACATGGTACACGGCAGATTCCATGAAATAAGCATCCAGTTGAGAAAGAAAAATGCTGTAGCATTCTAATGTATTTTCCATGTTGAGCCTAAGTAAATGTACAACTGTGAGTGAGATAAGTTTATCAAAGCTTGACATACAGTATGAAGGTATTTGACCCAAATTTGTAGACACAGATTTATTGGAAAGCCAATTTCAGTTAAAACCTACCTGGCAGACTGCCTCATTCGGTGTGCTAGAATTTCAAAGAAATAAAGAGTACAAAAGTGCAATTAACTGCAGAACTCAAACAGTTCTTCGTTGTCGATGGCCTACACAAAGGGCTGCTTAATTGGACTCTAGGAAGTTAACTCAAACTTTCACTTTAAATCACAGAAGAGAAAGCGCTCATTTGAAAGATTTCACTACCCATTGTCCAGTTCAATCTAAGTCCTAAACAATTTTTTAATCTCTTCGTTTTTTTTTAAATAATCAATGCAACATTTTTCATCAGTGAAATAACAGATTTATGGATTAAAGCTTAACTGCAGGCAGATCCAAAAAAAAAAAAAACTGAAATGAACGCAGTATAATTCATTAAAACAATTGTATGTAATTTTAATTCAACTAGTGGAAGTTCATTGATTGCTTGTAAAAATTCTGTGTTGCATCAGGTAGTCTGGGCCAGCACTTTCCAATCACTCTCTGTTGCAGTGTAAAGTGCGTATCTTTGTGCGGGCGTAACGTATCCTATTTACGTTACGCCTCCGCAACTTTTACAGGCAAGTGCTGTATTCACAAAGCACTTGCTCCGTAAGTTGCGTCGGCGTAGCATAATGGGCCGGCGTATCCGCACGCAATTCAAATTAGCAGGTAGGGGGCGTGTTGTATTGAAATGAACGGTGACCCGACATAAATGATGCGCCGAACGAACTGCGCATGCGCAGGCCATGGACGTATCCCAGTGCGCATGCTCCAAATCACGTCGCAAATAGTCAATGAAAACGACGTGAACGTAACTTACGGCCAGCCCCATTCTGAATCGGCTTACGCAAACGACGTCAAATTGTTAAATTTTGGTGCGGTCCCGACGTCCATACTTAACATTGGCTGCGCCATCTTTTTGTTGGAATAACTTTACGCCTGAAAAAGGCCTTACGTAAACGGCGTATCTTACTGCGACGGCCGGGCGTACGTTCGTGAATCGGTGTATCTAGCCAATTTACATATTCAAATTATATTCAAGTAAATCTATGGAAGTGCCACCTAATGCAACTAAGATACGCCGCTCATATCTTAGCTCAATCCCGGCGTATCTTGTTTTCTGAATACAGCAAAAAAAATACGCTGGCGCATTTTAGAAGTTACGCGGCCTATCTCGATATACGCCGTCGTAACTCTTGATGAATCTGGCCCGTAGATTACAATGCACATAGACATTTTGACCACTTAAAAACACTGGGTTTTTGAGTTTTTGCTAGGCCTATAGTCTCTATTGGCATATTTTTAACTATCTGCGTTCATACTGACATAAACCTGAAAATGTTAAAAAGATAGCTTTTTATTTTGCTGAAAATGGTGTTAACTGATAACTTCCTGTCATCACAGTTATTACATTGCTCTCTGAGGACTACAAAACCATGCTTCCTCTATGTGATTCACAATAGGAGAGGTGGGGTTCTGTAGTCCTATATTGGGGGTTGTGAATGTTGTCACCCTAGGACAGGTAGTGTTTTACTGGCAGAATCACCAGGTAAAAACAAAGGATTTTTTTTTTAAATAAAACGAATGCAGTTACAGCATCTAAGGATCGGTAAGCTGCAATATAATATTTTTTTTTGGGAGGGGGGGTTTAAATACACTTTATCATTATAGAATTTTACAAAATGTTTCTGTAACGGAACGAACCGTGACAACCAGAGACTTTGAAAGGATGAGAGATACTCCTGTGCCAGGGACACTAATAACTCCTGGGTCTAAGTCCACCCTGTTCCCTTGTAGGCGTAGGATGGCTAATAAAAATCATAATTCATGTATTACATGAGATGGGACATTAATAATAATTCATGTTTGCAGGATGTCTTGAGATATCACAAGTTGTTGGCTATTCAATGTGGGCACACATGCTTTTGAAAGTTGTTAATTGCGTCTACTCCTAGACATTACATTGTATAAAGGTGTTAATTCAGGTCTGCTGCTAGACCTTTCAATTGTCTGATAACACGGTTTAAAGCCTATTGATGCCCAGGTGTCAAGACCATTTAGAGACAGTACATCTGTCTAGATATGTGGATTGAGGTCAAGGCATTGTGTAATTGTATTTTGGAATGTGATATATCTCGTCAGTATCGGTGCCAAAATGTCTGCTAGAGAATGAGCCATAGTGTGTGAATAGGGGGGTAGAGATTGCATTGTCCTGTGATTAACTGTAACATGCTGTACTAGATATAAGCAAGCTAAGAAACCAATAAAGTATTCATTCATTTTTTGAAACCAGAAAGAGCACAGCTTGTGTCTCGTCCTTATTCTGGGAAATGGAATGGTTCGTGTCTGCCGGATTGTGAAGTGTCGGAAGCTGTCGTGGGTGGATGGAAGGTCGTAAACCGTGGTGACCATTACAGTTTCTAAGGAGTGTTATACAAGATAACCAACATTTTAATTTCTGCATATTTTAAAGGGATCTGTCCAGAAAGCACTGTCTGCTAAAGAAAGGGATGCTTGCTCTCTTTTCTCTCAGAAAATTTCGTCGGCTCTTTCCAGAGAACCATTTGCAGATCATTTAACAACTCTGTACTCCTAAATAGTGCAGTTGCACTGCAAAAAGTTAGCAGGGTGTTAACGACAGAAATTATGACAGACCCAACTGGTACAGAGGCTTTTGGAGGGGACAAGGGGCAAACCTCCTACCCACTGATTATGGCCAATGGAGGAGACCAGGGATTTTGTCTGCTTCTTCTGGTCAGAGCACAGTAAAGAGCTTGGTTCAGCCTCGGATCCCATGGAGAGAGCAGATCATTCTTCAATGATGGACAACAACATATTGAATGCTGAGAGAGAGGTTTGAATTAATTCTCTGAATAAGGACAATAAAGCTTCTCGTTTGGAGTAAATGGAAAGGTGTAATATTAATCTTGTACAGGTTAATGGTCAGAGGAAATATGGTGGCCCTCCTGCAGACATGGAGAAGCGCCCCCACTTGGGACAGAAATATTTATTAACAATATCTCTCAAGAAATATATGAAGTTAAATATGAAGATAAATTAATTTTGTCTCATAGACCAGCCCTCAAAATTTCCACTCACCTACTAGCATTTGGCGAGTGGATTTAAGCTGGGGGCGAGTGATGACAGGGCTGCATGACCAATCTCCCTCCAATCTGTGCCTACACTTAGAGTCCCGATGAGATTGGCGGCCGAAGAGGAAAGGTGCATCCTCGAGAAAAGTAGTACACAGTTGCTCTCCTTACAATTCTCATTAAGCCATGGGACCTCCTCTCCTCTCTGCCAGCCTAAATAAAAGAGGGAAGTGGGGACCATGCAAGTGTAGAGCCGCACACACAGGCTCCTGATGATGAGATGAATAGGAGAGGGAGAGAGAGTTGCAGAGGAGACAGCAAGAGAATGGGGAAGAGACACAGTTCTAGTGCCCTGTCCCTCTGGTCTGCCCCCAGTGCCCTGTCCCTCTGGTCTACCCCCAGTGCCCTGTCCCTCTGGTCTACCCCCAGTGCCCTGTCCCTCTGGTCTGCCCCCAGTGCCCTGTCCCTCTGGTCTGCCCCCAGTGCCCTGTCCCTCTGGTCTGCCCCCAGTGCCCTGTCCTATTTTGTTAAAAAGTTGTTGTTGGTAATAATTAATTTTGTAACTTGATTCTGCATAAAACATTTAACAGTGTCATTCCGTGAGATAATCTACAAGGACGTGTTTACGGGTGCAATTAGGCGCAGGGCAGTGTATGAATTAGGTGGGGCAACTGGTGGCGAGTAACTCTTGAGGCCTGGCTAGTAGCTCAGGACTTGAAATTTTGAGCCCTGTCATACAGGGAGTGCAGAATTATTAGGCAAGTTGTATTTTTGAGGATTAATTTTATTATGTGGTCAAAATACAACTTCTGATGCCCTCAGAAGAAGTCAGAAGGACGAAACGTCAGGGCCTGATCTCGCGATATTTTTATACATGTACGCCTGACACTGTGGTTCAGCTGTGCTCCAGTTAGGAGAGTGATTTAGTGTGCTAGCGGCAAACGCTCGCATATACAAACTATCTATCACCCTCTGTGAGCTGATGACCGGCTGAAAGGCATTACACCTTGTATCAGTTACTGCTCTGTGGAGTAGTTTTTTTGTTGCTGTTTGTATGCATGATTTTTAACAGCATGTTATAATAAAAGTTTTTTAAATGGTATCACACCATATCGAGCTTTTTTTATGTGCCCTGACACCGGATGGTCATTAGGAGTACTGCATGCTGCTGGAATATCATCTCCATGAGGAAGAGGGAATCCGATGACATTACTGTTCAAAGCCTGTTATAACATCAATCTGGTGAGTAGACATCCTTGAGGGGACATTGTCACAGGATCTTCGCATGCTTTGTTCGGCTCACGAGTGATGTCACTAATCATGGACAGTTGAAATTGTCTTGAAGAGCACCCCCTTTTTTGTCACGGAATATTTGTGCACCCTCTGAGCTCTGGAGAACTTTCTTACTTTCATTTATCTCTTTGAATGTGAATGAGTGATCGGATTTGAACTGTGCCCCGATCACTAGCGCTGCTGTATTTTATTGATAAAGACTTTTGATGATTTTTATCATTATTTTACTATGTGTATATGTCAAAATACAACTTGCCTAATAATTCTGCACTCCCTATAGACTATTGTAGACTGTTGCGGGACAGTCTGAGGTAGGGTGGGTTCCCAGATTAATCAAAGCATTGTCTAGGTGACTAGTTGTTAATTAGCTTACTGCTTATTTAGATTACCGTTTATGTTAGTAATATCATTAGCACATCTAAGGAACAGAACAGCCATTTACAGTTTACACTGTTTGGGATAATGTGATCAGGTTTTGATCTGATTTAACGTGGTATCTATTCTGTGTGAACTTACAAATAAGTCAGTTTCAGTTTGCACCTAAGCTAGTGTCGTCTAGCCCTTGGGTGCAATGCTCAGCTATAATACCGGGTCCCTGGTTCCAGAGTGGTGGAGGCACCCACGTGGGGTGCCAATCGGTCTGTCACTGCAAAATTGCACTGCTTTATTTTAATTAATTATTTAATATAGCTGAACTGCAGACAGCATTTTTTTTCATCAAGAACCATTAAGTAGATTTTAAACAATACCATCACAAAAATGTTTACATACCTATTATACCCTGCACAATGGAACACAGAGTGAGATAGTGAGATAGTGAGAACCAGAATTGTGAGCCTCTACTGCATTGCACAAAGCTGTCTCTTAACCTAAGTTTAGGTGTTCGGCAGGAGAGGAGTGGACAGAGATCCGCATTAAGGGGAAGGGAGGTGACCAAGAAAGTAGACATCTATTGAATGGTTCTGCACCAGTGCTAACATTTTCAAGGGAAAGGGTATCACAAAATATGCTACCATCACATACCTCCATGTGATATTGTATTTTTCTATGCAAGTCAATTACTAAAGATTAAAACTTTTTATTTTCCTCTATCACGATGATTCTCGTTTAATTTATTGAAATCTACTGCATATAACCAACTTTCTATAGAATATTTTATTTGTATTTTTTTTTTTTTTTGTAGAATGTGACAAAGCCAAAAGCTCTATTTAGCAATAACAAAAAATCAACTCCAGCATAATCTGTTGATGTTATATTCAAACCACAATTCAACCCAACACAATGGCAGGACTTCACTCACTGCTGAAATAATTTTGAGAATTGCCAACAAATCTACTACATAATACAATAAATAAGTTCTATTGTGCCAGCAAATTACAAGTATATTTGTAAAGCTTAATGCTTATGTTAAAAAACACCCGTGTACAGCAATAAATCAAAACCTGACCTAACCACCCACGAGTAAGATTTACCCCAAGTGAACTTTGAAGCAGCAAACTGTGGAGAAGGTGTAGAATATTAAACTGCTTATATAAAGTGTCTACAATAGTAAGTGCATAAAAATACAAAATTTATAGACAGTGCACCCTGCAAAGGTAATAAAATGTGGACTGAAAAAAATAAAAATTTTAAGCAGTGCTGTGTATAATCCTAAGGCTTAAAAAACAAAAATAAGAATTATTTAAACAGTGAATGCCACAAAAAAAAATCAGACCTGAGGGCTGTAATTGTTAATCTTGTTATAAACATGGGAAAGATTACTAAAACATGGAGATCCAGCTTCAAATGGTCATCAAATGTGAACAAATCCGGTAAACACACTGTCAGCAATTTAATCACATGCCACTTTAATTATGAAGCTTAAAGATTTGCTTAATTTTCTATGGATTATTTTTAACTACAGTACATAAATATATAACCAATACATAATTATTTTTCAAATACCTGTCATCTATAATGAAATACATGTTTTTCCTTAGAATAGAGACTATCTGAAGGTAAAGAGAAAAGCATTCTTTGTTTTATTATTCATTGACACACCTAGTGACTATAAAATTTGGGAGGAAAGGTACCACTTTATAGTTAAAATAAGGAGAGCATTTCAAGTACTTGCCAAATAATTCAATAAAAATAATTTATTTATAAAAACACCACACCTTTCCTTTGGGTTTTAGCTGGTGGGAAACTAATAGTCTGGGTACTTGAAAATTACTAAATCATTGCATCTTGATTTAAGAGACTGAAACTTGGCACTTACTTTGCTGAAATATTCAAGAATATGAAAACCAGGTGGCAGCTGGGTAGAGACTTGGATGTCCCTTTTCAGGTACTGTTCTAATGTAGCAGCAAGATGCCCCAGGCCTTCTTTAATTTCTTTGTTAAGTTCTTTGAAATCTGAAAGTATACCAGGGTGGGGAAAAGAAGTAGGAGGTAATAAAAGGTGGGCCATCGAGTGGGAGGAAATTAATATATCTTCAACATACACAGTAGGCTTAAAAATGTGGAAACAAATAAATCACTTGTTCTGCCTATGCCACACAGACATAAAATATTTTAGATCACACAGGTGTTTGAAAATAATTTACCTGTGATACAAGTTTCTAGGAATAAAACAGATGTTAAAACAGATGTCAAATGACTAAAGGATTTTACAACACATATTTTTCTTCAAAATGTCGACATAATGAAATCTATTAATTGTGTCTATTATTCATGCTTCACTATTCAGTAGTTAAATACTACTGAAACTGCCTATGTTGCCATGAATTCAAAGCAGATTACATTATTTTAGTTTAGATAATTACAACTCCATTAAATATTGTAACATAAAAAAACAAGGCAATAATGATAGTTAAATTGGCTTTATGCCCCTCAAAAAATAAAAATAAAATCTGATGTCCCTACACCAAAGGTGAAAGAAGATTGATTCATATCCATTTCCTTTGTTTTATTGCAAGAATTAAAAAAAAAAAAAAAAAAAAGCAACAATTGGGATTTGCAATAATTTCCAACTGGAAACAATTGGGGCTCTTGTATGATATCTGCACCAAAATACTGGGGCCTTTACATCTTCTCAATGTTGCAAATAGATTCCCAGGCTTTTACGTAGGATCTAGGAATACCCTGCGATCTTCACCCACTGTTGGGCTCAGGAAACAGATGGTCTACGTCTCCAGCAGTGTCGCAGTACCAGGGGTTCCTGTGACAATCACCATCACTCACAGTGTATTGTTGCGGGTCTGGCTTTAGGGCATAGCACTAGGTGTACTCATGGGCATAGTCTCCAAAGCCAGAGCACCCTACTGAGTGTAGTTCTATTCTCCCTACCTGCAATACAGCAGCCATTTAGATCAGGACAAGCTGAAGCTATAGTACCTCTCCTCCACTAAAAGTCAGTGAGGTGGTCACCAAGAACAACAGGTCTTAATCAGACTTGGGTATATAATCCCACAAGACAACGTAAGGGGAGCTATATTCACCTTAGAATCAATAGTTTATAATAGAGGCAGCAGCTACCACCTCTTTTCCCCTCTCCACATGTCTCCCCCTCTACACATCCCCTCCTGTCAACTCCTCCCAGCTAATCACTGTCCATCCTCATCCAATTGGCTCACTCAAGATGGTAGTCCCCACAGTGAAATACATTACATATCTGAGCATTATTCATGGTCTACCCCATGATGGCCCCCATCACTTGGTCTTCAGCAAGATGGCCACCGCAGCTCCATATTGAAGACACTTTCACTTTCAACTCTTCCCATACTGCGATGGGCAGAGAAATGCGCTACAGCAAAAGAAAAACATTCTGCAGCAGCAAACAGTCACAGTCCACGCTGCATGGTTTTTCTAATTTAAGTTATACTGTTAATTTAGGAAAACAAATGTGTTCATGTTTAATAGCCTGGTTCACTAGGCTGATATTCCCATAGCAATGGAGACGGAGTGTGCAGCCCCCTTGCCATTCTGCTACTAGTCCACATACCCTTCAGCCTCTTGCAAATAGGGTTAACCCTCTCAAAACACCAATGCCCAGAAGAAGTGATGAAACATTTTGAAGATTTAAAAACAGAATTTAATGTTTTTAGTCTAACATGTAGACATTATGACAGCAGGAAAAAAAATGTGCAGAAGGGGAGTGTGGAAGGTATAATGGCAGTCAGTATTTGTTGGAGAGGAGTGTGTAGGGTATGATGATAGGCAGTATGTGCGAGAGAGAACCGCAAAAGGCAGGACAGCAGGCAGCATGACAAAAATAAATAATGAATGTTTTAACCAAGAGGGTAAAAACACTGTGCCACCAATTGTCGCCACTGTGCCCATCACACGCAGCCACTGTGCCACCAAACGCAGCCACTGTGCCCATCAATTGTCGCCACTGTGCCCATCAATTGTCGCCACTGTGCCATCAATTGTCGCCACTGTGCCATCAATTGTCGCCACTGTGCCATCAATTGTCGCCACTGTGCCCATCAATTGTCGCCACTGTGCCCATCAAACGCAGCCAATGTGCCCATCAAACGCAGCCACTGTGCCCATCAAACGCAGCCACTGTGCCCATCAAACGCAGCCACTGTGCCCATCAAACGTGGCCACTGTGCCCATCAAACGTGGCCACTGTGCCCATCAAACGCAGCCACTGTGCCCATCACACGCAGCCACTGTGCCCATCAAACGCAGCCACTGTGCCCATCAAACGCAGCCACTGTGCCCATCACACGCAGCCACTGTGCCCATCACATGCAGCCACTGTGCCCATCACACGCAGCCACTGTGCCCATCAAACGCAGCCACTGTGCCCATCACACGCAGCCACTGTGCCCATCACACGCAGCCACTGTGCCCATCATACGCAGCCACTGTGCCCATCACACGCAGCCACTGTTCCCATCACACGCAGCCACTGTGCCACCATCAATTGTCACCACTGTGCCCATCACACGCAGCCACTGTGCCATCACATGCAGCCACTGTGCCATCAATTGTTGCTACTGTGCACATCAAACGGGGGGGGGGGCTCAGTTTGCTATCTTCGTCCTGGGCACCAAATGGCCTTGTCCCAGCACTGGCACTTACGCTACATATATGGGGTGTACACATACTTGGACAGGTGGAGGGAGTGACTGATGCCCGCATTAAATGGCCGGTGATTGGCCAGACCGGGTGCATGTCATACCAGAGTCTCCACCTCTGGTATGACATGCACCCGGTCTGGCCAATCACCGGCCGTTTAATGCGGGTGTCAGAGAAGGAGGGGTGGGGTATGCACACTCCAGCCTCGCACCTGCAGCATCTCCCGAAGCCCGCGCTGGCAGCCTGACATGGGGTAAGGTAAGGTACAGTACTTCTGCTGTGCACTAGACAGGGAGGAAAAGAAAGGTCGGGAAAAGAGAGAGAGAGGGGCGCTCTGCACTGTGGGGGGCAGAAATTTGGGGACAGAGCTTGGTACAGGGAAGTTATAAACTGGCCTGTGATTTATGCACACCTCCACGCTGTACATAAGCAAACCTGAACCCTTCACTCTGCATGTAAGGCAATCCTGAACCACGCACTCTGTACATCACGCACTCCTGAACCACGCACTCTGTACGTAACACACTCCAGAACCATGCGCTCTGTACGTAACGCACTCCTGAACCACGCACTCTGTACAAAACGCACTCCTAAACGTAATGTCGTGAACTAAAGTGGGCTGGTCTAAGGCATGAAACTCCAGGGCTGAAAATGAGTCCCACTCCAGGCCCTGGGACCCCTAACAGTAAAATTATTTTCGTAGCATGGGTTGTCAGCACCCAAGGGAAGACGAGCAATTTGCGACCCTAACCCATGGAAATTTAGCACTCCATGAGTCCCTTCCACTCGTACAGTATTAAAACCTCATATGGTACATTGTAGGATGTACCACTCTTTCTCTTTGTTTTCCTATCTTTCCCTTTTATCTCTGGCTATCCCAATTAATTTTTCCCCATCCCTCTCTCTAACCATCTTTTTTTGTTTTTTCTCCTATTCTTTCTCTCCATTTTTCTTTCTTCCCGGCCCCTCTTTTCCTCTCCCTTCCATGTATTCTCTATTTTTATTCCTTCTCTTACTCCTTGTTGGGGGGGGATGGGATGAGTGGCAATGCTGGGGGATTTTTGAACAGCCAACTTAGGTGCTCTTGATCAAGGGTCATCTGCTGATCTGAGAACTGTAGTGGGGACTTTTAATGGGAACTATAATCAGGGGTAGTGTTACCCACTGTGTCTCCGACTTTGTGGTACCTTATAGCAGTGACACCAATGCTGAAATCAGGAGATAGGGTCTCCTCCAGCCCCTACCACCTCACAATCCTCCCCAGTCAGTGGACCTCTAGTCTCTGCCCCCCAGCCATGTCGTGAATTGAATGAGCCGCCGCGAAGAGGCTGAGTGGGTGGCCGTGGGGTCCAGGAACAGCCCAGGTGGGCGGCCACAGGCTCCAGGGACAATCCTACTGGGCAGCCGCATAAAAGCTGGAAGCTGTGCGGGCTTCAGGAACAGCCCAGGATTTGGTCACCCCTGGCAAATCATCATTTGACCGCCGAGGGGGTCCTGACCCCAGGTTGAGAACCACTGCCCTAAGAGAAGTAAATTATAATGTTTAGCATGGAAAAGCTGGCCAAATGTTTTGCCCTACATCAGCTATGTACACCTTTTTTAATATTAAACAATGATTTTTTTTCAGCTTAATTAGTGCAGATTGGTGAGCAGTTTATTTCACAACTGAGATACATATGGGATGTTTTACCAGCTACAAAAATTGCAATTCTGCTCAGCAGTCCTTTAATTCAAGTACATTTTTCAGGCAGCACAATCTGGTCCTGGACCTCACTGAAAACTAGACACTAGCGATGAGCTAAACCCCCACCCGCCGGGTTTGGTTTGCACCAGAACCCCCGAGCCACCAGCTCTATTAAAGTCTATGGGACCAGATCTTGAAAAATCCGAAGTCCTCATTTTAAAGGCTTATGTGCAAGTTATTTGCCATAAAAAAGGGGTATGCGGGCCCAGGTACTGCAAATATATAGTTTACCAAATTATGTCTAACCCCAACTTCCTGAGAGTTGTTAATAAATAAAGAAGACCAAAAATAAAGAAGACAGTGTCTGGTGATGTAAAGCTGTGGAGTATGGACCTTGCACTACTGGAAGAGTCCAAATTATGGGTCTGAAAATGATGACAAATGCTCCACATATCCACAGCAAAAGATCGCTTGTGGATGAGCCTTTGCTTGCTTCAGAACTTCTGCTTTTCCCCCATAAGAGTAAATGGTTATGCAAAATCAAGAGGAGGCAACTGAATGGAGCCAAGTTGTAACACTAATTTATAGTGCACTCTAATAAACACATTCATACATACACTTGAATGCACACTCCTGTGCACTTTCACTCTTGTGCATGCATCTTAAATAGTAGGGTTGTCCCGATACCACTTTTTTAGGACCAAGTACAAGTACCGATACTTTTTTTCATGTACTCGTCGATACCGAATACCGATACTTTTTTTAAATGTCATGAGACAGTTTTCAAACCACAATACAGACTAAGGATATTTTCTTTAGAATTATGAAGAACTCAAACTCAAGACATTATAAAAGAATAAAATGAGTAAAAATGAATAAAAATGTTTTATTTTCTTGTCACGCAGTAGTAAAAAACTCAAAGAATTTTCACAGAACATGTTGAGAAATACAAAAAAAGTATTCTATTTAGGTATCGGGAGCATTTGCGCGAGTACAAGTACTCCCGCAAATACTTGGTATCGGTCTCGATACCGATACTAGTATCGGTATCTGGACAACCCTATTAAATAGTAAAACAAAAATTAGCAGACATTTATTCCCCAGTGCCAGACTGGATTACAAGGTTAGTGTTTGTGGAGAAAAATATCAATCAATGTAGACACAGACTTACGAGATTGTAGATCATGTATTGAATACAAATCTCCGGAACCACAATCTGGTTGTTCAAGCTACGAAAAATAAGAGAAAGAAAATATAACAAAATAATCACTATTGCCAATAAATAGCACCATCTACATTAGTACCCCTTAAAGTGAACCTGTCTCCTCACTGAAAGTTACCCTAAAACCTGTTATATGCAAAGAAGAAAGTGGATACTTACCTCACCTGCCATATGTGCCACTGAGCACCATTCTGTTGAGGAGAAATGGCCTGATAAAGTCTTCCAGGAGTGTTAGGCCCTGTACACACGATCAGACATGTCTGATGAAACTGGTCTGCAGACCAGTTTCATCGGACCAGTTTGATGGTGTGTACGGCCCATCAGACCGTTGTCCGTCAGACCAAATTTTTAAAACATGCTTTAAAACCTGTCTGATGGAACCTGTCCGTTGGACAGGTTCGATGGTTAGTACACAAAAGCATCGGACCAAAAACCCGCGCATGCTCAGAATCAAGTTGACGCATGCTTGGAAGCATTGAACTTCGTTTTTTCATCATGTCGTTGTGTTCTACGTCACCGCGTTCTGGTCTGATCGGATTTTGGTTCGATGGTGTGTACGCACATCAGACAAGTTCGGAGTTGTCTGATGAAAACGGTCCGTCAGACAAGTCTCATCAGACCGGTCTGATCGTGTGTACTGGGCCTTAGTCTCCCATCCCTCCAACCTATTTCCTCACTACTTAGTTTTGTAGTGACATAGGGGTTGGCAGGAGGAACTGACTCCCATTGGTATGAACAGATAAAAGGACTATAATTATTTGCTGAAAACTACGCAATTCACAAAATACACAGGTGATATATGTAAATATATAGAAGCTATGTTTCCTGGCACATGGTATGTATTTTCTGTCCATCTTGTGCAATGCAACGCACTCTATGAATTGGGATTTGGCAGATGAATGTGGGAACTGATAGTATGGTTTCTATGAATGGAGCAGGGGGGCAGAAAGGGAGGGCATAGTCGGCACTTGTCAAGTGCATGTCACAAGCACAGCCACTCATAACAACCCCTACAGAAGCAGAAGATCACTGGTGTGGGAGTAGCTGGGGGCAAAATACTTCAGATATTAGTCAAACACAGCAGCGACCAGCACACAGGACACTCTTCATGGATGGCAAGTAATGTCCCTGGTGATGTTATTTAGGAAACAAATCACTAAACTAAAATCAACTTTAAACACATACTGTAGGATAAAGGAATAACGAGAACACACCAGGGACACCAAAAATAACTATAAACATCAACTCACCAATTTGAAGATGATCTTGCCTATAAGTCTGACAGAGTCTGTAGGAACATTAGGGAAAATGCTCTTTAGACAGAGGCATTCCTTTTTATGGTCCTTCCAAGCATTTTTCTAGAAAGAATGTTGGGATAAAAAATAAGTAGTATATCATTATAGCCATTAATTTACCTGAACAAGATAAAGTATCAGTTACTGACTACAGGCAGGGGTAAGTGCTGGCACTAAGTAAGTAAAGGCATTTAAAAATTGTCAAATTATGGCAGTGGAAACAGTACTTTGCCATCATCTTTAGCTAATTGGCATTTAAAACCTTTGGTAGAGTTTACCTATAAATCTCACTGTATGGACCAAGTTAGCTACACTAATGCACATGTATTAAAATTACAGCATTCAAAAAAGCTGGTGCTGCCTATGGCAAACCAGCTTCTACTGTAAACGTGTTTTCTAGCTCCAGATGATAAAGAATAATTAATATTATATGTGTTTGTTTCAGCCAGTAGCACTATAACCTTTGGTTAATTTTAAACTAGGGTCACTTATTCCTATGTGTTTAGGTTTCATTTTGTGCTCCTTTTATTTATTTAGCCCTGACTGATATGTACAGTATGTGTGCATTTTCTAACTCAGTCCACATAACTTTGTGGTTTTCAAATTTCACAAATAACTAATATTCTGTGCGCTTAGACTTATTTTTCTTTTTTCTTTTTTTAAATTGGAAGAACATTTATTCATTGGTTAAAAAACAATTAAGATTTTTCAGTAACATACATTTACAATACAAATCATACATAACAGATACACTGACATACCTACATGTACAAGTAAGTGGTCTCCGAAAATCCCCAGTATCTATCCATCTATAAGGGCACCCGATGGTCACCTAGTCGTACCCAGGGCATTTCCCCTGGTTGACCTCGTTTAGTCTCTATGATAGCTCTCTGTCCGGAGGGTATGGGACAGAGAGGGGGAGGGGGGAAGACGAAGAAGGAAGAGAATGAGAGAGAAGAAGAGAGAGAGAGAGCGAAAGAGAGAAGAAAAAGAAAAAAAAAAAAAAAGGGGGGGGGACACCCTATTGTGTTCTAACTTTATATCATGACTTAAAAGGGAGAGGGAAGGGGAGGGATAGAGAAAAAAAAAATATATATATATATATAAAAAAAAAAAAAAAATACAAAAAAAATAACTTATACGTGGAAAGAGATCAATCTGTCTCTCACCTTCATTCGTTCGTATGAGTGCAATAGTGTAAGACCTATTTAGGGTGGCTATTCAAGCCAATAAGTATAGGTATTATTACCTAGTGAATTTAAGGGGACCAAGTTGTCCCTAATCTCATCCTCTTATTAAGGAGAGCCAATATAATAAGGAAAAAGGAGAGAGAAAAAAAAAACCCAAGTGGGGACACCCTATTGTGCTCCGAATTTATTTGGTGATTCTACTTTCCCTTGAAAAAAAAAAAAAAGGGAAAAGTGCAATGGTGCAGAATATATTTAATAACTATTCGTGCCTACCCAATAAGGTTATTAAATATATTCTGCACCATTATTTTTCTTTTTTACAGAACTATCATTGTTTTAACAAAATCGGAAACTGGTTTTACCATACTGGTACTGTATAATGGAATATCTTTAATGTAAGTTGCTTTCATCATTTCACACAAAGTAGAATGTTGACAATCAAAAAGGAAACATGTCAGCACAAAAGTTGGTGATCTGGGAATTTACAATGGAAAAAAAGTTGCATTGTAAACAAATAACTGCTTGAAGTAGTTCTGAAGACTTTTTTTTTTTACCTTAATGGATTCTCTGCACTAATACAGAACTATACTCACCTTCAGTCCAGCAATAGACCTAGAGCTCCTCGTCGGCCACTGACATCTTAAGGCAGCCATCTTCCGAGCCTTGATCGCTGCCCTCTGTCATTGGCCAGGCTAACATCACTCCCCATACGGAAGAAAAATATATTTGCAATATATTTATTTAAAAAAATTATATATTTTAAATATATTTACAATATATTGGCCTACGCTAATATATTTTTACATCTATTCCAAAATGTAAATTAAAATATATTTTCCAAAGGCATATATTTGAAAATATATTGCTTTAAATATATTTTCCAGATATTTTTGAAAATCTAAAAAAAATGCATTTAACCATATATTTTTAAATATACTTGTAAATGCATTTCAAAAATATAAT
The DNA here is from genome assembly GCA_029574335.1 of Rana kukunoris. NCBI lineage: Eukaryota > Metazoa > Chordata > Amphibia > Anura > Ranidae > Rana > Rana kukunoris. The sequence continues at coordinate 453,764,522 of CM056052.1, read as the reverse complement.
TTAAATGTATTTACAAACACATATATTGGAAAATATATTTTTTAAATATATTCCTCATATTTTTTAAACACATAAAAAAGTAATTCCAACATATATTTTTACATACATTTGTAAATGCATTCCAAAAATATAATTTAAATATATTTCCCAAAGGCATATATTTGAAAATATATGTTTGTAAATATATTTTCTAGATATTTTTGAACATATAAAAAATGCATTTAAACATATATTTTTAAATATACTTGTAAATGCATTCCAAAAATATAATTTAAATGTATTTTCCTAACACATACATTGGAAAATATGTTTTTTAAATCTATTCTTTAGACTTTTTTAACATATACAAAAGTAATTTCAACATATATTTCTACATATATTTGTAAATGCATTCCAAAAATATAATTGAAATGTATTTTCCAAAGATATCTATCAGAAAATATATTTTTAAAATATATTTTTTCTGATATTTTTGTAATATTGACTTGAAAAAAATAAAAATAAACTATAACATTGATAACATTCTGAATACATTTATCAGAGACCCACTCCCATTTTAATTTGGTTTGTTTTACTCTTTTAAAATAAAATAAAAATACAAACCAAAAGATTCAAATAAAATATTTTTTTTTTCATAAGATTTTAAGCACATAATCCATTTAATACAAAGCAGATAAACCTTTCGCATCCACTTACTATTCCCAAATAATTTTCGTACAAGTCATTCTGAATTGAGAAAGCTTGTCGGCTGAGCAGCAAAATGTCTTAAAATACAGCAAGTCCAGTTACCTTGATTTATTGATTGACCTGAATGAATGAGAACCTTCACAGACATCCACATCCACAGTCCAAGGATCTTATCTGCTTACAGAGTACAGAGAGAAACTCTGGATATAAATCTTCAATGTTCTGTTTAATCCATGAATCAGAAGTTGCACTATTATTACCAAACTCACTCATCAGTGTCTTTATGTCCTTGCTTTGTGCACTGATGATCAGTCATGTTGGAACAGGAAGGGGCCGTCCCCAAACTGTTCCCACAAAGTTGGGAGCATAAAATTGTCCAAAATGTCTTGGTATGCTGACGTCTTAAGAGTTCCCTTCACTGGAACTTAGGGACCAAATCAACCCCTGAAAAACAACCCCACACCATAATCCCCCCCCCCCCCACAACATAATCCCTCCTCCACCAAATGATTTGGACCAGTGCACAAAGCAAGGTCCATAAAGACATGGAGCAAGTTTGGGTTTGGATTGGTTTGACTGGCATGCACAGAGTCCTGACCTCTACCTGATAGAACACCTTTAGGATGAATTTGTGTGGAGACTGCGGGCCAGGTCTTCTCATCCAACATCAGTGTCTGACCTCACAAATGTGCTTCTGGAAGAATGGTTAAACATTCCCATAGACACCCTCCTAAACCTTGTGGACGGCCTTCCCAGAGGAGGTGAAGCCGTTAAAGTTCCTGTGCGTGTAAAGGCAGGCATCCCAATACTTTTGCCAATATAGTATATATATTGTATATTCTTTTTATACTAAGTCCATTAGGGTTGTACCGATACCAGTATTGGTATCGGGACCGATACCGAGTATTTGCGGGAGTACTTGTACTCCCGCAAATACCCCCGATACCTAAATAGAATATTCCCCCCCCCGCCACCGCCGTATACCGCAAAGCCGCCGCCGCATACCGCAAAGCCGCCGCGTTAATCCCCGTGCATCACAGCACGCATTACAGGCACCTTTCGTTTGAATTCTTCGAATGCCCGCCGCGCCGTGTATAGACACCCCCCTTCTCGGGATTGGATGGATCTGTCCAATCCCGAGCAAAGGGGAGTGTCTATGCACGGAGCCGTGTATAGACACTCCCCCTTGCTCGGGATTGGATGGATCCATCTGTGGGGGACATGGCTGCAATATGTGGGGGGACATGGCTGCAATATGTGGGGGGACATGGCTGCAATATGTGGGGGGACATGGCTGCACATATGTGGGGGGACATGGCTGCAATATGTGGGGGGGCATGGCTGCATTTGGGGACACATTTAAAAAAAGTATCGGTACTTATACTCGGTCCTAAAAAAGTGGTGTCGGGACAACTCTAAAGTCCATTGTTTGGACTTGGTACCTGCCGAAGGGTAATTCCAGCAGCCAATTAAAAGAAATTGGGATATTAAAGTTCCCCCCAGCACAAACAAAAACACACACACTGTTCACACACACTGTACACATACTGCAGCTGCTGACTTTTAAACTTAGGACACTTACCTGTCCTGGAATCCGGCGATGTTGGCACCCCAGCCAATGTTTTCATCGGCTCTCGGGTGCTGCCACCGCCATTGCCTATAAGGGCCAATTCACACCACATGCAGTCCAGTGCATTTTTTTTCTGCATGGAGGTTATATGGTTTTTAATGGCATAGTTCACACCAGTGCTTGCAGTTCCAGTGCATTCCAGAAAAAAAGTAGAATATGCAAATTTTTCCTGCACTGGACTATACTGTAACACTGTAAAGCACATCAAAAACGCACTGAAACGCACCTGAATACACATGCCCTTATTCCTTAAGTTAAGAAAAAAGAGGGGGGAAAAATGCACTGGAATTAATCAAAAACATGCATGCAGAAAAGCATATGGAATGCATGCGGACTGCGGTTCTATGGTGTGAACTGGCCCTAGGGGAAACTGGCCTTGGAGCTTCACAGCCAGTTCCCTACTGTGCATGCCCAAAGTGTTCTGCACTTTCTGAATGTCCCAGCAGCGGGGGGAGGAGGGGGACGAACTTCTGACTGATCTCCCGCTGCGAATAATAGGGACCTGCTCCCCTCCCCCGAAAGGTGCCAAATCTAACAATGGAGGGCGGAAGAGGTAGATAAGTGGAGCTTCCACTTTTGGGTGGAACTCCGCTTTAAGTGTCATATCCCTGCCCAAGCTGCACTGCTGCCGTGTGTCAATACTAGGCTGGGCTGGAAGATAAATATGTAAGTGATGAGAGCTGCATTCGTGTGTGTGTGTGTGTGTGTATATATGTGCGTGTATATATATATATATATATATATATATATAATATGTGTGTGTGTATATATGTGCGTGTATATATATATATATATATATATATAATATGTGTGTTTGTGTATATATATATATATATATATATATATATATATATATATATATATATATATATATATATATGTATGTGTGTGTGTATATACTGTATATATATATATATATGTGTGTATATATATATATATATATATATATATATATATATATACACAGTATATACACACACATAGTATATATATCACACACACACACATATATATATATATATATATATATATATATATATATATATATATATATAGCAGAATGAAGGTACAGTATATATATATATCTCTAGAATGCATCTCCCATCACTTACTTACATGTATAAATATTGTCCCCATTTCTTGTTCCTTTTATTGGGATGGGGATGATTTCTGTGCCTACAATCTCCTAATATGTAAATCCAGCTCTGGGGGAAAATTCATTAAACAGTATTATAGCAGAGACTGCAATAAGAATCAATACAGCAAGTGTGTGGGAGGAAGTGGGAACCAGAGGGGTAAACTTTCACCTCTCACTTCCTGTTCCTGGTAAGGCCTAGTCTGTGGAGTGTGGAAGGCTGGAAGCATGCTGGATAGAACTGTCGGTATCAGGTAAGTGTCTTTTATCAAATAACATTAGAATTGTGAAAGGTTGGTGCATGAGTTAAGTTTTATTTGTCTATTCCCTGCTAAATAGTTCTCATTCTGTATCTTCCCAGTTACCATACAGCATGTGCACAGTGCTACAAGGAAGTTATATATAGCTCCTCTTCCACAACATGTCACCATGCTGCACAGTGGAGAGCTGCAGCCTTAGGCCTGGGGAGCAAGTCCAGTCAAGGTGCCCATGGATTAGGTAAAACAGTCTTAAGGTTTTACATTATCACAAAATTGGGGGAGAGGCAGGGAGGACAGTGTGGCCCTCCATGGCCCCTGGGGAATTGTACCATCATGGCCTCCAGTAACTAAAGTGCAAACAAGTCCCTGTATGAATCCCTCAGAGCTGAGGACCTGACCCCCCCCCCCCCTCACAACTAGTGAAGGACTACAAGTCCAAGCATTAACACCTGAGATCTAAGGATGTGACCCCCAATTAATGATGGAGTACAAGTCCTAGCATGAACCCCCTGAGATCTAAGGATGTGACCCCCAATTAATGATGGAGTACAAGTCCTAGCATGAACCCCCTGAGATCTAAGGATGTGACCCCCAATTAATGATGGAGTACAAGTCCTAGCATGAACCCCCTGAGATCTAAGGATGTGACCCCCAATTAATGATGGAGTACAAGTCCTAGCATGAACCCCCTGAGATCTAAGTATGTGACCCCCAATTAATGATGGAGTACAAGTCCTAGCATGAACCCCCTGAGATCTAAGGATGTGACCCCTTTAGATCTCACGGAGCCTCTCTTTTCTCCTCGGGATCGCAACGTCATTGGTTGCTAGACACCAGACAGCAGGTGATCCTAGCTAGTGCAGACGATAGAGGCCAGCAGTGGAACAGATGGGTCTCGGCCGGCTGGGTCACCCTCTGTGGCACACAGAGAGAGACAACACTCCACATTTCCCTACACAGAGCGAGACCCCGCTCCACATTGCCTGCACAGAGAGAGACCCTGCTTCACATTTCCCTGAAATTGTCCTCACAGGGAGACCACTTCTCAAGAAAATTGCTTGCCTCGTACACACCACTATTGTTTTTTTCTGCTCAACCCAGTGAGTTGAATGGGAAAAAAATAGACAGCTCCAGTTGGAGCTGCTGTACTAAGGATCTGATGTTAGTACAGCAATCTCCCCTGCTGCTCTTTTGTGTTCTGATGGGGACTGCCCCCTGCCAGTTCACTCAGGTCAGTGCTCACAGCCAGCAATGATTGGGAAAATAAAAAAGACAGGCTGGCTGTATTTAAGTCAATTGATAGATCAACTTCAGTACAGCCAGCTTGTCCATACATGGATAGAAATTCAACTGGTTTAGCAGAATTGTTGATCTGTCTATAGTGGCTTACGTCCGTCTGTCTCTGTTTAACCAAATCCTCAAATCGTCTGTAAAGTGCTCTACTTGGGTGTAGAAATTCACTCTGAACTCCACCCTATTTCTATAGCCTCAGGGTATACAGCTCACACCTCCCCCCGCATGCAAACACCAGATTTACAACCCCCCCAGCCAGCTCTAACAACTCCCACCCCCTCGTGCTTCCAGCATGTTGGAACCTACCCGATCCAGGTCTGGGGCTGTGGTGTCCTCTCCTTCGTTTGTGCAGGCAGTGGCTCTGGTGTCCACCTCCTCTTTGTTGCTCCAAAGCACTAGGCATCAATAGGATCGCCATATGCTTTGGCCAATTGGGAAACTGGTCTCACCACCTGCCTCCTGATTGGCGAGGAAGAACGTTAGTGTTAAAATAGATAAAATTCACTCACTATGGTCACACAATTGGGTGGGATCAGGTTGCACTCTTTTCCCCCCCGACTCTACCCTATTTTGAAGCCTAATAGAGCCTCTGGCTCTAGCCAGGTGCTAAAAAAAAGAAACACCCCCCCCCCCCCATTGAAATCCATGCCCCCGGCATCCTGAAAGGGGTCAGGCGCATGGATGGGTGCTGGCGGCAGGGATTTGGGGAGCGATGCCCACAATGCACAGGCTGCCACATTTGTATTGTTGCCCGCACAGGAGATCAGGGGGTCTGCGACAAGTAACCTGTGGCCGACCGTGTTGCTGCTTCCAGGAAAGGGTCCCCAGCTGCAATGTCTTCCCAGCATCGAAAAGGGAAATAATTCTTCCCTCTCAGAATCCCTCCAACTTGTCCTTACCACCTCATGATCCCCTCTTATTTCCCTCGATCTCCTTTGCAGCCTCCTGGTGTTCTCTACCTTCCCCCGGGCATGCTGCGGACTACAGTCCACTCTCAAGCAATCACCATTTGGCCACTGGTACTCAAGACTACATGTCCCATGATCCTTTCCTGCTGACTCCTCCCTCTCATTGGCTCTGGCAAAGACCAATGAGCAGACAGCAGCCCGCCCCTGATGCTGCATATGAGGTACTTATATTCTGTTTACATCCAGCTGCCCCAGAAATAGCCTGATGTCAGTTGACAGTCACCTAGGCCTTTTTTTGTATTCTAACAGCCGCTGGCCACTGTCAGAATACAGGAAAAAAGAGCAGATAGCAGGGAAATCAATAGCCAGGTTGCTATTGACTATTTTAAATTGCAGTAGCCAATAGCTAGTGGGCTATTACACCCGCCCACTGCCTGTTGTCAATCAGCAAAGGAGATGATTTGAAGGAGAACATTCTTCTTCAGGTCTTCCTCTGCTGATTGAACACAGGGAGTGGGAAGGGGGCGCAATAGTCAGCCTAATTTTAACATTTTTAACAGCCAATGGCAGTCTGGCTATGGTTCCCCCACTACCTGCTGTTTACATTCAGCTGACTTCAAATAAATTGTGCAGAAGGAGGTTAGCTGTGTGTGTGTGGGGGGGGGGGGTGTGGATGGGGGGGGGGTGGAGGTGGAAAGCTAATTTTATATTTTTTTTGGCAGATTCTGACAGATGGGTCGCCAGCCGCTGTCTAAGCACCTGACCAAGACTGACAACTGGTGAATGGAAAACCGGAATAAGCACTTGAAAGAAGAAAACCAACAACTGAGACAACTTGCCTTTGGTAAGCAGACAACTTAATTACGGTGGTGGGCACCTTCCCTTTTTTTATATCACTGCATTCAACTGGCACTGTATCTGATCATCATATCTGAGTTTTGTGGTGATATCATTAAGAACTTTTGAGGTTTGGATTGCCAATTGTGTGCTGTTGGCATACAATTTTGGGATCACCGATGTGGCTTAACATCTCATTGTTTATACATATAATTGGACATTCATTTTGTGAATTTATATACAAATTTTTCCGTGCACTCAGATTTTTTGTTTTGGTTAATTATTGTGCACCGTTTTTGGCATATCAGCCCCTGGATGCCAATCTTTCAATGTGAATTGGTATTGGTGACATTTTTCAATCCCTACCCCCTTTAGCTGCTAAGTGGGAGGGGGTCAGGGTGCCATGGGAGGTGGATGCTTGAGAGTTACTATTAGATCTCAAGCAACCAGAAATAACAGTACCAATGGGGATCGTTGGGTAACTGGGAGTTTACTGTACTACATTCATTATAGTATCAGTGAGTGCACTGAGGTATCTACATACTATATGCACAAGTAAGATTTTTGTTTTGTGGAACATCCTTACTTTTACCTTGGGAGAAACCCTCCTGGGGGGGTCAATAGCAGACTGGAGGAAACCCTCTAATCATTTAAGTACATTGTTACACAAGTCTAACAAATGAAATTAATGGATATAGTGGGAAAATAGGCCATTATGTTACTTAAAAAGTTTTTATGCATTTCCATAGAGTTGCCTGGTGTAATGGATATTTTGAAAACAACGAGCGCAGCTATAAGCGCTAAAGAATGATGGTGGAAGTTCATCCTGTGTGGGTGTATCGTGTGCATCACCTTCTGTCCCATCTGAAGACTTGAGCTCATCTCCTTGTCAAGTGTCGCACTCAAGGCCTAAACAGGTATGTTTTCTTTTGGTATCGAAACATTAAAACGTTGTCTTTCTTTTTTTTTAAATATCAAACATGTCCTACTCCTATTTACCTGCTCTGTGTAAGGGTATTTGTACAGAGCAGCTCAGATCCTTCTCTTCTCAGGTCCCATGCCGGTGCTCCTGAACCAGAGCTCTGTGTGTCCAATCACACACTGAGCCTTGCCTTGACCCCATCTCCTAATTAGCTCACTGGCTGTGATTGACAGCACCGTGGGCCAATAGCTCCCACCGCCACAGAAAGCCAATCAGCAGTGCAAGACCCTGGAGAGACAGGGCTCTCGTGGACATTGCTGGATCGAGAGGAGACTCATGTAAGTATAGGGGGCTGCTGCAGGTTTTTTTACCTTCATGCATAGAATACAACAAGGTAAAAACCTTGGGGCAGATTCACAAAACAATTACGCCTGTCTAACTGGGGTTAGACAGGAGTAATTTCAAATTTCGCACGGCGTATCACTAGTTTGAATTCTCAAACCATGATACGGCGTCTTCGTAAGCCTTCGGATCTATGCTGCCATCTATTTGCGGCCGCTGGGAGGAGTTCGCGTCGTTTTGATGCGTCGGGATATGCAAATGTGTTTTTACGGGGATTCACGAACATACGAGCGGGCGTCGCAATCGTTTTCGTCTATTTTTTTATACGTAATGTTAGACCAGCTTTTTGCTGCTCTAACTTTACGTAGCCCATGTTAAGTATGGCCGTCGTTCCCGCTTCGAATTTATTTAAATTTTTTTTTTGTTTACGTAACTCGTTGGGACGTGGATCGCCCGTAAAGTACGCTACATAAACAACGAATGACGTCACGACGTGATTTCGCGCAATGCACGGCGGGAAATTTGCGAACGGAGCATGCGCAGATCGATCGCCACGGGAACACGCCTAATTTAAATGTTTCACGCCCCCTACTCGCGCAGATGGATTGCGACGGGAGAAATACACTACGCCGCCGTCGTTTACCGTAGAAAATCTACCTGAATTCCACGTAGAGCCAGGTAAAAAACGGCGGCGTAGTGTATTTCTGATACGCTACGATAATCCATTTCTCTGTGAATCTGCCCCCTTGTGTCTTTACAACCACTTCAATAAAATGTAACCTTTAAGGCAGTGCCTCCAAGCAGGTGACAGAAGAGAGAAGCAGGTACAGTTAGACCCTATGAAAACATCAGCTTTGACATGTAGACTGTAAGCCAATTTGACTGTTGTGTCAAAATAAGATATCTTGCTCAGTCTGGTAGTAGTGTTAACTAATAAGACAAGTTGTAGGCAAGATGTTGATTTTTATACAGATTTTTTAAAAGTCTACAATATTTTGATGTTTTTTTTTTTACATGCTTAATTTTGTTAGTTTTATTTACTAAGCTGCATCTATTAGACCCCTTTCACACTGAGCCAGAATTCAGGCGTTTTAGCGCTATAAATTGCCTCTAAAAAGCTCATGAAACTGCACCCCTTTCAGTGCAATGAGTACTTTCACACTGGGGCGATGCGTTTGCGGAACATTAGAAAGAGTCCTGCAAGCAGCATATGGGGCGGGTTGGGAGCGCAATAAATAGCGCTCCTAAAACGCACCTGCCTATTGAAATTAATGGGCAGCACTTCCAAAGCACTTTAAAAGCGCATTAAAAACTGTACTTTTTCCCTTTTAAAAAAAAAAAAAAACGCCTAAAAAGTGTTGCAAAACCGCCGGAGCTTTAGCAGCGCTACAGTGTGAAAAGGGTCTTATATGGCTTTTGATTCACAGGGAAAATCTAATAAGTCTAATATTTTCCATTTACTTTTTAAAGCTGCCACTTTGGCAAAGTTTCCTGGGACTTCAAACGGTGTGATCAGTGACGCTGTTACAAGAAAAATTGCGGTGTTGAAATATCACCTGAAGGGAAACATGGGGAACCATCAGAATACCACAAATAAACTTGGATGTCATTAATGTCATTTACCACAGTTAACACTTTCTATTCTCTGTGTTGTAGTTTTTGTATATTTACATGCTAATAAAGTTGTGTGTATTGTACTGTGTTATTGATTTTTTATTTCCAAATATTTGCTGGTTTTATAGGCCTACAATATATAAAATACAATATATAAATGCACAGCCTTTCAAAATGTAATAGGAATGTATTTTTTTTTTATTTTACATTCAGTACATTTATATTTAAAATATATTTTAAAAAACATTCTTAATATATTTTTTTCCCAAATATATTGCCATATATTTGAAATGCTACAATTTTGGCCAGATTCAATATATTTCAAAAATATATTTCAATATATTTGTGAATATATTGGGTAATGCATTGTGAAATATGTTGCAAATATATTCATAAATATATGTTAAATGCACTTCTAAATGCATTTAGCAATATATTTTTGCAGCCATAAATATATTGCAAAGTGCATTTTGGAATGCATTGTGAATGTATTCAGAAATATATGTTAAATGTACTTCTGAATGCATTTAGCAATATATGTCTGAATATATTCACAATGCATTCAAAAATGCACGTTGCAATATATTTATGGCTGCAAAAATATATTGCTAAATGCATTCAGAAGTACATTTAACATATATTTATGAGTATATTTACAACATATTTCACAATGCATTTCCCAATATATTCAATAATATATTCACAAATATATTGAAATATATTTTTGAAATATATTGAATCTGGCCAAAATTGTAGCATTTCAAATATATTGCAATATATTTGGGAAAAATATATTAGGAATGTTTTTTTAAAATATATTTAAAATATATTTTTCTTCCACATGGGTCCTACAAGAGCATGGGAGTTCAGCTTCAACATTGCCTAATTTGTGCAGCGAGTTGCGCGTGCACTCACTGTAAAAGGGTGAACAGGCAGGTAAGTAACTTTAATGCAGAAGAGACAAAGCATGTCTGCATAGAAAATATTGCCTGTTGGCCCATTTTTATTTCTAAGCATAAAGTTCCCCTTGAAAGTAAAAAACTTGTGCCCAAGATCCCCCCAGCTGCAATGAATATCTATCTGAGCCGGATCTCGATCCAGCGCTGTGCCCAAGATTAGCAGCTCTCTCTGCTCTCATCGCCTCACAGGACAGTGAGGCAGCAGTGAGAGCCATAGGCATTTCTGCTTTCAATCAAATCCTGTGATGAGGGAGCAGGGGCAGGGCTGAGCCATGCTGTTTTTGTCTATGGACACAGGGGAGGAGCACCAGTGGAGGACTCCAGAAGAGGAGTCTAACTTTAGGAGCTAAAAAGCACTTTTCTCACGCCATCACTTTACAATTACTAGATTTTAATTGTAGGTAGAATCCAACGTAATAATGTAAAAGCACAAAACAAATTGATTTGATCACATAATAATGAGAGGAGCCTTGCTTTATACCATGTCTTGAGGTAGACGCTTCAAATGAAGGCATTTCATACAGGCAGATCTGTGTGAATGAATGACACAGCCATGTGGGTGGAGCCCTGTGTGGCCACACTGATTTCAAAAAGTGACAACTAGTATGGGATAATTCACCCCACAATGCTATCATAGGGTGTGCGGGCAGTGCCTGCAGCATTGGGAACAGGTTACATTTTCCACCCTGAAGGTGAACTTATCCTTTAAGCCAACCATAGATGGAGTGATTTTATTTCCTGCAACCTATTGCTTGATTCCTCCATCGATACATAGAGGTCGGGTTCACATATGTGCTGGCACGGTTCCCAGCATGGCGTCCGGTGTGTTCATGTTCACCGGTTTAGATGCAAATCAGGTCTGAATTTTTGCCCGAATTTACACCTGAACCAAACCCAAAACACACACATGACCCTAGGAGGAGCCATCTCGGCTGGGAGAACACACAGTGATTATTGCTAGCGGCTGCAGCCGCTGGAAATTAACTCATGAAAAATCAAACAGGCTGGTTGTACCCAAGTTGATCGATCAACTTGGGTACAAACAACCTGCCCATACATGGTTTGAATCACGCCCAGTTCCTTCTGAAATGGCCGAGATTCAAACCATCTATGGCCGGCTGTTTAGTCCTTCCTGTAATGCATATACATCTGGCAAAGTGGTAATGTGTCAAAAAAGGTTGTGACCTAGCATAACACAAATGACAAACCTCCATCACTGTTTAACACATGGGTCTTCAAACTACGGCCCTCCAGTTGTTCAGGAACTACAATTCCCATAATGCCTAGTGATGTCTGTGAATGTCAGTGTGTTACAATGCCTCATGGGATGTGTAGTTCTACAACATCTGGAGGGCTGTAGTTTGAGGATCCCTGGTTTAACATGTATACACAAAGAACAAAAGAGTGGGACTTTAAATGAGGGATGTTAAATGCTATAAACAATGCATAGGGTATAGATAATTTATTATTTCATCATATATTCACATAAATTATCTAAAATGCATAATATGTATATTCTAAATAGGTTACAAAACCATATGCAAAAAGACTGGCAAATAAAATGACAGAGATACACATATAGGGCCAGATTCAGGTAGAGTTACGCCGGCGTATCAGTGATACGCCAGCATAACTCACACTTTGAGCCGGCTTATCTGTTTCCTGTATGCAGAAAACAAAATACGCCGTTTTTTTGCAAAGATCCGACAGGCGTAATTGTATTACACCGTCGGATCTTAAAGTCAGTGTTAAAATGGCCGCCGGGGGTGTTCCCGCTGATTTACGCTGAGAATATGTAAATCAGCGAGATACGTACGCGGGCCCAACGCAGTCACTTTACAACGTTTCCATAAGGGGTTTCCCGGCGTAAAGATAAAGCAACAAAAAGCAGGCACATCCTATGTTAAGTATGGCCGTCGTGACCGCGTCGAATTGAAAAAGTTTAACGTCGTTTGCGTAACTCGTCCGTGAATGGGGATTGACGTCATTGACGTTCACTTCGAAAACACCGTCATAATTTGGAGCATGCGCACTGGGATACATTGACGGCCGGCGCATGCGCAGTACGTTCGCCGCGGGATCGCGCCTATTTTAAATACTACACGCCCCCTTACCCGCCCAATTTGAATTCCGCCGGCCCATTTTCGCTATGCCGGTGCAACTTTAGGAGCAAGTGCTTTGTGAATACAGTACTTTCTCGTAAAGTTTCGGCGGAGTAACGTAAATGAGCAACGTTACACCAGAATAAAGATTCGCCCATCTACCTGAATCTGGCCCATAGACAGAAATGGCATAATATAGGTATAAAATACACAAATTCCAAACATGAGCTAGTTGATTGTGGGGATAGGTCAAACTTGTCTGTGCACCCTAAAGATTCTACGCATTTCATGGCTCACAACTATTCGTCAGGAGTTAAATGCAAAAAATATCTGTTAAATAGTACCCTAAAAAAGGGAAACTAATAGGGGGCAAAGAGTCTGGTACTTACAAATATTATCCAAAACTGTTCCCAGCCTGTAAAAAGGTAGAAGCATGAGGGCCCCAAACAATTAGCGGCACAACACAATCTACAGTGCAGAAAATAAGTATTTGAACACCCTGCTATTTTGCAAGTTCTCCCACTTGGAAATCATGGAGGGGTCTGAAATTGTCATCGTAGGTGCATGTTCACTGTGAGAGACATAATCAAAAAAAAAATCCAGAAATCACAATGTATGATTTTTTTAACTATTTGTATGATACAGCTGCAAAGAAGTATTTGAACACCTGAGAAAATCAATGTTAATATTTGGTACAGTAGCCTTTGTTTGCAATTACAGAGGTCAAACGTTTCTTGTAGTTTTTCACCAGGTTTGCACACACTGGAGGAGGGATTTTGGCCCACTCCTCCACACAGATCTTCTCTAGATCAGTCAGGTTTCTGGGCTGTCGCTGAGTAACACGGAGTTTGAGCTCCCTCCAAAGATTCTCTATTGGGTTTAGGTCTGGAGACTGGCTAGGCCACGCCAGAACCTTGATATGCTTCTTACAGAGCCACTCCTTGGTTATCCTGGCTGTGTGCTTCGGGTCATTGTCATGTTGGAAGACCCAGCCTCGACCCATCTTCAAAGCTCCAACTGAGAGAAGGAGGTTGTTGCCCAAAATCTCGCAATACATGGCCCCGGTCATCCTCTCCTTAATACAGTGCAGTCGCCCTGTCCCATGTGCAGAAAAACACCCCCAAAGCATGATGCTACCACCCCCATGCTTCACAGTAGGGATGGTGTTCTTATGATGGTACTCATCATTCTTCTTCCTCCAAACACGGTTAGTGGAATTATGACCAAAAAGTTATATTTTGGTCTCATCTGACCACATGACTTTCTCCCATGACGCCTCTGGATCATGCAAATGGTCATTGGCAAACTTAAGACGGGCCTTGACATGTGCTGGTTTAAGCAGGGGAACCTTCCGTGCCATGCATGATTTCAAACCATGACGTCTTAGTGTATTACCAACAGTAACCTTGGAAACGGTGGTCCCAGCTCTTTTCAGGTCATTGACCAGCTCCTCCCGTGTAGTCCTGGGCTGATTTCTCACCTTTCTTAGGATCATTGAGACCCCACGAGGTGAGATTTTGCATGGAGCCCCAGTCCGAGGGAGATTGACAGTCATGTTTAGCTTCTTCCATTTTCTAATGATTGCTCCAACAGTGGACCTTTTTTCACCAAGCTGCTTGGCAATTTCCCCGTAGCCCTTTCCAGCCTTGTGGAGGTGTACAATTTTGTCTCTAGTGTCTTTGGACAGCTCTTTGGTCTTGGCCATATTAGTAGTTGGATTCTTACTGATTGTATGGGGTGGACAGATGTCTTTATGCAGCTAATGACCTCAAACAGGTGCATCTAATTTAGGATAATAAATGGAGTGGAGGTGGACATTTTAAAGGCAGACTAACAGGTCTTTGAGGGTCAGAATTCTAGCTGATAGACAGGTGTTCAAATACTTCTTTGCAGCTGTATCATACAAATAAATAGTTAAAAATTCATAAATTGTGATTTCTGGAATTTTTTTTTTTTGATTATGTCTCTCACAGTGGACACCTACGATAACAATTTCAGACCCCTCCATGATTTCCAAGTAGGAGAACTTGCAAAATAGCAGGGTGTTCAAATACTTATTTTCCGCACTGTATGTATATATTGCGTGCTGTGAACATATGGCTACCATATGAATCTAAAAATGTAATAAACCAAATTATGGAAAAAAAAAATTGTCACACATCTTTTCATTCATTATTTTTCATATATATTTTTTTTTTTTACATTTTTAGAGTCACATGGTAGCCACACATTCACAGCATGCTATATACACATGGATTGTGTTGTGGGCCTCTGATGTATACCTGGCTGTTTTTCTCGATTTGGACGTAATTGCTGCCTCAACTACCAAGCATATTGTTTGGGGCCCTCGTGCTTCCCCTTTTTTACAGGCTGGGCACGGTTTTGGAGATTGTAAGTACCAGACCTTTTTGCTCCCTATTAGTTTCTCTTTTTTAGGGTACGATTTAACAGATATTTTTGATATCTTTCTATTTAACTCCTGATGAATGGTTGTGACCCATTAAACACGTAGAGCAGTGTTTCTCAACCTGGGGGTCGGGACCCCCTTGGGGTTCAAATGATGATTTGCCAGGGGTGACCGAATCCTGAGCTGTTCCTGAAACCCGCACCACCAGCCTTTTTGTGGCTGCCCAGCAGGGCTGTCCCTGGAGCAATTTACTTGTCTTGCCTTGGGTGTTGACAACCCATGCTACGAAAATAATTTTACTGTTAGGTGTCCCCAAAACTTGAGAAATCTTTGACATGTTTGACCTATCCCCACAATCAACTGGCTCATGTTTGGAATTTGTCTATTTTATACCTATATTATGCCATTTCTGTCTATGGGCCAGCAGATTCAGGTAGTCCAGAGCATCTTTGCTCTGGAGTAACGCTTCTCATTTGCGTTGCGCTGCAGAAATTTTAGGAGCAAGTGCTGTCATTCACGAAGCACTTGCTCCTAAAGTTGCGGCAGCGCATCGCAAATGAGCCGGCGGAATTCAAATTGGGCGGGTACGGGGCGTGTAGTATGCTAACTACGCGCGATCCCGCCGCCAACGTACTGCGCATGCGTCGAGTGTCAAAACATCCCCGTGCGCATGCTCCAAAATCTGTGAATGAACGTCAATGACGTCACATTCCCATTCATGACCGTTTTACGCAAGCGACGTTTTTTTTTTTTTTTCCCGACGCGATGACGACGCCTATACCTAACATAGGATACTCCAACCCCATGTAGGTATATCTATGCGCCGCGTATCCCGTCCGGAAACGTCGTATCGTCATTGCGTCGCGCCGGAATTCGATCGTGAATTGCCGATTTCCGCTCATTAACATATTTTTTGAGCGTAAATCGGCGGGAACGCCCCCGGCGCCATTTTTAAGTTGAAGTAACGATGCGATGGCGAAACTCAGTTACGCTGCTCGCATCGGAACTTCAACCCGGCGTTTCTTGTTTTCTGGTTACAGAAAACAGAAACGCCGGCTCAAAGTCACAGTTAGGCTGGCGGATCACTCGATCCGCCAGCCTAACTGTTCGTGAATCTGGCCCTATATGTGTATCTCTGTCATTTTATTTGCCAGTCTTTTTTCATATAATTTTGTAACCTATTCAGAATATACATATTATGAATTTTAGATAATTTATGTGAATATTTGATGAAATAATAAATTATCTATACCCTATGCATTGTTTAGAGCATTTGACATCCCTCATTTAAAGTCCCACTCTTTTCTTCTTTATGTATACATACAAGTGGCAATGTGCTCAAGAACTAGGATATCTAAACCCGAACAAAAATAACACATTTCAGCTCATCAGTTACTAGATGTGGTGGGTACATACATTTTCACTTTTCAAGTTCAGACCCTTTTTAGCAAGCACATTGCATTATTATTGTCACTCCCTGTAGAACTTCCATGGAGAGGGTTCTACTAAGCATGCAGAATTTCTAGGTACTGGTGAGCAGAATTCACAGCACAACTTCCAGGGACAGGGTATTGCTTAGTGTGCAGGGTTTTAGCAACAGATAAAAAGCGCACAGCTAGACTTTCAGGGTGATGGAGTACAGAGTAAAGCAACGTGTGGACAAACATTGCTCAGGCAAGGAAGTCTGATCTGAGCACAGCTTGAAATAAGTATGGCCAAAGATTTTCTGCCAATATTTCTCTTTTTGATCACAGGAGTGCACTAGTGCACTTCTGTGAACCATCGTTGGCCGACAGAGGACTATAGCCTGCTATCAGCTGATGTGACAGAGGCTCTTTTCAGATACCAACAATATTGTTGGGACCCACCCAACTGCCTGATTGACAGCTGGCTCTGCCTCTCTGCAAGAGGCTGAGTGCTAGAGCTAGCTGCACCTGCCCTCTCAAATGGTCATGCGAGCACTCATTTCTCAGGCTTAGAGCTGACATAGGACAGATGCTACAGCATAGAGGTGAATATGTGTGTTTGTTTTTTTTATTTACCCCAAATTCTTATTTAAATAGAGATACCAATTGCCAGACTAGGGGGCAGACTGGTCCTATACCAGACGGCCGCAATCATATGGTGCCTAAAGCCAACCATACATGGATCGAAATCTGGTTCAGTAGGAAACAGCTGAATTTCGACCCATGTATAGGCAGGCTGATTGCATCAAAGTCGATCTATTGATCTGTGAGATTTTTGGCATACGAATTCTGTCAGCCGGTATAGCCGCTAATGGTAATCATTGTGCTCTGTCAGCCAGGAATGCCCCTGCTCCTCCTGCCAGCAAAACACAATAGCACTGCGGGAGGCAGTTCCCCCATCAACACTGACCCAGAGTGGAAGGAAAGAATAATAAATGCAACTACCTCATCTAAGGACTGGTAAGTTGCAGTCTATTTGGGTTTAGATACACTTTAATGTGAGTTGCAGCATCTACTCCTGTAATCCTAGGGGTTCCAATTTTTCCAATAATGGCTGGCAAATAAAAAATGTAGAGAGATAAGAAGGGCACACAGGAAGTCAAAAAAGTTTGAAAAGAGATAAATATAGTTATTTAAGTTTAATAACAAAATGAATACATAGCATGTATGCTAATGTTGGGAGATGAGAAATAAAAAAGAGATTCTGCTGTATTACATTAGTACAACTGTATTGGTGGGAAAATTATATCATCATTTAGAACAACAAAATGCTACTCTAAGAAGCACGATGAAATCTTGTATAGATTTTGTTAATCTAAACAAAAAATTATCTATAAAGCAATATGCATCTTAGTAATGACTTTTAGAGGATTAAAAAATAAATCTAAAAATCCATTTAACAGTCTTGAAGATGATAGATAATTTCATGCTTATCTTTTAAAAGTGAACCTGTTATAAAACATTAACTATTAAAGCCTCATATGCGCTGACATTTCAAGACCTACATCAGTTGTAGAAGCATAATTCTGCAGCATTATCTAAAGTACACTCTGGTATAAGAACTTGAATGTCATAACTTTGAGCAAGTTAGGAGTCTGCTGTGTATTCTAGAAAAGGTTAGCAATACCAATAATGTCTAAAGAGCTTAATGAATATGTCCCCTTTCCATAAATTAGTTAACATTCTCTTAGTAAATGTGCATACATTGGAAAAATCTAAATATGGCTAACATTTTAGAGCTGTAAAACTTCAACAAAACCATTATTGATTATATTTTGTATATATTACAAACTGATCATTTTGAGGTTTTGCTGCAATGTCTCTGTTGGGGAAGTGCCCCTCACTTTATAACTCAGAGACGCCCAGGACATTGCTGTTTTCTGAATTCCTTCTGTAGAGTACATTCTTTGTATGCTACTGTGGGGAATGATTTAGGGGTTGCTGCCAGTCTCCCTGTATCATCCACGTCCTTTTTATGCATCTCAGGAATTCCAGACCCAAGATCTCAGTTGCCACCTACTTAAGCAGCATCATGGAGTCCTTCCTCTGCAGAAAATGGTTGGGGGGTCTCCCTCCTTAAGCTTTAGAAAAGTAAAACATTTTAGTGAATGCTCCAAGCCCCCTATGCCAATGCACAGGGTAGTTCAAATTCCAATTTTTCTAATTATTGCAAATAAGTCATTTATAGCTTAAAATAATAGAGGAGTAGGCTTCTATGGTACACTAACTTTGGACACATAGCTTGGCATCTGTGAGGGGATATGAGGGGTGGGGCAGAGAGAGTTTCCCCTACCCATTCATCCTCCTTATACTTTTCTTATTTGCCTTCCCACACCCCCCCCTTTCCCCCCCCCCCCATCTAATTTCCCTTTGCTTGTGCTTCTTTCTTATCCCCACTGTTCTATTTGTTCTAGACCTTAAAAAAGAAAGCAGGTGTAGCAGGGCGGTACACTGCCTGGGTTCAGGTCTACTAAACAGCCAGTTCATTAATGAGTCAGTTGTGTTCTGGGCTTTAAGTAATGAGACACAGGACAGAGGGGCTCAGCAGCAGACCCATTGCTCATATCAATGAACCACTTAACAACCACGCTATAGCTGAATGAAGGCTACATCGTGGCTCGATGACTCTGGGAGGACGTACCCCCTGGGGTGCGCACGTGGGAGTATCTGTGACTGCCGGGTCCCGAGGACCCTGCACATCACAGTAAATGGCCGCTGATATCGGTCATTTACCATGTAATCGATCTGTCAACCTACGGAGCAATCACTTGTAAACAAACTGGCGTCATGTCCCATTTCCTCTCTACCCTCTCTGTACCGATCAGTACAGTGTGAACGGAGAGGGGAGAGATCGGGTGCAGCAGCACAGTGGATCTGCAGGACTCATCCATCCTTCCAAGCTTAGCCCTATCCATACTCACAGCCATCCATGGTCAGCCTTCCATCCTCACAGCCATCCATTAATACTCAGCCATGCCATCCATACTCAGCCATCTATGCTCAGCCATTCCATCTATACTCAGCCATCCAATCCACCCCTCTGGGGTCAAAACGGGGGGATATGTAGCAGATCGATACCCTGCCTGGGTTCAGGTCTACTTGTTACAAAATGGGTTTATGTGAAATCTCCATTAACAGCTGTAAATAATATTGCAAAAAGAAATATATTTCAGTTAGAAGGAAATATATTTAAAAGTATTGAGTGTTGTGTTAGTGTTACAGTAATTAGTTCAACTTCAAAGGTTGGCCTTTTTTTTTACCCTAATACCCAGGTGAGATGTATTTAAACAGCAAACTTCTTTGACTCATCCAATCAGGATGTGCCCAATATACATTGACTAGGCACACTGACCAATTAGGGAGAATTATATTAGCCACAGTACAGAAAAGAGGGGAGGATATAATGCTTTGTGACCAAGCGAAGTCCCTCTTTGGTGTGGGAACAGACAGCAGTCACCATGGGCTGACCTGAAGTTAACAGGTAATCGAACGCTATAGTTGCATCTTATATTGTATTGTAAATATGGTTGTTGAGGGTAATTTGTAAATATCATGTAAGCCAGGGGACCTACACTGTGCATTGTGTTGTAAATACTGGTGTGTAATTTGTATATATTATGTAACCCTATCAATAATTGTGTATTGTGGATGGAACTACCTCTTTTATGTAAGATCTCTCAGATCTAGATACTGTATGTATATGTTCATACAACTACGATTGAGGTGTATGCACATGATCACAGAAACTAGGCAACATAGTAAACAGCCAGTTCACCAATGAGTCAGCTGTGCTCTGGGCTTTAAAGTGAAAGTGAACCCACCAATTTAATAGTTTAAAAAAACAGTTACATTTCTGGCATGCCGGAAATGCTAACTGTTGTGCTCTCAACCAAACTGTCAAACCATCCAATGGCTGGTGTCAGAACTGGTCACATGTGCAGCATCATGGCAGTTGAAGATTGAACTAAGGTCAAGATGGCAGCTTCCTTGGCTAAAAAAGATAGGAGGGTTTACTTCCACTTTAACAAATGACCAGACCAAGGCTCTAGGCTCCCAGTTGGAGACGACTCCACCCTGCAGACAGAAGGTCTGTTCAGTAGGTCTTCACCTTGGAGAGAGAGAGGTGGGAGCCAGTGTAGCACAAGGCTACTTGCTGTACACACAGAGGCGCTGAGTGTCTGGTCTGTGGGAGACAGACCAAGACCCTAAAGAGTAAGGCCTGAAGCAGGAGAGCTGCGTTTATAAGCCAGGAGGGCTGAATATCATTTATTTTGGTAGCAGGACTGAAATGCTGAATACCCCAGCGAGGGAATCTACCGTGTTTGTTTTAAACTTTCTTTTAAATAAAAGTGGGCAAAACCACTACATCTACACTTGGAGTTTCCTGGGGTGCCCATTGTCACAGAGACTGGTTGCAGGGACCTTTGCTGCCCACATTCACCTTGTTATTGCTATATATATCTCTTTCTGTTACATTTTTGAGAGACTGTTTTTCTTGTATTTGCTCTGAAGACTATTCCTGGCTTTGTTTAATTCGTAACTGTACATATTCATTAAAAGAACTGGTCACATTGGCCTCTGTTCCATGTACTGTAATGTAAGAGCTGGAAAGTCTGGGATCCCAGATTAATCAAAGCATTGCCTAGGCGTGCATTCCCATGGTTAATTGTGTCACCCATTGTCTCTGTCTGTCTGCTCATCTCTGTTAATACTTATGATAATGTGTAAAGTACTTTGTTGTAGGCTTGTTGCCAGATTGTCTGGTCACCCCCAACTAATCAAGGCTTGTTGTTTAATTAGCTTACTGTTTATAGTTGGCTGTTCCTCAGTTATGTTAATTATGTTCCAGTATACAGTTTTCTTTGCATACGATAATGTGATTAGGTTCACCTGATTTGGTGTGCTATGTATTCTGTGTGAGCTTACAATAAAGGCCAGTTCCAGGTCTAGAACACCCAAGCTAGTATCGGCTAGATTCTTGGGTGCTATGCAATATTGCGCTTTAATACCTGGTTCTTGGGTACAAGCTGGAGGAGCCTAAATCTTGATGGAAGCACCCAAGCTGGGTGCTGGACGGTTTTATCACACTTATGTTTTCTTTCTTTTTACTAACTGATTCCATTTGCCTTGAACTTTTTGCTACATTGTTGACCCTGTGTGCATCCCAGTCGATGCTGTCTTGGTTATTACAGTATTGTTAGCTTTTTTTGTTGTATCCCTTTGTGATACATGTGAACATTATAACATGTTCTCTGTACTATTGTCTTTTGAAAAATAGAGAATAAACAAAAAAAACCTTCCTAAACTGGGCATAAACCTACAATGAAAATGTAATGAAGGGACAGCACATGTGACAGGGTGACAGCACAGGAGAACAACTGGGATATAGAGGCAGTGTTGTCAAACTATGACAGAAAGTGCCTGACCAAGGACCTACACAACAGGATCACCAAGTATTAGTTTAATTAAAGAGGAGTTCCGCCTGGGGGAAAAAAATTCAAAGTCAGCAGCTACGAAAACAGCTGGTGACTTTTAATATATGGGCACTTACCTGTCCAAGGAGCCCGCAATGTTGGCACCCTAGTCGATTTTGAGATCGACTCCCAGGTAATGCTGCCACCATTCTGGTAAGGTAAACCGGCAGTGAAGCCTATTGGCTTCACAGCCGCTCCCCTACTGTGCTTTCTAACTGGCCCGGCAGTGGAGAAAGGAGGAGGGGGCTGAACTTCCAAGGGACGGCCCCGCAGCGTTTTCTCGTAGAAGTGGAGGGACAAGGGATGGCCCTGCAGCATTGTTTCCCCCTTCCCCCAGAAAGGGATGGCCCACAGCTTTGTCTCCCCCTTTCCCCCACGAAAGGTGCCAAATGTGGCATCGGAGGGGGGGGAGCAGATAAGTAGAGGTTTCACTTTTGGGTGGAACTCCGCTTTAAATATACATATTTAATGAGATTGAAAACGACTTTTGAAATGACATGAACTTGTTACAGATTACACAAGATTTCAGTGATTGGGCTTATGTATACTTTAAGTGCATGCATAAGTAATAGTGGCTAGGTCTAGCACTTCCAGGTATTTATTACTTCTAAAAGTATTCAATCTCACAATGCCTTTATCTTTCTTTCTGCTCAGAAGGCTGGTACCATCTTTGCTTAGGCATCATTCAGGTTCAGTCATTTTTTTCTTTACATAAGATGCTGACCCTTGACATTATGACATAAACAAATACCTAAAGACAGTTGCTCAAAAAAGGCTTTTCTAAAAAAATATTATAATTTTGCTGTACATTGTGACATATGACAACTTTATCAATAGATTGATACTGTAATTTTCCTTTACAGAGGTACATAAACCAACCCTGTAGAATTCTGGTAGACAATAGTTCCAGGTAAATCTCACCCCAAAAAAATATTGTTTTTTATTGTTAATTGCTTGTGAATGTATCCCTCTATTAAAATACATAATAATGGAAAGCTGCATATTTTGCATTTTTAGTGCAATCTAGAAGATTCAAATAATCCATAAACTGCTGAAGCTACTTAAATAGTGTTCAGACTGTATAACCGATTTTATGCCCACTATTTCTCTCTCCAATTAATGTCATTTTTTTTTATATGAAATTAAAAAATTATATTGGATGAAAAAATGGTACACTTTCATGCAAGCTTTGCTTACATTATGATTGTGAGTGTTAGACGTGTAAAAAGACTTCCATGAAAAGCTTTACACCGCTTGCTTTTCCCCAGGCACTAAGTCTGAAAGCTGTTAAAGAAAGCTTTGAATTTTAAATCCAAAATGCTTCATGATTCAAGGAGACCATTTGATCTTGGTTTCGAAAGCCAATTAATAATAAAATAAATACTATGTAGTGTTAGGAATTACCATTTAGAGATGTTTCATTTTTGCCAAAAAAATTACTAAACAAAATAATTTTGCGAACTACTGAATTAAATTTGTGAATCTACATAAATTAATAAAAAGGCGTAAATAAGATACAAAAAAAGATGCTTACCCGGTACTTGTCTAAGCACTATTTGCATCTACACCAGAATTATAACTTCCGTGTATCTCCAGAAAGAATATATTTATTTCTAAGTAAAAAAAAACTGTCATAGCTGTTACAGAAGAACACTTGGAAATTGCTGCTTATCACACTTACCTTGGTGTTGTTCTTTCCAAGATATACTGCTGCAACAACTTCACTGTGAGTGCAGCAGGGCCATAGCCAACCGCATCTGGTCCCGATCAGAATTAAGTAGCTGGTGTAATAGAAGTCTATGGGCCAGATTCAGGTAGATGAGAGCATCTTTGCTCCAGAGTAACGCTTCTCATTTACGTTACTCTGACGACCCTTTCAGCGCAAGTACTGTTATTCACATAGCAGTTGCGCGTAAACTTGCGCCAGAGTAACGATAATGCGCTGGCGTAACCCGGCGCAAGGGGAAGTGGGTGTGATCATATGTAAATGATGGGCGGAGCCCAGCGCAGAGGCTTACGTTCAGCGCATAAACCACGGAGCATGCGCAGTGAGTGAGGCTCCACTTGCCCCCTTTGTGCGCATGCTCACAACTTCCGTCGGCACCACTTCACGGGAAACGTCAGCGCAATGCCTTCCGTTGGGCGTTTAAATGCGCCCGTAGAAGCGCCATTCCGGCACTAAAGTATATCCTGCTCCCCCTCCCCGCAGTGATGTTACTTTTGTTCTGAGATGGCTGCTCCCGTTCCCTGCAAACACACAGGAGAAAGCTGAACTTTAATGGCCAGGAGCTGTCAGCCGTCATCTCGGCTATGGAGACCTATGATGTCTTCCTCCATGGCTGTAAAATTTGACAGACAAGCATGGACAGAGGTGTTGTCCTGCAAGTGGGGGTGCTCAGCTAGCTCTTATCGTCGGTAACGCTGCTGTAGCTGCTCTCCTGCTGACCTGTGGCCATCTGGAGTAAAGATAAAGCAGCCTTTTGTAGAAATAACTTTGCGCCGGACGGACGAGATACGCGCGGCGCATGTAGCCAGCGTATGGTGCTAATCCGTTCGTGAATTGGGAAAAATCCCTCATTTGCATATTTGCAGGGGAAATCAATAGGCGCGACTGATGCGCCAAGCGAAATTAAGCGCTGACGATACTCTGGCGTCGGAACGTTCCGCCGGTCGCAAATGGCCCGTTATTGGGCGCATCTAGTTTGGTGGGTACGGGCACATAGAAACGACGGCGCATCTTCACAGTTACGCGGCGCATATCGAATTACTCCAGCGCAACTCTACCTGAATCTGGCCCTATGAGGCAAAGTATTTTAATTCAAACACTGAGTGTGGACTGGATGAGGTTGGATAATGGGCAAACTGCCTAAAAAAACTGAAGAATTTCACAGGTTATGCTGTCTGGTGGGCCCCAATGTGCGCATCTTTCCTTGCCGCAATAACTACCATGTATGTGTAACTGCACTGCACTGTAACTCCATTTATAGGCAGCATTACATCATCTTCTCAAATCAGACCTAGTGCCACCCCCAGCCTGGTAACCACACAAAGAGAGTCCAGTGGTGGTGCATCCATAAAGAGCACAGGAGCGCAGCCCCCTCTTTCCTGTCACCTGTCTATGACCAATAGATAGATTCATTTATCACTCTCAAGTAGAACAACTAACTTCTGTATAGGATGTTCCAACCTGAGTGGAGTAGTGAGACGTTTTCCCCCTTTGTCAAGTTTTGAGTCTCCTATTTGTAACAACGCTCTTCTTACTAGTCTGTCTTCATCCTTTTGAACTTCTAGAACTTGCCAATTTCTATCGACTTCAAGGTAAATCTTCTTCTTTCACTAATACTATGTCACCAACTTGGACATTTCTTCTGGGTGTTTGGCTCTTCCTCCATCTATTCCAAAACTGTTCTGATAGATATTGAACTCTTCACCATCTCTTTTTGGCATATAAATCCTCTTTGGTGAATTTGCCAGGCGGTAGTTGTATGCAATCAGACTTAAGGTGAAGTAGATGGTTAGGAGTTAAAGGTTCCAAACTTGTTGGATCATTGATGTTGTCAACTGTAAGTGGATGACTGTTAACAATAGACATTACTTCATAAAATAGGGTCCTAAGTGAAGCATCATCCATTCTTCCGGAGTTATTTTTCAACATTGAATTTAACACATTTCTTACAGTTCTGATTTGTCTTTCCCTAACTCCTCCTGTGTGGCTTGCATGTGGAGCATTCATATGAAAGTCACATTGATTCTGTGACAAGTACTCGGGTACCTTTTCTTTATCGATTCCCTTTAGAGCTTTCTTCAATTCATTTTTTGCTCCAACAAAATTAGATCCTTGGTCAGATCTAAGCTCTCTGACAGTACCTCTAATGGCTATGAAACATCTCAAGGCATTGATGAATGCGTCAGTTGACATATCTTCTAACATTTCCAGGTGAATTGCTCTGGAGCTCAGACATGTGAGTATTAGTCCATATCTCTTGTACTCCTTGCGGTTTTGCTTGGTGATGAATGGGCCGAAGCAATCCATTCCACTATAAAGAAATGGTGATGATGGGTTTACACGATCTACTGGTAAATCTGCCATTCTTTGTTCTTCGGTAGGTCTACGTGCCTTTCTACAGGTTACGCATTTATTTATATACTTTGCTATAACTTTGCTTCCTTTCACTATCCAGTAACCACCTTCTCTCAAACAGTTCTGTGTAAAGCTTCTTCCTTGATGCAAGGATTTGTTGTGGTAGTGATCAATAATCAATCTTGTGAAAGTAGAATCTTTGGGTAGAATTGCTGGATGCTTCACTCTGCTGGGTAACAATGCATTTTCCAGTCTCCCCCCCACCTTCAGTATACCATCCTGTAGAACAAGATTGAGCTTGTACAGTGGGTGGTTGTTAGGAAGCCTTTTAGGTTCTTGACTAAGTCTCTTCAACTCTTCACTATAGAATCTCTGTTGAATGAGTCTTATGACTGTTTCTTCAGCTTTCATTCTTTCCTCTACATTCAATGATCCCTTCTTTCTGATTCCCTTTGCCAAACGTTGAATTCGAGCTACTACGTTTATGACCGTATTCCATTTTGAACATCTGGCTAGTCTTTCAAGTATGTCATCTTGACATTTGGCAGCAGTGCTTAATGTTTGTACAACCTTTACTTCTGGATCACCCATAGACAATTCTGTGCAACCTTCACTGGGTATGATCGCCTTTTCCCAAAGGAACTCTGGACCGGTGAACCAATAAGAATTTTTCAATTCTGATACATTCAGACCTCTTGAAGCATGATCTGCCGGGTTATGCTTTGTATCAATGTGATGCCAATGTTCCGGATTTGTCATTTCCCGAATTTTCTGAACTCTGTTGGCGACAAAGACTTGGAATCTTCGAGCTTCGTTGTTTATGTATCCTAGGACAACTTGTGAGTCTGTCCAAAAATATTCTTCATCTATTTTTAACTCTAATTCTTCTCTTAGAAACTTGCTTACTGATGCTGAAACAAGAGCTGCTGTCAGTTCAAGTCTTGGTATTGTCTGAATACTGGTAGGTGCAACTCTGGTCTTTCCCATAACCAGGGCAGAATGTATTTTTCCTTCTCCTATCGTTCTCTACATTCCATCCCAAGCCAAGTACATTCTGAACTGGAAGATGATCATAATTGAGATCTACATTCTTCATTGTTGATGCACTTCAGAGTCACTGATGGATTCCAGTACCTCTCTGTTGTTTGAGGTGAATTTGTAAAGGCGCAGGTTTCCACTTACGCATAATTCTTGGCTTTCCTTTACTAATTTGATTGCAGATTCTGTGGATTCTAGACTTATAAGACCATCATCTACATAGAAGTTTTTCTTAAGAAAATTAGCTGCTGATGGACAATCCTTTTCATTTTTATTAGCCAAGTACTTCATACCATAATTGGCGCAACCTGGAGACAATGCTGCTCCAAACAAATGTACTTTCATTCTGTATTCTGCTGGCTCTGTAACTGTATCTCCGTCCTCCCACCATAGGAACCTCAGGAAGTCTCTATCTTCGTTCTTCACATGGAACTGGTGGAACATTTTTTCAAGGTCACACATGACCGCTATGGGATACTTTCTGAATCTACTGAGTACTCCAGGCAGAGTGTTTGTAAGATCTGGTCCTTTTAGTAGATGATCGTTCAATGCAACACCATCATACTTTGCTGAGCAATCAAATACTACTCTAATTGTATCTGGTTTCTTTGGGTGGTAAACACCTTGATGTACCACACTTCTTCTTTAGGTTGGTTATTCACCTTCTCTGCATGTCCTTCTTCAAGGATACCACAAAAATCCTCCTGCGCTCTGGTGTATCGCCAAACTGGGTGTATCAGTATGGTATAAAGGCAAAGTCTTAAGTCTTGCAGCCCTCCACAGAACAAAGGGTGTTCATATGGCTTCTTCAAGGATGCCTTCCATGAATTTCAAATAATCCTGCTTGAATTTGGGATCTCTTCCTATCTTTTTCTTCAAGCCTTTCAATCTTGCTAGGGCAAGATTTCTGTTATTTGGCAGACGAGGTCGTTCTCTGAAGGGTAAGGGCATTTCAAGATAACCTTGTTGATTCTGCTGAATACTTTCTTCTAGAGTGTGTACAAACTTTATGTCTTCTTGGGATACACTCTTTTCTTCAGAACTTATGTCTGCAAAGTCAGATTCAAGGATCTTGATTACCTTTGCTGAACTTACAGTTGGTAGCTCTTGGACAGATATTCTATGACACAATCCTGTCACCTGTTTTGAGTTTGCAATCTGCTGTTTTCCTCCAACAACACCCCATCCTAGATCAGTTTGAACAGCGTAGGGTTCACCCTTTCCTCCTGTGATTACCTCTCGTGGTATCAAAACTTCGGGACAATCGTAGCCTATCAACAGTCCGACACCAAATTCCTTCAGCGGGGACATCTCATGAGATATAATAGATAAGGTGCTCCCATTTATTGGTTGTTTCACAGGTAGGTATACGATCTCGATCTAGAGGTATGTCGACTTTCGTATAAGATGGAGGTAGATTTAATGTGAGGTTTGAATTAAGTCCTCTAACTCTCAGTCCTTTAACCTTTTGACTGTTCACTAATGTGTCTGCCCCTGTCATTGTGGTGAGCTTGAGCTTCACTGGTTATGTAGCCACTTGTAATTTCTTGCAGATTTCCTGATCAATGAAGGCGACGTCGCTTTGGGCATCCAGTAGTGCATAGGCGTATACCTTCTTGTTCCTCCTTTTAGGATTTGAAATGCACACTGGTACAACCATTGATGTGCCGTTGCTTCCTCCTTCCCTTATTCTGCAAGAGAATACTGTTACTTTCTTTTCTTCCTCAGCATCTTTAGGTATTGAGGATTCATTCTTCTTTGGATGTTCTTCATGTAGTGGCGTAGGATAGCGTCCTTTGCAGGCGCTGCATGTAGCCCTTTTCTTACACTCCTTTGTAACATGGCCTTTTCTTAAGCATCCAAAACACAGTTGGTTAACAAGTACAAATTTTTTCTTTTCATTTGAGGACTTCTCTTCCAATTGTTGGCACTTGTGTATGGAGTGGTTCTCTCCACAGAACATACACTTAGGCCTCGTACACACAATCAAATCTGTCTGCTGGAAACGGTCTGCTAGACCGTTTCAGCAGACAGATTCGATCAGGTGTACGGGCAAACAGACGGATTTGGCCACCCGACAGATTTCAAAGCATGCTTTGAAATCTGTCGGCTGGGAACCCGTCCGCCCGACATGTCTTCTGGTTAGTACGCTAACCAGCAGACATGTCTTCTCGCACACGCGCCGAATGGTTTCGACGAATGCGCGGAAGTGTTTTACTTCCTGGTGCGGTGACGTGGCGGCGTCAACGTCACCGCCACGTCACCGACATGTCAGCGCGCTGTCTGCTGGCGGGGATTTTGGTTTGCTCGTGTGTACACGCGAGCAAACCAAAATGCCAGCAGACAGATTTGTTCAAATCGGTCGGACAGACCGTTTTGAGCAAATCTATTTACTCGTGTGTACGAGGCCTTAAAGGTAGTCTGAAGATTTGTCGGTTCTGTCTCTTTACTCAACCCAGTAGTGACTTGCTTTCGCAGGTATCTAGACCTTTAGCTGCCGAGTTGATTGCAAAGCTAGCTGCTCTTGCACGTTTTGTATCTCTTGCAGGCCTTTCTTGCAAGGATTTTAAGGCGTAAATGCTGTTACTGGATTACATGCTATTCTTGCTTCCCTATTAACAAACTCAGAGAACTTTTCAAAACTTGGGAAGTCCTTATTTAGATCTAACTGTTCAGTCACATAGCGATTCCATCTAGAAGCCACTTCTTCCGGTAGCTTGGCTAGCATCCTGTGATTTTCTAGATAGTCGTTCAGTACTTCTAGTCCTCATACATGTGGGATGGCATTGCAGCATGCTTGCTGGAAATCACCATACTCTTGGAGTTTGAAGTGTTCCATGGGACCTATTTTAGGCCAGTTATTCAATATCTCCCTAAAGGCTCTTTGTACTAAGAAAGGATGACCATATCTTGCATTTAATATTTCCCAGGCTTGCTTATAGGCTTCTTCGTCTGTTCTATAGAAGTTACCTTCAAGGGCTTTCTTTGCTTCTCCACCAACATATCTCTGAAGGTAGAATAACTTGTCAACTGGTCTGGAACAATGATGCTCAATGATCATTTCAAAACTTGCCTTCCACTCTATGAACTTCAGTATGTCCCCTGAAAATACAGTAGGTTCTGGAATGGGAAGTCTTGCTGGGACTGTACTCTGCCGTCTTGCTGAGACAATAGTCGCAACATTCTCCTGATCATTGCAGTGACATCTAGGAGAAGAATTATCCTGTTTTATTTTATTACTTAGTTCTAAATTAAGGGAGTCTCTTTTTTTGTCTTTCTGGGCTGGAATGGAAGGGCAATGACTTTTTTCTTCACTACATACTGAAGGTTTCCTTTCATTCTCCTGGATGTATGGAGGTGAGTAGGAGTTTGCTTCATCACTTAGTATAGATTTGGACCTATGACTACCATTTATGTCCTCTTCATGTACTCTTAGTCTGGCTTCTATAAATCTTAACTTCTTTGTCTTTCCAGACTTTTCATCTGTTGGCGGTGTGCCTCTATTTGATGGCGCTGTGCCTCAATGGCAGATTCCAACTCAATTTCTGCTTTCTTGACAGCAAATTGTTCAACAAGTTCCTCCTTTTGGTTAGAGTACTTGAGGACTCTGATGTGTGACTGGCACTTCTGCTAGTGAAGAAAGTCCCACTTGAGATTGTGGTTTCCCCCTAAGGACCTAGTATAGTCTCTTGTGAAGAGCTTGTTCATTCTCTTTCTCACCTTAACTTCATTATAGTTGGCTTCATGATGATAATTCTCTCATGAGCTTTACTAAATCTTTAGTGACTGCAGTACATGTGTCCATGTTCCTCACAATATCCTGGGAAGGTGCTGTGGATGACTGCAGGTTGACATACACTGCCATAAGCTCTGATTCAGATTCTTCTATCGTCTCTACCAGATCACTCAAGTTTTCTTTTATACTATCTTGCTTTAGCTTTCTACGAACATCTTTAATGTATAATTTCCACTTATCATACATTCTGGTGAACCTTTTTCCTTTTAATGCTGCTTCTTGCTCCAGATTTTCCTGCATTTTGAGGTCGGTTTTCTGATACGTTCTGAGCGTCTTAGCTCATTTGTTTGGGGCAAGGCTAATGCTGCATCAGACTCTTCTACCTCAGACAGGTTCACTTGCTCTTCACCCTCTATCCTTTCTTTGTATCCTTTAACAGTAGCATGGTAATACTAGGCTTAGACATTTTACTTTAATTGCTATAACAATAAATGCAATCACTTTAAATGCAATAGCAAAAGATGCAGGCAATAAATGACTTTCACTTTAAATACTTTAGAGTCCGTATACTACAAACTGTCTTTCGTTTTACTTTACAGTCTTTTATTCCTGAACACGAAAATGTCTCTTTATGCCAAAGCCTATGTGCAATGATAAGTAATAAAAGGAAAGCTCTGACTTTATTTCTGAAGAGCAGGATACTGTAATCTGTGGGCTGCTGGAATAAATGTCAGTCTTAGAGGAGACTTGTCTTTTCTTGATGCGAAGCTTGCGCTGACTTGCGATGCTTTGCGATGAGTTGCGATGTGCTGCGATGAGCTGCGATGAGTTGCGATGCACTGCTGCAGGCTTTGGGCCTAGTAGCGGGAAACTAGCTGGGTGCAGTACGTGGCCTCTTTGTGGGTGGCGGTGCAGGCACTCTAGGTCTGGACTTTGGTCTCCCACCATGTGTCTTTTTCTCTCTCTGGGGGTCGCAGTTAGTGCTTTTTGCCTTTGCCACTTTAAGAGTCGGCTGCAGTTTGAGTAAACACGCTTCTATTGCCTCTATGGTAGCTCCGCTGAGGTGTCTTTACTTGTTCACTCAGGGATTGGTTGCTGCGCGGCGGTATATGCTGGCGCTCCGCTGCTCAAATGCGCTCTTTACTGTGCAAGTTGAGGAACGCTATCACTTTTCCCTCAAAGGGAAAAATAGTTCCACTGTGGCAGGCACAGCACTATGAAGTGCCTCATGCGCTGTGGCATTAGAAGAATTGTGATATCTCTGACTTTTCAGTCCAACAAGACGGTCTATTACTCTGAAATTCCTCTAGCGCCGTTCTATGGAAGCAGTAGGTTTAAAGAGCACACCAAATGCTTAAAATAACTTCTTTATCAACTTCACTTTTCTTCATATATAATGCTGCTGCTTTGCAGCAGACAGTCCATGTACAAAAAACACGTGATGAATAAAGTATAACAAAATAGTGGTTCAAATATTCAATCTTGTAATTTTTACAAAAGGTAACGTTTTATTTGTCAAAGTGAAGGGGTGACATACAAAATATGCAGAAAATTACAGATCATGCAGGTGGAGCAAATACAATACTAACATCAGTGCAAACAATGATTGCAGGGTATACATTATGGACATTAGTGCAGTGCCAGGGACGCGGGAAACCAAAGGGCCAGCCATTCACACAACATAGGATATACAATCTGATCTAGGGAGAAGCACATTAGGTACGGTCAGGCAGGGCGTTACATGTAGCTGCAGTTCCCACGCAATCTCCCCACACCTTATCATATTTGGCCGGACAGCCCCTGTGGGTATATATTTCTTTCTTGTATGGTAATACAGGTGAAGAGGTGAGTATAAAAGTCTCAGTCAAACTCCCATAAGGAGCTGGCTCCCAGTGGATGTTGCTGGCTTAAGTGATTTTCTAAACAGAAGTGTGATTTTTAAACAAACAAGTGGGAAGAGTTAAACAACAGGAGTTGAAAACAGAAGTTAAGACAGGAGTCTTCTAAACTGTAAGTAACATCTTAAACTTCCTACAAGTAATTATATTGTAACTGGGAAATGTGTGCTAGCAGGGTTGAAGGTTTTGCTCAGTGCACAGTGTGTCACATGTATACAAAATTGGTGCAACAGCTCCAGGATGGATACCGCTGTGACAGATGTGAGCAGGTTGCCCTTCTGGAAGCTCGCATTAGAGATCTGGAGGAGCAAGTTGCAACACTGGGCAGAAAGGACAACCTTGAAAGGGGTCCTCTGCTCGCTGAGCAGGTGGTCAGTAGGGTTAATGTGGAGGGTGGAGGGGCAAGTCAGGATTATCAGATAGGAAGATGGGTTAATGTAGTTAGAGGGAGTGGAAGGGGCTTGCAGACAAGGAAGGCCAATCCTGTGTTTGTGCATCAAAACAAATTTGCCAAGTTGGGTGAAGATGTGGAGGTGGCTAACACAGAGGTGGCAGCCCTAGATGTTACTGCTACCCCTAACAGCCGGGAGAGCAACCCATCTAGTAGAAGTGGTGGGGGGAGTGCAGGTAGGCCTAGACAGTTGGTGGTAATAGGGGATTCTATAATCAGAAGGACTGATAGAATAATTTGTCGCCAGGATCGCCTCAACCGAATGGTTTACTGTCTCCCTGGTGCCAGGGTTCGGCATGTGGTGGACCGGGTGGATAAATTACTGGGAGGGGCTGGGCATGACCCAGCTGTCTTAGTCCATGTTGGAACCAATGACAGTATACATGGAAGGTGGAGGCTCCTTAAGAATCAATTTAAAGAACTAGGCTGCAAGATGAAGGGAAGGACCTCCAAGGTGATATTCTCTGAAATATTGCCTGTGCCATGCGCAACACAGGAAAGGCAGGGGGAGATTAGAGAGCTGAATGCATGGCTAAAGACCTGGTGTAGGAAGGAGGGATTTGGGTTTCTAGAGCACTGGGATGACTTTTCATTGGGGTGCAACCTATATGCTAAAGATGGTTTGCACTTGAATGGAAGGGGGTCTGCTGTGCTGGGGGAGAGGTTTAGGGGAATGCTGGAGGAGTATTTAAACTAGACTTGAGGGGGAGGGTGAACGTGAATTACATCGGGCACACAGGTCAGTTAGGGGTCAGACATTAATGAAGAGTGGAATGGGGATAGATGGAGGTGGGGTTATGGCAGGTGACAAGAAAGTTCCCATGTTGCAAACAGCCATTGGAAATTATAGTGCCATTTGCACTACTAAAAATTATATGAATCATATGAAAAACGCCAGCGAAAAATGTAACAATACATTTAAGTGTTTGTTCACCAATGCCAGAAGCCTTCCAAGCAAAACAGGTGAGTTGGAAGCTCTGGTGCATGAGGAGAGCTATGATGTAATCGGTATTGCTGAAACTTGGCTTCAATCCTCACATGACTGGGCTATTAATATTCCTGGCTATGCTCTCTTTCAGAAAGACAGGGTAAAAAGGAAAGGTGGATGTGAGAAGTGACCTCAAAGCAAGCGTGAAAGAGGACCTGGTTGATGGAGAGTGTGATGAAGTTGAAGCATTATGGGTGGAACTGCATACAGATGTGCGTAGTTCAAAGCTAATCATTGGAGTTTGTTATAGACCACCCAATGTTAATGAGGAGGTGGAGACTCGGCTCCTTGCACAGATGAAAAGGGCTGCAAGGGCAGGGACGGTGATAATAATGGGGGATTTTAACTACCCAGAAATTGACTGGAATAATGGAATTTCTGGGACAGTTAAAGGACAAAAATTTAAAAACCTATTGCAGGACAATTTTATGGTCCAGTTTATTGAGGCCCCAACTAGGAATGATGCTCTGTTGGACCTGGTAATCTCAAACCATGCAGAGCTCATTACTAATGTTCAGATAAAGGAACACCTGGGTAGCAGTGATCATAACATGATTTTGTTTAATGTAAACTATAAGCAAGAAATACATACAGGAAAGATAAAAACACTTAATTTCAAGAGAGCAAATTTTCAAAGCATGAGGACTGCTCTCCAGGGCTTGGACTGGGAGGGAATATTGGCACCGATGAACACAGAACAGAAATGGGAATTCTTCAAAAAGACTCTTTGGAACCTCACTGCAAAGTATATTCCCATGGGCAATAAGTTTAAAAGGCTAAAGATAAAACCTATGTGGCTCACGGTCAAAGTTAAAAAAGCTATAAACAATAAGAAAATAGCTTTTAAAAAATATAAAAATGAAGGAACACTAGTGTCGTTTAAATGTTACAAAGAATATAATAGAATATGTAAAAAGGAAATCAAGGATGCAAAAATTCAAAATGAACGACAGATTGCAAAAGATAGTAGGACAAACCCCAAAAAATTCTTTAAATATATTAATAGTAAAAAGGTCAAGTCTGAGCACGTAGGCCCTTTACAAAATAATCTAGAGTGGGTGACTGAGGACATAGAGAAGGCAAATTTATTAAATGCTTTCTTCAGCTCTGTGTATACAATGGAGAATGGGGGAGCTCATGTCGATATAGGGGGTGGGAGTGACACAGCCCCAAATCCACAATGGCTCAAAAGTGATATGGTCCAGAAATATTTAGACAGAATAAAGGTGGATAAAGCACCTGGACCAGATGGCATCCACCCACGGATCCTAAAAGAATTGAGCTCTGAAATTTCAAAGCCACTGTATCTAATATTTAGGGACTCAATGACAGGAATAGTACCACTGGATTGGCATAAAGCCAATGTGGTGCCCATATTTAAAAAGGGAACAAAGTCTTTACCTAGTAACTATAGACCTGTTAGTTTAACTTCTATAGTTGGGAAGATACTGGAACGTTTAATAAAAGACCACGTGGATGAGTTCTTGCTGGAAACAAACTATTTAAGCAGCAGACAGCATGGATTCATGAAAGACAGAAGTTGTCAGACAAACCTGATTTCTTTTTATGAAGAGGTAAGTAAAACCCTGGACAGAGGCGTAGCAGTGGATGTGGTATACTTGGATTTTGCAAAAGCGTTCGATACAGTTCCCCACACACGGCTCATGTGTAAGGTAAGGTCTACAGGATTAGATATATCAGTTTGTAAATGGATAGAAAACTGGCTGAAAGACAGAATTCAGAGAGTTGTGGTTAATGATTCTTACTCTGAATGGTCCAAGGTTATCAGCGGTGTACCCCAAGGTTCAGTGTTGGGTCCCTTACTTTTCAATATATTTATAAATGATATTGGGTCTGAGATCAAAAGTAACATTTCTGTTTTTGCAGGTGACACCAAGCTATGCAGTGGAATAATGTCCTTGCAGGATGTCTCCAATTTACAAGCCGACCTCAATGCTCTGTCTAATTGGGCGACTAAGTGGCAGATGAGGTTTAATGTTGATAAATGTAAAGTTATGCACTTGGGGGCTAAGAATATTCATGCATCATACATGCTAGGGGGAGTACAACTGGGGGGATCTGTAGTGGAGAAGGATCTGGGTGTTTTAGTTGATCATAAGCTCAATAATGGCATGCAATGCCAAGCTGCGGTTTCCAAAGCGAGCAAAGTCCTTTCTTGTATTAAGAGAGGTATGGACTCCAGAGATAGAGATATCATTTTGCCCCTGTACAAATCATTAGTAAGACCTCATCTGGAATATGCAGTCCAGTTTTGGGCACCAGTTCTCAAAAAGGATATCGGAGAACTGGAGAAAGTGCAGAGAAGGGCAACCAAACTGATAAGAGGCATGGAGGAGCTCAGCTATGAGGAAAGATTAGAGGAACTGAATTTATTCTCTCTTGAGAAGAGGAGAATAAGGGGGGATATGATCAACATGTACAAATACATAAGAGGTCCATATAGTGAACTTGGTGTTGAGTTATTCACTTTAAGGTCAACACTGAGGACAAGGGGGCACTCTTTACGTCTGGAGGAAAAGAGATTTCACCTCCAAATACGGAAAGGTTTCTTCACAGTAAGAGCTGTGAAAATGTGGAACAGACTCCCTCCAGAGGTGGTTCTGGCCAGCTCAGTAGATTGCTTTAAGAGAGGCCTAGATTCTTTCCTAAATGCACATAATATAACTGAGTACTAAGTTTTGTAGGTAAAGTTGATCCGGGGTAAATCCGATTGCCTTTCGGGGGATCAGGAAGGAATTTTTTCCCCTCCGGTAGCAAATTGGATCATCGCTCTGCTGGGGTTTTTTGCCTTCCTCTGGATCAACTGTGGGTATGGAGTTGGGTGTATGGGAGAATGTACTGTGTTTTACTTTGTTTTATTTTTTATTTTTATTTTTTTATGGTTGAACTGGATGGACTTGTGTCTTTTTTCAACCTGACTAACTATGTAACAGCGTTAAATGCAACTATCCACTCCTGAAGAGACGGGGGGGGGGGGGGGGGGGGTAAGGCTCCAAAGCCATTTCTTCGCTATTAGCAATCTGGCTATGAATAGTGACTCTTGGAGGAAAATTTTATGGTACTTTTCAGAGTCTGGGTCCAGGAATATTCCCAATAAACACTGTTTAGGGCAGAGGGTAAGGGGAGACCCCATCTCATCGTGAATGAACTTTACCAGGTGTGACCAGTAGTCCTGTATCACAGGGCAGGACCATAGGAGGTGAAAAAAAGTGCTAGAGGGGCTATCACACCTGGGGCATAGCGGGCTATGGTCGGGTTTGTATTTAGCTAAGCGAATGGGGGTTAGATAAGACCAGTGTAAGATGAACAAGTGTGTAAGACGGTCTGATAATTTGGGTGAAACCTTCTTAGTGGTGTCCAGCGCGTCCTCCCACTCATCATCCTCGAGCTCCCCCACATCCCTGGACCATTGATCTCCAAGTCCATAGGCCAGAACCACAGCAGGAGGTCGGAGAAGGGAGTTGTATAGTACTGAAATCAATTTTCGGGAGTCCTGACCCGTTATGGTGCAGAGCACATCAAGTTTTTCAACACCGGGGGATGCATCTCCAAACTGAGCACGGAGAGCATGACGAAGCTGAAGGTAGCGAAAATGCATGGAATTGGGGAGGGCGAAGTCGTCCTTAAGCTGTTGGAATGATTTTAAAATAGTTCCCGATACACGTCAGACAAATACCGTACCCCCCCATCCAGCCAGAGGACCCGGTCAGGGATGGACAACAGCTCAACCAGGCCCGGATTGTCCCATAGAGAGGTATGGAAGTGGGTAGTTGGTGCCTTCAACTTGCGGCTCACTACATCCCGAGTCCTACAGTGGTGGTAAAGCAGGCCCCCGCGGTTTCCCAGCACCCAAGCACCCCCAAGGTTCCTAAAGAGGACCTGAAAGGGGTGGGTGAGCCCGGGAGCATGGGGGAGCACAAAAACCAAAGATAACGGTCTCTGTCGAGTTTGTCAAAATAAAAAAAATGAGAGAGCTGTGCCACCAAGTAATAAAGGTTAAAATCAGGCACCGCTGCTCCACCCAGCTCAGTCGGATTTTTTTAACGCCTGCCAGGACAATTTGTGACGAGCTGAGCCCCCAACAAACTAATTAAGGATCGCCTCAATGGCCTTGAAGATTTTCAAAGGGAGGTATACAGGGGAATTCCATAGGGCATATAGAAATTTGGGGAGGAGAATCATTTTGATTAAGTTCACACGGCCCATTACACCCAGTGACAGTTTAGCCCATATTTGCGTTTTGGATTTTAAGAATAACATCAACGGTTCTATATTAAGGCGAACAAAATCCTCAGGAGACCTAGAGATGTGGATCCCGAGGTATTTTAGGGAGCTGACCCTAAGGAGAGGGGAAGAGTCCTGAAGTCTCAAGGGTGCACTCACATCAATAAGAAGAATCTGGGATTTATCCCAGTTGATCCTTAGGCCAGAATGACGCCCAAAGGTTTCAATGACTGTAAGAGCAGTTTGCAGGGATTGACCAGAGTCAGCCAGGTACAGCAGCATATCATCTGCGTACAGACTGATCTTCTCCACCAGATCCCCCGGCTAAGACCACAAACACCTGGGTGCGCTCTAAGGGAAGAGGCCAGGGGCTCCACCGCCAAGGCATACAATAATGGGGATAAGGGACACCCCTGGTACCCCTGGAGAGGGGAAAGGGGGCCGAAACCCGACCATTGACCAAGATCCTGGCACACGGGTTCTGGTATAAAAGATGAATCCATCTGATAAAATTGGGCCCAAAGCCGTAACGTGCCATAGATAGACCCACTCAACGGAGTCGAATGCCTTAGCAGCATCCAAAGACACCACGACTCTGGAGCCCACTTGATCATGTTTAGCTTGCAAATTCATGTGGAGTGTACGCAGGTTATAGGCTGTGTTTTTGGCAGGCATGAACCCAACCTGATCAGGGTGAATCAGTGTGAGGATCACCGCATTGAGACGTAGTGCCAGGATCTTGGCAAGGATCTTGATGTCCAGCTGGAAGAGAGATATTGGGCGGTAAGATTCAGGGAATTCTACGTTTTTGCCAGGTTTGGGAATGAGCACAACGTAAGCCTCGGACATGGAAGCCGGTAGGGAGCCTGACGAAAAAATACAAGAAAAAAGTTCATGAAGTCTAGGCACTAGGGATTCACCATACGTCGTATAAAATTCAATGGGGAGACTGTCCGGGCTCGGCGCCTTATTAACATTAAGCAGGGAGATTGCTTTAGAAATTTCCTCTATGGTGATAGAGGCTTCCAGAGACTCCAGTTAAGAAACCGAGAGTAGGCAATTCTATATCAGCCAGCATTGCGGTCGTTTCCGCCCTGTGGGTCATAGTACTAGAGGAGTACAAAGAGGCGAAGAAAGAGCGGAACTCCTCAGCCACCGCATCTGGATCTGTAAGTAACACCCCACTAGCATCCCGGAGGGAAACCACCGTGGGAGGTCTATGATCCAAGTGGGCCAGATAAGCCAGCAGTCGTCCCACACGTTCTCCACACTCATATGCCCTCTGTTTACCATAAAATATCTTCCTTTCAGCCTTCTCAAACAGGAGACCATTTACCACCCGGGACTGTAATTTTAAGGCATCTGCCGTGGCCGAGGAGGGGTCGGAAACAAACGCCCTCTCTGCCTCAGCCAGGAAGAGCTCCGCCTGCTCGACCAGCCGAGTTGAGGCCTTCCGATATTGGGATATGCGTTGGGACAGGACCATACGAGCGTGAGACTTAAAGGAGTCCCAGACCACCCCAAAGGGTGCAGTATCTTTGTTGTCTTGGAAAAAGGAATCCCACTCAGCGCCGGCCTCCTCCAAGTCGGGGACGACCGACAGCCAAAAGGGATTGAGTCTCCAGTCATAAGAGGAGGGGGAAGGGTCGATGCAGAGCTCAATCCAATATGAGGCATGGTCGGAAAGAACCCGGGGATTAAACCCTGCACCACCCAAAATAGGAAGAATGGTACGAGAAAGCAATATAAGATTGATCCGCGACATAGAGCTGTGCGTCGACGAGAAGCATGAATATGTCTTATCCAATGGATGACAGTGCCTCCACGTGTCCACAAGCTCCAAGTCGAGGAGGAGTCTACCAAACCTAGTTTGAGAGTGAGCGGGCGGTCCGGGGGTGTGAGAGACAGTCTATCAAGATCAGTACGAAGAACATTATTAAAATCCCCCAGCCAGATTGCCGGCAAGCTCGCATATTGTGACATAAACCCCAGGCCCTCAGCCAGGACAGAGAACTGGAAGGAGGAGGTATATAAATAGCCAGGATAAGGACTTCTAGACCATTCACCTTAGCGTGCAGGAATATGAACCTACCATGAGGGTCAGATTAAAGTGTAAGGAACACAAATGAGTGGATTTGGCGACCAGCACGGCCACTCCTCTGGAGTTTGCGGTGTGGGGAGCCCGATACACCCAGCCTACCCACGGCTTCTTGAGAGACATCAGGAGTTGGCCCGTCAAATGAGTCTCAACCAGGACCATAACCTCCGGACGCTGAGCTTTCAAATAGGAGAGAACATTATTGCGTTTCCATGTCAAAAACTTTACACCAAGCATGACAGGCATCCGCTAGTAACGTCCCGGACGTACCAGGCCCACACGCAGGCGCCCACAGCCACCTCGAAAAAGGGGGGGAGAAGCCGTGGGCACCACGCACAGAGCCCAAGATGCCTAGGCCAGGAGGCCAAAATAAATTACAAAGACACAGCAAAGGCACATCATCAGTATATAGCACAATGTCCCACACAGCACCCGCCACCCCTTGCACATAATTGCAAACGTCAGTCTGCATAACACCAGACACAGTATAAAAAAAAACATGAGAATAAAAACGAAAACAAGAAAAAAAGAAAAACAATCACAAAACAGGTGAAAACACCAACCTGAAGCACTGGAGTGTCCGGGCAAGTCGCCCACCACACAACCGCGCAGTTTAGCTCGCCATGCCCGGCCAGACCAAAGAAACCATACTTGAGCCAGGAGGCAAAGGTTCCAAAATTAGAAAAACAGCGGGGTCCTTGGTGACAACCGCAGCTAAGGGGACGATTATTCGCTGGCTAACCAGCAACAGTGCGAGGAGTAAGGCCCCCGGTTTTAGATCTCCAGGATAGTGTCTGCTTGGGGAATGTAAGGATACAAAAGTGTAAGTCCACATCCCGGGTGCCAGCATGAGGGGACAGCTCGCCAAATGAAGCCAATCGAGTGGGGCAGCAGCGTAGCAACATTCAACAGGGGCAAGAGGATGGGAACAGGGAAGGAATCTGCAGGGGCTGCAGCGGGCCAAGGACCAAATGGGGGCAACGTTGGGAGGGGGGGGCGAGAAGGGTGCAGGGGACACAGAGTGGACAGAATGCCTCAGTCAAAGGATAAAGGACATAGTACCTGAGGGAGATAGAGATCCAAGGCCCCCGAGAAGTCAGAAAAGGGGATTCTATCCCACCGCACCCAATGGTCGCCATCCAAACACCATCCACACCGGGGTCTACGCGGGTTGTCGGGGTGGTGGTCCAGCGTTCTCCAGCCAGGTAAGGACAGCTTTAGGGGTATCGAAGAAATGCGCCCGGTCCTCTCCGACGACACGAAGCCTGGCCGGGAAGAGTATAGCGTAGGAGTAGTGACGGATCCTCAGGCGGCGTTTAGCTTCAGCGAAGAGGGCCCTCTTCTTCTGTAGAAAAGTCCGGGAACACTTTGATCTCGACGTTCCTGAAAGGGATATTACCCTGCACTCTGGTGAGGCGAAGCACAGCATCCCGATCACGGAAATTAAGCAATTAGCCTATGATAGTCTGCGGTGGTCCACCCGGGGGAGGTGGTTTAGCAGCCTGTGGGCCCTCTCCACCGCGAAAGAGGAGGAGAATTCAGCCCGGCCAAACGTGGACACCAGCAGGTTTTCCAGGAATCTCGGCGGATCTGTGCCCTCCTCACCCTCAGGTAAGCCGACAAAGCGGAGATTGCACCTCCTGAGGTGGTTCTCCATGTCGTCTTGTTTTGCCAGGACCATGGTGAGCTGATGCTGGAGCTGTTCAACCGCAATCTGCAATGGCGGTATATCGTCCTCCACGTGGCCGACGCTGGTCTCCGCCTCCGTGACCCGGTCCCTGAGTTTCTGCATGTCTTGTCTGGTGAGTGAGACATCCATCTTTACCTCCTCTATTTTGCATGTCAATGAGCTCTTACAGTCAGAAATGGCTTCCAGGACTCGCGCTGTGTTGTCAGCCGCCGAATCAGCTGGAGCAGAGGTGCCGGCGCCATCTTCCTCCGCACCCTCCTTGTCATGGAGACGGTATTTAGCCAGTTTTGCAACAGCTTTGGAGGGTTTCTTTGGTGGCGACATGTTCCCAGCAGGTAACGGAAACAGTAAACCCCGTAATTCAAGATAAGATAGGCAGTAGAAGCCCCAGGATAGTCAATGTCGGATTCTCGGCGAGCTGAGCTCCCACAAAACACTTCTCACACCATGCCGTCCAGGCCACACCCCCCCCCAATCTTGTCATTTAACATAAGATGGTGGATATATTTCTTTCTTCAGTATTTACTCTCTCTCTGCAAGTTACCAAAGCATTCTCTGATTTCTCTGAAATGTATAACTGTGGTTTGCAACTTGGTTTGCAGGGTTAGCTTAGTTTGGTTAGGTTTAAAGGTATGAAGGTATGATATGGTATGGTATGGTTCGGTTTGGTTTGAAGGTATGGTGGAACAAC
This sequence comes from Rana kukunoris, assembly GCA_029574335.1. Classification (NCBI taxonomy): domain Eukaryota; kingdom Metazoa; phylum Chordata; class Amphibia; order Anura; family Ranidae; genus Rana; species Rana kukunoris. The sequence goes on along the minus strand of CM056052.1, from coordinate 453,721,570 downwards.
AAGTGAACACACAACTAGATCAGTATACAGTTCTAACTACACTATTTACAATACGAACATATATATAACTGTGTCACATACCTATTTTTAGCCCCTGGCTTCCATAAAACAAGACTCTGGCCTTGTGTGTCTGCTCTCTGTCTCTGTTTCCATGTGGCTCTCTGTCTCTGTGGTGGAATACTCTAGCAGCACATGGAGTATTATACACCTCCCAGACAGAGTGTTTGTAAAGCTGGCTGTGACTGGTCAAGACTCTGCTCAATGTGAGATTAGTTGTGATTGGGCCAAGGCTTCTGATGAGCTTAACTCTATGCTTGCTGGCATGAATTCAACTGTGTTATTCCTTACCTCCTGCTGCCATACAAACAAATGACTCTTAAAGGCATATTTTTTCTTTTCCTTCTGTGAACACAACATACAACTGTTATATGACATCCGAGCACAAAATCACAGTGAATAACTCTGCTTTTGTCTCACACATATAAACATGTGCACTACATTAGGTTCTTAGCAGGCTTAGCTGTATATGTAGGTTATATTAGCTACCTAGGACAGGTTCTAGCTGGCCAGCTACACAGAGAGTTCATGCCAGCTTCTGGGCCATTTTAAATACAGTGCTTGAATTGGGCACATAGCTTAATTTTTAACTAGGGTTGTCCCAATACCACTTTTTTAGGACCGAGTACAAGTACCGATACTTTTTTCATGTACTCGCCGATACCGAATACCGATACTTTTTTTTAAATGTGTCCCCAAATGCAGCCATGTCCCCCCACAAATGCAGCCATGTCCCCCCCCATAAATGCAGCCATGTCCCCCACATATATCCAGCCATGTGCCCCACTTATATCCAGCCATGTACCCCCACATATATCCAGCCATGTACCCCCACATATATCCAGCCATGTCCCCCATATATGCAGCCATGTCCCCCACATATATGCAGCCATGTCCCCCCACATATATCCAGCCATGTCCCCCCACATATATCCAGCCATGTACCCCCACATATGCAGCCATGTCCCCCATATATGCAGCCATGTCCCCCACATATATGCAGCCATGTACCCCCACATATATCCAGCCATGTACCCCCACATATATCCAGCCATGTACCCCCACATATGCAGCCATGTCCCCCATATATGCAGCCATGTCCCCCACATATATGCAGCCATGTCCCCCCACATATATGCAGCCATGTCCCCCCACATATATGCAGCCATGTCCCCCCACATATTGAAGCCATGTCCCCCACATATATGCAGCCATGTCCCCCACATATATGCAGCCATGTCCCCAAACATATTTGCAGCCATGTCCCCCCACATATTGCAGCCATGCCCCCCCACATATTGCAGCCATGTCCCCCCACATATTGCAGCCATGTCCCCCCACATATTGCAGCCATGTCCCTCCATATATGCAGCCATGAACCCCCACATATTGCAGCCATGTCCCCCCACATATTGCAGCCATGTCCCCCAAAATATTGCAGCCATGTCCCTCCACACATTGCAGCCATGTCCCCCACATATGCAGCCATGTCCCCCCACATATATCGGCATGTCCCCCATACCCAATGACGATGATGCCGCGGCCGCTGCGTTAATCATCGTGCGGCGAACATTACAGGCACCTTTAGTTTGAATAGCTGTTTTGCCCGCCACGCCGTGTAAAGGACACTGAATGAATGAATGAATGAAAACTTATACAGCGCGGCACATGCGAAGTAAATCGCCTCTGGGCGCCTCTGAGCAAGGGGGAGTGTCTATACACGGCGCAGCGGGCAAAATAGCTATTCAAACTAAAGGTGCCTGTAATGTTCGCCGCACGGTAATTAACGCGGCAGCGGCGGCTTTGCAATATACGGCGACGGCGGCGGCGGCAGGGGGGGGCAAGTATTCTATTTAGGCATCGGGGGTATTTGCGGGAGTACAAGTACTCCCGCAAATACTCTGTATCAGTCCCGATACCGATACTGGTATCAGGACAACCCTATTTTTACTGCAAACTTGTTCAAGAGATACAACTATTAAATTGGGTGCATCCCCCCTTTTTTCTTCCTTATATTGGTTATCATTGGAGTTCTAATACCAGCGCAACAGGGACAGGAGATTTGCCAGAGTGCCCCAGAGTGGCAGACACTGTGAATGTCTCATACCCTTAGAGGGTAAGAAATGTCTGGTGAGTGCGGCTTATATAAAAGCACAGAAAACCATGTTTGCTGTGACCACCTACAAAGATACCACAAGATATTTTGCACGTGTCACAAATTTTCATCAAGCACTTTGAACTTTTATTTAAATTTTTAAAAGTGTTTTGCATTTACCTTTCTTATGATCGATTTTTAAGGTCTCAAGTCACTTATCACTTTATATATTTTATATTTTTTTATTATTGCACTGATTTTGATGTCATATTAATTTACATTTTTTCATAACGCACATTTTCATTTATGTTTATATTTTAATTTCACGGCATATCATCCAATATTGCAGTATACCATTTGCACTACTTCACTTTACTTATTTTATGAGACAACATAGAACAGCGCCATACCTATTTCCCCATTTTCCTCAACCTCCTCTGCACCAACTCCTGCAGACGATTACTCCCAGGACTCTTCTCCTCCTGCCCAAAACTTCACTGTGCAATGCTAGTTTCTCCGCCCCATCATCTTCAAATTACACCAGGGATCACTCTGAATGGTCCCAGGTGCTTGCTGAACTTGCTGGCTTGTTAATAGGCCAGGAGCCTGCAGCACCCCTTCTTGTGGCCTAGTTGTTTAGCAGCTTGAGTTTGTTAGTGGACTACTGATCACAGCTAGCCCGACTTGCAAATCCTGTGCCCGCAGACAACATCGATTTGACAAAAAAAAAAAACACAGTCTCTCTCTCTGGCTTTGCACCCAGCTTCCCTGGCATGCCTCCTCCAGATATCCACTGTGCCTCACTCCCTGAACTTCTCCTTCCCTGGGTCCATGGTGAAGAACTTAACCGCTTGTGGACCGCCGCATGTACATTTACGTCGGCAGAATGGCACGTACAGGCACATTGGCTTACCTGTACGTCCCTGCCTTGACGCGGGTCGGGGGTCCGATCAGGACCCCTCCGGTACATGCGACGGTCCTGATGTCCGCCCCCTCCGGATCGCTCCCAGCCAATGCGTGCCCCCCCCCCCCCCCCGCTCTGCACTTCCTCCTCCTGTGTAAACACAGGAAGGAGGAAGTAATGTGATCTCTCCCTCTGCGTTTTTTTTCAACCTCCGCTGAGGAGAGATCACATGACATAGTAAGTCTGCACAACACTACACTGACACCAGGAAACACAGGCACACTTAACCCCTTGCGATCACCCCCCCCCCCACCCCCTCCCCCCTGTCACAGTGTCACTGAATGCAGTGATTATATGTATAATCACTGCAGTTAGTGTCAGTGTGACAGGCAGTCAGTGTTAGGTTCAGGGTAGCCCCCGTACCCCCCTAATAAAGTTTTAACCCCTTGATCACCGCCCTAGTTAACCCTTTCACTCCCTATTGCCAGCGTCACTAAGCGATCATTTTTCTGATCGCAGTATTAGTGTCACTGTTCCCGCTAGGTAGCTAATTTTTTTTTTTATTGCAATTTTTTTTTTTACTAAAGACATGTGGCTAAATAAATTTTGGCCTAAATGTTTGACTAAAATTTAGTTTATTTGATTTTTCTTATAACAAAAAGTAAAAAATATTGTTTTTTTTTTCAAAAATGTCGCTCTATTTTTGTATATAGCGCAAAAAATAAAAATCGCAGAGGCGATCAAATACCACCAAAAGAAAGCTCTATTTGTGGGAAGAAAAGGACATGAATTTTGTTTGGAAGCCACGTCGCACGACCGCGCAATTGTCAGTTAAAGCGATGCAGTGCCGAATCGCAAAAAGGGGCCTGGTCATTTACCTGCATTTTGGTCTGGGTCTTAAGTGGTTAACCGGACATGCGCACCAACTGCTTCACCGACTCTGTTCTAGGACACCTCCTCATGACAGTTTATGGTTGAGGCTCCCTCCCAGCTCCCGAGATCCTCAGCCGAGGCGCACCCCCCCCCCCAGATGGGGATGGGCCTCCTGCTTGCAGTCTAACATGCCATTCTTCACTTCTCCCAGCCGACAACAACCCTTCAGGGGGCTGGACCTGAGCTTAGGTAGGAGGCCAATTCCAATTGGTCAGGGCTCCTCACATGAGCTCCCTGTCACTCCAGATCCCAGCCCGCCCCTCTTCCAGAACATTCTTCCTGCACCCAAAAACTTAAGCACAGGTGGTCACACCCACTGCCACACTAACCACTCCCTGTCCCCAGATCAAAACGAGCAGGCCTAGCCTGAAGCATAGGCCTGCCTAAATTTACCTGCCTGGCAGCTACCACAAAAATCCTCACCTGTAATGCCTACTTATGGTAGAGGGTGCTACAGCTGCAAAGCCCAGAAGTCTCCTATTGCTTTCAATTGGGCTGCCTCCTGCAGCTAATAGCTGGACCTCCTGCTGATTTTCTCGCATTTGCACATTGTCGTGCAGAAACGCAGGTGTGAATGTAGCCTAAATGGCATAGTTTAAAGATAAATTACTAAATTGAAATGATTATGTTTGTGTGAACAGCTGCTAGCCTGCATCATAATGTGATAACTCTTAAGTCAATTAATTTAATGCATGCATAACAACAGTAAACAAGCTGCTGTTTTTTCAAAGCTAAAGAACTAGGTAACCAATAATAGTATTCACATAGAATGTGAAAAGGATGGATAAAATATGGATGAAAACTGAAGTAGATGGCTTTGCTGGGGATTTTGTTGTCTTCCAGACTGAAGGCAGAATTAAGGTTTTCGCTCGACATGTGATACAACCTAAACGGAACAGTCAAATCATGTAAGCATACATAATCCCATCAGAGCCAACGCTGGAAACAGTATGTGATATGCTGCAGATGTCACCAGTTCCAAACAAATTTAGGTAAAATCTACAGGGAGGGATTTATAGATTCTGGATCCCCAGGCCTTTGGATGTGTCCAAGCTCCACCAGCGTGTGTAGCGAACAGGTCAAGTTGACCAGGATTTATTTTTGTATTTCTTTTGTTTTCTGTCATAATTTTTAATTGGCATACAGGTACGTCCCTTTAAATTTGCAGCCCAATGTCTTTTTTACTAAAAATATGTACAATACACATCGGACTAAACTGTGTACAAAAAACTTTTTTTTATATTTTTTGGGGATATTATAGCAAAAAGTAAAAAATATAGAATTTTTTTCAAAATTGCCGCTCTTTTTTTGTTTATAGCGCAAAAAATAAAAACCGCAGGGGTGATCAAATACCACCAAAATAAATTTATATGTGTGGGAAAAAAAGGACGTAAATTTTGTTTGGGGCCACGTCGTACGGTGGCGCAATTGTCAGTTGAAGCAACGCAGTGCCCAGCCCTAGCCCTCTTAAACTATGCTGAGCTATTCTTGCTGTAGGTGCATACTTACCTCCCCTGAAGGTTAGGCCCACAATTTTAAACATTCTAAATAAGGACTCCCCAAATATCACACTCTAAGGCCTTGTACACACGAGCAGACAGATTTGTTCAAATCGGTCGGACAGACCGATTTGAACAAATCTGTCTGCTGGGATGTATTGGTTTGATCGTGTACACACGATCAAACCAAAATCCCAGCCGGCAGACGGCGCGCTGACGTGGCGGTGACGTTGACGCCGCCACGTCACCGCACCAGGAAGTGAATTACTTCCGCGCATACGTCAAATCCATCCGACGCATGTCCGAGAACATATGTCTGCTGGTTAGCGTACTAACCAGCAGACATATCGGGCCGACGGGTTCCCAGCCGACAGATTTCAAAGCATGCTTTGAAATCTGTCGGGTGGCCAAATCCGTCGGCTTGCCCGTACACACGATCAAATCTGTCTGCTGGGACGGTCGGGTCGACCGTTTCCAGCAGATAGATTTGATCGTGTGTACGCGGCCTTATGTCAGTTCCTATATGAAAGTGTAAGTAAGGTGGGCATGGTTTAAGCAGAAATAAACCCTCCTATCCTTTACAGCCTAAGTGGTTTCCATCTTAGCCTATGTTTGATCTGCAGTAGCCGTGGTGCTGTGCATGTGATCAGTTATGACACCAGTCATTTGATGGCTTGACAGAAGCACAAGCAACTGTGGACAGTTATCATTCACGGGATACCTTGAATGTAACCATTTTGGGAAACGGTAAAATCGATGGGTTTAGTTCCACTTTAAATTAGGTTGGCATGGCTTCTGCTGCAATTTGAAAAGCAGAATTTTACATGGAAATGTATACCCAAGCATGACAATTTGTACCTTAGTGGCAACATCTGGTAAACATCCACATTCTGTGTTAAATCTGAATGTATTCGTTTTATACAAAATACAAAAAAATATAAAAAAATAAAAGTCCAGCAAGGACAATGTAAGAGGGGAGGGAAGAAAGAGAAAAGGGGAGAGAAGGAAAGGGTTAGAAAAGGTAAAAGAGAGGTCTCTCACTAGACCCGGAGAGGGAAAGTATGGCTATAAAAATATGTAGTTAAAGAAGGAGTAAATTGTAAAGAGCTCCCTTCTGAGGTTGCTAGGGGTCCTGTAAGCTACCGTTTTGGTAGCCATAAACAGCATTGTACAATGTGGCCAGCTTAAAAGAGTACTTCACAAAAATACAATAATCCTAAAAAAGCATGCTAAAATAATAGATTTATATTGCTGCCATTTATTTTGGATGTTTTAAAAAAAAAATCCCACACTGAGTTTTGGTTAACAACATCACTAAATACAGTAGGTGGTCACAGCACCCAGCAGTGCTTACTATGTTTTATTTTTCTGAATACAAAAAAAAAATGCAGAGTTATCACATTTACTCAACACTACTATGCTGCTGATGAGTACAAACATATTGAGCTCCTAGAAATTGACTTCACAAGTAATTCTAAATCCTATGAAATCCTATGAAATACGCTACACCAATGAGCCATAACATTGATTATCTCATGGTACATACAATGGCATCTGAAAGTGGTTGGGATACATCACGACTGGGTAATAGCAACTCCAAAACTGCATCTCTTGTGAGATGTTCCAGGTCTACAGTGGGAAGGACCTACCAAAAGTGGTCCAAGGAAGGAAAACCGGCGAACCGGTGGTAGGGTCAAGGGCTGTCAAGGCTCATTGATGCCCATGGGGTGCTGGCCCGTATAGTCTGATCCAACAGAAGAACTACTGTAGCTCAAATTGCCTAAAAAAATTTAAGCAGGTTCTGACAGAAAGGTGTCACAGTTTGTTGTGTATGATGCTGCATATGCAGACTGGTCATGGCGCCCATGCTGACACGTGTCCAAAAAAGCTTACAATGGCCGCATGAGCATCAGAACTGGACCATGGAGCAATGGAAGAAGGTGACCTGGTCAGAGAAATCACATTTTCTCTTACATCTTGTGAATCTTGTGAATGACCTCACATTTGCATCACTTACCTGGGAAAGAGATGGCACTAGGATGCACTATGGCAAAATGGTAAGCCGGCAGAAGCAGTGTGATTCTTTTTGGCAATGTTCTGCTGGAAACCCTTGGTTACTTTGACACACATCACCTATCTAAACATTGTTGCTGACCAAGTACACCCCTTTATGGAAACGTATTCACTGATGGCAGAGGCCTCTTTGAGCAGTATAATGCACCCTGCCACACTGTAAAAATGGTTTAGGAATGACTTGAGGAACAACGAGTTTAAAGTCTTGCCTTGGTCTCAAAATTCTCCAGATCTTAGTCCAATGGAGCATCTGTGGGATGTGCTGAAAAAACAAGTCCAATCCGTGGAGGCTTACCTTGCAACTTACAGAAATCTGTTACTGATGGCTTGGTGCCAGATACTACAGCATACCTTCAGAGGTGTAGTTGAGTCTACACTTTGTTAAGTCAGGGCTGTTTTGGCAAAAAGGGGGACTTACTCAATATTAGGTGGTTGGTCATAAAGCTATGGCTGATCTGTGTATATGGCCAAAGCTTGTTGGACATCCAAAGTCATGGGTCCCCCTCCATCCCCCCACCCCTTTTGCTGCTTCAATAGCCTCCACACTTATGGGAAGAATTTTTACAAAGTTTTGGTTCTGTGGAAATGTGTGCATAAAAACCCAAAATAGAATTTGTCAGGTCAGGTACTGATGTTAAAAACCAGCAAGGTCTTCTCTGGATGAGAAAACCTGGATGGCAATTAGAGTTTTATTTCATTGCAAAGGTATTCAACAGGATTAAGGTTAGCGCTTTATTCAGGCAAAACAGATACTTTTGTAGCAAACCCAAACCATGCCTTCATGGATTTTGCTTTGTGCAAAGAGAAACAGTAATGCTGAAACAAATTGTTTCCAAGACATTGAAAATGCACAGTTATCTAAAATATCTTTGTATGTTGTAGCATTACCATTACCCTTAAAGGGGTGTTCCAGCCTTGTTTTATGTTTATTAAAAGTCAGCAGCTACAAAAAGTGTAGCTGCTGGCTTTTAATAAACAATCACTTACCTGCTCCAGCGTTCCAGCGACGCACCGGCCGGGGCTCCACTCCTCTCTCCCCCTTCCTGGCCGGCGTCCTCATCGTAACTGTGGGCACCCAGCCGTGACAGCCTTCGGCTTCATGGCCGGGCACCCACTGCGCATGCGCGAGCGGCACTGCGCAAGCGCGTGCGGCCCGCTGCTGATTGGACAGGCGATCGCATGGGACCTGTCATGTGTCCCAGGTGATCGCCTACAGGGGGGGGCTGCTGTAGGTGATTAAGCGTAATCGCCTAACCAGCCCCTCGGCGGAAGGAGGAAGTGGGACAGGAAGTCCCACTCCTCCTAAAGTCCCCACTCCCCCCCCAAAAAAATGACATGCCAAATGTGGCATTTAAGGGGGTGAGGAGTGGGATAAGCGGAAGTTCAATTTTTGGGTGGAACTCCGCTTTAAGTGTTAACAGCGGAACGCAATTTGAAGGGATGTCCACATATTTTTGACTATATATAGTGTACTAATGCCTGGGAAAGCATTTAGCCACATATTTTGTCCCAAATGGACTATGTGCTCACCTAGCCAACTAGCAGTTATTTGACCTGCACAGAAAATACAGTAAAAAGGCATTAGAACCCTTTCTGCACTTTTATCTTTCAAGAGCTTATACTCCAGGTATCTTCTTCTGGTTCGGGGAAAATGCAATGCCATTTGTATGTCACAATGAAAATCAGTGTGTCTATATGCATACATGACTCACGGCTGTTGTGTATCAGACTAGAATACTGAATGTAAAGATATAGAATTCACTTTCCTATTATACTAAACCCAAGGAGTAAAATGCAGATGGATCTAGACCAGATGTTAATTAAAAGAAGTGGTTCATGTCACTCAGAAAAATGTTGTGGCATGGTGTGTGGTTCTCAGGAGAAGAATTGTAACATGGGGAAATTCACTTATGAATCCTTGTGAGAGTTAATAAATAACTAAAATAGAGTTGACGGAAAAGTTGGCAAATTCTAGAATTCTACTGCAGTGCTTTTAAAGCACTTATAAATCCACACAAGGTTACCAAAAGATCACTTAAGCTCCTTAATCTGTTTGCCATTTCATTCCAGGCTGCTACAGAATGCCATCTGCTTTTTGCACACACATACATATGAATTATAGGAACTAACTCAAACACTAAAAAAGTAAAAACGCAAAAATGTCAATTTCTAACAAGTTGGTAAATTTTGATGTCTTATTAAAAAAAAATACATATCATTTTGACATTTTTGTTCTTGAAAATAATGCAATGTAAAAAGTAAATTGTGTATTTGTTGAATCTTGTTTAGATTGATGTACACTAAACTGACATTTAACAATACCTGTCAAACTTCAACAAGTTATAAAAGATCAGAACATTCAGACACTTCAGAGCTTCTGTAACTTTCCCTGCTTCTGTGGCTGGTGCATCTGCCACCTCTCCTAATTCATGGATTTTGTCACTTCAGGGTTCCACAGAAATCCCAAGGCCTACCAAGGTTTTCTGCATCATGAATTTGTCTCCCATTGACCCCTGCACTCTACATTACTTGCCCTTGACCCCTGCAATCATAGTGTTATTCACTAATGACTCCTGCACTGTTAGCATTACTTTCTCCTATTCCCTGTACTCTGTGCAATACTTATTCCTGACCCTTGCACTGTGTATATTACTTACCCCTGACCCCTGTACTCTGCACGTTATGCACTCTTGACCCAGAGCAGATTTGGCCACAACCACAATTCACTCTGAACTTTAGTAACTCCCAACGCCTGCATACTGTACATTACTTACAGTACTCCTTACCTCTGCACTCTGTGCCTTATTTATGTGTGGTACCTGCACTCTGAATTTCACATTCCTACCCTCTGCAATCTTGACTCAGGGCAGAGTAGTCACAGTAGTTCACTGTTATAGCAATTTGGCTGTGTGTTAGTAACTCCTGATGTATGCATTATGTTTGTTATTTACTCCTCGCTCCTTCATTGTGTTTATTACTTATTCCTGACTCCCATACGATTGGCTTTGAGCTGCTATTTGGAGGGTGTCCTCTTTTGTTGTTTCTTATTTGCCTCCCCATAGCTAAGGTGGATGCGATTATATCTCGCTTCAAACATTCAGTTTTTATGAAAGCGTATATGCAAAAGGCTCCTGTCATATGGAAATGATAAGCAGCATGGACCGTGAAACGCGTCAACATCTTTATTCATAACAACAGCCATTGTACTTTTATGTGTATTTCTATATTGTGATATTATCTGATGCAATTTATACCTACTGTAGATATTTGTAATAAAACATGATATCTTAACGCTGGTGTGATGTATAGTGATAACACCAGCTTGCCATCCTTGAACACCCTACACCTTTCCCTTTTTACTTGCATTGCTTTTTGTTCAGGTTAATGACCTACTAGTATATGGCTAGTTTAGCGTTTAGGTTAAATTTTCTCTCTTTTTCCTCCCCCCCCACCACATCTATAACAAAAGCTTGGAATTTGTGGCTGCTATGAGAGGCATGGGCTGTAGGGTGTCCCCAAATTTTGTTTTGAAATTATGGTCACCACTTTACACTGTGGACATCTTCATGGTTTTATAAGCACGTCTTTTTTTTTTAGCCTGCAAAAGGCAGGATTGGCATGTTCACTGAAGCATTTTCCAATGATTATGTCTGTGTGCAACAAAACACTTATTATCCCTGCACATTCTGCATAATAACACTCTGCCAGAAGTTAACACTGCCTGTCAGTCTGATTTCCACTTGCCCTGACCATTTTCAGTTTACTAACTAGGACCTGGTCTGATAATCTGGTCATTTTTGTACCCATAGAATACATCAATATGCTATTAAGAAGGATGACCATTCATTGCTGTTTGACTAGGAGTTATCAAAGTATTATTTAACACATTTTTATTTACCTGGCAAAGCAAATTGCAGTACTGGGCAAACTTGCATTGGGAGCATCTTAGAAGCTTTTCATTCCTAAAATCAAATAAAATATTAGACAAATAAATTAAAGATATTATGTGGTTTATAAAGCGTATAATATGGGGTTAATCTCAAGCATTTGTTGCATGCACAAAAAACATAAATGGAACCATATATAACTTACTGTATGTAAATGGTTCAGTGAGAAATATAATTGGTTTGCATATATTTATAAAGTCAAAATACTTTGTTAGCCATGCATATCCCAGTGGTCACTAGTGATGTGGCTGATCTGATTATGCACAGGGACAATTGGGTAGAGCAGAGGTTAACAGAAACGAAAAATTGCTTGTCACCACCTACAGTATATTTGTTTAATAGATTAATAATTCTTACAGTTTCTAAAATACACAAAATAGTTAAAGGTTAAAGTTAACCTTTACTGACATCTACTTAGCAAGTTCTCAATTATTATTATTTTTTAACTTCTATTTAGGGGCTTTTGGACATACCCAGATGTGGAAAAACATACAACCTACTAACTCTTACTCGTGCTAAGATACACGCAAGTGAAGTAAGAGGCAAGGGAGCATCCAACTACCATGTTTGGTTCCCTAATTACAGAAAAGGATATATACATTCACAAGTCATGACATTATCCAAGTCCAGCAACAGACTCCTTAGTCTCATATATTCCCACCATGAGGTAGAGACACTATTTAGGTAAATGCAGGTCCAGTGTAAAATCGATTTGTAGTATATTTAAGATAATCCAGAGATCCCATACCTTTTTGAATACTTTTGGGCAATCACAAGAGATATATGTGCGACTGATCTAAACTCCGTGGCATGTTCACCAATGCCAGGAGCCTGGCGGACAAGATGGGTGAACTAGAGATACTGTTGAATGAGGAGGATTTAGATTTTGTGGGAATTTCAGAGACCTGGTTAAACCGCTCCCATGATTGGCTGGCAATCATTCAATGGTATTCCCTTTATTGCAGGGGTAGAGAGGGTAAAAAAGGGGGAGGGGTATGCCTATATATCAAGAATAATGTACATGTGAATGTAAAAGATGACAACAATAAGGGAGCTATGGAGGAGGTGGAATCCCTATGGGTAGAGCTCCAAAGGGATGAAGCTAAGGGGAAAACAATGTTGGGAGTATGCTCTAGGCATCCTAACCTGAGGGAGGAGGGGGAGACGGACCTCCTATCACAATTTGGATTAGCAGCAAGGATGGGAAGTGTTATCATAATGAGGGATTTTAATTATCCAGACACAGACTGTGCAGAGGAAACCACAAATTAATCTAAGGCTCGCTAGTTCCTATATGTTTTGCTAAACAATTTCATGGGTCAGACGGTAGACGCACCAACTAGAAACAAGGTGTTACTAGATCTACTGATTACCAACAATACAGACCTGATGTGGAAATACAGGGCAATTTAGGAAACTGCGATCACAGGTCAATTGGCTTCAAAATAAATCACACAAATAGGAAACACAAGGGGAACACAAAGACCCTCATTTCAAAAGAGCCAACTTCCCTAAACTATGAACCTTGCTAGAAGCTATGAATTGGGATAAAATCTAAGAAAAAAAGAACACGGAGGAGAGATGGGTTTGCTTTAAGAGCATATTAAATAATGGCATTAGCCAGTTCACCCCATTGAGAAATAAATTTAAAAGAGCAAACAAAAGTCCTGGATGACTTAACACTAATGTAAAAAAAAAATGCATATAACAGAAAAGGAAAAGGCCTTTAAAAAATACAAGGCTGAGGGATCATCATCAGCATTCAGACTTTACAAAGAATGCAACAAGATATGCAAGGGTGCAATTAGGGTGGCTAAAATAGAACACGAAAGACACATAGCGGAGGAGAGCAAAAAAAAAATCCAAAGAAATTCTTTAAGTATATAAACAGTAAAAAAGGGGAGGACAGACCATATTGGCCCCCATAAAGAATGAGGAAGGACATATGGTTACAAAGGATGGGAAGATGGCGAAGGAATTGAATTTATTCTTCTACTTAGACTTTACAAAGGGAATTGGGGGGCTTCAGTAACCAAAACTGCCAAATCAAATGACGGCGGGCGGAATACCCTATTGTTTGACAGGATGTCCTATGACGTCCTGTCATTTAAAGGCGCGCGCGCACCCGTCGCGTTACTGGGAACACAATGCGCGTGCCCGGCGGCCGCAATGACCGCCGGGCACCCGCGATTGCCCAGTAACTGAGCAGGAACGTGGAGCTCTGTGTGTAAACACAGAGCTCCACGTCCTGTCAGGGAGAGGAGACAGATGCTGTGTCCCTTGTACATAGTGACACAGATCGGTCACCTCCCCCAGTCACCCCCCTCCCCCTACAGTTAGAACACTCACTAGGCTACACATTTAACCCCTTCCCCTAGTGGTTAATCCCTTCCCTGCCAGTCACATTTATACAGTAATCAATGCATATTTATAGCACTGTTCACTGTATAAATGTGAATGGTCCCAAAAATGTGTCAAAAGTGCAGATCGCCGCCAATTACTAGTAAAAATGAAATAAAAAAAAATCAATAATTTTGTCCCCTATTTTGTAGGCAATATAACTTTTGCGCAAACCAGTCACTAAACGGTTATGCGATTTTATTTTTATTTTTAACCAAAAATATGTAGAAGAATACGTAGCGGCCTAAACTGAGATAAACTTTTTTTTTTTTTTTAATGGGATATTTATTATAGCAAAAACCAAAAAATATTGTGTTTTTTTTCAAAATGTACTCTTTTTTGTTTATAGCCCAAAAAATAAAAACCAAATACCACCAAAAGAAAGCTCTATTTGTGGGAAAAAAAGGACGTCAATTTTGTTTGGGAGCCACGTCGCACGACCGCGCAATTGTCAGTTAAAGCGACGCAGTGCCATAAGCTAAAATTTCGTCTGGGCAAGAAGGGGGTGTTAGTGCACAGTAGGCAAGTGGTTAAACTGCGTAGAGGGTTCTTTACTGTAAGGTGTCCATTTAATAAACTGTAAAAAAAAATCACAGTTCAGTTCTCGGCAGTTCTCAGAGGAAAATTATCTCCTCTGCAGCCGGTTTAATAAACTGAGAACTTTAGTTCTCAGAGGGAGAACAGAAGAGAAGTGTTTCCTCTGAAAATAGCCGAGAAAAAATGAAACTAAAGTTTAAAAGAACATGTAATTACATGTTTTCAGACATGTGATTATATATATATATATATATATATATATATATATATATATATATATATATATATATATATATATCCTATACATACATATACACACACACAGTATATATATATATATATATATATATATATATATATATATATATATATATATATATATATATATTGTAAACATTGGGGGTTTAACTCTTCTGGTAGATGCGTTTTGGTGTAGTGAGTCCACAGCAAACAGGCAATTAGCGTTAAGGGCCTGGTAGCCCACGTTTATTAAATGGAGATAAACAAAACAAAAAGTCCATTCACAGGAATCCCACGCAGGGGTTTAAACGACATCCAAAGATAAATGAAAATCCCAGCCCACATGGCTACTCTTCAACAGCACTGCTGTTATAGGTAATGGTTCCTCAAACCATCCGCTCCTCCAGACCCACGGTCCTGGATGCACAAGGCCCAAAGTCCTTCAACGCACTCAGCGTCCGTCCCAACACAGGGACACAGCGTCCGTCCCAACACAGGGACACAGCGACAGTCACAGCCACTGTTCACCTTCCTTCCTCTCTCCTTCCTTCCCAGCCCTTCATTTAATGAGCTGCCTGCACCTGGGAAGGCAGCTTGCAAGCTATCTTAAAAACCTGGACACAGGTTGGAGATCCGGTCCCACCCAGATCCCAGCTCTGCAATCTGGTTATATGCAGACCGTGTGTCCATTTCATCATCATTTTTATAGTTACAGTAGCTCTTACCGTTACATACCTCCCCCCCTTGTTTCGAACCCGTAGGGGGCGGAACACACCAGCCCGAATCATTGATTGGGGCACCTCTGCGCCAGCTGTAGGCCCAATCTTTTTTTCGGGTGCGTTTCCAGGCACGCTCTACCCTGGATCGCAACAGGGTTCTATAATTCTGTATACTCTGCCTTCCCACTCTTCTCTTGGGGTCCCTGAGCATACTCTCCTCTCTTGGGGAAACTCTGCCTTCCCTGATCCTACCTTTCACCACAGGACTTTCAGGTTCAAAAAACTCTCTCTGGTTACCCACGGCAACCACATCACTTTTAACAGCACCACTCATTAGCCAATCAGACATTTCAATGTCACCCAGTCCAACACAGTCAGTGCCATACATCTCAGTGTTTGTTAGAACTAGACCCGAGGAGGGACCACACACAGGTAAGTGACTACAACCCATTGGTCCATAGCACATCTCCACTTCACCTGTTGTCCAACACTCCATGGGCAACTGATCTAACAAATGACACTGATCCACACACAAACTACTTCTTTCTGATGTACACCTTACATTGTTGCAGAAACCAACATTAGTAATTTTTCTCACAGCGTCTCCGGGTACTTTAAGTTGTACCTCTTTCTGAGTGTTAGAAAGCATCTCTGCTAGTGCTGCGTCTATTCTGGGCCCTTCCTTCTCATAAGGTTTAGCTGGTGAGACAGTATCTGCACCCTCTACTGACCACTGCTCAGCTGCACCTCGGACCACACCAGCAGGGATGTTTCTAGTCACTACACCAGCCGGAGAGACCTTTGATGTCTCCAACAGTTCTGAGCGCCTTCCATACCACTCAGTAACTAGGGGCACCCTCTTAAAGAACCTCAGGACTATTTGCCACATTGTTAATAAGCATTGGACCCACCAATACAACTCATGATCAAAGTTTCCCTGCACAGCCTGTACCACCTGGCTCCACCTATTGGTACTACGCAGCACAACCTGGTCCGTCTGTGGTGGAGACACCCAAGTGTACAGCGAGTGCGTTTTTACCACCTCCAACATTTCTAATAAAGTTTGTGTCATCTCTATGCAACCCATGTCTAAATACCAGACCTTTCTAGGGACCTTTTTCCTGTCCAAGACATGGAGGGGCTCACCCACTGCAAGCTGAAAGGGTGAGACATATGAAGAGACCTCCACCTCCTTGGAGGTACCCATCATCACTGCCTGTTGCTCCCCTGGAGTGCTATCAGACACATGTCTCACACGTATCCCTTCTGCACCAGTGTCATTGAGCCTCTGCAGGTCATTACAAGTCACATTGTCACCTTGACACTTGCTACCACTTAATTGCTGGGTTGTGGACAACACATCTGCCATGTCTATGCCAAGAACCGCTCCTTCAGACTGGAGGGGATCAATCCTCACAGGGGCTGACATGCCCTTGAGCACCGGCCACCCTGCAAACCCTATGTCTGGCATAACAGATGTTGTGTCCACACACTTGTCTCCCATCATTGCTTTATAACTCATGGTTACTTTGTTTAGCGGTGCGACTGTTTCCTTGCACCATGCTTCACAGTCTGTGGTACTTCCCTCTTTAGCAGGCTGAATTAACCCCTTGACAACTGGGTTACACTTAGGGTTGTGGGGCTCCGCCCACACACACTCACTGTGCGACACAGTCTTCCCTTGTTTCACCAGAGTAGCAACACAACCATCCTGGAAAACCTCTGGCTCCAACCCATGGAGACCCCATGAGACTTCCCTGGACAATCCTGTGCTTCCGGTTGTCATGGGAGATATCCTACTCCCATCATTGGTAGTAAACACATTTTCAACATTTTCACACATGACATTAGAGGAAACACATTTTTCAATGTCATCATTACCAATACCATCACATTTGCCAACATTTACCCTTTTATCAGCATAACCATCAGAATTTTCATTACGCTCAGACATAACTTCTACTTTTGCGCATTGTCCATTACCCACAACAGTCTGTGAGCCTCTCCTCACAGAACTCTCTATATTTAAAGGGGAACTATTTGCTCCTTGAGCAGCTCCATAGCTGACCTGGGAAATGCCCTGCTTAGCCACTGCAAGCTCCTTGGAGGTTTCCCTGGGCAACTCTGCAGCACCTGTCACTAGGGAACATGGCACAAAGACACTTTTGGTCACCCCTAGTTCAACTTTCCCAGCACTCTGCTGGATTATAGCAGGCACATGCACAGTCCCCATGTCCATTTGTACTGCAGATCTCTCCGCTGAACATACCCCCACTTCACTGGGATCATAAACTGAAACAGTCTTACCATTTTCAGTGGCTGGTATCACGGTCTTCACTTGAGTTCGCTGTCTCTTAGCTGCATCTATACCAGCTACTGTCTCTTTGGGGCCAAAGGATGACACTGCAGCCTTTCCAGACCCAACACCCCCTGCAGGCCACACAGACATCTTGCCACTGTTGCCAGGGGTGACAACCGATAAGTTTGCAGAAAACGCACAGCTGGTATACTGACGCACACTCATGCTCTCCTGAGCCATTGCTTGACTGGTGCTCTGTTGTCGCAGTGATGCCTCTCCCGTTGCTGTGGGTGATGACCTCTCTTTGCTGGAGCGTTGCTGATGGCCCATGACGCGATGAAACTCTCCTCTAAGAAGGATTTCCTCTCTAAACTTGCGATAGTCATCCTGGTCCCCGTCCATCAAATGGTAAACCGACCGATACTCTACCAGCAATAAGGTTTGCAGCAATTTTGGCCACCGGTCTCTAGGCCATTTCCTCCTTACAGCGACTTTTTCAAATGTTTCCAGGAAGTCTCCAACCTCCTCTGTAGGTAGCATGGGTTGCATATAGTCAGAGGCCACTATCTCAGCCCATTTTACCGCATCCGATTCTTTAGTCTGGTTCCACTTGAACCACTCATTCACAGTCTCATACACCACTGGCCCCTTTTTACTGGCCTCATCTGTGTTGCTATGGGCAACCACTCTACATCCTGGCTTTTGGTCAGCCTCTCTTCTGGCACAGAACACAGGATTCCTTCCGCTGGATCCTGTCTTAAGCTGTGTCGCTTTCACACTTTTTGCAATAGCTGCTGGTTTAACTGCAGCAGCGTTGCCAGGGGCAACAACACCTCTCTTTGTAGTGAAGGTTGTCTTGCCTTCCACTTCAGCTTTGTCTAATTCTGCCAGGTGCCGCTTGCACCAATCCACTGCAGATTCAAACGCTGGTGGATGCTCCACACTAGCAGTCCCATATGCACTCATTGCAACAGTGTTGCTAGGGGCGACAGCAGCCCTCTTTTTACTTGAAAAACTTTGTTCAGGCATGTATGGGGTTCTATCAGGCGGTAACAACCCCTCCAGCCACAGAGCTCTATCTCTGGCTTCAGCAAGAAACGCCTCCTTTTTCTGTTTTGACCGCCCCATCCTTGCGGTGTTGCACACAGCAACCAGTAACACAGTTCACAGCAGAGAAAAAAAAAATGCGATTCTCCACTGTAGCAAGGACCCGGATTCCACCGTTTAGATGCCCGCTGAATCCACCACTGTAAACATTGGGGGTTTAACTCTTCTGGTAGATGCGTTTTGGTGTAGTGAGTCCACAGCAAACAGGCAATTAGCGTTAAGGGCCTGGTAGCCCACGTTTATTAAATGGAGATAAACAAAACAAAAAGTCCATTCACAGGAATCCCACGCAGGGGTTTAAACGACATCCAAAGATAAATGAAAATCCCAGCCCACATGGCTACTCTTCAACAGCACTGCTGTTATAGGTAATGGTTCCTCAAACCATCCGCTCCTCCAGACCCACGGTCCTGGATGCACAAGGCCCAAAGTCCTTCAACGCACTCAGCGTCCGTCCCAACACAGGGACACAGCGACAGTCACAGCCACTGTTCACCTTCCTTCCTCTCTCCTTCCTTCCCAGCCCTTCATTTAATGAGCTGTCTGCACCTGGGAAGGCAGCTTGCAAGCTATCTTAAAAACCTGGACACAGGTTGGAGATCCGGTCCCACCCAGATCCCAGCTCTGCAATCTGGTTATATGCAGACCGTGTGTCCATTTCATCATCATTTTTATAGTTACAGTAGCTCTTACCGTTACAATATATATATATATATATACACACACACACACACACAAATACATGAATATATATATATTCATGTGTGTGTGTATACTATATTTATATATGTGTGTGTACATATATATATACACACACATACGTGTGTATATAGATACTGTATATATGTGTGTGTGATATATATATATATAATCACACACACATATATACAGTATCTATATACACAGGTATATGTGTTATATATATATATATATATATACACACACACACACTGTATATTAGGAAGAAATAAGCCTTCTTCCTCTTATCACACAAGCTTCTCTCCCAGATTCTCCACCTCTGAGCTGGTGAATCTGGAAGGAAGATATTTCAGTGGAAGAGCTGTGATATCTTCAGATCTCGGTTTATTAAACTGGCTGTTTGTGACAAAACAGCCATGTGCTGTGATGAGAAGTGGAGAACATGTTCTCTGCTCCTTATCTCCGTTTATTAAACCGGCAATGCTCTGTGAAAAGCCGTGATCATCCTGATCTCGGCTTATCACGTTTTAATAAACGTACACCTAAGCGTAGCAAGGATGTGGAATTCCCTTCCACAGGTGGTGGTTTCAGCGGGGAGCATCGATGGTTTCAAAAAATTGATTAGATAAGCACAAACGACCGCAACATACAGAGATATACAATGTAATACTGACATATACTCACACACATAGGTTGGACTTGTTAGAGGCTCTCTGCAAGTTTGGGGCTGCACTATTATAAATGGAAATATTAGTTTTGTCAGAATTGATGGAAAAATAGTACAGCAGACTCCTATCCACTATGCAATATCATCTGGGAGGCATCTGTAAATTTGCAACCTATTTCTGCAGCATGACAAAGGCCCCATACACGTGACCAATATCAAACTATCTGCAGCTGAAAGAATGACTTGTTTATCAATCAAACCAGCCTGGCATTGCTTGCAATAATAAAAGATAATTAGACAGCAGAAATATGGGGTGGAGCGTTGCCATGTTCTTCAGGTTGGCTAAAAACAACATACCACAAGTACATTCAGTGTGTCAAAGAGGACTGTTGCTGTGGTAAAGGCAAATGGTGGTCACCCCAAATACTAATTTATTTAGGCCTTTCTTCTTTTACTGCACTTAACATGACAGCTGTTCTCAACCAAAGCTATTCTCAATCAGAGGCTATTAAAAAATATATAAAACCCAGAACTCTTGGCTGTGAAAAATGTATTGCCAGGGGGTCAATCAAAATTTCAAACTGCATAAACTATTTTAGCATAGTTGGCACAAAAATAGTGAAACTGTAAGAATGGAACCACTTCAAGTATTATCTCTAAATGATTTAATTCAATTGTATCAAAATCCATGTTCTGCAAAATTATAAAATAAATTGTCACCTTCCATTATATAGATTAACCACTTGCTGACGCAGCTTTTTCTGACATTTGTTGCTTACAGGTTAAAATCAGTATTTTTTTGCAAGAAAATTACTTAGAACCCCCAAAGCATTGTATAGATTTTTTTAAGAGATATTGGAGAATAACATGGCGGTCGTTGCAAAATTCTATGTCACACTGTATTTGCACAGCGGCCTTTCAAATGCAATTTTCTGTGAAAAAATATACTTTAATTAATTAAAAAAACACGATAGTTACCTAAATTGTTTCATATAATGTGAAAGATGATGTTACGCAAATAGATATTGTACATATCATGCTTTAAATTTGCCCACACTTGTGGAATGGTGACACACTACAGTACTTAAAAATCTCCATAGGCGACGCTTACATTTTTTTTACAGATTACCTGTAACAAAGGAGGTGTTGCAATTATTGCTCTCATTCTAACAATTGTGATGATACTTCACATGTGTGGTTTGCACACTGTTTACATATACGGGCGCAACTTACGTATGAGTTTACTTCTGCGTGCAAGCACGGAGGGATAAAAATTTCTTATTTCATTTTACTTTTATTTTTATACTGTCGCTTTTTTTTTTGATCACTTTTATTCCTCTTACAGGAAAAATAAATATCCTTTGTAAGAGAAATGAGCATGACAGGTCCTCTTTATTGAGAGATCTGGGGTCAAAAAGAACCCAGATCTCTCCTTTAAAAGCAAAAGACATTTTGACTTTAAGTAAAAAAAAAAATCCTTGTTTATGCCCGAGAATTTAAAATTGATGTCAGAAGTTGCTCCAGTCCTCCAAGGCCATAGAGCCAAGTGGGGGCCATTTTGTCCTCATTTGACTTCCTGCACAGCAAACAGCCGCATCGGATTGTTTCCAGGCTTAACAGAGGACTCTGGTAAGCTTGAAAGTGACTAGGAAGCGGTGGGAGGGGGTACCTCTCCGCCACCTAAAAAAGTGATCTTGCAGCAAATTCGCTGCTGGGATCACTTTTATCGGAAAGCCAGTCACCTAACGGGAAAAAAAATGAAGATACTGGGGGGGTTATGGCATCTAGCTGCAGCCATAAACCCAGTAATGTCAAAAACATTATGTACATTTACAGTTAGGCATTTGGCACATATTTTTTTCTAGCTATTCGGAAACAAATAATAATATAAAGAACAAATAATACACAAACAATATACAGTTGTATTCAAAATTATTCAACCCCCACTGAAATTGATTGTTTTGGCCAATTTGACATTGATTTTGATCATTCAGTCATCCTGCTTACAATTAAATCAAAGAGGCACGTGTAGGTCAGACAAATATAACATAACATTTATTACGAAATGACCACAAATGTCTTTTCTGTGCTCACATCATTATCAGTTTTATTCAACCCCCAAGTGACATTCAATCTTAGTACTTAGTACAACATCCTTTTACAGTTATAACAGCTTTTAAACGTGAAGCATAGCTTGACAAGTGTCTTGCAGCGATCTACGGGTATCTTCACCCATTCGTCATGGGCAAAAGCCTCCAGTTCAGTCACATTCTTAGGCTTGCGCACTGCAACTGCTTTCTTTAAGTCCCACCAGAGGTTCTCAATCGGATTTAAGTCTGGTGACTGTGATGGCCACTCCAAAATGGTCCAGCCTTTAATCTGCAACCATGCTCTAGTGGACTTGGAGGTATGCTTGGGATCATTCTCCTGTTGAAAGGTCCAACGTCTCCCAAGCCTCAGGTTTGTGACGGACTGCATCACATTGTCATCCAATATCTCCTGGTACTAAAGAGAATTTATGGTACCTTGCGCACGCTGAAGCTTCCCTGTACCTGCAGAAGCAAAACAGCCCCAAAGCATGATTGACCCCCGCCATGCTTCACAGTAGGCAAGGTGTTCTTTTCTTCATAGGCCTTGTTCTTCCTCCTCCAAACATAGCGTTGATCCATGGGCCCAAACAGTTCTAATTTTGTTTCATCAGTCCACAGAACACAATCCCAAAACTTCTGTTGTTTGTCCACATGACTTTTGGCATACTGCAGTCGACTCTTCTTATTCTTTGGAGACAGCAAGGGGGTGCGCCTGGGAGTTCTGGCATGGAGGCCTTCATTACGCAGTGTGCGCCGTATTGTATGAGCAGAAACTTCAGTACCCACATCTGACAAATCTTTTCCCAGTTCCTCAGCAGTCACACGGGGACTTTTCTCCACTCTACGCTTCAGGTAGCGCACAGCAGTCAAAGTCAGCATCTTCTTTCTGCCATGACCAGGTAGCGTTTCAACAGTGCCCTTTGCCTTGAATTTGCGAATGATGCTTCCTATGGTGTCTCTTGGTATGTTTAACATCTTTGCAATCTTCTTATAGCCATTGCCCTTCCTGTGAAGAGTAATCACCTCTTCTCGTGTCTTCCTGGACCATTCTCTTTACTTCACCATGTTTGTAACCACACCAGTAAATGTCTAGAAGGAGCTGAGTATCACAGTCATTTTAAAGCTGCCCAATTGGTGCTTATTAGGCTTTATTGCTGCTCCCTGACATCCACAGGTGTTTTCAATACCTGATTGAAAACACTTCAATGAACCTCTGTTCTTCAGAGTGGTAGTCTTTAACCACTTACCTACTGTGCACCTACACCCCCTTCCTGCCCAGACAAAATATAAGCTTCCGGCACTGCGTCGCTTTAACTGACAATTGCGCGGTCGTGCGACGTGGCTCCCAAACAAAATTGGCGTCCTTTTTTTCCCACAAATAGAGCTTTCTTTTGGTGGTATTTGATCACCTCTGCGGTTTTTCTTTTTTGCGCTATAAACAAAAATAGAGCGTCAATTTTTTAAAAAATGCAATATTTTTTCCTTTTTGCTATAATAAATAACCCAAAAAATATATAAAAAAAATATTTTTTCCCTCAGTTTAGGCCGATACGTATTCTTCTACATATTTTTGGTAAAAAAAAAATGCAATAAGCGTTTATCGATTGGTTTGCGCAAAATTTATAGCGTTTACAAAATAGGGGATAGTTTATGGCATTTTTTTTTTTTTTTTTTTTTACTATTAATGGCGGCGATCTGCGATTTTTTTATTGGGACTGCGACGTTATGGCGGACATTTCGGACACTTTTCTGACATTTTTGGGACCATTTACATTTATACAGTGAACAATGCTATAAATATGCATTGATTACTGTATAAATGTGACTGGCAGTGAAGGGGTTAACCACTAAGGGGCGGGGAAGGGGTTAAATGTGTGTCCTATGAGTGTTCTAACTGTGGGGGGAGGGGGGGTGACTGGGGGAGGTGACCGATTGTGTCCTTATGTACAAGGGACACAATCGCTCTCCTCTCTCCCTGACAGGGACGTGCAGCTCTGTGTTTACACACAGAGCTGCACGTCCCCGCTCAGTTACTGAGCAATCGCGTGTGCCCGGCGGCGATCGTTGCCGCCGGGCACTCGCACGGGATCCCCGCAGAGCGGCGGGTGCGCGCGCCGCCGGCGAACCGCGCGCGCCCGCCCGTGGCTTTAAAGGGACATCACGTCATATGACGTGATGTCAGGATAATGGAGTCGTCTGCCCGCCGTCATTTGACGGTGGGCAGATGACAAGTGGTTAAGAGGTTGAATAATTGTGTAAATGAAGAATTCACAAAATAAACATTTACTACTGTATTACAAAACCAATTGATGTCATTTTAGTTGCATATGGTTCTTTAAGAAGTCCTTGTAGGATTTCATTCTGAATACAATTACAAATGTACACTAAATTCCCTAAAACCCTTTACAGCATTGGGGGGTTGAATAATTTTGAATACAACTGTATTTATTTACACACAGAATATATATCAAGAGATAGCATGAATCCAATAAGGTTTTTCATAAAGTTTTGTAATACGCAACACTAAAAGATTTGAAAATAAAAATCAGATGACTCTAATGCATTCAAGACTATAACTGTTAGATGTATACAAAACCTCCAGCAATATTTACAGCGACAGGAAACACTAACAAGAATAAGGGCTAAAATAACAACTTGCAAAAGTGGGGTTACTAAGGCCACATCTTACATGCACAAAGTAAACACGTTGTACTGAAGTACTCTTGTCCAAGAACAACTGTTCACATTCAAGTTACACAAGTTCATGAAAGATTCCCTGTTGTGCAAGATCAAATCCTCTGTTCATTCGCAGTATGAAAACAAATGGAGGAAATAAGGCCCTGTAGGTCAAACATGTTCAAAAGCACTATGGTCAGTAACTGGCCAACACTAGTTATCTAAACATATAAGCAAATGTAGTCAAAAAGTAGTCTTTCAGAGTACACATATATATAAGAATTTTTTTATTTATTTTTTATAACTTTTTTATCTTGGGCTTACCGGTTATAACAGTCATTTATAAATCAAAAACAAAAAAAGTGTCGTACTTACTTTGTAAATTAAAGGAAAACAAAGGGAATTTTTTTTTTTCATTTTTGGAAGAGTAATGTCCCGTACACACGATCGGAATTTCCGTCAGGATAAACTCAGACCGATTTTTCAGACGGAATTCGGTTCAAGCTGTCTTGCATACACACTGTCGCACCAAATTCCGACCGTCAAGAACGCGGTGACGTACAACACTACGACAAGTCGAGAAAAATTAAGTTCAATGCTTCCAAGCATGTGTCGACTTGATTCTGAGCATGCATGTTTTTTTCTCTGTCGGAGTTCCATACAAATAAACGGAATTTCCGATAGAAATGTTTTCCATTGGAAAAAAAAAAGAGAACATGTTCTCTTTCTAAGTCCGTCAGAATTTCTGAAGAAAAAACTGAGATGGGGAGCACATGCGGTCGGAATATCCGATGAAAAATTCCATCTGACTTTTTTCATTGGAAATTCCGATCGTGTATACGCGGCAATAGGGAGAGTTATAACCCATCTATGTCTCATTGGAGAGATTTTCCATAATTTCCCGTCCCATAGTCAAAACAGGAAGTAAGATGAAATCCCCTTCAAAGTAAGGGAATCCTTGGCTGTCACCAGAAATAGCATCCTCATTACAAAAAAAAATAAAAAATACTATTACTATCCTGGGGCAACCCAAAGTCTTTCCAAGATAGCGGTAAGCAGGACAAATTGAGAGGGTAAATCCCTTCTTACTGAGGCTGAGACAGCAATAAAAACTTGGCAGGTGTTTCAATGCCTCTCCACTCTATCCAGGACAAAAAAAAAAGTTTGCCTTTAGTTATACTTTAAGAAATTTATAACAATTTCTCATTGAGTAAAATGCCTAGATGGAAATGCAATAATATATTTGTGCATAGAGGTAGCTGTAAGAATAATTCAAGGCGCTGCCTCTGTGCATAACATTTTTGCATTTTTTTTATAAAAAATTTAGAAACTTTTAATAAAAATATTAGTAAAGTGGAGTAAAAGGCAACATAGGTAAAAACAAATAGAGAGGAAAAAAAGATATAGAGCAGCCTTTCTCAATCTTTTTATCCAGAGGAATGCTTATATTTGTTTCCGGTCTCAGGGAACCCCTGTTAAAACCAATTAATGGTCAGTGAGAAAAATGTCCCTTTCGCTGGTTTATAGTAGAAAGCATGCTTCCCTTTGTGTGCCCTCTTCACAACAAAGAAATTGGAGAACTGGGCATGCGGGATGAGGGTACGCAGCAGGTGTTCTGCAAATGTCGTAGGATCGGTACCCTCTGCTCCCTCCAGCAGTCCAACAATGCAGAGGTTATTCCTCCGGTTCCGATTTTTTGCGTCCTCCGCACGCGCCTCCAGAGATTTCACTTAGTCTGCAACATGCAAAGTGAGACTCCATGCTCCTGCAGCATGTTCTCCGACCTCTCCCACTCAGCGCTCAACCTCCATCACCTGGGCCCTAAAGCTGTCCATGTCCCTCCAAGTCAGACTAACGTCAAACTGCACAGTTTCAATCTTGCCCGTAAGGGCAGTTTGGCAGGTGGTGATAGCCTGCATGAGTGCAGCAAAGTTGGTCTGCTCTCCCAGCTCAGGGTCTGTGACCTCCGTCTGCGTCGCCATGTTGCCTGTAGTGGTGGGAGCAAGCGGCTGTCTGGAAGACGATTTAGGGCTATTAGGAGGCTTACAGGAGGATGTATTGCCCTTCCCTTTGTGCATTCTCCTTCCGGCCAGTCAGTGCTCCGTCGCAGGCCAGATGCAGGTGAAAGGCTGCAGGGGATACGGAGAAAATCACGGACAGGGTCTCAGAGCTTTCTCAAGACACGTCCGCTTCGGTGGCCATCTTGGACACGTCCCCAATATTGCTTCCCTTACAGTGGTGGCCAGATTGCCACCCATGTAGACAGCTAAAAAGGTCATTGATGTCCTACAACTGGCTGTGCCAAGTGGCTTAGGCTTTGGAACCATGCAGGCGCCATCATACTGGAGGTCAATCAGCTACAGCTTAGGGAACCCCAAGGCAAGGACCATTTATTAACATTATAGAAAATATTTATTGATGGACACAATAGTTTGAGATAATCAGTTTTGTTTAAAAAAAGTGCGTGTTATACGCCGATAAATACGGTATTTGCTATTGAATAATAAATCACCCCTAACATTGGATGTCCTACTTGTTTTACCAATAGGGGACGGGGGTCGGGCAGTCCACCCCCATGGCCCTGGAACAGCGCTCCCTGCATAGTCTAAAGTTGAGAAAAAAAGTCACTTGGCAGCCCCTTCTACATCGCTCCTCCTGTGTCAGTGTCATTGTAAAACAAAGCTTGTAAATATCTCTATAGCTCCGTTTTTTTCTGGCTGCTCTCCTCCGCTGAGTGTAGCTTCGATTGGAGGAGGAGAGCGGTCACATGACCATCTGTGTAACATCAAAGGAGAGCAGTCATGTGACTGAGCTATTGAGGTAGATGAAAGGTTTGTTTTGCAATAGGAGTGACACATGAGGAGCAGTGAGGAAGGGGCTGACAGTGATTTGTTTTTTACTTAACTATAGAGGTCTTTTGGGAGTGCAGGGGCGCTGTGTACTGGATGGGAGGGATGTATAATGGATGTGGAGATGCAGAGGCGTTGCTGCAGTCCGCACCCGGGTGACACCCACTAGAGGGGTGACACCCTCCCTACTCTCCCAAGGGTGAGGAAATTCAAAGCCCTGGTAAAAAAAATTTACACTCAGCAGCCCGCTGAAACACTGCCTCCAGCGCCGCGGCCGTGCCTATTGTGTGTTCTCCTCCTCTTATTCCCCCTCCCTACCCTACTGAGCCAGCTGCAGACATGATGATGTGACGTCCACACACTTCTATCTCCACCCGGGCGGAGCGGCTGCAAGATGTGTGTGACGGTGCCCTCCTCTCCTCTCCAGACTCTCCAGCTATCACCCGCGCCCAGATTCGGAACAGCTGACAGGTGTGAGTACAGACAGTACAGGCGGGAGCCAGGAGGGAAGGGTGACATCGAGCTTACGAGGGGGGGAGGGGTTGCCGACATGCCACCTAAGAGCTGTGTGGCAGGACTCTGTGTCTGGCGCCCTGACCCTGTGCATGTATGATAAGGAAGGGGGGGGATGCAAGGTGGACACAGCTATAGATAATATATATGTCCAGCCGCCCCCCTCCCCCCACCAGACCAGCTCACTCAACTACTGAATGC
Source organism: Rana kukunoris (assembly GCA_029574335.1). Lineage (NCBI taxonomy): Eukaryota > Metazoa > Chordata > Amphibia > Anura > Ranidae > Rana > Rana kukunoris. Next base: position 453,693,065 of record CM056052.1, on the reverse strand, counting down.
TGCACCCTGTACCCACCTGCACCCTGTACCCATCTGCACCCTGTACCCACCTGCACTCTGCACCCATCTGCACCATGTACCCAACTGCACCCTGCACCATGTACCCACCTGCACCCTGTACCCATCTGCACCCTGTACCCACCTGCAACCTGTACCCACCTGCATTCTGCACCCTGCACCCTGTACCCACATGCATTCTGCACCCAACTGCACTCTGCACCCATCTGCACCCTGTACCCACATGCACTCTGCACCCATCTGCACCCTGTACCCACATGCATTCTGCAGCCTGTACCCACTTGCACTCTGCACCCACATGCATTCTGCCCCCATCTGCACCCTGTACCCACCTGCATTCTGCCCCCATCTGCACCCTGTACCCACCTGCACTCTGCCACCATCTGCACCCTGTACCCACCTGCACTCTGCACCCTGTACCCACATGCATTCTGCACCCTGTACCCACATGCACCCTGTACCCACCTGCACCCTGCACCCACCTGCACTCTGCACCCACCTGCACTCTGCACCCACCTGCACTCTGCACCCACCTGCACCCTGCACCCACCTGCACCCTGTACCCACCTGCACCCTGCACCCACCTGCACCCTGTACCCACCTGCACCCATCTGCACCCATCTACACCCTGTACCCACCTAAACTCCGCACCCTGTACCCACCTGAACTCTGCACCCTGTACACACCTGCACCCTGCACCTGAACGCTGCACTCTGTATGTAGCACCCTCATTTAACCACTTAATACCCGCCCACCGTGAAATGACGGCGGGCGGGATACTCAATTATCCTGACATCACGTCATATGACGTGATGTCAATTCAGGCCGCTAGGTGGCGCACGCGCGCACCCATTGGGTTACTAACAACACCGTGCGCGTGCCCGGCAGCCGCGATGGCTGCCGGGCACCCACGATTTCCGTGTAACTGAGCTGGGACATGCAGCTCTGTGTGTAAACACAGAGCTGCACATCCCTGTCAGGGAGAGAGGAGATCGATTGTGTCCCTTGTACATAGGGACACAATCGGTCACCTCCCCCAGTCACCCCTCCTCCCCCTACAGTAAGAACACACCTAGGATACACATTTAACCCCTTCCCCACCCCCTAGTGGTTAACCCCTTCCCTGCCAGTTACATTTATACAGTTATCAATGCATATTTATAGCATTGTTCACTGTATAAATGTGAATGGTCCCAAAAATGTGTCAAAAGTGTCCGATGTGTCGGCTATAATGTCGCAATCCCGAAAAAAACGCAGATCGTCGCCATTCCTAGTAAAAAATAAATAAAAATGTACACATGTGTCAAAAGTGTCCGATGTGTCGGCTATAATGTCGCAATCCCGGAAAAAAAACGCAGATCGTCGCCATTCCTAGTAAAAAAAAAAAATCATAATTATGTCCCCTATTTTGTAGGCAATATAACTTTTGCGCAAACCAGTCACTATACGGTTATTGCGATTTTATTTTTAATTTTTTTTTACCAAAAATATGTAGAATACTTATCGGCCTAAACTGAGATCAATTTTTTTTTTTTTTTTAATGGGATATTTATTATAGCAAAAAGCAAAATATTTTGTCTTTTTTCAAAATTGTCGCTCTTTTTTTTTTTATAGCGCAAAAAATAAAAACCGCACGGGCGATCAAATAGCACCAATAGAAAGCTCTATTTGTGGGGAAAAAAGGACGCCAATTTTGTTTGGGAACCACATCGCACGACCGCGCAGTTGTCAGTTAAATCGACGCAGTGCCGGAAGCTAACATTTTGTCTGGGCAGGAAGGGGGTGTAGGTGCACAGTAGGCAAGTGGTTAATGACCCTTTAGGACCCTCCCACACCCAGTTGATGTGGCACGCTCAACCCCCCCACCCCCTACTTTGGGGAAAGGTGTGGAGCGTGGTTGAGTTCCTGCACCTTTTCCCTGAGAAGAATGCCCTGGGTGACACTATCAATTAGCACTGCGGCAGGCTGGGGGGACGGAGACGTGAGAGGCGCATAATGCCCTACTGCCTGTCCTGCTGGGAGGGGGGGGGGTGACATAATTTTTCACCGCACCGTGTGACACCAACCCTAGTGACGCCACTGTGGGGATGTATAATGGATGGGGGCTGTATACTGGGGCGGGGGGCTGTATAATGGATGGGGGGCTGTATAATGAATGGGGGGCTATATAATGAATGGGGGGGATGTATAATGAATGGGGGGGATGTACTGGGGAGGGGGGCTGAGTACTGGATAGGGGTGTGTGTACTGCATGGGGGAATACATGGACGGGAGCTGCATACTGGGGAGGGGGGCTGTATACTGTAAAGAGGGCTGTGAAAACATTTTTTCCTTAAACTCCCCTCTTAAAATTGGGGTGCGTGTTATACGCCGATAAATACGGTACACTTTTGCAAACTGGTACCGACTTGTATTCCAATATTTATTTTCCCCCTCAATTTTTTTTGTTGTCATTCAGTTAAGGTGCCCTCCAGAAGGTTGTAGTCATGCCCAATGAAAACATGCGGCTTTGTGTAACTAAAAGGCTGCTTTATCCACATGCCAGCTTGTATACAATTTTCAGGCAATTTTTAGGCATTTTGCCAAGGCACCCCTGAAGAAACCTCAAGGCACCCTGGTTGAAAAAGGCTGCTCTGCTCTAGGCTGCTCTGTAACTAGCCTCTTGCAGTTCCTGTACAGCAGGAATGAAGTGTAGGCGGAACAGCAGCACAAAATGTCAATCTGTTTACATGCTGACAAGAAGCGTGCCGATAGGAGAAGAAAGTAGGGTGACAGGGAGATGAGCTAATCACTGCGCTGCTTCTCTTTACAGTGCCCAGTCAGAGACTGTGGTAGCTCCAGAACTGCCTGGAAGTGGGTGGAATAATGATGGCCATTAGACTAAGAACATCTAGCAGCCGAAAGAGACTGCACGGAGATAAAATTGAAACAAAACTTTGTAAACTGGTGTGTAGAATACACAGCGATTTAAAAAAAACAAAAATGTTGTCCAGTTACAGCTTAGATCTACTTTAAAAAACACATTGGATGATCTAGTGCATACAATTAACAAATATATCTATCTGCATTTATAATATGCCTATGCAGGGAAACACTCGAGTCTCAAGGTCTGCAACTGCCTACAGATAATACCATTTCGGCATGTCCCCACTGTTTAAACAGCAAAAGAAAAGCAATTTCCTGCTACAGAGAAGACGGGCCTACATAAAAGAGTTATCGCAGTACTAGATGCTGCACAGGAGCAATGTATACACATTTTTAGCAACTTTGAGTCACCAACAAAATTGAAAAAATCTATTTCCCATGAAAAAAAAAGCAGTTTTCAGGATTTGTATAACGTGGATGTTTTGTGTTCACAAATCTTTCAGTAACATTCATTATTATTCCACACCGCTTCCACTGAAGGATATGCCTGCCATACACACGTCAAACATTACTTTTCTTAACCATTTACTGCAGTCTTATACCTTTGTCTACTATACCGACAGTCCTGCTATGAATGGACTAAAGCCCGATTTCAGACAAAAACTGTCAAGCTGTAAAGCTGTAATTTAAAGTGGTATTAAAATCACATGAAATCACTCACAAACTCAGAAGGGTAAATATATACCAATAGACCTCCTCCGCATGCAATTACCAGCTAATACACACTGTTGAATAAAGATATTTTTTTTTTCATTTGTTTGCGCCCCCCAAAAATATTTGAGCACCAGCCGCCACTGTAAGGACTACAAAATAAAGGTATTTACAAGCAACAAAATAAATAAAAATTGTCCATTCTGAACACTATGAGATTAGGGCATGCAGCACAGACAAACATAAAAAAATGGGTGGAACTCCACTTTAAGCCTCGGACCAATATGCTGCTAAATGCCCAAAGGTGTTTTTACAATTCGGCACTGCGCCGCTTTAACAGACAATTGCGCGGTCGTGCGACGTAGCTCCCAAACAAAATTTGCATCATTTTCTTCCCACAAATAGAGCTTTCTTTTGATGGTATTTGATTGTCTCTGCGATTTTTATTTTTTGCGATATAAACGGAAAAAGACCGAAAATTTTGAAAAAAAATTATATTTTCTACTTTTTGTTATAAGAAAAATCGAATAAACTAAATTTTAGTCAAACATTTAGGCCAAAATGTATTCAGCCACATGTCTTTAGTAAAAAAAAAAAAAATCGCAATATAAAAAAAAAAACTAGCTACCTAGCGGCAACAGTGACACTAATACAGCAATCAGAAAACCGATCGCTTAGTGACACTGGCAATAGGGGGTGAAAGGGTTAACTAGGGCGGTGATTAAGGGGTTAAACCTTTATTAGGGGGGTAGGGGGCTACCCTGGACCTAACACCAACTGCCTGTCACACTAACTGTCACACTGACACTAAATGCAGTGATCAGTAAATATATTATCACTGCTATTAGTGATACTGTGATAGGGGGCGGGGGGGGGGGGGGGTGATCTGAAGAGGTTAAGTGTGCCTGTGTGTTACTGTGTACGTGTAGTGTTGTGCAACTTACTTGTGATGTCTCCTCTCGCCGGATTGAAAATACCGCCGAGAGGAGAGGTGACATCACTTCCTTCTGCCTGTGTTTACATTACACAGGCAGAGGGCGGGCAGAGAGGGGAAGTGGATTCGCTCGGAGCGATCGCGAGGGGGCGGACAGAAACTAACAGCCGCCCCCTCATCCCGGATCGCTCCCAGAGGCTTACCGACCGCCGCATGTAGCAGGGGGGTCCCGATCGGACCGCTGACCCGCGGGAAGGCAGGGACGTGCCAGCACGTCCATCTGCCTGTACGTGCCATTCTGTGGACGTATATTTACATGCGGCGGTCGTTAAGCGGTTAAGCTACTGCATTGTTGGTTCACTTACCTTTTCCTTCGATTTCCCTTCTAAATGTTTTTTTTTCTTTGTCTGAATTTCTCACTTCCTGTTCCTCCTCAGTAAGCTGTTCTGGTTGACTAACCCACAGCCAGAACGGCTCGGATGATGGGGGCAAGCTTACTGAGGAGAAACAGGAAGTGAGAAATTCAGACAAAGAAAAAAAACATTTAGAAGGGAAATCGAAGGAAAAGGTAAGTGAACTAACAATGCACTAGCTTAACCGCTTAAGCCCCGGACCATTTTGGTGGTTAAAGACCAGGCCACTTTTTGCGATTCGGCACTGCGTTGGTTTAACTCCCAAACAAAATTTACATCCTTTTTTTCCCACAAATAGAGCTTTCTTTTGGTGGCATTTGAACACCTATGCAATGTTTATTTTTTGCACTATAAACAAAAAAAAGAGCGACAAATTTGAAAAAAAAAATCAATATTTTTAACTTTTTGCTATAATATCCCCAAAAATATATTAAATTTTTTTTTTCTGCAGTTTAGTCCGATATGTATTCTTCAAATTTTCGGAAAAAATAAAAATATTGCAATAAGCATTTATTAATTGGTTTGCGCAAAAGTTATGGCTTCCACAAAATAGGGGACTGTTTTATGGCATTTTTATAATAAAATATATGTTTTACTAGTTATGGCAGCGATCAGTGATTTTTATGACTGTGACATTATGGCGGACACATCGGACACTTTTGACACCATTTTGGAACCATTGTCATTTTTACAGCGATCAGTGCTATAAAAATGCACTGGTTACTGTAAAAATGACACTGGTAGTGAAGGGGTTAACCACTAGGTGGCGCTGCAGGGGTTAAGTGTTCCCTTAGAAGTGATCCTAACTGTTTGGGAGCGTGGCTACACGTGACATGTCACTGATGACTGTTCCTGATCACGGGGGAACGGTCATCAGTGACAGTGTCACTAGGCAGAATAGGGGAATGCCTTGTTTACAAAGGCATTCCCCCGCTCTGCTCTTGCCAACCACAATCGCGGGACTCGATGTTCCCGGGAGCCGCGGCCGCACTCTAGATTCAAATGGACGTACCTGTACGCCAATTTGCCTGCCTGGGCCATTCTGCGTGTGGCAGTCGGCAAGTGGTTAAGGAACATATTTAGAAAATAAAAAACAAACCTTTACAACCCCTTTAAAGCAGAACTATAGACAAAACGCCTTTTCAATTTGCATAGAGTAAGGGAGGGTTATAACTCCTGACAGATTTACCTTCACTTCCTGTCCCACAGCCAAAACAAAAAGTGAGAGAAAATCCCTGTAAATTAATGGAATCTTTTGGGGACCCCAGGCTACCAGAACTAGTGTCTCCATTAAAGACTTCCTCTCTGTTTGTTCTCGGAACAACCCAAAATGTTGAATTTTCTTTAAAGCGGAGTTCCACCCTGGAAAACAAAATTCTTCCAAAAATCTAAAAAATAAATAAAAAAAATTAAATGAAAAAAAACAAAAACATTTTTACTTACCCTAAATAGCTGTTGCTATGCGGAAGTCCAGAATCTGCCCCTTATCTTCCACGGTCGATTCTCTTCCTCCTCCTACACTTGGTGTATTCTTGTGAATGGGGCACACTGCATTCTGGGAACTGTGTGTATCCCAGAAAGCAGCCGGACCATTCACAAAGCGCTGCACTGCTCGCACATGCGCAGTAGGAAACGGGCAGTGAAGCCGCACGGCTTCACTGCCTGTTTCCCTTACTGTGAATGGCGGCGCCTGGAGCTGCGAGGATCGGCATCGTGGGGGCCATCAGCGTGGGCAAGTAGGACAGGTAAGTGTCCTTATTTAAAGTCAGCAGCTACACTGTTAGTAGCTGCTGACTTTAAAAAAATGTGTGGGTGTAATCCCGCTTTAACCTTCACCTTCAATGATAAATAGGACAAATAGAGATGGAATCTCCCCAACAGGGGCACAGGCAGCAATAAAACCTGACAGGGGTTCTAATCCACCTCCAAAACAAAACCAAAAGTGTTGCCTTTAGATATACTTTAACACATTTCCACTTTGTACTTTATGTTTTAATTAAAATACATACAATATAGCCCATGTATCTGTATGAATTGAGTTCCATAATACACTGAAAACTGAGAGCTGAAGATATTTTAATATAATTGGCAATAGTTATATTAGTTTTTTTACAAGTAGCGCCAAGTCATAACACATAAATGTAGCATTTGCAGATTTGTCAACTACTTTTTTATCATATAAATCAAGGGGCTGTTCTGGATAGAGAAGAAGACCATGGGGCATATTTAAAAATGTGCATAGGGCACATTGACAGTAATTACTGTGTCTTTCCAATGTTCAATCCCTTATCTTAATTCGGCTGTAACTGTATGTGTAAATCAGCGCTTTCCTTATCTCTGCCACTACTTATAAGATGACAAATGTAATTATTGGAGATTTTTTTTATCCATATTAGTTACAGTAAAACCCCAGCCAAAAAACAACAAGATAAAAATGAATATCCTACTAAAAGACAAAATAACAAAGCCATCTTTTGCTGCAATATTCACCATTATTATAAATTAAGATTCCCCATGCAGTAGATTTGTGCACAATAAAAACATTTGTTTAGTTTAGTTTATTTATTGTTGATTCGTAATCATTCGCAATTTTGGTAAACAGGATTTTTCGTGTTCAGACTAATTCGCATTTTCGCAAGCGTCATTTTTCATTGAATCGGAATGATTTGAAATAATGTACGCCTTATTTTTAGTTGATTTATAATTCGTACTCGTGACAGAGCAGGAACTGTGTGTGTAAACATACAAATCCACAGCCTGTCAGGGGAGAGGAGACAGATTGTGTGTTCCCAGTGTATAGGAACACCAATCAATCTCCTCCCCCAGTCAGTAATCAGTGGCTATTTATAGCACTGATGGCTGAATAAATGTCAATGGTTTAAAAAAAGTGTCCGATCTTTTCACCGCAATGTCGCAGTCCTGATAAAAATCGCAAATCGTCACGGTTACTAGTAAAAAAAAATAATAATAATAAATATGCCATAAATCAATAACCTATTTTGTAGGCCCTATAACTTTTTCTCAAACCAATCAATAAAGGCTTATTGCATTTTTTTTTTACCAAGATTACATATCGGCCTAAACTGAGGAAAAATATATATATTTTGCCGCTTTGTTTATAACGCAAAAAATAAAAAAAACACAGAAGTGACCAAATACCACCAAAAAAAAGCTCTATTTTTGGGGGGAGAAAGGACATAAATTTTGTTTGAGTAGAACGTCGCACAGCCGCGCAATTGTCAGTTGAAGCGACCACAGTACCATATCGCAAAAAATCGCCAGGTCAGGAAGGGGGTAAATTCCTCCGGGGTAAAGTGGTTAATGTACGTCTTTTATTTGTCCCTAGCGTTCAGCTTTAAAGTGGTTGTATAATTATTTTTTAACATATAACCTACGGATAAGCCTCATTTTAGGCTTACCTGTAGGTAAAAATAATATCTCCTAAACCTGTACGGTTTAGGAGATATTCCCCTTGCAATGAGCCTCTGACTTCAACGGCGCATTCGCGCCGGGGATTGCCGGAAAGAAGTCTCCCGCGTGCATTCGCGGGAGTGATGACATCGGGGCTCTAGCTACTCACAGCGCTTGAGCCGCAATACCCAGAAGACACGCCAAGGTAAAATGTCATCTCCCTCAGCGTGGCACGGCTGAGATACCGACCCCTCATTCTGAGGTAAGTATTTGATAATCAGCTAGAATGCTGTGCATACTAGCTCATTATGCCTTTTGCCTTACAAGTGTACAAAAAAAAAAAAGTGTCAGCGGATATACAACCTCTTTAAAAATAGGTACTTTATGTGATCTCCCTAGGTTACCCGACTGCAGACATTGCTTTATCAATGCTCACAGAAAAAAAATCCCTCACTTACCTACCATTTCTGGTGGACACACTTTCTAAAATCTTGCAAAACAATTCTCTGTAAAAAAGTGTCATTGTATACATATATTTTTGGTGAAGTGTTGGGGGCACAGCAAAGATTATAAAAGTATGATAACTTGATGGGCATTTTTCATAACATCCACCCCAGATGACCCTGCATCTTGCTTGTTAGACATTACAGCATTTTTTATTCCTCTGATTTATTTGAGTGTTTTTTTTTTGTTTTGTTTTTTACTATTCAAGTTTTTACAATTTAAATATATATCTCTTTTATACAGGTTTTCAGCTTGTAGATAGTGTACGAAGACAAGAGCCACTACAGTTCGATGAAGACATATTAATTACCTAAGCATTTGTACTGGATTCATTTTTTATTCAGTTCAGTGGAACTTAACGGTACATTAATAGCGGTCTAATGTATGGTTCCTAACAGTTTACAACATCTACAGCTATATTTTTCAGCTCTCTCCAATTACCACACTGTGAATGCCAAAAAAGGAAGCTGCCAACTACATTCAGCAAGCGACATCTGCTGGACTCAAATTAGTATTACACTCATTATAGAATTTCCAAGATACAATAAAATAGCTTGAACTGCAGTTACTGGTACATGCACTTGAGCAATAATAGACTTATGATTCTGTTAGGGATCCTGCAGAGGTCGATGCATACATCATTGCATTGATTTAAAGGGTTTGTAAAGGATTTTTTTTTTATCTCAATAGCTTCCTTTACCTTAATGCAGTGCCGTTTCCATGTCCTCATTGTTCGTTTTTGCTCTCAAGTTGCTGTAATTCTTCTATGATCTCCACACTTCCTGGTTGTCTTGTTTCCTGATGACCACAGTACTGGGAGCTTTCTCTCTGTGGTCACTAACTTCAATGAGGTGTGATTACTGTGTGTCTAGTTTCTAGTTTCATTTTCCAAACCATCACTGCTATATGGCTCTGTATAGCACAGAGGCAGGAAATAAAATGCAAAAACGAAACTAGAAACTACAGGTACATTATGAGATTGATTTTTATCTATTTTTAATCGTCTTGAAAAGGAATCAGTTAACCATTATGTCTCTATACCCTGTAAACAGTACTTTCAGCAAAAAATAAATGTTTCCTTTACAATTTCTTTAACCACTTCCATACCAGGCACTTGCGCACCTTCCTGTCCAAGCCAATTTTCAGCTTTCACAATGATAATTGTGCGGTCATGCTACACTGTACCCAAACAGAATTTGCGTCCTTTTTTCCCCACAAATAGAGCGTTCTTTTGGTCGTATTTGATCACCTCTGCGATTTTTTTTGTGCAAAAACTAAAAAGAGACTAAATTTTTTTTTAAAATACGTTTTTATTTTTTTCTGTTAATTTTTTTGTAAATAAGTAGGTTTTCTCTTTCAATTACAGGCACTGATATGGCGGCACTGATGGGCACCAATGAGTTGGCACTGATGGACACCGATGAGGTAGTACTGATGGGCACCGATGAGGTGGCACTGATAGGCGGCGCTGGTATGCGGCACTGATGGGCACTCATAGGCGGCACTGATGGGCACTACTCATAGGCACTACTCATTTGTGGGCACTGATTGGCATCTTTTTTTTACTGGCCTTTTTTTATTTTTATTACTGAATTTTTTTTTGCCCCTTTTTTTTGCCTTTCCCTGGTGGTCCAGTGTGGATTTACCTGGTGGTCTAGTGTGGGCATTCGAGGGGGGGCTGCGCTGATTGTCAGGATAGCCGTTGATCGGCTCTCCTGTACTCGCGTCTGTCAGATGCGAGTGAGAAAGAGCAATCAACGGCTCTTTCTGTTTACATCGTGATCAGCCGTGATTGGACACGGCTGATCACGTGGTAACGAGCCTCCACCAGAGACTCGTTACCGAGATCGGAGATGCAGGGTGTCAGACTGACCCAAGGGTGTGCGCGGCGTGAAATTCTTGGCCGGGCGGGAAGTGGTTAAGGCTTGGTCCATACAGTGGCAGACTATGCCAGGAGTCTGCTTGCTTAGCAGGGGATTTCTCCGCTGATCTATGACAGAGACAACCCGTCCTCCCCAATAGTCAGTTGGATGTAAACGGACCACCTGTTCGTTTACAGTTGACAGACATCCAATCCGCTAGACGAAAGGACAACGAACCCCTATCCAGTGGCGTCACTGGGGTTGGTGTCACCCGGTGCGGTGAAACATGGTGTCACCCCCCCCCCCCCGGCAGAACAGGCAGTAGGGCATTACGTGCAGCGTTCAGTTGGGTGCAGGGTACAGAGTGCAGGTAGGTGCAGGGTGGGTACAGAGGGCAGGGTGCAGAGTGCAGTTGGGTTCAGAGTGCTGGGTGCAGGTGGGTACGGAGTGCAGGGTGCAGGTGGGTACAAAGTGCAGGTGGGTACAGAGTGCTGGGTGCATGTGGGTGGTGGGTGCAGGGTACAAAGTGCAGGTGGCCAGAGGCGTTGCTAGGGGGGTGCGGTCCGCACCAGGGTGACACCCTTAGAGGGGTGACACCATCCCGAAAAAAAAAAAAAATGTTTTTTTTTTTTTACTGACATGCCCAGAGCCTGTGTCGTTGCTATGGGGGTGCGGCCCGAACCCGGGTGACACCCGCCAGAGGGTAACACCCGGCTTTCCCGGTGTCCCGCAAATGCACATAGAATCCCGCAGCCTTAGGCTGGTTTTCTCACTGTGCATGTGAAAATGTTCTTTGATTGGACCTTTCAGCTGCTTGTCCTCATGGCGATTGGCTGCAGCTCATAGCAATCATCCTCCTGTACTCACACTGTTTGTGACTCACTCTGTGCTGTGGGGGCGGGGTCAGGTGCCGATCTGTACTGAAGACGAGGAGGTGCTTTCCAATGGAGGAGGGCAGGTCAGTGTGCAGCTCGATAGAAAAGTTGCTGCAGTTACTGTAAGCTGTTGCAGTTTCCTGACAGATGAGAGGATTTCTGGTGAAGCCTGTGCCCAGAATCTTATCAGATTTTCAGAAGACAGAAGCTGGGCTCAGGCTGCAGACACAGAACACCACTAGTTCTGTCTGCTTCATCTGTACAGGACTCTGCAGGAGATAAGGGGATAGGGCTGCCACCTTTTCGTCAAGCCAAACCCGAACACTTTAGCGGCGCACAGCAATTTTTTTTTTAGTACCCGCTATAGGATTGTAAGACTTGGGACACCTTTGAGTTACCCTAGGGGAGTAGTAAGGAGGCTCTCATAGCGTGCTGTAGTGAACAGTGGCTGTAGCCAACGTATGTTAACAGTGGAGAGGGGGTGGACTTAAAGGGGCATGGTGTGCCCATAAAATATGATTAGATTAATAAAAGAAATGTCACAGTTAAAATATGAACCTAGCTTACCTTAAAAGTGGACACTGTCAGTCAGTGGGGCAGTGGAGGGTGTCAGTGGGGCAGTGGAGGGTGTCAGTGGGGCAGTGAATGGTGTCAGAGGGGCAGTGGAGGGTATCAGCAGAGCAGTGGAGGGTGTCAGCGGGGCAGTGGAGGGTGTCAGCGGGGCAGTGGAGGGTGTCAGCGGAGTCAGCGGGGCAGTGGAGGGTCAGCGGGGCAGTGGAGGGTGTCAGCGGAGCAGTGGATGGTGTCAGCGGGGTCAGCGGGGCAGTGGAGGGTGTCAGCGGAGCAGTGGATGGTGTCAGCGGAGTCAGCGGGGCAGTGGAGGGTCAGCGGGGCAGTGGAGGGTGTCAGCGGAGCAGTGGACGGTGTCAGCGGGGCAGTGGAGGGTCAGCGGGGCAGTGGAGGGTGTCAGCGGGGCAGTGGAGGGTGTCAGCGGGGCAGTGGAGGGTGTCAGCGGAGGGTCAGCGGGGCAGTGGAGGGTGTCAGCGGGGCAGTGGAGGGTGTCAGCGGGGCAGTGGAGGGTGTCAGCGGAGCAGTGGACGGTGTCAGCGGGGCAGTGGAGGGTGTCAGCGGAGCAGTGGAGGGTGTCAGCGGAGCAGTGGAGGGTGTCAGCGGAGCAGTGGACGGTGTCAGCGGAGCAGTGGAGGGTGTCAGCGGAGCAGTGGAGGGTGTCAGCGGAGCAGTGGAGGGTGTCAGCGGAGCAGTGGACGGTGTCAGCGGGGCAGTGGACGGTGTCAGCGGGGCAGTGGACGGTGTCAGCGGGGCAGTGGAGGGTGTCAGTGGGGGGGCAGTGGACGGTGTCAGCGGGGGGGCAGTGGACGGTGTCAGCGGGGGGCAGTGGACGGTGTCAGCGGGGGGGCAGTGGACGGTGTCAGCGGGGCAGTGGACGGTGTCAGCGGGGCAGTGGAGGGTGTCAGCGGAGCAGTGGAGGGTGTCAGCGGAGCAGTGGAGGGTGTCAGCGGAGCAGTGGAGGGTGTCAGCGGAGCAGTGGAGGGTGTCAGCGGAGCAGTGGACGGTGTCAGCGGAGCAGTGGACGGTGTCAGCGGAGCAGTGGAGGGTGTCAGCGGAGCAGTGGACGGTGTCAGCGGAGCAGTGGAGGGTGTCAGCGGAGCAGTGGACGGTGTCAGCGGGGCAGTGGACAGTGTCAGCGGGGCAGTGGACGGTGTCAGCGGGGGGGCAGTGGAGGGTGTCAGCGGGGGGGCAGTGGACGGTGTCAGCGGGGGGGCAGTGGACGGTGTCAGCGGGGGGGCAGTGGACGGTGTCAGTGGGGGGGCAGTGGACGGTGTCAGCGGGCAAGAGGACTTTTAATTGCCAAAAAAATAAAAGCAATCCACAGAAGAAATAAGTTATTAGATAAAGACTACTGAGTGAGCACAGGATAATAATGTAAATATGCCAGGATGGGACTGCAGCCTGCAGGGAGAACTAGACTGATCTCCAATCAGCAGCCATGTCCCTGGAAAGAGCAGCATTATAAGTCCCACACTGGAGAGAGACTGTGAACTGAACTGCAATAAAGTAAAGACCCCTCAGATCTGCACTCACCCAGCTGTTGGTGTCCCCTTATCTCACACGCAGGCTCTGTGTTTGTTCCTCTCCAGACAGGTCACATGCTCGGCTTGCAGAGGGGAAGGAGCCCGAGGCTGTGTCTGCATGAAGAAGGCACTGGTCCTCCTCACAGCACACAGTCGCTCCTGCAATGTGCCACAATGTACATGTACAGAGCACCAGAGACTCGAGCGTCGGACAGTGCAGGCAGAGAGGGAGACACCTGCACAGGGAATCCTAATACCGAGCAATGATAGGAGACTCCTCAGCACTGATTCCCGGACACAGGTTTCAAAACCCGTACTGTCCGGAGGAATCCCGTACGGGTGGCAACCCTATAAGGGGAGTATGTGCTGAGAACGGGGAAGTGTTCTTTGTCTCAATCTGAATTGCTTTCTGTTTCTCTCCTGAGCTCTCTGTTCACCCCCATTCATCCTGAACTCTAATCTCCCCATCCACCCCCCCCCCCTCTATCCCATCCTACAATCCCACCCATCCAATCCTGCGATCTCTGTGTCTACCCCTCATCCCTTCCTGCGATCTCCCTGTCCATCCCACCCATCCAATCCTGAGATCTCTGTGTCTACCCCTCATCCCTTCCTGCGATCTCCCTGTCCATCCCACCCATCCAATCCTGAGATCTCTGTGTCTACCCCTCATCCCTTCCTGCGATCTCCCTGTCCATCCCACCCATCCAATCCTGAGATCTCTGTGTCTACCCCTCATCCCTTCCTGCGATCTCCCTGTCCATCCCACCCATCCAATCCTGCAATCTCCCTGTCCATCCCACCCATCCTATCCTGAGATCTCTGTGTCTACCCCTCATCCCTTCCTGCGATCTCCCTGTCCATCCCACCCATCCAATCCTGAGATCTCTGTGTCTACCCCTCATCCCTTCCTGCGATCTCCCTGTCCATCCCACCCATCCAATCCTGCGATCTCCCTGTCCATCCCACCCATCCAATCCTGCAATCTCCCTGTCCATCCCACCCATCCAATCCTGCAATCTCCCTGTCCATCCCACCCATCCAATCCTGCAATCTCCCTGTCCATCCCACCCATCCTATCCTGAGATCTCTGTGTCTACCCCTCATCCCTTCCTGCGATCTCCCGGTCTATCCCACCCATCCAATCCTGCAATCTCCCTGTCCATCCCACCTATCCCTTCCTGCGATCTCCCTGTCCACCACCTGCCCCCTCAATCCCATCCTAAGGTCTCTCTTGACATGTGGCCCCATCCAGTGTGCTCCGTGTCTGCAGAAGTCAGGATGTATGCATAAACATGAGAGAGTTTCTTAGTCCAACTGTATTCAACAAGATTACATTCTTCTATTAAACTTTAAGCAAAATACTCAAACTGTCGAAACAACACACTGAAAAAGCATACTTTTGTTAAATTGATATATATCTTAATCTCATCATTTCTAATAATTAATATCGTAATTTATTTTTGTCATATTGCTCATGAAGCACAGTTCAGAAGAAAAAGCAACAGACTATTGGGAAGTGGGCCAGTATCATGTGGTCGGATATTGTCATACATAGCTACCAACTGTCCCTGATTTGAAGCAATGTCCCTCTGTCCCTCTTTACCCCTCATGCCAATAAAAAGGAATAGTAATGGTAAAAAAAAGTCCCTTGTGGATTTGATTAACCTTTTTTTGAGTTAATTCTCCTTTAAGGGGGTGTGGCAGGGGCGTGTCTTATGCCTAAATACATTTGCTAGTAGGTATCCCCTCATTCCCATCTCAAAATGTTGGGAGGTATGCGGGGAGAGTGGGGGAGGAGCTGGCACGGCTGCATGCTGTGATGCTGTCCCCGTCTCCTCTCCAGACTCTCGAAACATGTGTGAGTACAGTACAGGCGGGAGGAAAGTGAACTAGTAAAGAGTAACACTCAGCTTGCGATGGGGTTTCATGGTGTCCACCGCCGGTGACGTGTCATATTCGGCTCCCCCATCACAGAGTGCTCCGGAAGTGCTGTGGTGGGCAACTGCGCATGCGCGATGCGTTCCAATACATTTACGACACTGCACACCAGCGAAGCCGTCATTCAGAGCGCTGTGGACTTAGGGGAAAGTGGCCAGTCGGCCTCACATCCTCGCTTCGCTCGGACGGCTCGCTCCGCTCGTTCGGCCTCCTGGCTTTTTTTTTTAACATCCTCCAATCCACGGGGATGTTAAGGAAAGAGCCTGGATGCCGAACGAGGTTTTCGCTGGTGTGCACTGCCGTAAATACCTTGGAACGCATCGCGCATGCGCAGTTGCCCACCACAGCACTTCCGGAGCACTCTGTTACGGGGAGTGGAATATGACGATACACCGGCCTGAGCCCAAGGTTAGGTGGGGGGGTTGCCATGGTACTGGCAGGCCGTCTGAGAGATAGTGTGGGAGGACTCTCAAACAGTGTCTGGCATCCTGTGCTTTGCTAGTCTGATAACGAAAGGGGGGGGGGGGTGCAAGGTGGTAAATATATAATATAGCTGTGTCCAGCCACCCCCACTAGACCAGCCTGCTGTATACCACCCCAGCCTGCTGTGTACCACCCCAGCCTGCCCTGTGCTACCCCAGCCTGCTGTATACCACCCCAGTCTGCCCTGTGCCATACCAGCCTGCCCCATACCACCCCAGCCTGCCCCATACCACCCCAGCCTGCCCTGTGCCACCCCAGCCTGCCCCATACCACCCAGCCTGCTGTGTAACACCCCAGCCTGCCCAGTGCCATACCAGCCTGCCCTGTGCCACCCCAGCCTGCTGTATACCACCCCAGCCTGCCCTGTGTCACCCTAACCTGCCCTATACCACCCAGCCTGCCCTGTGCCACCCCATCTTGCCCTATTCCACCCCAACCTGTCTTATACCACCCCAACCTGCCCTTTCCCACCCTTATTTTCCTGTACCACCCTAACTTGCCCAATACCACCCCAACCTGCCCTATGCCACCCTAACTTGCCCTATAACACCCCAACCTGCCCCATACTACCTTAACCTGCCCTGTACCACCTTAACCTGCCATATACCACACCAACCTGTCACTATACCACCCTATTCTACCCTAACCTGCCACTATACCGCCCTATACTATCATTTACAGGGGCTGGTTTGGAGTGCGCCCCGTGACTGTGCACTGCCTGCATGGTGCTAGGCAACCTAGATGAGGGGGGGTGACACCATGTTTTACCGCACCAGGTGACACCAACCCTAGTGACGCCACTGCAGGTGGCTGCAGGGTGAAGAATGCAGGTGGGCACAGAGTGGGTGCAGAGTGCAGGTGAATTGCAAACAAACTATTTGTGGTTTTGTAAAGTGCATTTTATCAACAGTTCCATAAATGTACTATTGCTGGGATTTGTAGTCCTCTATGGCTGCTGGTATTCTCCATTGCGCTGTATAATGATTATACTGCACAATGCAGATTACCACTGACCAGTAATAGAGGAACTACAAATCCCAGCAATAATATATTAACCAGCCTGTATAATGTATTATTGCTGGGATTTGTTGTTCCTCTATAGGTGCTGGTGTTCAGCATTGTGCTGCTGTATTATACAATGCACACTACAATACAAAATAATACGCATATCACGTGCACTTTGTCCTTGTTATATTACATACCGCTCCCACTTCAGCCAGCTCCCGATCCCGATAGGAGTTCGATGTGTCTGGTGTGGGCCTCCTCGCTCGGTTCCAACTTCCAAATCTGTGCACCGGGCAGCTCACGTGTCCCTCAACAGGTCGCCGTCGCCTTCAGGATGACGCCGCACTGCCTGCTGGTCCGGTCCGTCTGTTGCTCCGCGGTATAGAATCCCCCTTAGTACAGACACCCGCAGTATAGACACCCCCCTTAGTGCAGACCCCTCCATCAGTATAGACCCCCTTAGTGCAGACCCCCTATCAGTACAGACCCCCACAGTATACACACACAGACCCCCCCTTAGTGCAGACCCCCATCAGTACACAATCCCCCCTTAGTACAGAGACCCCCGCAGTATACACACCCCCTTAGTGAAGACCCCCATCAGTACAGAGACCCCCGCAGTATACATCCCCCCATAGTGCAGACCCCATCAGTACAGAATCCCCCCTAAGTACAGAGACCCCCGAAGAATACACACCCCCCTTAGTGAAGACCCCATCAGTACAGAATCCCCCCTTAGTACAGAGACCCTGCAGTATACACACCACCCTTAGCGCAGACCCCCATCAGTACAGAATCCCCCCACAGTATGAAGACCCATCAGTACAGAGACCCCCACAGTATACATCCCCCCTTAGTGCAGACCCCCATCAGTACAAAATCCCCCTAAGTACAGAGACCCCCGGATTATACACAACCCCCTTAGTGCAGACCCCCACCAGTACAGAATTCCCCCTTAGTACAGAGACCCTGCAGTATACACCCCCCTTAGTGCACACCCCCATCAGTACAGAATCCCCCCGGAGTATACACACCCCCCCCCCCTTAGTGGAGACCAGAATCCCCCCTTAGTTAGTACACTTAACCCCCATCAGCATAGGCAGCCCTCTAACTGAGTCACCCCCCGCACATGTGACGATCAGACCTCTGAACAGCGCGGCCGCTGATTATGATACACACACAGCAGTGTGTGTCCCTCTGGCGCCTCCTCCTCACTGAATGTAAACACAGAGGAGGAGGCGCCGGCGCCTTCCAGGCTGATCAGCGGGCGGTGTTAGCAGTGCCTGCATGGACTGCGCGTCTGCACCCCCGCACCCCCCCACACCCTCCGCACATCTGCACCCCAACACCCTCCGCACCCCCCCCCCCACAAGTCTGCCCCCCCCACACACACACACCCATTAAAAAAAAAAAAAAAAAAACAGGATGGTGTCACCCCTCTAGCGGGTGTCACCCGGGTGCGGGCCGCACCCCCCGCACAACGCCTCTGCCCCTATCCATCTGTTTTTAGTGGATTGAATTGTATTGGATGTAAACGGACACTTATTCTTTTAGGTGCCTTTTACACGGGCGGCTGTTTTGCCACCGATAAAAGCAAGAAAATGTTATCTGAAAATCAACACTCCAGGCACAGTGATCAGCTGCATTTGTACACTGCGATTACTTGCGTTTTCATGCGTTTACGTGCGGTTGCGTAAGAAAAGTATAGTCACTCCCACTGCTTTTTTTGTTGTTGTCCCCTGTCCCTTGATCGACCCATGATGCATTTCGCTCCTCTACATGCAAACCTGTGTCTTTGTTCTCTGCCTCATTGTGCGGTGCAGTTTTGCAGAGAGAGGAGAGATCTGTGTTTTTACTCAATTTGGAAAAATTACAGCATATAATTTTCTTGCAATGGCCATATTGCTGATGATGAGGATGAAGAGGAGAAGAGAGATTGACTCTACGAGATGTCCTCGTCGTTATTGTGTCCATCCCTTAACCTCCCAGCGTCTGTCTATCGGGTACTTTGCCCTCATGTATGGTGAGCTGAGGTCTCACGAAGACAAGTTCTTCAATTTTACAAGGATGTCGGTGGCAAGCTTTGATGAGCTCTTGGGACTTGTTGGAAGACGCCTGACCAGAACCAGGACCAATATGAGAAGAGAGATCAGTCCAGAGGAACGGCTGTTACTTACGTTAAGGTAGGCTTTCCATATCTTGAATAGATGACGCTCATGGTCATGCAGGTTACTATTTACATAAGTCATATATATTAGGGCTGTTACTGATCAAAATTTTTGTGTTCGATTAATCGTTTTGTTTTTTTATCGATTAATCGACTAATTTCGATTAATTATAACGCACATACAGATCACACTACTTTTAGCTGATCTCCTTGCAGGCTGATTCCCAGTGCAGCTCCAACCACTGGAAAAATGGATAGCAGGATACAAAAAACACGCAAAGGCAGCACTCAAAGGGAAGAGCATTAAAAACTTTTATAATCTTCAAGTAGGTAACAAAATCAATATTGTACTGGAGATAAAATCGATGGAGCTACATAAACTGTAAACATGGTGCGAGTAATACCAAACGGTACCAAAAGCAGTCATAAAAACATGTAGTTAAGTATGATACTGGTATAAAAATGTGTACAACGATACCACTGCTGAATCCAGATGAGCAGAGGTTAACATCAGTTTGTCGGCATGTAGATGTCCCGTGAAGGGAACTATCACAACTCCCAGTGGATGGTTGTAGAATGCCAGGTTGATAGAGGGAAGTGATAGAGGGAAGTGTAACAGCCCTTGTGTGTGGCAGATAGTAGGGTCCCGCCGGCATGCAGATATGAAGGCACAGCAAAGGAGCCCTTCAGATAGACACTGCAAGCCCCGCCGGTGTCCGTGACGTCACCGGATCTCCGACGAAACTTCCTGAAGGCCCAGAAGCTGGTGGAGAGGTGAGTACCAATTCAAAATAATTTTAATCGATCAAAAAGATTTTGATCAATCAAAAAAATTAAAGATTAATCGATTAATTAAAAGTTAATTTGCACAGCCCTAAAATATATATATATATATATATATATATATATATATGTGTGTGTATGTATGCATGTTCCTGCATAATATATATCTGTGTGTCTATCTATAACAGCAGAAATGTGTCTGGCATCACTGCCCTTAATTAATATCTACAGTTTACTCCTATATGTATTGCTTTCAGTTTTGTTATTTTCTGAACTCTTCTCAATTTTCTATTGCAGATACCTTGCCACTGGTGCCAGTTTCACCTCTCTCCATCATCAATTTTTAATGGGAATCTCCACTGTGTCTACCATAGTGCACAGTACCTGCCTTGTTGTTTGGGAAGAGATTAGAACAATAGTGAGGCAGGAACCAACATCAAGTCTGTGGGAGGAGATAGCGGAGAAATTTTGGGAGAAGACCAACTTCCCAAATTGCATTGGTGCATTGGATGGGAAACACATACGTCTCATCAAACCACCAAAATCTGGTTCCCGCTACTTCAACTATAAAAAATACTTTTCCATTGTCCTGCTGGGACTCAGCGATGCGAACATGAAGTTCATTGCTGTGGATGTGGATGCTTATGGAAGTTCTGGAGACTCCAGAATTTTCCGTAATTCAGTGATGGGCCAGCGTTTTGAAAAAGGAGAATTTGAGGTGCCACAGCCACCTCTACCTGGTACTGATGGGCCGGATCTCCCCTTGGTAGTGCTCGGAGATGAGGCATTTGCCCTATCCACCCGCCTTCTAAGACCCT
Source organism: Rana kukunoris (assembly GCA_029574335.1). Taxonomy (NCBI): domain Eukaryota; kingdom Metazoa; phylum Chordata; class Amphibia; order Anura; family Ranidae; genus Rana; species Rana kukunoris. Next base: position 453,672,182 of record CM056052.1, on the reverse strand, counting down.
ATACGAGGCATGGTCTCACTTCCAGGAAGAGGATTTTTAATTATCGCCTCAGCAGAGCCAGGAGAATGGTGGAGTGTGCATTTGGCATATGTACAGCCAAATGGAGGTTATTGTTGACCGCGATGCACCTTGAAGTGGATCATGCGGTCAATGTTGTCTTAGCATGTTGTGTGCTACACAATTTTTTGAGGGGTAAATACATTCGGCCCACCGAATCCCCGTTAACTGTTTCCGAGGAGACCAGAGGTCGTGTTGGCACTCGTCCCAGCAATCACGCTTTACGAGTGCGTGAAGATTTCACTGACTATTTTCTGACCAATGATGGACAGCTCCCATGGCAGTATGACGTTGCATAGTTATTACCGTTGTGTTATTACCCTTGTTACTACCCTTTGTTATCCATGTTGCATAACTATTGTAAACAGTTTAAATTTTCACTTGAAATAAAGCAGTTGTCAATTTTTTTTTCAATCGAATCGCATTTATTTTTTATCTTTGCCTTCGTAGAAAAAAAAGGTATAAAAATATACAAATATTTCAAAAAACATTACAAAACATTGATGTTTACACGTATTTAAAACTTTGCCTTAAATTATTTTCAAGTACAACAGGTAACATAAGTACCAAAATATTAACATACATTATTCCTAATGTGATCTTACAAATTTTTTTTTTCTCATAAAGGCACAGCAAGACTACATCCACAAGACCCAAAAGGCAGAGTCATGATAGTACTTGTAGTTGTCACACAGCTTGAGTACCTGAATAGAAACAATTTAAAGAAAGTCCTTCAGGTTGTCTCTATTCTGCTTAAAGTGGTTTCAAAGGTAAACAAAATTCCCATAACTTGCTTCTCTTTACTAAAAGTGTAGTCCTCCATCACGTATCTCATCCTCTTCCATTTGGTTATTTATTTGCATAAATCCACACTTCCTGTTTTTTTGTCTGCAACTTCCTGTTCATCCGTCTGTAACTGCACACAGTGATGCCAGGCTTTCTCCCTGGTGTGGAGAAAAGCCTCTGAGGAGGGGCCGAGCAGGCAAGTCAGGGCGCTCTGTACTTTACACATAGAGAAATGAGCTGTGTGTTAAGGGGCGTCACAACATTCCTGATCGTTCCTTCCCCCCTCAAGAGGTTTTCTCCACACCAAGGAGAAAGCCTGACATCACTATGTGTAGTTGCAGACAGAAAAACAGGATGTGTGGATTTCTCAGAGGAAAAGGAGGTGTAATCAAAATCAAACTATGAGGTAAGCGATGGTGGACCAAGCTATTTAGGAGAAAATAATAATTATTTAGAACCCCTGGTTAAAGTGCCATAAACCAAACCTTTTGTTTGCTCCAAGGCATCAAAAACATAACATTAACGAAACTGAAAAATAAAATATAAATAACATATCAGAGGAAAAGAAAACTACAAGTTTTCATAAACTGGATAGGAACGCTGGGAATAGTGGCTTGGTTCACTACCAACATCTACTGTTGAACCGGAATGGGAAGAAGAGGGTGAACTACATTGCTGTGGCTGTAAATGCATCCTTTGCAAACTAGAGTGGGATGCGTAAGGTGTGTACATTGGCGGGGGTTCTGCGTATAGGTTCACGGGAGGTGTGTTTTCATGATAGTGTTGACTTGGCAACGGTTTATTAAATGACACACTATGTGTATTAAAACCTTGAGCCCATGGCTGAAATCTCGAATATGGACGTTGCTCTTTGCACGCAGAAATTATGTAGGTTAAAGATGTATATATATCACCCCTCACTTCCGTACGCTTTTCAGCTAGAACTTCTCTGAGTACAGAAAGTAACATCCTTAAATACATCACATCAGGGTCCGACAAGTTGAGGAATTCATCATTTTTGGATGTTGGGTTTTGTGATTGTGATTGATTTCTCATCTCCTCAAGCAAACGATCAAAATAGTGTTCAAAAGGGGGTTCTTGCTGAGCACGGCGTGGTCTACGAGTGGTAGTGGTAAGACTAGACTGGACTCTCCTATCAGAAGTTGCCTGCAAATAGATAGAATATACAGATTATGCTTTTGAAGTAGAGTGGACACTTGGTGGACAGGAACTGACACAACTGATGCGTGCCCAAAAATATTTACCGTAGTGGCAGAGCTTGCAGAACCTGTTTTAAATAGATCAGACACAGGCACCTGATTTTTTTGTCTCCAAAAACTGATGTCACGATATTAGCAGCAAAGCCAAGTATTGTGGACACCTCCAAAGAGTAAGCGGACACCTTCAAAAGACTAATGTGGCCAAAAGCAGAGATGAATGGCGAGACCCCCCCCCCCCAATTCCTGATGTTGAATTTTTTGCCCAAAACCAGAAGCAGGTTTTCTTCCACCAAGATGTACCTACACCAGTTGTGTCAATAATAAGTTGTGAGTTGTTTGTGGATGGAGGTAGTGAAATTTTTCAAATACATACCACAGGTTCTTGAGTGCCTGCTTGACTTTCATTGGGTACTGCCTCTGGAATAGTTTCTTGACTTGCATCATCATTTTGTGGCGACGTACTTCTGGACCTTACTCTTGAGGCAACACTTGAGACAGTTCTAGGGTGTTTTGGAATTTCACACTATCCTCTTTTTTCATGTTGTTTAATTAGACCCCTTTTCACACTGTAGCAGTTTTGCGCAAAAAATATCGCTTACAAAATGGCCATAAAATGCATCCGCTGTCCCAAGGGCTTTCAAACGGTAGCGGTGCACTCGTAGGGAAGCATATTTGGAGTGGTGAAGGAGCATTGACATGAATGGGGCACTGCGGCTATACAGCAGATATACAGCCACAATGCGTTAATAAGGCCACTTTCACACTGGGCGAGATGTGTGGTGATGGTGTAAGGCCTGGATTTTAGGGAAAATATACGGCATAAGTATGGTATTTGGGTGTTAACGGTGCAGTATTTTAACCCCTGCTAATGGCAGAAAAAAGGTTATTAAGCAAGCTAATCGCCTCAGTGTGAAAGCGCTCAGGTAGTGCATGTGCTATTTACACGCTCCACAGCATAGCGCTAAAACTGCTTGAAAAAATGCACAGTGTAGAGGGGGGTTCTTACAAATAAAGTTAAAAAGTATAATATACTCACAGACGCATCTCGGTGGTACGCTTCAAAAAGGATAAAGCCTCAGCATGGGGGTTAGATCGCCGGCGTGTTGAGGGTGCCCCGCTTCGATTAGCAGACTTTTCCTCATTAATTTTTTTTTTGTAGCGGTCACGTAGAGATCTCCATCTAGTGCAAATATCTTTTCCTGCAAAATATATATGAACAAACATTAAGTGACGCACCGCTCTATTGAAAATAATGGCCTGGTCAATTATGGGGTATATCTTCAGCAACATAGCAAATGTACCACTCACCTCGGCTATCTTGATCACTAGCAGACATATTGTCCCAATTCGGTGTCAGAAATCGATAGACTTCCTCCCACTTCAGGCTCTTCATTACCCTGTCGGCGTATCCTGGACATTCTGTGTCCCATAGCTCTGGTCTATCAAAGGAAAGGGCTATTATAGCCTCGTGAGAGATGTCCCTTGCTGCCATTGCCATGCTGCACTCTCCTCTTTCCTCTAGCACTCTCATCTACTTCCTGTGTAATTTCCCAGGTATACCTAGCGATTATGATGTGCTTCCTGTTTTTTTTTTCCCCACCTTCATGCTGCTATCCGCAGCTGACAAAAATCACAGTGATTACCTGCAGTTGTTTGCAGATAGCTGCGCAACGCCGTTCCTGGACGCAGTGAAATCTATTTTTTCTATCTGCACCAAACCGCATGCAACAAAACCGCAGCTAAACGTAGTGTGTGAATGGGGCCATAGGAAAGCATTGTGTGCCTTCAGCTGTGGTCGAAAATTATAAAAAACGCAAATAAAAGCACCATTCTATCCGCCCGTGTGAAAGGTGCCAAACACTCACCTTTCAATAGAGGGGAGTGGAGGGTCCACCTGAAAAACTGTCTGCAGCACATTGCCAAAAAATCCCATGTTTTTTGTGTGGGTTGTCATGTGTTCGTAAATGCGCAGATGTGAATCCAGACCAACTGGTAATGACACCCCCAATTACAGTTACCATGCCATTCTGGCAACACAAGCATGACGTGTGTTTACTGGGCACGTGGGTTGCTGTGCATTCGGAAACAGATGTGAATACATTGTAAGCACGATGGGTGTTTGCAGTGCATTTCCAAAAAATATGGCAAAGCACACATTTTATGTGCGAGTTGCTGCGCATTTGGAAAGGCGCAGATGTAGATACAACCCAATTGTGTGGTTTATTTAATTATTCAATCACATTAGTGGAACTTTCTATTTGATTTTTTTATGGATGGTAAAATGGACAATATTTTTATTTTTATTTTTTTATTTTTGTTTTACATTTATTTTTATTTTTATTTTTAGATTCACTCATTTCATGTTATTTATTTATTTATTTATGTCAAATTTGTTTATTGGGATTAAAGTAAAGAGAAAACAGTAGATACAATTGACAATAAAAGATTACAGAAAAAGAAAAATGGTATCATGTAATAAGAGTATTTGAAACATAAAAAATCCAATAAATATTTGTAGATCCTATGAGAAATATTAAAGGAATCATTAAAGCAGGTTCATAGTCAAACCAATCATGTTAGTCTATTGCATTTGAACTCATATAAAATATTATAGAATATTGTGATATAAATGGAACCGGATATAATTATTATATGAACTATAGCTATGGAGCAATTGTAATTTTAGCAATGAATCAGTTCAAAAACTGGCCGAAATAGGGGGGAGAAGGATCTTATTCATGTTAATTAATAAAACAATAGGAGAAAAATTAGATATCGTCTTTACAAATTCACATTTACCATTTTATATAATGAGATAGCTTGAGCTATATATTTGAGGAAGTGAGAGATAAAAAAGAAAAAGGACAGAATGTGGAGTATAAAAAGTGAAAAGTGATGAAAACAATAGGATAGGAAAGGGAGTACAGGAGAGAGCAAAGGCTCCGGGGTCGTGACATAATAGAGATAGTAATAATATCGATGAACTGTATCCAGAATGTTACCGGCTTACAATATCTTACCAAGGTCTCAATAGAGAATCATCTGGGTTAGATGAGATAGTATAGGTCACCCATGGGTTCCATATTGTTTCATATATGTCTATGGAATCATTGGTTATGGCTTCTGATTTTGAGTGGAGCATGGCTTGGTGTACTCTATTTCTGGTTTCAGAAACTAGAAGCGTAGCTGTTTTCCAAGCTTTGGAGATGGTTTGCTTTGCGGCTCTGGTAATTTGTAGGAACAGTTTAAATTGAGCATAGGAAATGCAATCCGGTTTTAAATTTAGGAGTGCGGTAGTCGGATCAGGAGTAATGGATTTCTTGAAAACTGCTGAAATTATGAGGAATATTTCTTTCCAGTAAGTTTTTGTAACAGGGCGGGGGGCCTGGCCGGGACTCCATGAGAGAGGCAGCGTGAGACCTTAGCTCCTGCTTCTCACAGCCATCCTGAAGGCATCCTGTACCAGATTCGGCTCCAAAAGGCACCAAATTGATCCTTAGCACGGCGGGCACCCGATCCAGGCATGATGGTCGACAAATACGGGCCCCCGGCACCCCAATCCGTGGCGGAGCAGCGGACCCGGTCACAGAGGCAAGGTGGCGCCGATCCTCCAGCAGCACACGCGGCCACGCAGCAGCCTGCTTCATTTGCAGCCCAGGACTCATATCAGGGGGTGAGTGGATCTGTCTCTGCCCTATTCCGCACCCAGGCTGAAACATCCATCTCCTCAGGATCCCTGGGTTTCTCGGAGGACCTTGCATCCCCGAGCCCCCCCTGCTGCTTAGCCCACACTGGCAGAGATCCTGGTGGCCATTAAGGATGTTAAAACATCCCTCACAGTGCAGATGGAAACTATATATATTGACTTTTCCCTCTTGAAGCAAGATGTACAAAATTTAAGGGAAAGGACCGGGGAGGTAGAAGGCCGGGTCAGTTCACTGGAAGATGTAGTGCATCCCCTGTCTGCCACTATGCGCATGGCCACAGATAAGTTGGGGGCCCTAAGGGCCAAGCTGGACGATTTAGAGAATCGTTCCAGAAGGAACAATCTTTGTTTTGTGGGGCTCCCAGAAAAATCAGAGGGGTCCCGTCCTGAAAGGTTCTTGCACCAATGGCTGGGTGACGTTTTTGGGATGGAGGAATTCTCCAGAACCTTTGAAATTGAGCGGGCACATCGCACCCCACCACGTGCTCCCCAGCAACCTGGGGCCCCCCCCCCAAGATCCCTCATTGCCAAATTTCTAAACTTCAGGGATAAGGTGGCTATTCTACGCTTGGCAAGAGAAAGAGGCCCTCTCAAGTTCAATGGCAACAACATCTCCATTTATCCTGACTTTTCAGCTGAAGTGCAACGCCAACGTGTATCCTTTGCTGCAGTGAAAGACCGTCTTCGCAACGCAGGTCTCGCCTATGCAATGTTGTTCCCAGCTAAATTGAGAATCATCCATGAAGGAAAGGCTCACTTTTGCTAATGTCCTAAAGAAGCTATGGCCTGGCTGGATGCAAGATTTGGAAAACGCCCCTGGCACCGTCCCAATTGATCCTGCGACTAAAGGCCTGGAAGTTCTTATTTATACCCCCCTTTTTTTTATTTTCCCCTTTCCTTCTTTTTCCTGAGTGATCCCTTGGGAGATGGATTCTGGCGAGTTGGGCCTAGGGTGCTCGGTTGTTCTGCGGGAGGGGGGGGGGACATGCCCTTTGCATCTCCTTTGCATTTCCCCTATGTCGGTGGTATGTCTCACAGGAGAAACCCAAACCACTGCTTGATCGTTGATTCTGCTGTGATCCAGGTCGGTAATGCTGGTTGCATTACATGTAAGGTACTGTTGATATACTGCCACATGCACTGTTCTCTGTTGTGCCTTTTAGGAAATGTCCTCATTTTTTGATCCTACCTCAGGGACGATTATAATACACTTGTGAGCTTATATGGAACCGCCACTCTCCCCATTACCAGTAGGCGGCGCGGCCACAGGACTTTCAGCTCCCTTCCAAGACAGTTGCTGAAGGGAGTGGGACACTGTTTCTGGATCCAATGCTCGCTATGTTGGGGTTGGAAGAGCTGGGAGGGGGGTGGGTAGGGATGGAGGTTTGGGAGGCTTTCCCACAGGATTGTTTAGCAGAGTATGTCTGCCCGTGGCGGCAGGTGAAGGATAAGTTTGCTCCTGTTTGTTACTACTGTTACTTTTTATTACCGATTTGCTGCATATGTCAACCATCTTGTGAGTATTGCAATGAGTGGGGTGCTGTAATGACTGGTCACTGCTGCTATGCTCATATACTACATGTACATACTCATGGCTGACACGGTTAAAATTATTTCCTGGAATATTAGAGGGCTGAATTCACCTCACAAGCGGTCCCTGATGTTTTCCTATCTGAAAAAACACAGGCCTCATATTATCTGTCTTCAGGAGACGCACCTTATGGGCCCTGTGTTAAAATATCTTAAACGTCCCTGGTTAGTTTCACAGTATCATGCCACTTATTCCAATTGCTCAAGAGGGGTCTCGGTCTTGATAGCCAAGACTCTGGGGGCCGAGACTCTGAGTGTACAAACAGATCCAGCGGGTCGTTTTGTTATACTTACTGTTCGTATAGCTCTTTCAATTTTTAGGTTGGTGAATATGTATATATCCCCCCACCGTTTTCTCCGGAGGTTCTTTCTAAATTGTCACTAATGCTATTACCTAGGTCTCCTGGTCCCCTACTTTTTGTGGGTGACTTTAACGCTGTGCTTGACCCATCTGTGGACCACCTGCGGGGTGGAGGCAGGCCGTACCCCTCATTTGTTGATTGGACTCAGGTTTACTCTCTTACGGAACTGTGGCTTTGGAAACATCCGGATGACAGGCAATTTTCCTGTCATTCGGACTCATTCCACACTATGTCACGCATAGATATGGCATTTGCTCCATCGGATGTACTGTCTTTGGTGCATTCGGTCACGTACCTACCCAGAGGTATATCAGACCATGCTCCCCTAATGGTCAGTCTCCTCCTGCCAAAATCAGGCCCCAGGGCCTGGAGGTTGAACTCCTATTGGCTCGAGGACGAGCTAGTACAGGCTGAGTGTCAAACAGCTATGGTTGACTACTGGACCCTCAATCAGGACTTAACTGGTATTGGCAATGCCTGGGAGGCCTCCAAGGCAGTGCTGAGAGGATCCTTTATGTCAATCACGGGTATATTGCGTAAGAACAATCAAATACTTACTGATGAACTTGAACAGGGTATGGTGTTATCCGAGGCTAAATACTCTAAATGTCCCAATGCAGATACATTGGCCTCATGGCTCCATGATCATAGAAAGTACGAACTTCGGCTGTTAGACTTGACTAAAAAACGCATGCTCTATGTTACACAGAAGACATTTGAACATGGTAAAAAGGCGGGTCGTCTACTCGCGTATATATTACAAGAGCGCAGAGTACCCCTATCTCTATCCCTAGGATATTAATCGCAGCAAACCACATTAGTGATGTCCCTCAGGATATAAGAGGCCTTTCTTTCCTTTTACCGTGACCTTTATACCTCCAGGGCTGACTACTCAGACACGCAGCTTGATGACTACTTGACTCAGGTACCTCTTCCAAAACTGACTGCCAGGGCGAGGGAGGAACTGGATGAGCCACTGTCTGTGGAAGAGCTGTCACTTGCAATTTCACAGATGCCGGCTCATAAATCACCAGGATTGGACGAGTTCCCAGTGGAATGGTATAGGCAGTTCCAGCATCTTCTTGCCCCTCTACTACTGAAGACTTATAATGCAGCATTAAAGGAGGGGGTGCTACCCCCCTCGATGAGGGAAGCTTTAATTGTCCTATGCCTTAAACCCAGAAAGGACCCGTTGAAGTGTGATTCATACCGCCCTATATCCCTCATAAATGTGGATGCCAAAATTCTGGCTAAGGCCCTGGCGAAATCGTCTAAAGAAAGTGATTGCTCGCTTGGTGGGGAGTGATCAGGGTGGTTTTATCCCGGGCAGGTCAACTAGAATGAACATACGTAGACTGTTTCATAACTTGTCATATGTACATGACTGCCCCCCGACTCGGGTCGTGGTGTCCCTGGACACTTGCAAGGCCTTTGACAGTGTGGAATGGCCATACATGTTCCGGGTCTTGCAGATGTATGGTTTTGGCCCCCGTATGGTCGCCTGGATTAGACTCCTCTATACCATGCCGCTTGCTCGTATTCGTATCAACTCACAAATTACAGAGACCTTCCGAATTACTAGGGGAACCAGGCAGGGGTGTCCGCTGTCACCCCTGCTTTTCGCCTTGGCCATTTAACCCCTCGCTATTAGGATACGCATTTCCCCACTTCTTAGGGGATTGCCGATCAATGGTATAGAGGAGCGAATCTCGCTATATGCTGATGATACACTGGTGTATTTGGCAGATGCACAGGACTCACTAGCTAATGTGTTGAAAATGGTGTCTGACTTCAGGGACTTCTCGGGATTCAGAGTGAATTGGGAGAAATCCATTATCTATCCCATAGATCAATCACCTACTCCTCACATTCATTCAGACTCTAAATTGATGGTGGCCACCTCGTTTAGATATCTAGGAGTTGTGGTCCAGTTACCCCTGTCCCTGTACATTGCCAATAATCTGAGCCCTGTGCTACTACAGCTGCAGTCTCAGACTAAACAGTGGAAAGACTTACCTCTAGATCTAATGGGAAGGCCCAATGTCCTAAAAATGATATACCTACCTAAATTACTGTATGTCCTAGCTAATGCCCCATGCAAAATCCCTAAAGCATTGTTTAAGAGCATCGACTCGATCTGTATAACATTTCTGTGGAACGGTAAGGCCCCTAGAGTAGCACTGGAAACACTTAGACTATCCTCTCATTTGGCATGACTGGCTTTCCCTGACTTCTACCTCTATTACCAAGCTTCCCAACTGGTAAATGTTCATGATTGGTTACATCCTGACTCAAATAATGCGTGTACTACCACTGAAGGGGCTATGGTCACATCGTTCGAGACCTTACACAACATTGTCTACCGCGGGCGTACACCCCCCCCCAGGACCGGGACTGACTGTGCTGCAAACATCACTGTCCCTGTTCAAAACAGTGACTCTCAAACATTCCCCTGGGATCCTGGGTGACCTCTCCAAATAATCCAATATGGTTCAATATATCACTCCCAGAATTTAATTCTTTACCTGACCCTCAGAGATGGATATCTAAGGGGATTAAGTACCTATGTCACCTATATACCTCAAAAGGCTTTAAGTCCTTTCCCCAGTTGAGGGATGACTTTAATCTTCCGCCCAATTATTTATTCTTTTATTACCAGCTAAGACATGCCACGCGAGCCCAGTTTGGCTCCCTGAACAACCCACTTGCGATTCCTGACCTAGAAAAGCTTTTGCGTTCCCCGGACCGAACAAAACTAATTTCTACCTATTACTTAGCCCTAATGGTGAACTCTAATCCTAGATTTAAGGCAGCGCAGAGCAAGTGGGAATCCTTAGATATTACCATGACGGAAGATGGACCGAGTTCTGTGATACTTTTAAGACCTCTGTTATAGCCTCCAAAGACAGGGTGATCCAACTAAAAAATTTTCACCAATCGCACTTGCCCCCGGCCAGGATGCACAGAATGGGCATACTGGCCTCGGCGGATTGTTTCCGCGGATGTGGGCAGGTGGCTGATTTTATCCACTGCTTTTGGAGTTGCCCAGCTATACGAGACTTCTGGAGAGATATAGGATCCTTCCTCTCTTTTGCCTTGGGACTCCCCAATGTACTGGACCCTAAAAACTGTCTGTTGGGGGTCTTTGGTGACCTTGTGGTTCCCTCCCGGGTCAAAAAATTGCTTTGAATCCTATATTTCTATGCTAAGAAATCCATCCTGTTGACCTGGAAGGGAGCGGCGACCCCGACAAGGGGCCTATGGTTGAAACTAGTCAATGACGCGCTCCTGCTTTACAAGCTCACTTTTGAAATTAGGAAAATAAATAAGTCCTTTGATAAGATTTGGGGCAGGTGGCTGGCTAGCCCCCTGACCCTATCTCCTATACAGCCGTAAAAAGGGGTGTTGGTGGTGCAGTCTCCATTTGCTAGAGTAACCTTAATATGCAATCCCACAAAGGGGTAATACTACCTTTATACTTTGTTGTATGTACCTTTCTATTCTGACTTTTGACTTTTGTATAACTATGCTGTTGATAATGGTATGGAGGGATTACTACTGCCGATGTATGTTCTGTGTTGTTTAAGTTTTGTTTTTGTATGTGTTGTATTGTTGGTTTTGTAAAAATTTCAATAAAAATATCTTTAAAAAAAAAAAAAAAAGTTCGAAAACTCCCAGAAAATATGTGTTCCCGGATCACCACATCCGCGAAAACAAAGTGGGGAATAATGGGGAGCAAATTTTAGGTGTGTGGAGAGAGTCGGGATTTTAAAGTGCTCCATATAAATGATTGTGTTATTTGTTGTAGGTTTCTGAGGAAGTAGGCTGGAATAGGAATGGGTAAAACTCTAAAGAGATATAAAAATGACTATATTACCCAAAATTGTATAACATTTATTTTACCTAACCAAGATAAGGGGAGAGTGGACCATTGCTTTAAATAATTAGAAATTTTCCGTAACAGTGGAGGGTAGTTGGCGGAGAAAATATCTTTTAGATCAGGGGTAAGTACAATACCTAGATATGAGAGATGTGTCGCAGACCATGTAAAAGGGAGGGATATCTTCACTTGTTGAAGTATATCTGGGGGCAAAGAAACGTTTAAAGCTATAGATTTATGCATGTTTATTTTTAATCCAGATATATGGGCAAAATGGTCAAGTTTGTTTATAACGTTGGGAGCTGTAATATGGGGGGAGGACATGAAAATAGACAGCCAGTTCTATACCTTATGATGGTAGACAGCCAGTTCTATACCTTTAATTGATGGATTTATTCTAATAGCTTGAGCTAGGGGTTCGATGAGTAAGGCAAATAACAGTGGGGAGAGGGGGCACCCCTGGCGAGTGCCTCTGTTAATATTGAACATAGCTGATTTATACCCTGCATACTTGATGTATGCCTTTGGGTTATTATATAAAGATGTGACCCAACAAAGGAAATGTGGGCCAAAGCCCCATCTTTGTAAAGTAAAATGTAGGTAGGGCCACGTTACCGTGTCAAAGGCTTTTTTGATGTCTAGTGACAGTAGACACATAGGGACTCTTATTTTTTTGGCTGCTTGAATCAGCAACAAGGCCCTACGAACATTATCAGTTGCTTGGCACATTGGGATAAAACCAACCTGGTCGTTACTTGCTAAGGTACCTATTATGCTATTCAATCGGGTTGCAATCACTTTCGCTAATAATTTTATATCTAGATTTAAGAGTGATATAGGTCTAAAATTAGCACAGGAAGAGTCATCGGATTGTGGCTTAGGAATCATAGATATAATTGCCGTTAGAGTTTCAGATCTGAATGATTGCTTATTAATGATGGAGTTGAATGCTTCTAACATCATGGGAGTTAATATATGTGAGAATATTTTATAGTAAAGGGCTGAAAACCCATCTGGTCCCGGACGCTTATTAGGTTTGAGGCATTTGATTGCTTGTTCAATTTCAATTTCAATGGGAGTAATGGGGCTTTCAAGGCTTTCATAATGACATTGAGATAGAGTAGGGAGTTTTATTTGCGAAAAAAAATTTCTGCTGAGGATTGGTCGAAAGAGCCTTCTTTTTTATACAAGGAGGTGAGATGTTTGTGGAAGGTATGAAGGATATTGACTGGATTACTTGTATATTTATCATGGGAGATTTTCAGTCGGATTGGTTTGGATGGGTTGTTTAGTTTTTTAAGTGCACGTGCAAGGAGAGTGCCAGGTTTATTGGCTTGGAAGTAATATTTTTGTTTGGATTTACGAAGAGTTTTATCTACTGATTCTGATATAAAATAGGTCTAGATTTAAGCTAGCTTTTTCGAGTTGTGTTTTATTCTGCGGTGTAGGGCTAGATTGGAATTTATTATGACAGTTGTTAAATTCAATTTCAAGTTTTTGTTGCAGTTTTTTCTTTTCTTTCTTTTGATGTGATGCTTGACGTAAGCAATAACCTCTAAGGACAGGCTTATGCGCTTCCCATAATGTTAGTAGGGATATATCTGAGAATTTACTATTTTTTAAAGTATTCTTTTAGGGCAATTTCTAGGTCTTAAGAGAGTGAAGGGTGTGATAAGAGAGAGTTGTTTATTTGCCATGTTGAGTCTTGTGATTTTGGAAGTAAGTTATTTATATTTTTACTGGTGTGACTGTGTATAGCTCTGCCTTTGGAATATACAGGTGAAACTTGAAAAATGTGAATATCGTGCAAAAGTTAATTTATTTCACTAATAATTAAAAGGTGAAACTAATATATGAGATAGACTCTAGATTACATGCAAAGCAAGATAGTTCAAGCCGTAATTTGTCACAATTGTAATGATTATGGCTTACAGCTCATGAAAACCCTAAAGCCACAACCTCAGAAAATTTGAATATTGTGAAAAGGTGCAATATTCTAGGCTCAAAGTGTCCCACTCTAATCAGCTAATTAATCCATAACACCTGCAAAGGATTTATTTAAATGGTCTCTCAGTCTGGTTTAGTAAAAATCACAATCATGGGAAAGACTGCTGACCTGACAGTTGTGCAGAAAACCATCATTGACACCCTCCATAAGGAGGGAAAGCATCAAAAGGGTAATTTCAAAAGAAGTTGGATGTTCCCAAAGTGCTGTATCAAAGCACATTAATAGAAAGTTATGTGGAAGGAAAAAGTGTGGAAGAAAAAGGTGCACAAGCAGCAGGGATGACTGCAGCCTGGAGAGGATTGTTGCGTAACAAGACATGCTACAAACGAGGCTAAATGCACACTGAAAAAACCCCACGACTCTCCACAAATGAAATTGTTCTTGAGCTACTTTGGGGCATTTGTCGAGTGTGGGGCAACCCAGTCATGTGAATGAGCTGCCCTATGCGCATTTACGCATTAAAAACACAAAAATTTTAATAAATATGTGAGCAGGAACATGCGTTGTTGCTACGCTCAGCAATAAATGGAATGTGCTCGGGAAGGAGAGTTTTTAGGCAGCAAGGAATCGCTTCATATCTAATGCTGATGCAAATTTTGTAAATTAATATAGAATTCTATGGGGCTGAAATAACACTGGAGTCGCAGCAAAGTAGTGCAGGAACCCTTTTCCAAGCCACATTGGTTAGGATGGTCACCATTCAAAATAATGTAATTTCCCTTGCCATGTGATTCTGTCAGACTAAGGGCCCTTTCACACGGACATGTCAGTGTATGGGCTCCGCTTTGCTCAGCGGTGATTGTTCTGTCGATCTCCGCTGAGCAAGCCGATGACAGTTCTGTCAGTGCGCCGCTCTCCTCTATGGGGGAATCGTAGAGTCAGTTTTCATCCTATCCGATCTGCCAGACGGAAAATAGGTTTTCCATCCATCACACTTTAGCGGATCAGAGCTTCATAGAGCTGCACGGAGCTTTCGTTCAGGTCCGCCTAAAAAACTGACAGGTGGACCTGAATGCAGGGCCGTGTTAATAGCATCATGGGCCCCTGGGCAAAGTAATGCACTGGGGCTTCTACCAGCTTGACCCAATTTACACACCTACTTTCAAGAAATAAAGTATTAATAGTTGATAGAATTAAACATATATGCATTAGTACTTTCAATAAAATCGATTTTACAAAAGGAAAACATTCCATGAATCAAAGACTAGTCAACACAACGGGTACAGTACAAGGAAAATGCAGAAGGGCATAGTACAGAGGGGGTCAGGAGGGCACAACACTGGGATCAGAAGGGCAGAGTATAGGTTCTGGGATGCTTCCCGGGACACGGCCCTATTGGGACAGTTTAGTAAAAAGCATGACTGTCCCAGAAAACCCGGGACAGTTGGTACTGTAAGTATGATGTATTGCAAGATTATCGTGGGGCCCCCCGCATGTACTTGGGGCCCCTGGGCAGTGCCCAAAAGCGCCCTTGCATTAAGATGGCCCTGCCTGAATGCCCATGTGATAGGGGCCTAATATGAACCCGAGCTAAGAGTGCCACAGTACTTCCATTTTGCAATTAAAAAATGTAACAAATTATCACCTGCTCAAACAACCTTCTTTGTGTAATCCAAGCAACAGTCTCAAAGGATGCCATTGATCCTTGTTTCACTGGAAAATGTGTTACTGGCCTGGAACCAGTATGATGTTTATGGTGTTCAGATTTTCCACATTTTACTGGCTCTATTTTTTTTTTTAAGTCAATGCCTGACTACGCATTGATGCCAAGATCGGATAGGAACTAGAGTTCAGCTTTAAAGAATGTCCAGCATTCACCCTTGGAACCGCTGTAGCACTTAGAACTAACTCTGCAATTAAAGGGCTTATGGTCAATCAGTAAGAGGAAAAAGACACGTTATACATAGACAACATGCTGCTATTCCTTCAAGACTCTGACTTATCTTTCCGCTCTGCCTTGCGTACTCAGTAGGAGTTCTCGATTTACTATGGAATAAAAATAAATTGGTCAAGGTTGAAAATACTCCCAATAGATCCCATTACATCTCAGCCCCAGAACAGGACTTTGCCTCTTCAGTGGGTAATGCAGAGTGTGGATTCCTTTATCTCTATTTAAACAACTAAACTCACAAATATCCTCTTTTCTCTGCAATGCTATATAGCAGAGAATGTGCCTCATATAGTCTTACTCATACAATGCAAACTACGATCAAGGCGTGGAATAGGGCTTAATTCCTACCTAATGTCCTTTCAATGGTCCCCTCACACCCTGCTGTGGAACACCACCTTCCACAGTTGCTCTGTATTCCACAGCTGGTAATATGAGCATAAAGGGGCATAAATGTTCTGCGAGTCTTCTTTGATGCTGGTCAATTCCTTCAGTCCCCCACTTTAAAGGCAAAGTATATTCTTCCAAACTAGTACTTTTTCGGTTATCTACAGCTGCATCATGCCTGCAGATCCGAATTGGATTTTCCTAACACACAGTTTTCTCCTACCTGACTGGAATCCCTCTTGAGATCTGAGTCTTTGTCCAAATCCCTCTCCAATATTTATAGGGCTGTACATTGTCCAGCTCCCCTGGCACTAAGTAAATGTAAGGGGGGGTAGAGGTCCCAGGTCCTTCGAAACCCTAGATAATAGCTGGGATGATAGGACAGGGATGAGTGGGCTTGCTAAGGAGGCACTCATGCTGGCTTGATGCTAAGCCACGCTCTGCATGCCTATTAACACACAGAGCGTGGCTCAGCCCGGCCCCCGCTCTCTACTCGCATGCTGCCATTGACAGCAGCAGGAGACAATGGCTCCCGCTTCTATCTCCATGGCCAGTGAGGAGAAAGAGAGAGAGAGAGATCAAAGAGATGATGGGGGGGGGTGAGGTCTGCAAGGGAGCAGAACACAGGAAATTACTTACCTTAATGCAGAGAATGCATTAAGGTAAAGAAGCATCTGCCTTTAGAACCACTTTTATTAACCACTTGAGAGCCGAACTATAAACGAAAGACGTCTACAGCGCGACTCAACTTCCGGGTGGACGTCTTCCTGTTTACATCCCCCCCACGAGCCGCTGTGGAAAAGCTGTGCCCGGCGTGTCACGTGGTGCCGCAATGTCCGCCAGGTACTCGCAATCAGCAGTTACAGAGGATGGACATGGAGCTTGGTGTGTAAACACCGAGCTCCACGTCCTGTCAGGGAGAGAGGAGTCCGATGCTGTGTCCCTTGTACATAGGGACACAGATCGGTCACCTCCCAAGTCGGCCCCCTCCCCCATAGTAAGAATCCCTCCCAGGGAACACATTTAACCCCTTGATCGGCCTCTAGTGTTAACCTCTTCCCTGCCTGACACATTTATACAGCAACCAGTGCATATTTATAGCACTGTTTGCTGTTTAAGTGTGAATGGTCCCAAAACATTGTCAAAAGTATCCGATATGTCCACCGCAATATTGCAGGCCTGATAAAAATCGCAGATCGCCACCATTACCAGTAAACAAATAATAATAAAAATGTCATAAATCGATCCCCTATTTTGTAGACGCTATAACTTTTGCGCAAACCAATCTAAATATGCTTATTTCGATTATTATTTTTTTACCAAAAATATGTAGAAGAATACGTATCGCCTTAACTGAGAAAAAAAAAAAAAAAAAAATCGGGATATTATTATAGCCAAAAAAATGTTCTGTCTTTGTTTATAGTGCAAAAAATAAAAACCGCAGAGGTGATCAAATACCACCAAAAGAAATCTCTATTTGTGGGAAAAAAATTATAAAAATATAATTTGGGTACAGTGTTGTATGACCGCACAATTGTCATTCAAAATGCGTCAGTGCTGAAAGCTGAAAATTGGTCTGGGCAGGAAGGGTTTAAGTGCCCAGTAAGGAAGTGGTTAAAGTGTTTTTCTTTTTCCTAGAACATCCCCTGCTATTATTGTGTGTGGGTACTGGTTTTTCATTAATTTCAGCAAGTGTTCAGTCTGAGTGTGTACTAAATCCTATGTAACACCTCTGCTGTGTATTATTGCTTTATAATACCTTTATCTTACCTTCACACTTATTATTATTTTTTTTTTTCAGCATGTTAATTAAGAGCATCAGATTACTAAAAAGCGAACTGGAATACATTGGTTGTTACAACAATGCCTGAATGAAAAAATTATATATTTGCAGCTGGTAGGTTGTGTTTCCTCTCTGTGCATCTTGACCTTTACCACTTTTTACTTCTATTGTCATTAGCAACCATAGTAAGATCGGCCTGGTAAGGTTTGCATGTATCAAGATCATGACATACTGTAGCTAGTAGCACTGAGCAGAGATGCAGGAAAAAGTGAAGCAATGTATTATTAGATATACCGGTATTCACTTTACAAGTTTCACATTTTTATATTAATAAATCCAAATATCAGTTAGGGTCTTTGATGATTAGCATTTATTTGCATCAAAAAAGGTTTTGCATCCCTATACAAGCCAATGGGAATGCAAAACACTTTTTGCCGGTTAAATGCAGGTTCAAACTCATCTGTTGATGTATTCTGAATGATCTCAGAAGCATCTCAAACTGACGCACGCTGTCGACACAAGCCCATCAACAGCGGCCATTATTGATCTTACATCTGCAGATACCCCTTGAATTTGAGGAATTGATTTTACTATAGTTTGTAGGCTCTTTATGTTGATCCCCTTAGAACTGATACTGCTCCAAACTAAGAATTATACCTTACAGTTTGCTCCTACTATACACTATGGGCCAGATTCACAGAGCGATTACGCCGGCGTAATTCTAAATTTGCGCATGCGTTTCGATGCGCCGCATCCCCAAAACGAGATACGCAAGAAATCTACATCCATCCGCGCAAAACTGCGCTAGACACACCATTGATTTGCTATTCAAATATGCTAATGAGGGAGTTACGGGGATCCACAAAAGAACGTTGTTGCAGCGCAGGCTACGCGCTGTGCGCAACAGCTGCACGGCCTGTCTAAAATTAGACCATATAAAAGGTGGTATAAAATTAGACAATCTGTCTACATGTCAGAGAAAGCAACACTGTTAGTGAGGAGCTCAGCAGTCACACGTGTTACACAACAATCTGTATGCCAACATGCCAGGGACATCCTTGCTCATAGCTATACTACTGACTTTAGAGGAGCAAAGAAGGAGGAGGGCACGGAGGAGGGCACGGGAGAGGTTATACAACAAGTGATATTGTTTGCGCTGTGGTGGTGATGCCTAAAGGGTGATGGGAAAGGGGAAGTGAAGTAGTAAACTAGGTGAATACAATAAGTGACAAAAATGTATAAATATATAGAAAAAATTCTATAAAACACAATGTGAACAAAGTAACAGTAAATAACAGCGACCGTGTCATCTATAAAGATGTGTGGTGGACATAATAGAATGCATGGTCAAACTCAGTCCTGCAGACAAAACCAAATAAAAGAAGAGAGTCCAACTTAATCATGCAACTCGGTGCAGCAAGTGAAATCTGGTGTGAAGTCAAAAGGAGATGTTCCAGCAGCCAAATGAGTGAAGGTGCAATGGAGGATTCCAAAACGTGCAGCCCACACCTCTAGTGATCCTATCAGCTTACCTCAAGGCTATCTGATATAGCCAGAAAGATAGGGCATCAAACTCTTGATGAATGGAAGCCTCAAATCCGATGGTGCATGGAAGGGGAAAGTACAAAAAAACAAACATAGAGTAGTCCTGTCACCACTGGAGGGATTCCTGCTAGCAATCAAAAGATGTGCACTTACACAGAGTGGTGAAAGGGGGTGCCTATCTCCACGAGCAGCGAGCTCGTCAGGTGCTGCTCTGCTGCCGCTGTTTGGCTAGATGTTGATCCGCCGATACTCAAACGATGGTGTTTGAAACAAAAATAGGAGGGCACATCGCATAATACCGCAAAATAAAGATTTAATAAACAAAGCACAAAATAAAAACTCACATAAAGTCAGCTGAGGCGGTCATACATCCACGAGCAGCGAGCTCGTCTACCGTCCGTCAGGTGTAAAGGGTCCAGTGCTCCAATCCCGACGCGTATTCGTCACACCACGTGACTTCATCAGATGAAGTCACGTGGTGTGACGAATACGCGTCGGGATTGGAGCACTGGACCCTTTACACCTGACGGACGGTAGACGAGCTCGCTGCTCGTGGATGTATGACCGCCTCAGCTGACTTTATGTGAGTTTTTATTTTGTGCTTTGTTTATTAAATCTTTATTTTGCGGTATTATGCGATGTGCCCTC
This sequence comes from Rana kukunoris, assembly GCA_029574335.1. Lineage (NCBI taxonomy): Eukaryota > Metazoa > Chordata > Amphibia > Anura > Ranidae > Rana > Rana kukunoris. The sequence goes on along the minus strand of CM056052.1, from coordinate 453,652,322 downwards.
CTATTTTTGTTTCAAACACCATCGTTTGAGTATCGGCGGATCAACATCTAGCCAAACAGCGGCAGCAGAGCAGCACCTGACGAGCTCGCTGCTCGTGGAGATAGGCACCCCCTTTCACCACTCTGTGTAAGTGCACATCTTTTGATTGCTAGCAGGAATCCCTCCAGTGGTGACAGGACTACTCTATGTTTGTTTTTTTGTACTTTCCCCTTCCATGCACCATCGGATTTGAGGCTTCCATTCATCAAGAGTTTGATGCCCTATCTTTCTGGCTATATCAGATAGCCTTGAGGTAAGCTGATAGGATCACTAGAGGTGTGGGCTGCACGTTTTGGAATCCTCCATTGCACCTTCACTCATTTGGCTGCTGGAACATCTCCTTTTGACTTCACACCAGATTTCACTTGCTGCACCGAGTTGCATGATTAAGTTGGACTCTCTTCTTTTATTTGGTTTTGTCTGCAGGACTGAGTTTGACCATGCATTCTATTATGTCCACCACACATCTTTATAGATGACACGGTCACTGTTATTTACTGTTACTTTGTTCACATTGTGTTTTATAGAATTTTTTCTATATATTTATACATTTTTGTCACTTATTGTATTCACCTAGTTTACTACTTCACTTCCCCTTTCCCATCACCCTTTAGGCATCACCACCACAGCGCAAACAATATCACTTGTTGTATACCTTTTATTGTCCATTTGGATAGACCTATTCTTTGTTTGCTGCAGTATACCTCCCGTGCCCCTTTCCCACGGCCCCTTTCCCACGGTCCAATCCCTTTTCACCCATTTCAGCGCAGGAGTTTCACCTATCACACGGGAGAGGTTATACCGCACCCGCATAGACCTCTTTGGCATGAGCGATTCTGAGGTGTATCGCATCTTCAGATTCACCCCTCATGCCATCCTGGAATTAACCACAACTTTGCAGGAGGACATCGCCAGCCCAATACACCGCTCACATGCAGTGCAGCCACTGGTCAAGGTCATGGCAACACTCCATTTCCTTGCCAGTGGCTCTTTTCAAAGAACAAGTGGAGTGGTGGCTGGGATGTCACAATCCTCCATGAGCAGATGTGTGCACCAGGTTGTCCTTGCAATCCTCAGATGCATGGCCAACCAAATCCTCAAACCAACCACTGAGGACCTGCGGCTGAAGGCAATGACAGATTTCTACAGAATTGCCAGATTCCCACGCACCGTGGGGGCCATTGATTGCACACATGTGGCACTCCAGCCCCCCCATGAGACAGAGCACATATACCGCAATCGGAAGCATTGGCATTCCATCAACGTACAGGTGATAGTCGATGCCCAAGGCCTCATATGGCACGTCCGTGCCAAACACCCCGGATCCAGCCATGACAGCTACATTTACAATCAGAGCCCCATCCGAATGGAATTCGAACAGAACGTGTATGGGGACACCTGGCTGGTTGGTGAGTGACATGGGTGGCAGGCATGACTGTCCCCCCCCCATGATGCACACATCACAAGGGGCACATGCATGACTAACATCCTCCTGTCTTTTCCCTTACAGAAGACTCTGCATATGCACTGGGACCCCATCTCATGACTCCCATCCGGAACCCCCAAACCCCAGGAGAGGAAAGATACAATGAAGCCCACACCCAAACACGTGCAGTGGTGGAGCGCACCTTTGGCCTCCTGAAGTCACGTTTCCGATGCCTGGATAAGTCTGGGGGGACCCTGTTGAATTCCCCAAACTTCGTGTGCCAGATCATCGGTGCATGTTGCCCGCTGCACAACTTCGCAGTGGGAAAGGGCCTGCAGATTGACATACGTGATGACCTGACCCCTGAAGCAGACAATCCCCCCTAACCGAGGTTACCCCGTCTTCTGAGGGAAGAGCAGCCAGGAGACAGCTCACATTAGGCATCTTTGCACATTAAACACACACATTAATCATGGCACAATGAGAATGCATGCATGCACAACACTGTGGTCCCTAGCACAGACACATCACATCCTCATCTAATTGGATTAGCACAAGCCCACCATGCTGGACTTGTGAGCAGCAACGCCACGCCACGGCTCCAATTATGTCTCTGTACATTCATACACCATTCACACGGACCTGGGGATCACTTCTCAATGGTCCTGGGGAACCCTTCTCCACCAAAACTGAGGGTGACACGCCTTTTCCGGCAGGAATATCACCCCCACATTCCAAAAACATTCACAACACAAAAAAAAAAATGTCCAGCAAAAAAAAAAAAATGTCCAGAAAAAAAAACCTGAAAAAAAAGGGGGAAAACAAATTAATGCCGCTGGCGTGAGCCACGGCCCCGGCTCCTCAGGGGAGACTCATGGGGAGGGGGGGTAATCTGGGGAAGGAGGAGCAGCCCCTGGTCTCTGCCCACCTGGCGGCCTGCCCTCCAAGGCCACGGCAAATCTGGTCAGGCCAACACCTAGTGTTGCCGTGTTGGCCTGGATAGCCTGGGTGAGGGCCCTCACATCCTGCCCAACGTCTGCTGTTGTAGTCTGCAGTACATATGGCAGTTTGTAAGAGCCAGGGAGTGGCAGTCCAGGTCCCTAAGCATATCCTTTATGGAGGACAGGCTCTCCTCCATCCGCACCAAAGTCTGGCTGACCTGTCCCAGATGGCGGGTCTGAAGGGCCTGGTCCCTTCTCAGATTGGCGGGCAGAACCTTGGCCACCCCCCTGGTCCTCTGGGACGACTTCCTGCCTCCAGCTGAGGCTTGTGGCCGGGGAGAAGAGGAGCCCCTTGGGAGGGAAGCCCTGTTGGGGGAGGAGTGGGAGGGGCTAGCCCTTATGGAGGGCTGGCTGCTGCCAGCCAGAGAGGAAGACTCCTCCAAAAACAACAATCCACTGGCTAACATGACATCCTCCTCCTCCTCAAACTCCTCCTCCTCAACCTCCTCCTCTTCAACCTCCTCCTCTTCAACCTCCTCCGAGGACTCCGGCCTTGTCGGGGGGTCCTCATCAGGCTGCTGTCCTGGGGATGGTGCGGTCAGGCCAGATGGCCCAGCACCCTCCTGCACATCTGTGGATGACACAAAACATTTACAGGTTGGAGGATCCACACACTTGCCACATATTCCCTTTCTCCCCCCCCCCCACATGCTACACACCTGAAAGGGCAAAAAAACCTTACCTGGCATCACGCCTTCATGACTGGAGTCATAGCCAGGCAGGCCCTCCACCTGTTGTCTATGAAAGGTCTGGGCCACCGCACGCTCCTCCGCTGTCAGCCTAACAGGGCATGGTGGGCCCCCTCCTGTGCCCCTGGCATGGGCTGCCATTTTGGCCAGCTTCTTTCGGACCAAACGCCGGAGGTCATTGATTTTCTTTTAAATCCCTGGGCGTGTCCGGGTCTTCCCAACCCCCCCCCCCCCCCCGCTGGATTCACCTGGTCAGTAATGTGCTGCAAAATCTCACGCCTCCTGGCCGGGATGGTAATGGCACTCTCCGGGCCGTGGAGGAAACCCCCATATTGGGTAATGGCCCGGGCAATTATTTGTTTCTCCCCCAAAGTAAAATTCAACTTCCTCTTCCTCTCAGTCATACTCATACAACAACTCTCTCCCAAACAATCACCAAAAATCACTCACAAAAACAAGCAGGAAAAATCAAGCAACAAAACAAACAAACCAAAATCTATCAACCAAAAAGTCTCACAAGCAGTCGGCAAAAAACACTTTCAAATATATTCTACCAAACACTAGATCAAACAGTCAACAAATATCACAAAGACAAGTCACAACGCAACAAACAACAGAACAAAAGCACCTTGCTGTATAGGGAGGGGGACAAAGGGATGTACTTTTGCAAAGGAAGTGCGTTTGTGTCTGTCTATTTATGCTGTCTGCGTAGTTCACAAAGTTGCCCGGGTCCACTTCCAATTTCACTGATTGCGCCGTTCCTGAGTTGTGAGCATGCGCACAGAGGTGCTGACCATGGTCTGCTTCATGCGCGCATGCACGAGCCGGCCGTCCCTTCATTTGCATGGGTCACGGCTCATTTCAATGTAACACGCCCACGTCCTTCCCAACTTGAATTACTCCGCCTTACGCCTCTGAAATTACGTTGCACCGGCGCTAATTTCTGCGCAAATCAAACGAGAATACGGTCATTGCGCCGCTACATTGCGGCAGTCTAACGTAAAGGAGATGTGCTACGCCAGTCAAAAAATGCGCCGATGTACGTGAATCTGGCCCTATGCTTCTTTTTCCATCTAAATGGAAAAAGACTTGGGGACTTAGTGGGGAAGCAGTATGGCGGCAAATCTGGTCAACCACCAAGTCATGCTCTCAAAATGCAAATACATTGGGAGCTAATTTTAGACTTCCATCTCAGTGGTATCTGGTTTCAACCAGGTAAGGAGAAAATCTTGAAACAAATCCTGCTAAACAATTTCATGGATGTTCATATCTGGGCATATTCTTGCATATCCGGTGGCAATGCCTAGTGCTGCCTAGGCTGTGGATGAAAGATTATATTATATTATATTTATTGCCTAGAAAAACCATTGGCCATGAATCCATGTTGGACACTTCAAATAAGAAATACAATTAAAGAAAGGAGACTTCCTCATCTCAATTTAAACTCCTAAGGTTAATAATTCTCATGGTGACTTAAGGCGGCCATACACGGTTCGAATTTCGAAAGAATTTTCTCGCCATCTGGCATCCCACATTGGCATGCCACCTATACTTTAAAGATTCATATGTGTTTTCTTATATATGGTTTTCTTGTATTTCTCCTGGCATACATTGACTAATTTATCTTTGGTCAATGACTACTGGATACAAGCTGGTATTGCCTATGATTGAATGGTATATGGGCTAGTCATCTCACCAATGCTAGTTGCAGTCTGCTGTTTACATACATTGTTTTATATATATATATATATATATATATATATATATATATATATATATATATATATATATATATATATATATATATATATATATATATATATATATGTGTGTGTGTGTGTGTTACAATCTGCATACACTGTTTATATTCAATGGTATGGTATGAGATATTGACCTTCTCGCCTACGGTATACCTGTGTGAACTTTTTGGTGTGGGGGAGGTCTGTGTGGCCCACTCCATCACATCATTGGCCCATCTGGGTCCAAGTTCATTTACATTTATTCTCATCATTGTCAACTTCTCTACACCACCCACCAGGTGGGTTTCGTAGCATACTCACTACCATTTGTTCATATTGGTTAGCACATTATAATTTTATTTATAATTTCTATATACACTCTTCATCACCACATTGCATGGTATCACATGTGTATTTAGATGTGCACCTAGGCAGCGCCATTACCCCCATTTTTTATAATTTATCACATTACCCATCTCCTTTCAGGGAAAAGGATTGGGGGGGGGGGCAGCAGCCCATACTTGTAGCGTCAGCACAGGTTTACACACTATTTCACTTTAAAATCATTTACATACAATATGGGGATCTTAAGTGAACCATATAGGAGTAATGTCATCCAGATCATTATATTGAAGTTACATTGGCCAATAATGGAGAATGGAGGAACTTCACCAAGCCCTACACTTTGATTGCGAAGTGGCAAGTAATGGAGCAAGACTGAGCTTCAGGTATTGTCTAGGGTCAGTTGCAATAGGAACCAGCTGGTATAAGAACTGGGTTACCGTTTAATATTTTGGGCACAGTCAGGCAGGGAATACATCAATGGGTCAACAGGCAGCAAGGTGATTTTGTTCTGATTAAAAGTTAGTTTGGGGGGAAGGACGCAAACGTAGTGATAAGTGGAATTAAAGAGGTCAGTAAGTGTGGAGTATACCCCAGAAATGAATGTGAAGGACATCTATATTACTTACATGTGGTGTAATATACTTCAATGAACACTGGGATCTTGGTGCACCTGCTACAATATGAGTTTTCATGTCACCTTTGGTGAACGCATGAAGAAAGTGGAAAGATTTGCACATGGGCCTTTTTATGGTGAATACTTGCACAGTATTTGGATGTGAAAATGTTTGAACTGATATACGTACGTTATCTTAAATTTCTGTGGGGTTATAGTAGATTAGAAAATAGCTCTACACCATTTAGCGCCTAATATATTGCTTATGTATCCTAAGAATTGTTTTACTGAAAATATGGGTTTCATAAACAGTTGCACTAATATTATGTGGCATAAACAGTTGTAACTACTAATATTTTATTCTCCATGGTCTCTGCTTTTAGGAAATACACAGCATATTGTTTTTGTGTGTTTAAAGTAATAATTAGCCTAAAATTAGCATTTGCGCAGAATTTTTTTTTAAATGGCTTTGGCTGCAAAAGGTTTAAGCCCTAACAGGGCTGGCTCCTCGGTAAGAGTTAGTAACCCAAGCATCGACCAAAAAGGGTATTATTTTCAACGATTACCTCATTTGCCCCTCATACTAACCACAATAACTCAATTACCCTGGAAATCACATTCGGAGGGTGACCTGGGTGCACTGACAGATGTTAAATAGTCCTTTATTGGGCAGGCCCTACCTGATGTACTCCTGACACCATCTCAAAAACTCCACACAGCTATTTATATTACACAGACCTTATTGCAGCCCACAAAGGCCTTCTCAATATTGTCCAGTGGCAGCTAGTGTGGCAAACAAAACACCTGTCGACAACCCCCCGTTTGGGCAGTTGATCAGTCGCTTGTCCCACACTTACCCCATCTAGCAGCTTTGGCTCCTTCCTACGGCTCCGCTATTTCTACATGGCGGCAGCTTCCCCTTGCATCTCTGGCCTTCCAGTGGCTTCCCTCGGCAGCCAATAAGATCGCTTCTCCTCTCGGCCAATCGGGGCTTAAGATGCGCTTCCTGATTGGTCAGGAAGAGAATCAGGAAGACAATACCGAATATTAATTAACTTTTGATACACAACTGGGTGGGCTCAGGGCCCAGTGCTCTGTGCCTTGAGTCCACCCTTTTTTAAGTCAATTAGGCTCTAATCATGTGTTTTAAAACATAAAATAAATTTGAAATTCATGCGTCTGCCAGCCCCTACATGTAGATTACGGGCCGGACGCATATATTAGGGGGCAGGGTCAATGCGCCTCTAATGGACGAGGTACCACTGATATTGACGTAAACCAAATTCTGACTGGATAAAGGTGTGTGGAGATCCCAAAGGGGACCTCCTCCATGTGTTGTGGAGGTGCTCAAAGCTCTTTTGTTTCTAGAATGATAGAGTTTATGTTTATAGAGTTTTCCACACCAATTTCACAAACAATTAAAAATTATGCTCACTTGGGCTAATGGAATAAAGTCCCAACCAATATCCAGATACCTATACATAGTTTATTGCTTCTAGCTTGCAAATTGTAGCACAGTAATGGATTGTTCCTATTGGCCTGACCTAGCAACATAGATTACCACCCTAATAGCATTGTCATCTGAGAAAAAGTAGTTCATAGACAGAGAGGCTATCCACTTAAAAATGTAAAACTTTAAAGTGGATGTTTTTTTTTTGTTTTATGTCAATGTAGAGAATATGATTTCCTATCATCTGTGCCCAGTCTTGCCACACAGAGTTAATCCAGCTCTGAGCAATCCTCTTTTTATTGTTCAGGGAAATAAAACAGACTTCCAGATAAAAACCAAAGTCCTTGCTTGAGTGACAGGTTATTTACATATCTTGTGCACTGCTTGCAGACATACTTGCTTCTGTAAAAAGTGCTCAATTCACATCCCCCTCCCCTCTTCCCTCCAGCTCTATGTATATTCTGATGACTGTTGCATTTTCTCATGGCACTGAACTGTGACTCACCCCATATTTTGAAAACATTTAATCAAAACACAGGGGAGGGGATGTGAATTGTGCACTTTTTTTCAGAAGCAAGGACTTTTTATCTGAAAGTCTGTTGTATTTCACTGAACAATAAAAGAGTATTGCTCAGAGCAGGATTAACTATGTGTGGCAAGACTGGGCACAGATAGTTAAAAAAAAAAAAACATTGGTTCTAGCCCTACGTCATTCATACTGTAGCTTTCTCAGAGTGCAGGTATTGCTTACTTGGGCTTTCAGGATATTGTTTAACACAATATCTTTTGATATTGAGTTATAGCTCCTCTTGTTACTTGTTAGTTGCACCTTTGTTCCTGGCAGGAGTTGTCTCCTTGGCCAGTATATGTACATACTATATCAGCTGAATTTGTTATACATACATACATACATACATACATACATACATACATACAGTGTCGGTTTCTACTCCCTATAAAAAAAATGTTGATTAAAGAAAAAAAAATGATTTAGATCTTAGCCAAGTTTTTGGTGTTTTTAGCTATATCTTATTTAAAACAAAAAACAAAAGAATAGGTAGTGTTCGGAGTGAGATACAGTATTGTACAATGACGGTAGGATTCTTCATTAACAAATCACTACTGATCATCAGTTCAGCATCCAGATCATATAAATTACTACTACACATATTAAGACCAACACAAAGCACATCATTGCTTACTCTATCAAAGAATGAAAACTTGTTCACAGAAGTAGAAGATGCTGCTGTAACTAAAACCAGGGCAGTTCATACAAGATTTAATGCAGAAAAATGACTCAAAATAAGTCAGGCAGTATTCATCAGATCTCATGAAATGACTCAATTAAATGATAAAGGATTATGGAAAAAGTGATTATACTGAAGTTCTTTCTTGGATGGTTGATTTTCAAAGTTAGTCTAATGCTGCAGATAATGTAAATCCGGTTATGCCCAATACACAGTCACAAGGTTGTCAAAATGAGTAAAGTTCACAGCAGTCACATTTCTTGCTGTATTTAAATCACTATTAGGTGATCCAACACTTAAAGCCTGCCCAAAACACACCCGTGAAGTGTGTTTTAGATGCGTTTTACATACTTTAGCATTGAACTCTATAAAATATGTGTTTTGATGAAAGTGAATCAAAGATGCAGAAAGAAGTGATTTGATGCACCTCATCATAAAACATACAGGTGTAAATGGGGCCTTACCTAATATAAAAAACCTTTGTAAACAGTTTGGGAATTAAGAATTGTTAAAACTTAAAAGGGGTTGTTAAGGTTCGTGTGTTTTCACCTTAATGCATCTGGTAATTCGCCTAGGCATGTGACATCCTGAACAGCTCTCTCCCACTCTCAGAGTTTGATAGCAAGAAAAGGGGGGAAAGTATAGCGGAGGAGGGGTGAGTCACAGGAGAGCCAAGGACTATTTGTGTACCCCCAGAGGGGGTGTGTTTCCTCGGCGGGACTTTTAGATTGGGAGACTGGGTAGGTAGATAAGGATAAATAATTAACTGGTCGTCAAAAATATCAAAAAAATGTATTATAAATTTATTAAATATCGTTATAAGTGGTCAATCACATAAAGGCCAGTACTATAACATTTGATGAAAGCATCCAGGTGACTAGGGGAGGGAAAAAAATTAGGACCTGGGACATACAAAAGTCGACAGCGTTAGACATAAATAATGACAAAACATAAAAATGTAATATAATAGCGACAGAAAATTGAAAATTGCAAGAAAACCCTCAAGGAACGGTCTATAAAGTGAAGACAGATTTGCCAACTTTTTAAGGCTTTGGGGAGTAGGGCGTCTTTAAAAGTCTAAAATTTAAAACAGAAATTCTCCATTATTTGTGGTGGTTTGTTGGGGCTACTTACCTGTATGGGTCTCTGAGCATTACATTATACACAATGAGAGCTATGGTGAGGGAATGTCAATGTCTTTTAATTATTGTTTCTGGCATTTTTCATTTTTATTCATTTTTTTCTTTTTCATTTTTAGATTGTACTGTGACAGCTTTTCACTATCCCTGCCCTGATGAAGAGGCCCTACTCCCCAAAGCCTCGAAACGTTGGCAAATCTGTCTTCACTCTGTAGACAGTTCCTTGAGGGTTTTCTTGCTATTTTTAATTTTCTGTCGCTATTATATTACATTTTATGTTTTGTCATTATTTATGTCTAACGCTGTCGACTTTTGTATGTCCCAGGTCCTATTTTTTTCCTCCCCCAGTCACTTAGAACACACCCAGGAACACACTTAACCCCTTCCCCACCCCCTAGTGTTAACCCGTTCACTGCCAATGGCATTTTTATAGTAATCCAATGCATTTTTATAGCATTGATCGCTAAAAAAATGCCAATGGTCCCAAAAATGTGTCAAAAGTGTCCACCATAAGGTCGCAGTACTGAAAAAAAAAAGGCTGATCGCCGCCATTACTAGTAAAAAAAATAAAAATGCCATACAACTACCCCCTATTTTGTAAACGCTATAACTTTTGTGCAAACCAATCAAACGCTAATTGCGATTTTTTTTTTACGAAAAATATGTAGAAGAATACGTATCGGCCTAAACTGAGGGGAAAAAAAAGTGTTTTTATATATTTTTGGGGGATATTTATTACGGAAAAAAGTAAAAAATATTGAATTTTTTTCAAAATAGTCGCTCTATTTTTGTTTATAGCGCAAAAAATAAAAACCGCAGAGATGATCAAAAACCACCAAAAGAAAGCTCTATTTGTGGGAAAAAAAAGGGATGCCAATTTTGTTTGGGAGCCATGTTGCAATTGTCAGTTAAAGCGACGCAGTGCCGAATCGCAAAAAGTGCTCTGGTCATTGGGCAGCAATATGGTCCGGGGGTTAAGTGGTTATAGTACTGGCCTTTATGTGATTGACCACTTATAACGATATTTAATACATTTTTTTTTTTTGACGACCAGTTAATTATTTATCCTTATCTACCTACCCAGTCTCCCAATCTAAAAGTCCCGCCGAGGAAACACACCCCCTCAGAGGGTACACAAATAGTTCTAATTTGGGGGTGTGGTGAGACTGCGGTCTTTTGCTTACAATTATTTCATCGGACACCTATATTCTTCTTTCAGGAGAGCCAAGGAGAGCTGTAGAGCAGGAGGGTCCTGGATGAGGGCAGAGATAGAAGGATACTGCAGTGATTCATTTGTAATTGTATTGAGAGAGGATAAATGTGTAGGCAAGCAGTGGCGTGTGTGTGTGTGTGTGTGTGTGTGTGTGTCTGTGTGCGTTTCTTTGTATGTATGTATGTACGTACGTACGTACGTACGTGTAAATCCAGGAAGTTAACAGGCAGAAGCTTAAGCTGCCCACATTTAAAAAGGTCTGCAGCCAGACTTGGTGGAGGAAGATTTCTGAATACAGACATCATCCTCCGCACTGAGAAGCTCATCATACAATCCAGGAAAGACAGGCAGCCACAGACCATTATAGCATAACTTTACTCGGCACTCATTCTCCTGCTCTTTACTTCCCCCGCTCGTATCTAGATTCTACGCAGCAGCAGACAGGATAGCAGGAAAGAGCAGAAGAACGAGTGCTGGGTAAAGTTATGCTATAATGGTCTGTGGCTGCCTGTCTTTCCAGATTGTATGATGAGCTTCTTGGTGCAGAGGATCAAGTCTGTATTTAGCGCGTCCGCTGCCGCATACTGCACAGCTAGCCAGGGAGAGGAGATGAGCACTGCGGGGGGACCAGAGAAGTGGGGGGGCAGAGGAGCATGTGGGGGAGCAGAGGCATACAGGGGGGAGCAGCGGCATACAGGGTGGACCAGAGGACCATGTGAGGGACCAGAGGAGCACAAGGAGCAAGTGGGGGACCAGAAGAGCATATAGAGGATCAGGGGGGGACAGAAAAGCATGTGGGAGACCTGAGGAGTGGGAGGGGGTAACAGGAGCACAGGAGTACAGAGAAGGGCATAGAGGAACATGGAAAAAAAAGGAGGAGCATGGGGGACCAGAGGAGCATAGGGGGGACCAGAGGAGCACGGGCGAGGGGACAGACAGCTGACGTAACAGCTATGGCCTGGGAGATTCTCACTTTCCTGACTAATCTTCGGAACAGATTATTTTACCTGGGTGAAAGAATGTCTGGTTTTGCCACTGCCTAGACTAAATAATCATTTAACCCTAGCAGTACGGGCACAGCAACACTGCAAAGAGAATTTCCACGTTTACTGGGAGTCAGACTTTAAAATCATTTCTTCTTACTCTCCTGTCTTGCAGTTGCTACAGCCTGTTTTTCTGTCTTTTTGATGAGAATTTCATGTAATCATCCTAGCGTATCCAATTTCCCAGAAATAAAAGGACACCATGCAAAGCATTTTAGATAATTCTTACTTGTAAAGGTAATTCAGACAAGTGATTTTCTTTTCTGATACCTCTTTCATTAAGAACTTGAAAGGTTCCAAACCATGGGTAAATTAAAATGCTCTCTAAAAGTGAAGTGTGGTTTGGAACTATTGACTTGACCAATGACGAAAGGACAGAATAATCAATATTGTTTTTTTTTTTATTACTCTTCATCATGACTAATCTGACAAAACGTCTGTTTACCAGAGATCAAAGACATAAGTGCAGCCGGTTTATAATGTTCAGATATAAAAAGAAAACTTCAAATGAAAATAATAATATACTTCTAAACATTTTTCAGTATTTTCATAGAAGCTTTGGCAAGCAAAATATCTTGTAGGGAAGAATGGTGTTTATTAGGCGACAATGAAAGGGATCTCTGCAATTAAGCCTGTAAGAGTGAGGGTGATTTGTTGGTGGGACACTCTGTTGAAAAAAAGTGCAGGCATACTACGAGTTAAGTCTAAGGATGTGCATGACATCTCCTGAACTTATCTCTATTTTTTAAATTTGACAGGTTTATGGCTCATGCACTGACAATTAAGGCTGTAAGAGAGGACATAGGCACACAGAGCAGCTGATTGGCAGGAAGGCCAAGCGAGCTGGTTACTGTAGAAACGAGGGAGCTCCCGTGCCCGACTGTCCTCCTCAACACCTGAGACCTCTGGCAGCCAGCCAGCCTGACAACTCCATCCAGTGTTTCACCCTTCCAGTCCGGTTGGGTTACCACAAGGTCCATCTGGAGGCTTCCACTGGAGATCCTAGGTCCCTCTCACTGTTGTGGTTACAGTGTGGTCTGAGTGCTACGAGGTCGATTGAAAGTTTCCATCTGAGAGTTCGGGTCCTGGCCATCATCTGGGTTCATACCAATTTGGATATCCATGCTCATACGATCCATTTTTGTTGGCATATGGGTCCACCTGTTGCGGTAAGGGTACCCATTTCTATGTGTTTAGAGAAGATTTACTTCTAGATATCCTTACACCAGTTTCGTACTTGAGGAACACTATTTCCATGCTGTGGACGCACAATCCATATTGTATTTTAAGACTTGGCTGTTGGATTAGATTCCTTTTTATATCACTTCAGACTGTCTACACTTTTTTCACTGAAGCATAATTGACACATCGGACTTTAAATTTAACCGTTTATCTTCACTGTGTACCCCTATTTCCACATAGAGTTTTAGTCCTACATTCCATCTATCATTTCATTTTGAATATCTGTCACATTTATAGGATGTAGCTGATCTTTACACACAACCCTCCTTTTCACTTTTTCATTAGTACTGCTTGCGCATACCTCCCAACTTTTGAACTTGGGAATGAGGAACACTTGAGGGTAGAGATAACCTGCCTTGAGCTCCAAGCACGGCACCAAAAAGTGGGTGTGTCCAGACTGTTAACCGAGGGGCTTAAGGGGCATGGTTAAACAAAACCTGACCTTCCTTGTACCTACAAAATTCTCTTTGATTTCTGTGCCACAAGCAAGAATCTCACAGACAATATTACAATCCCCCTCCCAAATCCTCTTCCATCCCTCCAAGTTCCCCTTCTAGCAAAAATCCCCTTTCCTCTCCATATCCCCCCAGCACAATTCCCCTCCCCCTCCAATTTTCCCTCCTAGCCCAACCCCCCCTCCTCCCAGGACTCCTGAAGAAGTCACATGCTCCGTGGCGTAATGCCGTAGAGACTGTTTGGCATCCGAGCGTCCTGCATCACCGGAGATCCTCAGACGTAAGGCGGTGGTTTCATACGCCGACTTCTAACTTGTGTATGCGCCTGTTTTTATTGACTTCATGTAAGAGTCCATTTTTCGTTTTAATAAATTGTTCCCTGCTTTTACGTACTTAACCATTGGGGCACTCCTTTCTTTTTTCTCTTCCTGTGATAACGAGCATTTCCATTAGCTCTCCCCACCCATCATTGGGTGCACTGATCTGCAGTAAGCGGGATTGCTTTAACACTGGAGCATAGAAGACGAGGAGGCAGAGCCCAGGAATGACAGCCATTTGAGCTACATGCATTTCCTTCACCAGGTTAAGGTGAGAGATTTGGCAGACCGTTAGTGGATTCACTTTCTCACGACGTTGGCGGCATTCACATAATATCACTTGTTGAAGACTTGTGGACAAGGCTTTTGGACTTTTTCTCATTTATTCCTCTCTCATCTATTTATAGCACATTTATTTATATACTTATTTATATTTTCTGTGCATCTTTTTCTTCACCTGCTCTGAGACCTTATTGGTCACAGTCACATCTCAATTGTGGTGATCATTTGTATATTAATTTACTGTATACACTTGGTGTCTTTTATGTCACTTCACCCCCATTGTGTTACATTGTAGTTATTACCAGTACACTACAGGGCACTCATCCACATTTTTCCTCCTGGGTTCACACCCCATTTTAAGTGTTAGCGCTTATCACTCCTTTTTCATTATACATACGTGTGCTTTCAGTGAACACTTTAGATATAGCAGCTTTCACGCTTACATTGGGCTCGTATTTCGCCCTTTCACACTTCACTACTCCCAGTAGCACATTAGATCCCCCATTACATTAGGAAGGAAGATTGAAAAGGGGGAGAGAGGCAGAGGAGACAGTAAGTACTAGCATACAGCATCTCATGAGAACACCCCCACTGAGTGGACCCAGCTGCCTGAACCTGTTTTGCGGGACTCTAGCCCAGATCAGGGGACCCCGGGGCAGCCTTGAAATTTTGGGACAGTCCCGCGGAATCCGGGACGGTTGGGAGGTATGCTTGCGCAATATTTTTCATTTTTTCCATGCCCACCCCACACCTGCCTATTCAGAGAAGCCTTTGCGTTTAGTGAATATGTGAACATAATTCAAAGGCTTCTGTGATTGGGCAGGAGGGGAGGGACAGGCATAGCAGCTGCACCTACATTAGTGTTGACATAAACAACACGGAAATACAGCGCTCAGAGTGTTCACCAATAGGAACATGAGAAAATCATATATAAAATAACTGACTAGTACGGGAATACATTAGCGGCAATGTCTATAATATTTCATTTATTTATGTCCATAAAATCTGTGTCAAAAATCCAGATCTATGAAGAGGTAATCAATTGGTAAGTGGATTTATTGTAGACAACCAGGGCTGCTTCTCCAAGAGTGAAGTCAACTCCAATATACATGAAAAAAAGAAAAGAAAAAAAAAAAGCGCCTCTAGGTTATCTAATAAAATTTAATAGCAAATAGGACGTATCCAGCACTTACATAAAATAAGGCAGCGGCAGGAGATGAAAAAGCTGGCAGTCAAGTATGTACAGGCTGTGGGGAGCATCACATCAGAGACTTGAAGAGTGCCGAGTATATCACTGCTGAAGGTGGAAGTGCTGACACTTAAAACAGGAAAGTGGCTGATGAGGGATGTCCGTGAACCTTTAATGTTCTTAGCTGGATTGCTGGCAAGGAGCGATGTATACAATCTGTGAGCTGTAAGGCTGTAAGGGAAGCAGCTCGTATGCAGAGTATGTTGGATGGTGACGTCAGGAGGACGGTGGCCGATCAGGGCCAAAAAACCCACAACGCGTTTCAGAGCTAGCGCTGGTTTCTTGAGGGAAACCGCGCACTCCTTTCTCAAGTGTAGAGGAAAGCTGGGATTGGAGAAATTAAGTAGGAGTCATGGGGGGTTCGCCGACCAATAGGAAGCCAC
Organism: Rana kukunoris; assembly: GCA_029574335.1. Classification (NCBI taxonomy): domain Eukaryota; kingdom Metazoa; phylum Chordata; class Amphibia; order Anura; family Ranidae; genus Rana; species Rana kukunoris. The sequence goes on along the minus strand of CM056052.1, from coordinate 453,636,450 downwards.
AAAACACGATCAGCTTACGTGTCAGACGGCCGGTGTAAATAGAAGGTAAATAGGAGAAGATACATACGAGCAGAAAGAAAAGGGGAGAACAATAAAGGTAGAAAACAAACGTTGTATCACATATCTAAGATTTAAAAAGGAGGGGACTGTAGTAAAAAATGCAAAATACAATAGTAAATATCTTTCGCTGGGTGGATATTTCAATTAGCACAATAAAATAACAAAATAGATTGTTAAAATATATACATGTATACATGTATCGACATACATACAAGTTAACATGTAAAATTAAAAAAACTCACATATACCTTATAATGCATGATACAGTCATGCAATAAATGAATAAGTGAATAAATAATAGTAATCTTCACGTTAAAGGAAACCTTGGAGATCACCTAAAAAATTAGAAGAAGCAGTTATTTGTCAAGTGAAAAAATACTGTTGGAGTTGAGATTAGTGGAAGATTGGTTGGAGAAGGAATGTAAACATGACATCTGTTATATTAGTTTTAATATTTTTATTTTTTGTATGTATTCATTTTTTGTTTTCTCAGAGGATGGTGTTAACATCTAATTCCTCGTTGAGGCCAAGTGGGGCAAGACAATTTAAAGTAAAAATCCAGAAAGTCTCGCGTTCACATAGCCTGTGGGGTATCGATTCGATTACCCATACTCGCAGGCTGTCCTCTTAGGCAACGTTTCGGTACCCATCGACGCCTCATTGAGGCTAGTTGTGATGAGCATAGCGTACCACGCCATTTCCTTTTACATCACAATCACTCCACTGACAGCCTGCGAGTATGGGTAATCGAATCGATACCCCACAGGCTATCTGAGGCTGAGAGGTTCTCGCGACTATGTGAACGCGAGACTTTCTGGATTTTTACTTTAAATTGTCTTGCCCCACTTGGCCTCAACGAGGAATTAGATGTTAACACCATCCTCTGAGAAAACAAAAAATGAATACATACAAAAAATAAAAATAATATTAAAACTAATATAACAGATGTCATGTTTACATTCCTTCTTCAACCAATCTTCCACTAATCTCAACTCCAACAGTATTTTTTCACTTGACAAATAACTGCTTCTTCTAATTTTTTAGGTGATCTCCAAGGTTTCCTTTAACGTGGAGATTACTATTATTTATTCACTTATTCATTTATTGCATGACTGTATCATGCATTATAAGGTATATGTGAGATTTTTTAATTTTACATGTTAACTTGTATGTATGTCGGTACATGTATACATGTATATATTTTAACAATCTATGTTGTTATTTTATTGTGCTAATTGAAATATCCACCGAGCGAAAGATATTTACTATTGTATTTTGCATTTTCGTTTTTACTACAGTCCCCTCCTTTTTAAATCTTAGATATGTGATACAACGTTTGTTTTCTACCTTTATTGTTCTCCCCTTTTCTTTCTGCTCGTATGTATCTTCTCCTATTTACCTTCTATTTACACCGGCCGTCTGACACGTAAGCTGATCGTGTTTTGTGGCTTCCTATTGGTCGGCGAACCCCCCATGACTCCTACTTAATTTCTCCAATCCCAGCTTTCCTCTACACTTGAGAAAGGAGCGCGCGGTTTCCCTCAAGAAACCAGCGCTAGCTCTGAAATGCGTTGTGGGTTTTTTGGCCCTGATCGGCCACCGTCCTCCTGACGTCACCATCCAACATACTCAGCATACGAGCTGCTTCCCTTACAGCCTTACAGCTCACAGATTGTATACATTGCTCCCTGCCAGCAATCCAGCTAAGAACATTAAAGGTTCACGGACATCCCTCATCAGCCGCTGTCCTGTTTTAAGTGTCAGCACTTCCACCTTCAGCAGTGATATACTCGGCACTCTTCAAGTCTCTGATCTGATGCTCCCCACAGCCTGTACATACTTGACTGCCAGCTTTTTCATCTCCTGCCGCTGCCTTATTTTATGTAAGTGCTGGATACGTCCTATTTGCTATTACATTTTATTAGATAACCTAGAGGCGCTTTTTTCTTTCTTTACATTAGTGTTGAAGATTCTTAGACCTGAAGCATCAGCTTCAGGCTCCTATAAATACAGAGATAGCTGTCTTCTGGGAGTGCAATAAAACTATTAGATGTAAATAATAGATAAGTCCGTGAGATGTCAAGCACTTATTCCCATCTATTACTAATATCTTTGAGGTGGTTGTCTTGCATTCCATAGTCGAGAGTGTTTGATTGACTCCTAGGGTTGTCATTTTATACAGCAAACATTCATATGAATATTCGACTATTGAATGCCGTCTCACATATGTAATAGACTCTATGTACTGTTAATATAGTGAAAAGGGGCCAAAAAGTATAGCCATTTTGCTTCATGTCCTACACATAGTGTCCCGATCAAATGGTCCGATTCACTTACTCCCATGTACACATGTGGGTTTTTCCACACTACCCAAGTCAATTATTTGAATACATAGTTGCTTTCGATATATTTGGGATAAATTGAATACAGAGATATGTAATATACATGGTTAATGTTGAGTTTGATATACGCCCAATGATGGTGTCTCTTTGTCTCTATTTTTCTTCAGTTTTTATAATTTTGTGCTCTTGGATGGGAAAAAAAATAAAAATCGCTAAAAATGTGGTCCCTAATACTATATAAAGATTGTCCCCATATATACACACATCGAGCCTTTGAAAATAATGAAGAAAATTTTTATCAAAAATAAAGATGTCTAATGAGTAACCATTGATACCAATGATCTTTTTTGCCATCTGTAAGGTGATGTTTTTTTCCCCACAATAACCACAAATGTAAGAAACATTTTTTCCAGTGACCACCATACTAATGTACAGTGAAATGCAGATATGGAATTTTTAGCAGGGGTTCCCTGTACTTCAAAGTTATTTCAATGGTTCATCCATGTTAAAATGTATTCATCAGGTGTCATAAAATAAATTTACAGTACATCGTTGTAGGTATAGAAGAGAGGCGTAGGAGGAAGAAAGCGGGGTCAAGTGAAAATTTGAGAGAATTCTCTTACCTTTGACTAGATTGGCACTAGAACAGAACAGGGCATGACCAGAAGACAGGTAACAATGTGTCGGTATCTTTTTTTTACACCTCCAGCAGGTGCAAGAAACCTTAGGAAACATTCTATGGATGGTATCAGGGGTTCTGTACCAACAAGTTCGAATTTTGAAGTTGGTTTCTCAAGAAAAATTTATTGTGTTACGAGCTTGGGAAGGTGAGAAGTCCCATTGCAGATTGTTTTTCCATTCAGAAAAAGTAAAACATTAAACATTTGTCTCGAGGTTTAGAAGGGAGTGAGAATGCAAAAGTAAGGTAACCTACTGGTTGAATGTAATAAAAATTATGGAAGAAAAAGTGATTGGATTCCCTCAGCCACACATTCAATGTGGTTGGGGGAATCCTCCTGCTGTGATATTGTATTCTGACAGCTGGGAGCCTTCCACGGCATTAGAATATAATGATCAGGGTTGCTGGCTATAGCCGGCAGAAATGATCATTTGATCATTTGGGAAAAACCTGACAGGTTGGTTTACACAAATTGATTGATAGATTGACTTGTATACAACTAGCCTGTCTATACAGTGCGGAAAATAAGTATTTGAACACCCTGCTATTTTGCAAGTTCTCCCACTTGGAAATCATGGAGGGGTCTGAAATTGTTATCGTAGGCGCATGTCCACTGTGAGAGACATAATCAAAAAAAAAAATCCAGAAATCACAATGTATGCTTTTTTTAACTATTTGTATGATACAGCTGCAAATTAGTATTTGAACACCTGAAAAAATCAATGTTAATATTTGGTACAGTAGCCTTTGTTTGCAATTACAGAGGTCAAACGTTTCTTGTAGTTTTTCACCAGGTTTGCACAAACTGGAGGAGGGATTTTGGCCCACTCCTCCACACAGATCTTCTCTAGATCAGTCAGATTTCTGGGCTGTCGCTGAGAAACACAGAGTTTGAGCTCCCTCCAAAGATTCTCTATTGGGTTTAGGTCTGGAGACTGGCTAGGCCACGCCAGAACCTTGATATGGTTCTTACAGAGCCACTCCTTGCTTATCCTGGCTGTGTGCTTCGGGTCATTGTCATGTTGGAAGACCCAGCCTCGACCCATCTTCAAAGCTCCAACTGAGGGAAGGAGGTTGTTGCCCAAAATCTCGCAATACATGGCCCCGGTCATCCTCTCCTTAATACAGTGCAGTCGCCCTGTCCCATGTGCAGAAAAACACCCCCAAAGCATGATGCTACCACTCCCATGCTTCACAGTAGGGATGGTGTTCTTGGGATGGTACTCATCATTCTTCTTCCTCCAAACACGGTTAGTGGAATTATGACCAAAAAGTTCTACTTTGGTCTCATCTGACCACATGACTTTCTCCCATGACTCCTCTGGATCATCCAAATGGTCATTGGCAAACTTAAGACGGGCCTTGACATGTGCTGGTTTAAGCAGGGGAACCTTCCGTGTCATGCATGATTTCAAACCATGACGTCTTAGTGTATTACCAACAGTAACCTTGGAAACGGTGGTCCCAGCTCTTTTCAGGTCATTGACCAGCTCCTCCCGTGTAGTCCTGGGCTGATTTCACACCTTTCTTAGGATCATTGAGACCCCACGAGGTGAGATTTTGCATGGAGCCCCAGTCCGAGGGAGATTGACAGTCATGTTTAGCTTCTTCCATTTTCTAATGATTGCTCCAACAGTGGACCTTTTTTCACCAAGCTGCTTGGCAATTTCCCCGTAGCCCTTTCCAGCCTTGTGGAGGTGTACAATTTTGTCTCTAGTGTCTTTGGACAGCTCTTTGGTCTTGGCCATGTTAGTAGTTGGATTCTTACTGATTGTATGGGGTGGACAGGTGTCTTTATGCAGCTAATGACCTCAAACAGGTGCATCTAATTTAGGATAATACATGGAGTGGAGGTGGACATGTTAAAGGCAGACTAACAGGTCTTTGAGGGTCAGAATTCTAGCTGATAGACAGGTGTTCAAATACTTCTTTGCAGCTGTATCATACAAATAAATAGTTAAAAAATCATAAATTGTGATTTCTGGATTTTTTTGGGGGGGATTATGTCTCTCACAGTGGACATGCACCTACGATGACAATTTCAGACCCCTCCATGATTTCCAAGTGGGAGAACTTGCAAAATAGCAGGGTGTTCAAATACTTATTTTCCGCACTGTATATGGATCAAAATTTGGCCCATCCCTGCTGAATCGGCCGAATTTCTAATTATTTATGAACAGCTTAAATGAGTGACTAGATTGTCCTATTGAGGGTTTAGGAAGGGAGAATTGGTAGTGGCAGAGTTGCAGGCCCTTTCAAAGGGATAGGTGAAATAGGTCTGTTGAAAAAGTCAGGGTGGGAGTCATGGGCCACAGGCTGGAGTGCAGAAAAGGAGGAGCCTGACTTGTATCGTTCTCCAGAAGATTGTGAAAAAGGCCACCCAAGTAGTATGGTTGGAAGGCCAGGTGGCCTAAGATGGGGAATAGTGGAGAATGGGACTGAGATATGTCAGATAGCAGAATGCTAGAGAGCAAAGATCACTAGTAGGAGGAGTGGCCTTTAAGAAAGTGGAAGTAGATTTGAAGCACCATGGAAGGTGGTTCAAGGGGAATGGGAATTAAATTTTAAATGAAAATTACTGGAAACATTTTTTTTTAAATGATCCTGTATGCCATACATTCAGCTGACAGATATTAAAAAATAAAAGTTAACCAAAAAAACAAAAAGGGAATGCCCTGTACTAAAAACAGCTTTATGCATTGGAAAGCTTCTCATTTAGGGTGCTGTGTATTATGGCCAAGCTGCAAGGTTTTCATTGTCCAATACTGGAGTTTTTAAAACATTTAGGCATATGCAAATTAGGAGACCCTAGTCCCAGTATAGCACGAGGCCAACATTGCAAAAGGTATGCAGATTATGTAATCCTGATCAGAAGGGGTATGGAATATTATCCAACTTAACTTAATTTTTAAAGTAAACCTATCACAAAAATGGGCAAAACAAACAAATCATAATATGGAAAATTGAATAAGCTAAGGTTCCCTTCAGTGGTAACTACTGAGCATAATTGCAGATCTTAACATTTCCTGTAAGGTCTCAATCACATGGGAGTCTAAAATATGATGTTTAGATGCATGAAGCTATCAATGGGCCAAACACACAGCTGTGTTTACAAATTAAAATGTGTGCCACATTTGGAGGACACAGCTGCCTTTGGGGCTGTACATGTCTGCAGCTTTTACGCTTATAAACCTGTCTAAACGCAAGTAATTTATGTGCTTATCTTACACAGCTGACTATGTTTTAACATTTTGATTCACAGATAATCACTACTGCACAGTAGTATGCTCATTTTGAATTACCCACCCACATACACTATATTGTCAAAAGTATTGGGATGGCTGCCTTTATATGCACATGAATTTTAATAGTTTCCCAGTCTTAGTCCGTAGGGTTCAATATTGAGTTGGCCCAACTCTTCTGGGAAGGCTGTCCAAAAGGTTTAGAAGTGTGTCTATGGGAATGTTTGACCATTCTTCCAGAAGCACATTTGTGAGGTCAGGCACTGATATTGGACGAAAAGGCCTGGCTCGCAGTCTGCCCATTAATTTATCCCAAAGGCGTTCCAACGAGTTGAGGTCATGATTCTGAAAGCCACTCAAGTTCCCTCACCCCAAGCTCCCTCATCCATGTCTTTATGGACCTCAATTTTTCACTGGTGCGCAGTCATGTTGGAACAGAAAGGGGCCATCCCCAAACTGTTCCCACAAAGTTGGGAGCATAAAATTGTCTAAAATGATCATTTTCTATTTGTCCAGATGACATTATCTTTGAAACGTGCGTTGACAAATCTCACATTTTTTTAGTTGGCACTAGAAGTAAATGTTGGCGCAGATCAAAATCAGTGTTCCAAATGTTGAACATTGTTGAAATAGTGAAACATCATCCTGTCTGATGTAGGCCTCAACTTTGGGACAATATGATAATTTGATCCGAGCTCTGCATTTGGCCATTGATTACTGAAAAAGATAAAGAAAGGCAGTTGGACCTGGACCTAAATTTGATTAAAAAATATAGCCGTCCTTTAGGAAAACAGAAAACAGGGGCTGCTACAGATAAGAATTATAATTGCAATTAAATCAATGCTGTTTTATTTATATACTTTTCTGACTGCATGTTTATGCATCACACTGCAATATATTGTTTATTGAATATTTTTGTTAAGCGTTAAATCACATAAGTATCAAAACGCTACCCTGCGACGGGACCAGGTGCCATTCGCCGTACATACATTAACAACAATAAAATCACAAACATCAAAACCGTTAAAACATTAAAAAACAATAACATAAATAAAAATAGAAAAAAAACACAGTAAAAGAAGAAAAAAGCCCCAAGAAGAAAAAAAAACGTCAGTTTCCACCCCCTGTCGCACAGCCATCTACCCAGCCTCAGTCCACAGAAGTTTTTTTTTTAGTCCCCTCCTGAACTGGAGCAGGTTTGAGGTCTGCCTAAGAGCCAACGGCAGGAGGTTCCACTCTCTAGGTCCCAACCTTGAGAATGCTCTGCCACTTTTTTAATCTAAACTTTGGGACCTCCAGACGGAATTGAGTGGCCGCTCTCAATGAACGGCCCGTGAGATATCTTGTCAAATTCGCCTGGAGGTAAGTAGGACCTAAATTTATTGAACGCCTTAAAAACTTAGGTTAAAACCTTGAATCTGACCTGCTGCCCCACAGGCAGCCAATGAAAGGCTGCCTGGTGCCCAGAGGTGGGGCAGTGGCCTCTCAGATTGAGGGCTAACCTTACCGCTTGATTCTGGACTTTCTGTAGGCGTTTGATCTGGGAGAGAGGTAAACCAGTCAGCAGCCCGTTACAGTAGTCCAGATGTGGAAGGATGAGAGCGCACACCACAGCGATCCTGGCCTGATCAGTCAGATTGGGCAGGAAGCGAGGAAAGCAGCTTCATTTTAAAGTGGCAAGTTTTGACCACCTGGTCCACGCGTGGTCCCAGGGTTAGGCCCTCATCAATGTGGACACCCAGCGTCCTCACCATAGATGCAGATTTAGGAAACTCCCCATCTTCGTCGGGCCATGATAACACCCAAACCTCTAATGTTGCCGGACCGCAGCACCTCCATTTTGGCCTGGTTGAGCTGAAGGAAATTGAGCCCCATCCATCTTTTGATGGAGTCCAATCCCTCAATCAACCTAGCCTCAGCTGCAGGAGAGTCGGCCGAAATTCTGGAAAAGAGTTGCGTGTGGTCAGCATACGACTGAAAACGTAGCGATATCGAGGAGAGGGCAAAGGTAGATGTTAAAAAGGAGGGGGGAGAGGGGAGAAACTTGGGGAACATCACAAGTCACCTTTTTAGGGTCGGAGTAGTGATCCCCCATTTTCACCCTAAACTCCCTATCCTCCAAAAACAAAGCGAACCAAGCCAAGGATGGATCGCTTACCCTCGCCACCTCCTGTAATCTCGAAAGAAGGATTTGATGGTCTATCGTGTCGAATGCTGTGGACAAATCTAAAAAGGACCAAGATTTTTCTCTGTTAAAAAAAAAAGGACCAAGATACAGTGAAAACCCTCATCCGCATCCACCAGTAGGTTGTCCAGAACATCGACCAAGGCCGTCTACGTCCCATGTTTGGGACGGAACCCGGTTTGACACCCATCCAGTAAGTCAAACTCTTCCACATGGGCTTAAAGCCGACCGCAGACTACCTTCTCGATGATTTTTGCCTGGAAAGCAAGACCAGCAATGGGCCTGGATTTATTGGGGTCTAGCGGGTCAGAGCCAACTTTTTTCAAAATAAGCGTAACAATAGCCTTCTTAAAAAAAGAGGGGACCGTACCTTCTAAAAATGTAAGATTAATAAGTTTAGCGAGGTAGGGAGCCAGAACCAGTTTGGCCCCTTGAAAAATATTACAGGGGCAGGGATATATGTACAGTACAAGCTCCAGGAAGTGCCAATGTAATTTAAAAAGAAAATAGATTCTTTGTAAGCCTATCGGATATTGTCATGAGACTCCAAAAAGACATGCTGGTAGGTTAATTGGATCCTGTCCAAATTGGCCCAGTATATATGTATATATGCGTGTACAACTGTGTGTCCCAAGCGTGTCGAGATCCTACGAGGTAAATGACCACACCAAAAAGCACCTAGAGGCGATTCAGTTCGCATGTGTAGCGCTATACAAGTCACTCATTCATTCACAAAAGAATCGTTCAATAAAAATATAACTCGGTAGAGGAAATTATAGGAAGTTTCTCCAACAGGGATACAGACAAACACATTTTCAATATTGTGTTGGCGCTGAGGTCACACAAATATGTGACCTCTCTGCGGCCGGGCCTTGGCACTGAGCAGCCCACATATTTGTGTGCAATAGTGTTATGCTGAGAGTGCGCGCCCTGCATGCTCCCAGCACAATGACTGTCAGCTCACAGAAAACTCCTGATCGCTGCTTGTGATCGGGAGTCTTCCAATTATGTGGCCGATTATGGCGGTTACATGGCCATAAACCCATGACTCCCAGAATACCAAACCCCTTGAAGAGCCGTGACAAGGGATTAAAGCAGAACTAAAGTCTTGCTGTCAAACACTGGTAGCAGGCAAACTCTTTGTTAAAGAAAAAAACATGCAATGTCTCTTCTGCAATAAAAGAAACCTAAATGCGCAAGCGCAGCTCAGTTCATATTCTGGCACTGTGCCTATGTGCTGGGATTACTGCACCTATTCCACACCAGGCAATAAAGACAGCCAAAGACGATCACTCAGCAGAAGATGCCAGTGCCGTCGAGGGATGACACAAACCATTGAAGACATAGCAAGTTTAGCCCTGCTTTAAAATGAGGAAGAGTTAAAACTTTTGACAACGTTTATATTGCTTTCTGTGACTTACCGCACTATTTAACTTTCTGTGTGTGTTTAGTCACAAGGAGAGTAAGTCCGGGAAAATCTGAAATTGTAACTCCCTCAGCTCAATTCAAAACGAAACATAAAACATTTGTTGCCTACACACTAACCAGGGACTGTTCTGTGTGTAACTTACCGCTACATAGGGGGACCTTGAAAAACTGCTGTTGAAATGGGATTGTATGTGGTGTTGGTTTGAATGTGTGTCTGTATGAATGTCGTTGGGGTCTTTCTGTTTTTTTTTTTTTTTACAGAATACCGGCTCGTTGTACAATGATGATTACATGACACGGTATGGTCACAAGCTTCTTACGTGCCTGTAATGTAAGTCCATTTCTGTTGTATTTTTTGCTATAAAACCAAAATAAACACCTTTTAAATAAAAAAATTAAAAAAACACATAAAACATTTGGTTTGAGTTAGGCATTAAAATGACAAGAATGAAGGAAGAAATAGGCTGTACACATGGTTGAAGTCCATTTATTATTATTATTATGTTCCATGCAACCAAGGTGGACTAGTTTCGCACAACTACACTTAGTCATGTGATGAGTAAGCACAGTGTAGCTTTGCAAAACTAGTACCGTACACTTCTGTTGCAGCTACTGCAACCGTTGTGTGCGTCATTGTTTGCATGGAACATTCAATAAATGGACTTCTACCACGTCTGCCTGCAGCCACTTTCTTCCTTCAACCAGGGCTTGCACCTGTGTGAGGAGTCTCATACTATTCATCGTGTCTGGAGTTTCTCACCTGGAGCAGCGATTTTCCTTTGCTATTAAAATGCCAAGGAATAGGTGAAAGCAATAAACATACCAGTAATGCTATTGTAGGGATCTATTGACCTTTACTGTCTGCATTTGTAAATAGTTGTACTGATTAACACAGAATTATTTACAGCACTTCCCATCTGTGGGTTGTTGGGGTGTATACCCCAGAAGGAGAAAGTGAGGAAGTTAAAGAGAGAATTATAAGTTATCTAAATATAAGCCATTAATGAGATGGTATATGGTTCCTTGGGCACCTGGCCATATATAAACCTTTGATACCTGACAAATGTTTTAGGGGCTGCCAAATACATGGAACCTTTATAAACATTTGGTGAGATTGTCCCAAAATAAAAATAAAAATGTGTATCAAAATGTACTGAATGTACTTAATTTACTAGGCAAAAGAATACAGAAAAATAGAAAAAGAAGCATTGTTAAAAGGAGAGGTTCACCTTTTGTAACAGGTTACATGGTACATCCATATTCTCCTACCCCCAGCTCCCGTTCGCTGCCACAATCTAAAAAAAAAAAACACAGTAGTGCAGGGCTCTCTCCGCCTGGCTGTGTCATCCATTGAAAAACTACAAGTCCCAGTCTTTGGAGCTGTCGGCTTGTAGTTCTCAATGAGCTACCATGGCGCTGTTGAGCACTGTGGTATTTCGCTGATTCTACCTGTAAGGCCGCGTACACACGACCAAATACATCTGTTCAAATCGGTCTGACAGACCGATTTGAACAGATCTGTCTGCTGGGCTGTTTTGGTTTGATCGCTGTACACACGATCAAACCAAAATCCCCGCCGGCAGACAGCGCGGTGACGTGGCGGTGACGTTGACGCCGCCACGTCACCGCACCAGGAAGTAAAAAATACATTCGACGCATGTGCGAGCAGATATGTCTGCTGGTTAGCGTACTAACCAGCAGACATGTCGGACGGACGGATTCCCAGCAGACAGATTTTAAAGCATGTTTTAAAAACTGTCGGCTGGCCAAATCTGTCTGTCCACCCGTACACACGATCAAATCTGTCTCAGCAGATAGATTTGATCGTGTGTACGTGGCCTCAGTGTAAAACTGCCTATCTATACAGTGTACAGGCAGACAGCTCACACCGACAGTCTGCAGGAGACCTGCATGGCATCAGCGATCTACTGACTGCTGGTGCAATGCTTTCCAGGCATCTAATACAAAAATTGTAAATGTTTTTTTTTTTTTTTTTTACCAGCACAAAAATGTGCATTTATTTATTTTTAAGTTTAAAGGTGAACTTGTCGTTTAAATCTAAAACCTCCCAAATGTACTGAAAAATCAATATATACTCTTGATGTTCCTATTCACTGCAGCCAAACTCTGGCAAATGCTTGGTGGTCCTCTATACTGACTCCTGTCTAAGTCAAAAATAAAATGATGTGGTACATGTCCAAAGAAAAACTTGCTGCCATCCTTCATGACAAAACCCATAAATGTGAGAAGATTTTGTCTCCTTGGATGGAATCATATCTTCCAACAGACTCTTGTTACACTACAATAGATTCTTGTTACACTTACGAAACAAAAGATTATGCATGCTAATGTCAACATTTGTTCCTTGAATACATTTTTCTTCCCGGCTTCGTCTCTATTTTCTCTGGTTTTTCTTTTCTGATTTTCTCTCTTCTTCTCCAATTCTTTAATGTATTTTCTGCCTGGCAGGCAACACTAAGGTCGCAGTTTGAATCCCAACCACGGCACTACCTGCCTGCAGTTTGCATGTTCTCTCTATGCCTGTGTGTTTCCTCCGGGTACTCTGGATTCCTCCCATACTCCAAAGACACACTGGTAGGATAATTGAATCCTGTTTAAATTGGCCCTAGTATATGTATGTATGTATAAATGTGAGTTAGGGACCTTAGATTGTAAGTTCCTTGAGGGCAGGGACTGATGTGAATGGGCAATATATATGTAAAGCGCTGCATAAATTGTCAGCACTATATAAGTACCTGTAAAAAATAAATAAAAACAACAACATTCTCACATTAACATTTATACATCTAGCTAAACAATGGTTGTACTGAAACATGTATATATATATTTGATCTACATTCACTTTTAAGATTTTTATTTTCTTCTGTGATGTATATTAAATTTACATCAAAATATAAAAATGTATGTATCGTAGACTCTACACCCCATTATATCTAATGACAGTTACTGTCGTATGCATATAATTATGAACATCTTCTTTTCTTATGTTACCGTTTAATATATATTTCGTGCTTCGTGCGCCTGCATCACTGGACCGTGGGACAGGTAAGTGTCTGATTATTAAAAGTCAACAGCTACACTTTTTGTACCTGCTGACTTTTAAATGGGTGAAACTCTGCTTTAATATGAGTTCTGGATAATCCAATGCAGCCATCTAACATGATAAGTAAGGTCAACAGAGGTGTCCTACTTTTACATCGGGCTTGCTGTATGTGACAGGCAACAAGGAACCGCAGCAGGTAGGCTGGGTTTCTTGTATGAATCTTAATTCTTAATTTATAATATTGACTGGAGTGCATCTTTGAATACATTTTTTCTATTAAATTACCTTTGGTGTTAATTTTAGAGTCTCTTAGCATATTAGTTCTGCTTTATTAAATGATTCATATGCAACAAGCTTGTCTTGTATGATGTAATATTTATTTCCAGTTTATTATATTTCATAAACTCAAAATCATTATGCAATTCCCTATAATGTATTACAGGCCACAAAAAATGAATGTTTGCAGAAGATTTATGAATATTTAAATGTTTAATACTACTACTTCACATATACGCATCCCTAGAAGCAGTGCGGGCAACTTCAAGACAAAATTTTCCTATCATAAATGCAGACACAAGAAAAAAAACTGTAAAAAAAAAAATTGTATTAGTTCTACGACAGGGTGAGACTGTAAAAATTTGCGACTGCAAACTAAAAATTAAAATTTCCCTTGCTTAAAGCTATTTGCAAAGGAAACAGCAATCTACATTCTGACAGACCCTGGGTAGACTAGCTATCAGGATCAAATCAGCATAGTTGCCGATCACATGAACACCATGTCATCGATGATATGGTGATCTCACTGGGTAATTAAACTCACCTATGTGAAGATCGCACCAGCATATCATAAGTGCACAAAATACATCAGGCTGCAAGTGAAAACTCTGGCATCACAGCGCTCATGCAATTCTGTCTCCTAGCATGATGACGTCAGAAAAAAAAAAAAAAACATACGACACCCACATGTTCTGTTAGAGTGTATTCTGAGGAAGTCACTCTGACGAAACTCATAAGTGTAGGGTCTGCTGAGATCATCATGCTAGGAGACTGAATTGTGTGAGCGTTGTTATGCTGGAGTTTGTACTTGCAGTCTGATTTAGACTTTATGCACTTATGATATGCTGAATTGATCTCCACATGTGTGAATTTTACTTTTTATTATATGGTACTTCACTACTGCAAGTTTCCTTTATATTATTGGGGACTATCCTGAGAGAATTATCTGCAGTCTGGATGGATTAAGAGTTGCAATTTACAGTGGAGTATAAAGAAATTAGACCTTCCATACATGATGAGGTGGGGGGGGGGGGTCAATTATAACGGTGAGCTGCTTTCTCATGGTGATTGACTCTGGGTGTTTTTTCATTATTTCATCGGAGTAGTGACACAGCGTCAGGAGGCATTTTCATCTTTGGGCTCTAGATGTTTGCATGGACTATTGTTTGGACACTTGTTTATGGATTTCCACCAATGGAAATTTTGTTTTATTCATGAATTAGTATATCATAAAAAGCTAATGTATTGCTTGAATGGCTCCCCTACATTAGGGCTTGGTACGCAAGGGGAAGCATGTACTGACAGATAAAATTGGAGGTATCCTAAAGAGGGTTGTTTCTTCAACTCTGTCCATTATAGTTACTAAACAATTTTACCAAATAAAATGTTAATATGTCCCTAAATAAAACAAAGTAAACATGACTGTTAAATAAATTAGTCAATGCTATTGTCAAGTAAAAAAGAAGGTGTATGTTACCCTAAAAAAAAAAAAAAAAAATGTATCCATAGTTGGATCTTGGTCTATGTATAAACTTAGTAGTTTGCTTTCTGTGCATTGTTTCCTTGCAGGTCAACTACATGGCTAAACATGCCAATCCCCCAGCTTCCTTAATGTAAACGGACCACAGCAAGCATCGAAGCACATTCTTTCCCTTTGTGGTTAGTTTAAGTCCATCGGCTTGCTGCTTAGCGACACAGGATGCCACGCCCAAGCAGGGCATGCCTGCATTTTACACATTCTGTTTGCCTGCCATTCCCCCTACCCAACCTGGCAAGAGCCTCACTGTCAAAATACAGCTTGTAGCCTTGTGGGAGGAGTGTGAGCGCTGAAAGAAACCTCCTTCTGGATTGCAATTACTTCCTGCTGCGTGGGACAATATCTAGTACCCCCCCCCCCCCCCAGCAGGAAGAACTACAGTAATGAAGCTTTGCAATTACATGATCCCAAAATAAATCTAGCAGAAAAGGTGGCTTATGGCCCTTTTAAAAAAAATAAAAGGGTGATCGTATAGTAAGCACTCTATTTGCTGTGTTACGAATGGATTAAATTTATATGCATTCACATACACTTTAACTAAAATATTTTGACACGCTAAATTTGGTCTGGCCATTTTAAGCAGTAGTTGCCCTTTCTGGTCATGAGAGGTTTAAGCCTATTTTTGTATCAACCAAACACAAAAAGGAAAAAGTCTCTACTCATCCAGTGTACTTGCATTTATTTTTATGCAAGCAACATAAATGTAAACCCACATTGTAAATCCATAATTCAGAAATACAAGAGTGGTTCTAGAGTACAAAGTAATGTCAGAATTTAAAAATATCAATTTCCATTAACAAGCATAGTTAAAAATAAATGGAAATATGCAGGTCAATGTGCCAAAATGCATCATTGTCACAGTGGTAATGGACCCTCTCTGTCTCAAGGTGATGTAGGCCCTAAAGAGAGTCAAGGTGCAAAGCTTAAAGAACTACTTGATGTTCACCAGAGCACCCCACAAGTATGATTTTCTTTGGTGCAGACAACTCTTGGGTTCCATCGCTTCGTTGACGGTAGGCTGAAATGCAGCGTGTTACAAACTTGGCAGACAAGGTTGTAGCCAAACATGTAAAAGTTCAGGGCAGGCAGATAACAAGGATCATCTAGAAACAGGCAGAGGTCATTAACAGGTATTAGCACTTGAATGGAGATTGTAGATACAGAAGTCTGGGATCAGATACTCAGAGGTCCTTGCTCGGGCAACTGCCAACTGCACTGCGCAAGTTCAATAGCTTTCCCAAACAAGACTTCTTCTCAATATGAACCAGCAGGGGAAGTGAGAGAATGTCTAAACAGAAATAGGAAAAGACTTAGGAAGTTGTTGCACAGATGAACAGGAATCAAGTCCGGGGCCCGCGTGCAAAGCAGCAGATTGATCATGCAGAGACCCTGCTGCAACATGAACTGGTACAGACAGTTACAGGTTGGTACTGAAGACAGTGAAAACTTTTTTTTTCTACTGGAAACAAGCGATAATCATGCCTTTAACCTGCACATGCAATAGAGAAAGCAGCAAAATATATGAATCTGCTCTTGCATATTCTGTGCATGATTTAATATGCACCAAAATGTAATTTGTTTTAATGAATATACTGAAAGCATATGAAGCTCCATTTCTTTTATGACTAACCTCACTACTGCTATTGAATAGCAAAGGAATACTCCCTTGAGCCAGGTTATATTGATCAGCCCACTGGAGTGTCTGAAATGCACAAATAGACCTTTTATAAATGTAAAAGTCTAGCAAAAAGCTGAGATTTCATCTATTAGGAAGTGGATTGGATCATGTTTTTTTTTTTTTTTTGTGCGTGTATTGATCCATATGGGACTTTCCAGCACTGGTTATCCTCTGGCATTTTAACACTTTGTTAATTTCTTCTTTCAGCACCTTTCATATTGGAACAATACTTGTTCATTATTTGCAGAATTTGGAGTTGCAGTCTCACTTTTTACACAGTACAAACTGACTTATTGGCAAAATGTATGATGACCCACTTGGTGCGGGCAAGCCTTTCAATGGCAGTAACTATATTTTGCATTTAATTCCTTATTTCAGGTACTTATATAGCACCATCAATTTATGCAGCGCTTTACACACACATATATATGTATTTTACATTCACATCAGTCCCTACCCTTCAAAAAGCTAATCTACAATCTAAGGTCTCTAACTCACATTCATACATACACATAATAGGGCCAATTTATTAACCGACCAGCATGTCTTGGGAGTGTGGAAGGAAACCGAAGTACATTTAACAAATACTATGCATTTACTGTTCTCACAAAAGTTCAGAAAATATTTTTTGAAATGCCTGTCATTCTGAGAAGTTGCTATATGAGCATTGCAGCAATTAATATATATTTGTGCCCCAAGAAGTACCGATGAACATAAGAATTCCATTGTCAGGGCTGGGCTCAACCCTTTCTTCTCAGAGCTCTGTGCTCAGCTGTCAGTTAATTGCCAGCAATCTTCATTCCACAGTGACACATCTGGTCTTCATTTAATGCTCGTCAGCTAGCTATTTAAACTGCATGGATCAGATCTTATGTGCTTTCGCCTTGGTCAACATATCCGGACTCTCTTTGCTGTATTTTTCTGTGAAAGACTTTTGCTTGGCTGACTTCCCTTCTGATTCCTGATCCTGTTTGCTACACCCAACTTTGCTGATCTCTGGCTTGTTCTGACTACCCATCTTGGTTACCAAACCCCTGGCTATGTTTTGACTACATTTGCTCTGTTTATATTATTTTATTAATTAAACAGTGTGATTTTTACTGCACTTCTGTCTCCTTTTCACAAGTGTTTCCTACACTAAAGCTGCCCATTCATGCCAGCTAAAAAAAAAAACGGACCAGATTCCCCCCATGCACACATTTGGTGTGGATGAGGGAATCCTCTTTGCTTTGTCTCTGCATTCTGACAGCAGTGAGACTCCCCTCATTAAATTATTATTCAGGAGTCCCGTTTGTGAGAAGTTGGTCGATGGATCTGCTTTTCATGAATGGGAACAGCCATACATGGATCAAACTGTCAGGGATTGACCAAATTTTGATCCATGTATGGCAAGCTATTTTCATACGCAGTCAGTAGAGGGAGTCTGTATGATCACTAGTGGTAAGCAAATTCTTGAAGAGCTCAATGAGTTATCTGGACAAACTTATTAAAAATGCACAAGAAATTTGAAATTGAAGTCAATGGGAATCTAAACCAGGTTCGAAAAAAGTTGATCAGACCAAAAAATAGCCTGAGCCACTTCATTTCTAAATTCTACCAGTGGTACAAATATATAATGTTGATGACTGATGAAATAGCAGGTGCTAAGGCTCAGCAGAATCAAATATAACCAAAAGCAGCCTTTGTTGCTTCCTTTGGTCCCTTTCTTCCAAACGCCATTTGGGAATTTAAACCACCGAAAATTACATTATAATTTGGATTAGCCTATGGACATCTAAAGTTTTTGAAATTCAATCCAAATCTACAACTGGAAATAGATGTTTAGTTTTCATTTTAGTTCAGCCAGCAGGCTGAATCAAAATAAATCAATGGATTCCTCCATCCACACAAGGAAACCCCCCCTAAGACATTGTATTCTGACTGTGGGACTCTACACAGTCAGGCCCCGTACACACGAGCAAATGAATCTGTTCAAATTGGTCTGACAGACCTATTTTTTTTTTTTTCTGACAGACCGATTTGAACAGATTTGTCTGCTGGGCTGTTTTGGTTTGATCGCTGTACACACGATCAAACCAAAATCTCCGCCGGCAGACAGCGCGGTGACGTGGCGATGACGTTGACGCTGCCACGTCACCGCACCAGGAAGTAAAACACTTCTGCGCATGCGTCGAATCCATTCGATGCATGTGCGGGCAGATATGTCTGCTGGTTAGTGTACTAACCAGCAGACATATCAGTCCGACGGGTTCCCAGCAGACAGATTTTAAAGCAGGCTTTAAAATCTGTCGGCTGGCCAAATCCGTCTGCTGGCCCGTACACACGATCGAATCTGTCTGCTGAGATGGTGTGTCAGACCGTTTCCAGCTGATAGATTTGATCGTGTGTACGCGGCCTCAGAATACACTGATCAACTGGATAAAGCTGCTGATTTACAAAAGTTTTCCAACATTAACGTTCAACTGACTAAATTTAAATGCATCTATGGAAAGCTTAACAGTATAAGAATTTCAGGATCAACTCTTGACCACAAGGCTTGCTGGGAATGCCTTCAGTTGTGCATTACAGCAGCCATTTGAGACTGTCCATATTTTGGCTGGACATGATGTTCAGAAGCACCCTCATCATAGAATGTGTGTTCTTCACTCTTGGGAAGTGAATATCTAAAGGTCTTGCCTTGTGCTCAAATTATTTCCAAATTAGTTTGCAATTTAAAGGATGGTTCATAAACTAAAAAAAACGAAATTTTAGCTTTTTATTGTAAATCAATAAAAATAAAATTACGAAAAGCTAAAGCCAAACATTTATTAGTCTGTAAGTTTCAGCTATATTCAAAGTAATCAATTGACATTGAAGGTTCCCTGAATTTAGGAAAACATCTACTGTATGACATTAGTTTCTCAAAATCTTTCTTCAGCCACTGAATACAAAGCAAAAAGTTGGAATTTCAGTTTGCACTATGATGCTTTCTTTTAAACAGCACCACAGTACATCAATGCCTGGCTTTGGAATAAATTGAAAAAAATGGGGGAGTAGAATTAAATTGCTGTGTAGTTTGAAGGATGTTAGTCACAAAAGCAAAGAATAAAAATAAAAAATGCATTGCAACTTGTACTAAAAACCACACTACTGCAGAACACATTGTAAAATTGCATGCAAGTGTATTCGCATTAAGATCAAACCCTAACATACACCAAAAAGACCTATACAAAAAAAAAAAAAGGGGGTCTTTACAAGCTTTTGGCCTCCGGGAGATTTGTTATTAGGGGAAGGCTTATGGGTCAGGAATAGAAAAAATAAAGCATTTTTTTTGTATTAGTTTACAAGTCCTTAGATGTGGTGAAAGATAATTTTCTTTATTTCCCAGATTTCTATTTCTTTACGGCAGTAACATTATTCTTGTCCTAGGGTGACAAAGTTTGCTCACCGTACTGTATCTATGGCAGATTAGCATATTTTTTGTAGGACAGATAGTAGTTTAGAACTACAGAAAACGTCCACCTCTCCTCATCTTTATAACCATAACTGAAGAGAAATGTGGATAATGTTGATAAAGGTACATACACTTAAAATTTTTATTTTCAGCCTCCAAACTTTATGGTATTCTAGTAAATGGCTTCTTTAACAACTCACTTATGCTCATGTCTTATTCCTTTGAAAAGCTGCCAGACCTTGTATTGCTGCAGATACTAGATCAGCCATTCTCATCCTTTTTACTAGGGTTGTCCCGATACCACTTTTTTAGGACCGAGTACAAGTACCGATACTTTTTTTCAAGTAGTCGCCGATACCGAATACCGATACTTTTTTTAATGCAGCCATGTCCCCCCACATATTGCAGCCATGTCCCCCCACATATTGCAGCCATGTATGTCCCCCACATATTGCAGCCATGTCATGTCCCCCCACATATTGCAGCCATGTCATGTCCCCCCACATATTGCAGCCATGTCATGTCCCCCCACATATTGCAGCCATGTCATGTCCCCCCACATATTGCAGCCATGTCATGTCCTCCCACATATGCATCCATGTCATATCCCCCCACATATTGCAGCCATGTCATATCCCCCCACATATTGCAGCCATGTCATATCCCCCCACATATTGCAGCCATGTCATGTCCCCCCACATATTGCAGCCATGTCATGTCCCCCCACATATGCAGCCATGTCATGTCCCCCCACATATGCAGCCATGTCATGTCCCCCCACATATGCAGCCATGTCATGTACCCCCACATATGCAGCCATGTCATGTCCCCCCACATATGCAGCCATGTCATGTCCCCCCACATATGCATCCATGTCATGTCCCCCCACATATGCAGCCATGTCATGTCCCCCCACATATGCAGCCATGTCATGTCCCCCCACATATGCAGCCATGTCATGTCCCCCCACATATGCAGCCATGTCATGTCCCCCCACATATGCAGCCATGTCATGTCCCCCCACATATGCAGCCATGTCATGTCCCCCCACATATGCAGCCATGTCATGTCCCCCCACATATGCAGCCATGTCATGTCCTGTGCCCCATATTGCAGCCATGTCATGTCCCCCATACCTCCGCCGCCGTCGCTGCTGCAGCCTGCAGGGTTAATCCCTGTGCAACACATACCCGCGGCGCCATGTATAGACACGCGATTGGACGGATCCGTCCAATCGCGAGCAAGGGGGGAGTGTCTATGCACGTATCAGCGTATGCGTCGTGCGGCGGGCGGCGGCGGGGGGGGGGGCGAAGTATTCTATTTTGGTATCGGGGGTATTTGGGGGAGTACAAGTACTCCCGCAAATACTCGGAATCGGTCCCGATACCGATACTGGTATCGGTATCGGGACAACCCTACTTTTTACCCTATAAGAACCATACAAATCATTTTTGTGTCTCAGGATAACTCTGCTAAAAAATATTATAATCTATAGTATTTATAATAAAATAGCATGATCGGTAAACTGTTGTAAGTTTTAAATAAAACAATGACATATCTAAAATATTTAACACGGGAGCAAATTACAACACCCCCCTACTCTTCACATTAGTAATAATGAAAATTAAAAATTAAAAGACAAATACTTAACACGGTTGGTAAAAAATGAATGCCCCCTTACTTTAGTGCAGTGGTTCTCAACCCGGTGACCCCCTGGGGGGCAATTGCCGATTCGACAGGGGGTCACGAATGCTAGTCCAACCTGCAAGGCTGACCGAGACAGACCCGAAGTCTGTCAGTCTCTGGCCAGTGAGACGTGGCTTCAGGGGGAGGAGAGACCACGCGGAAGTGACGTTCTGTCGCCACCATCTTATTCTCGTCCGCAGTAAGGCTACAGTTAGAAGTTGGCAAGCGGACATCTGTTTACACCCACTGAAGTCCTGCATTTTACAAGTATTTTTACCAGTAAACTGAGCTGATATACTATATAAGGCTTAAACAATATATCAGCTAAGTTTACTGGTAAAAATAAGTTTAAAATACAAGACTTTGGTGGGTGTAAAAAGATGTGCGCTTGCCGACTTCTAACTGTAGCCTTGCTGCGAACGAGAGTACCAAGTTGGCGGTGATGGAACGTCACTGCCGTGCAGTCTCTTCTCTCCTGAAACATCACTTCCGGTTAACACATGATTAGACGGGTAGCCAATTCTGATGGAACACCTGAGTGTCTTTGGTAAGTCAGACACTAATTAAAGCATTTTTGTGCTGTAGCAATCAATACATAGATTGTAAATAAATATGACATGACTGTGCAAAAATAAATATGGAACAATACATATTTATATATAAACGTCCCAGTTGATTTCTCAAAAGTAGTTATTCTGTGACAGTGCTAGATACATGTTTGGGTGCTATACACTTTGTATATCTAGCACCGGCATGGCAAACCACTTTCTTCTGGGACCTGTGTGTCTCCTAGAAGACAACGGGGAGACACTGAGGAGGCACCACACATGGCATAGATAGGCACCAACGAAAATAATTTTACTGTTAGGAGTCCCCACAACTTGGGAAATTTTATCAAGGGGTCACGGCACTAGAAAGGTTGAGAACCACTGCTTTACCAGTTATTAACCACTTAAAGCGGAGGATCATCCTAAATACGAACTTTGCATGACTCAGAGCAGCAGCCTTAACCACTTGCGGCCCGCGCTATAGCCGAATGACGGCTACAGCGCGGACCTGAATATCCAACCTGCCGTCAATTGACGGCCGCCTCTTTGTGCGTTCCCCGTGCGAGATCCAGAGCGCTCGGCGGGGAAGCTCTGTGTTGGCCGTGTCCCTTGGACACAGCCAATCACAGATCGCGGTGAACGGCCAATCAGAGTGGCCGTTTGCTATGCAATCTGAGCGGCCAATGAGAGATGATCTCATATGTAAACATATAAGATCATCTCTCATTGCCGTTTTACACAGAGACAGCGTCCTGTCTCTGGAGAGGAGACCGATCTGTGTCCCTTGTACATAGGGACACAGATCGGTCACCTCCCTCAGTCACCCCCCTACCCCCAACAGTTAGAACACTATGTAGGGAATACATTTAACCCCTTCCTCACCCCCTAGTGTTAACCCCTTCAATGCCAGTCACATTTATACAGTAATTAGTGCATATTTATAGCACTGATCGCAGTATAAATGTGAATGGCGCCAAAAATGTGTCAAAAGTGCCCGCCATAAGGTCGCAGTCCCAATAAAAAAAATAAAATAAAAAAATTGCAGATCGCCGCCCTTACTAGTAAAAAAAAAAACAATAATAAAAAATAAATAATGCTGTCCCCTATTTTGTAAGCGCTATAACTTTTGCACAAACCAGTCGCTTACTGCGTTTTTTTTTTTTTACCAAAAATATGTAGAACAATACATATCGCCCTAAACTGAGAAAAAAAATGTGTTTTGTTTTTTTTTCAAATTGGGATATTTATTATAGCAACAAGTAAAAAATATTGTATTTTTTTTTCAAAATTGGCGCGCTTTTTTGTTTATAGCGCAAAAAATAAAAACCGCACAGGCGATCAAATACCACCAAAATAGATCTCTACTTGTGGGGAAAAAAGGACGTCAATTTTGTTTGGGAGCCACGTCGCATGACCGCGCAATTGTCAGTTAAAGCGACGCAGTGCCGGAAGCTGAAATTTCACCTGAGCAGGAGGGGGGTATATGTACCCAGTAAGCAAGTGGTTAATACATGTATAATCCATGTTTTTTTTTCCCGTAGGTCAATGCTTACCTTGATTTCGTTCCCCGCGGGAGTGGGCATGTCTTTAGTTTTCCCCCGATGTCCCAGTGTGTTGTGGGTGCTGAGCTGAGCGCAATGTCTCCTGGGAGTGATGTGTCGAGACTCCCAGGAGACAATTAAGTACCTGTATCGCTGGGGATATAGTGCTGTTTTTTTGCTTCTTTATAGTCTGCAGCAGAAATAGACGGTCGTTTTTGTTTCCAGCATGTAATTAATGACAACGGGATGTGTATGTGAACCGACGTCTCCCGTTGTCATGGTAATGAGGAAGTGTTGACAGCGCAGCTCGCACTGCTCGCCGTCAACACAGCATGGCTACCAGGGAATATTTGCTTGTGGGCTTCACAATGCCCACAAGCAAGATGGAAACCAACAGGAAGAAATGTTACAAGTTGTTCTATATCGTGGAAAACTAAGCAATTCTTTAGGATGCGGCTAGCCAGTGAGTGTTACTTTTACATGTATATTACTATGCATTCCACCTAAAAAAAACAAACAAAAAAAACGAGAATCCACGGAACCTCCGCTTTTTCATTGAGCTGTCCTGTAAACGATAACAGTGGTCTCCGCGGCCGATTCGCCTCAAGATCACCGTTATCGGTGTCGTTAGACGGCTCACCCGCGTTCTCCAGCGCTTACTTCGGCAGCGGTAGAGGCAATCGGGTCCTGGCCCCCATAGCATAGCAGGGCGGAAGCAACGTCAAAAACGTCACGTCCGCCCATGCTTCTTAAAGTGACATTTTCTTGTTGTCATTTTTTCAAATGACACATTTTTATTTTTTTTGCATTTTAGTCTAAATATGGGATCTGAGGTCTTTTTGACCCCAGATCTCATATTTAAGAGGACCTGTCATGCTTTTTTCTATTACAAGGGATGTTTACATTCCTTGTAATAGAAATAAAAATTACCCATTTTTTTTTGTGTAAAAATTAAATAAAATAAAAATAAATAACAAAAAACAAATAATTTTTTAAAGTGCCCCGTTCCGATGAGCTCGCGCGCAGAAGTGTACTCATACGTGAGTAGTGCCCACATATGAGGTATCACCCCGATCATTAGCGAAAGAGCAATAATTCTAGCCCTAGACCTCCTCTGTAACTCAAAAGATGCAACCTATAGAATTTTTTAAACTGGAGATTTTAAAAGGTTAAAAGTTTGACGTCATTCCACAAGCGTTTTCTTATTTTTTAATTTAAAAAAGTGCGCTTGTAAGACCGCTGCGCAAATACGGTGTGACAAAAAGTATTGAAATGACCGCCATTTTATTCTCTAGGGTGTTAGAAAAAAATATATATAATGTTTGGGGGTTTTAAGTAACTTTCTAGCAAAAAAAAGAAGGTTTTAATCTTGTAAACGCCAAATCTGAAAAACAGCCAAGGTCCTTAAGTGGTTAAAGAAATGCATTGGTGGACAGTGTAAAAGTCACCCCTTATAATGCATGTCAGAGGGAAGTTTTCTCCTTACACTGTCATTGCTCACGGGTCAAGGAACCCCTAGCCATCTCTGAAGGAACCCTAGGGTTCCACAGAACTCTGGTTGTAAAAGCCTTCCCCTCAGATCTATAGCGACTGCACTTCCAATTGCACTTTCAGGCGGCATACACACGACCGAGGTTCTCGCTGGAAACCAGCGAGAACCTCGCTGGAAGCTGCATTCCAGCGAGGACCTCGGCCGTGTGTACGCTCTCGGCGAGCTTCCCGTCGGGAAGCCCGTCGAGCAGAAATAGAGAGCACGCTCTCTATTTGCTCGACGGCCCGCCTGGATGAATGGCTGGTTGCCATTCCCGACGGGCGGGTCGCCGATTTCGACGGCCGGCAGGTTCTGCCCGTCGAGGTTCTCTGCCGTGTGTACATGGCCTCAGGTGCACTTGCAGTGCAAAGTGGATTTGCCTTTGTAAATACCCCCCATAGTCTAGTAAAGGCTTTTACAACCACAGTCCTCAGCGACCACTGGCTGGGGGTAGGGGGGGGGGGTTCACGAGGGATGCGGTCATCCTTCAGGCCAGCGCTTTCAGTTCCATGGAACACACTGGCAGAATGGAGAGGACGTCACTTCCCGGATATCTGTAAGGACGTAGCAGCAGCTGTAACTGATAGGCACTGATAGATGGCACTGGTGGGCACGGATTTGCAGCACTGGAGGGTACCGATGTCCCTCTAACAAAAGCTGGTTACCAGCTTTATTTTTTTTCAAGCTGACAGCATGAAGAAAAAGAAAGCCAGTAACCGGCTTCTGTTTAATTCTGTGACCAGCTGTCAATGGCTGCGATTGGCCCTTTACCCTGCTCTGTAATCTGCCGAGTCCATGGAACTCCACAATCACAGCGCGTGCGCGGGCAACACGAGTATGGGAGGACGAACATGGAATGCCCTCCCGGCATTTGAGGTCCGTGCTGTAGCTGTCTTTTGGCTATAGATCTGACTTATTGTGCGGTCGTGCGACGTGGCTCCCAAACAAAATTGGCATCCTTTTTTCCCCACAAATAGAGCTTTCTTTTGGTGGTATTTGATCACCTCTACGGTTTTTATTTTTTGCGTTATAAACAAAAATAGAGCGACAATTTTAAAAAAAATGCAATATTTTTTACTTTTTTCTATAATAAATATCCCCCAAAAATATATAAAAACAAACATTTTTTTTCCTCAGTTTAGGCCGATACGTATTCTTCTACATATTTTTGGTAAAAATTGTCATTTTCACAGCAAAAAATGCATTTAAATTGCATTGTTTACTGTGGAAACGACAGTTGCAGTTTGGGAGTTAACCACAGGGGGCACTGTGACTTTGAGTGTTCCCTGTGTGTGTGTTTACAACTGTAGGGGGGTGTGGCTGTAGGTGTGACGTCATCGATCGCGTCCCCCTATAACAGGGATGACGCGATCGATGCTGCGGCCACAGAGAAGCAGTGTTTACACACGGCTCTCCCCGTTCTTCAGCTCCAGGGACGGATCGCCGCATTGCAGCGGCGATCGGGTCCGCGAGTCCCGCGGTCCCGGAGCTTCGGACCGGGTCACGGGAGCGTGCCCGTGACCCATGGCTGGGTACTAAAATCAATGTATATATACGTTGATGTGCCCAGCCGTGCCATTCTGCCGACGTATATGTGCAGTAGGCGGTCCTTAAGTGGTTAAGTGGTTAATATACAGTACCTGGTGTAGATCTTTGTGATGATCCAAAGGACCCAAGTTAGACTAGAATACAGCCCAATCAACAGACCTGTTTTCATAATGTCTTTTAAGCACACTTAATATTCTCCCTTCAGGCAGTCTGATTTGACAGCAGCAGTTCAACATTTTTTTTTATCTAGCTGGCTGTGCCATACTTTATGAATGAACATTTGGACAAGGATTTTATGGCAGAAAGCCTACTGGTAACCATAAATGGGCAAATGTCTCTGAAGCAGGCAATGGTATATTTTAACAACTTCAGTCCCCAGTCTATTCTAAGGCCTTGTACACACGACGGGAAATATCTGCTGTAAACGGTCCCCGGACCGTTTACAGCGTATATTTGCGCCGGGATGTTTTGATCCGATGGCTGTACACACCATCGGATCAAATTCCCCGCCGGCGGACAGCGCGGTGACGCGGCGGTGACGTTGACGCCGCCACGTGACCGCCACGTCACCGCACCAGGAAGTAAACACTTCCGCGCGCATGCGTCGGATCCATTCACAGGATACGACGCATGTGCGTCAAGATATGTCCGCTGGTTTGCCGTACTAACCAGCGGACATATCTGCCAGCCAGCTATCCGGCGGAAATATTTCAAAGCATGCTTTGGAATTTTTCCGCCGGATGAATCCGGCAAAAAGCGTCCATTTGCCCCTACACACGAGGGGATTTTTCCGCTGAAATGGTCCGTCGGACCATCTTCAGCGCATTTATTCCCTCGTGTGTACAAGGCCTGACATTACCACATAAGTGTAAAAATTAGCTTTTGTTTTGCTAGGAAATTACTTAGAGCCCACAAACATTGTAAGATTTTAATCAATATGTCAATGAAAAATTTCCAAAATGTTGACAAACTGGAGTTTTATAGAACATTTGTTTAGCTTAATACATGAAATTAAGGTTAATAATATAACTTAAGATTTCAAAATATTCAGGTTTTACTCAAATTAGTTGATGCCAAAATGAATACACCCCCCACAACAAAAACGACTACTTTGAGGCCGGGTTCACACCTATGCTAATTGTTTGCGGCTTAAATTGCATCCAATTTGTATAATATTATAAAATACATTGATTTTAATGAGTCTGGTTCACATATGTGCGATGCATTCGCACTGCGCATTGCCGAAAAAACATGTGCGTTTTTTAGGCATTGCGGTGCAGCTCAGGTGCGAATTCAGGCCAATTATCTTCTATAGGCACGCGTCTGATTCGTACATGTGTTGCGTTTAGAACAGGGATCATGAGGGGGAACTCCACGTCAAATTTCAAATAAAAAAACGTCATGGGTTCCCCTCCATGAGCATACCAGGCCCTTAGGTCTGTTATGGATTTTAACGGGAACCCCTACACCAAAAAAACGGCGTGGGGGCCCCCCTCAAATCCATACCAGACCCTTATCCGAGCATGCAGCCTGGCCGGTCAGGAAAGGGGGTGGGGACGAGCTCCCCCCTAAACCATACCAGGCCACATCCCCTCAGCATGGGGGGTGGGTGCTTTGGGGCAGGGGGGCACCCTGCGGCCCCCCCACCCCAAAGCACCCTGTCCCCATGTTGATGAGACAGGGCCTCTTCCAGACAAACCTGGCCGTTGGTTGTCGGGGTCTGCAGGCGGGGGGCATTTCAGAATCCCTACCCATTCACCTGGTGGAAAAAAATGTCAATTGAAATAAACACACTACACAGGTTTTTAAAGTAATTTAATAGGCAGCTCCGGTGGTCTTCTCCCGCTCTCCAGGTGCCTTCTCCGTTCCTTCCTTCCTTATTAGAAATTTTGCGTGAAGTTCCCCCTCATGATAACAGCAGCGAGACTTCCCTCCCCTATCCAAGGTCATCAAATCCAAAGCTAAAACGCAGTGGATCCGCAGAACAGCAGATTGAGAAATTGGCAAAGAAAACAGAGCTAAAAAAATGCAACGCACAAGTGTGAATCCAGCCTGAGTAGTTTGTATGGCCTCCTTGATTTGGAATGACAGCACCAAGTCTTCTAGACATGGAATGAACAAGTTGGCGACACATTGCAACATCTAGCTTTTCTATTCTTCAACAACGACCTCTTTTAGAGCCTGGGTGCTGAATAGAGAGTGATGCTCAACTTTTCTCTCCTGTATTCCCCATGGGTGTTCGATTGGGTTCAGCCTGTTCTTCAGAAATGCAACGGTGGCCCTAAATGTGTGTCTTGGATCATTGTCATGTTGGAAAAGCGACCAAGGGCACGGACTGATGGTAGCATCTTCTCTTTCAATATTTGTGAATTCAGGATACCATCAATGAAATGCAGCTCCCCGACACCAGCAGCATTAATGCAGCCCCACAGAAGGACACTGCCAACACCATGTTACACTGTAGGCACCATGCATTTTTCTTTGTACCCCTCACGCCATACAGTTTTGAAACCATCAGTTTCAAAAACATTTATTTTGGTCTCATCACTCATACAGAGGCCCAGTATTCTACCTTACCAGCATTGGCAAATTCTAAATGGGCTTTTTTGTGCATAGGTTTTAGGAGAGACTTGCTTCATGGAGGACACCCATGCATGCCATTCCTTTGCAGTGTACGCCATATTGTGTCATGGGAAACAATCACCCCCGTTTGGCTTTCTACTTATTTAGCTAACTGCAGTAAACTTGCATGCCGATTTTCTTCAACCCTTCTCACCAGAAGATGTTCCTGTCGAGGTGTTAACTTCCGTGGACGTCTGCAAAATAGTTACAGTTCCACCTTTGTTAAAAAAAAAAAAAAAAAAAGTTGTGCTGATCTTCTTGTGTAAACAAATAATTTTTCTTTCTCAGGCCTTGTGATATTTCTCTTCCATGTGGTGCCATTGCTCACAGCATGAAATGGGAAGGGCTTTTGTTTGTTAAGTAACACCCTTTAAAAAATCAACTGTCTGCTGGACAACCGATTAATGAATAATTAGACTCATCTGTAGTTGAATTCTTGTTAATTGGGATTTTGTGGTCTAAAAATGTAGCTTTGCTCCTAAGACTTTCATTGGGGTGTATTTTTGCAACGTGGTCTTGAATGAATTTGTTAGGAAAAATACTTTTTTGTCTGTGCAAATTAACAAATCTTGGTTGCAATCAATGACCCACATTTGTTGGAGCATTTTTTAAGTATAGTCCACAGTCCTAGAATGAGCTCTTTAAGCTACTGGGTGCTGTAGCGACCACCAGCTGGATACTGGAACCTTATAAGAAGATATTTCGCCAGCACACCAAGGATCATCAATTTCCTCCTAAGGTTTTCATTCAACAAACATTACATAACAAAAAAGTATAGAGCAATGTTTCGGAGCCACGCAGGACCCCTTAGTCAGACATGTGATGACAGAGGAGCGGCTCCAATGATGCACATACTTTTTTTGTGATGTGATCTTTCTTGAATAAAAACCTTTTGGACAAAATTGAGGATCCTTGGTGTGCTGGTAAATATCTACTATTTGTAGTATAGTGTCTCATAGAAAATGCGGATTCTAAAAGGATAGGAAGTAAGGGTTTTTCTAACAAATCTGTTTGGGCGCACTTATTTATGCTAAGCACTATATCCACTTAAGCCCCGGACCAATATGCTGCTAAATGCCCAAAGGCGTTTTTACAATTCGGCACTGCGTTGCTTTAACAAACAACTGCGCGGCCGTGCCACGTGGCTGCCACACAAATAGTGCTTTCTTTTGATGGTATTTGATTGCCTCTGCGATTTTTATTTTTTGCGGTATAAATGGAAAAAGACCGAAAATTTTGAAAAAAATATTATATTTTCTACTTTTTGTTATAAGAAAAACTGAATAAACTAAATTTTAGTCAAACATTTAGGCCAAAATGTATTCAGCCACATGTCTAGTAAAAAAAAAAAAAAAAGGCAATATAAAAAAAAAAAAAAAAATTAGCTACCTAGCGGCAACAGTGACACTAATACAGCGATCAGAAAACCGATCACTTAGTGACACTGGCAATAGGGGTTGAAAGGGTTAACTAGGGCAGTGATCAGGGGGTTAAACCTTTATTAGGGGGGGTACAGGGCTACCCTGGACCTAATACTAACTGCCTGTCACACTGACACTAAATGCAGTGATCAGTAAATATATGATCACTGCAATCAGTGACACTGTGACAGGGGGCTGGGGGGGTGATTAGAAGGGGTTAATGTGCCTATGTGTGTGATGTCTTCTCTCCTCTCGCCAGATTGAAAATACCGCCGAGAGGAGAGGTGACATCACTTCCTCTGCCAGTGTTTACATTACACAGGCAGAGGAAGTGCAGAGCGGAGCCTCTGCAGATTGGCGAGGGGGCGGACAAAAACAAACAGCTGTCCCCTCATCCCGGATCGCTCCCAGAGGTAAGATGCCCGCCGCATGTAGCGCAGGTGGGGTCCCAATCGGACCCCGACCCGCAAGAAGGCAGGGACGTACTAGTACGCCCATCTGCTTGTACGTGCCATTCTGTGGACGTACATATACATGCGGCGGGCGTTAAGTGGATATTTATATATTATATATACACATACATACACACTTTTTTTTTGCAAAGGCCCTAGAGTATTAAATGGTGGCTGTTGCAGCTTTTTATGTCACACAATATTTTGCAGTGGTTTTTCTAAATTTTTCTAATTTAATTTTAAAAAAACACACGTTCGCTGCCTGTGAAAAAGATCCAGTCCATAATTATGTGCTTGGATCACTTTTACATTTAAAACCCATCACCAGCTGAAAAAAAAAAAAAAAAGGAGATACCAGAATGATGGCTGTAGCTGCAAGCATCCTCCCAGTACAACACCTTCAGCCCTAGCGATGGTACGTTTGGTACGTTGCTGAGACTCAAGTTGAAAGACTGATCACTTTTAGATGAAGAAAAAAAAAAAAAGAAGAAGAAGCACACTTGACCAATTGCAAAGATTTTTTAATGTTTACAACACTTTGAAAGCAGTAATGTTTAGTACTGATGCTTGCCTACAATTCCTAGAATATGAATTGCTACATGGTCAAGTTACTACAACAAATGCTGGGGCCGGTTGAACTATTTGAGTAAAAAGTGGCTGTGTATGGTCACAGTAATTTATAATACAATATCATATGATGCCGTATATTGCTTCAACTGTGACTGAAGTATATAGCATGCCAAACAAGTAAGAACAAAAGAAAGATTCAGAAGATGTGCAAGCAGATCTGTCACACAGATATACAATGGATCTCATTGACGATGGTGTCCTAGACAAAATTTAATCTTTGAGAAACTGAAACACTATATAAATCAGAAGAAGAACACCATTTTCTTGAAGTCTTTCAAGTCTGTGAACACATTACTCATATCAATGTCTGATCTCTTAAATTGAGTTGGCACCTGGACAACTAAGAATTCAAGATAAATATGGATTCTAAGATATCAAGACGTTAGAGACTTGGTTTTATAAGGACCTCTTCTGGAATTTATTAACATTACAGTTAGTAAAATTTACTTTTGCGTTTCGATCTGTAGTCGCCAATTTGCTAATACGGTCAAAAAATTCAAATATAATTTTCTTGCAATCCTGTATACATTTATTTACAGAACTCCATTACGTACAGAACTGAGGCAGGAGATGAATGTTCCCAAGGGACATGCCAGCTAAGAGAGAATACTGAGAGATAAACCCCGATCCCTGAGATCTAAGATTGCATTGTTATAGCTATTCAAGAGAGAAGATTCAGATGATTACAAATGCTCTTTGGTGACTGGTTCTCTTTAAAGGCATAGTTTACCTTTACCAAAACTATCTATACAGATCAGAGATGAAGCCGTTCCAAGACCTAGTAAGTGAATTTAAAATTCCAAATAAATCTTTCTTTAAATACCTTCAGGTCCGCCATGCTATACAAGCACAATTTGCCTCTCAGACAGTCGAGTGGGCACAGATGTCTGCCCTGTTCTCTGTAATCGAGGCAACTCAAGCTAAGGGCTTAATATCCGCGACATATAACAGATTGGGCGAGAGGGCACTAAGTAGAAAAGGCCCACGAAAGAGTAAAGTGGCATGGGAGAGTGATCTGGGCACAATATCTCCAGACCAGTGGGATAGGATTCTCCGCCAGGGAGTTTGGGCGTCCATTGCCCCTGCCCAAAGACTGTCCCACCTATTCCTATTACATAGGGTCTACTACACCCCCCAAAAAATGTTTAAATTATGGTGG
This sequence comes from Rana kukunoris, assembly GCA_029574335.1. NCBI lineage: Eukaryota > Metazoa > Chordata > Amphibia > Anura > Ranidae > Rana > Rana kukunoris. The sequence goes on along the minus strand of CM056052.1, from coordinate 453,603,388 downwards.
AGACTCAATAACGAGTGCCCAAGATGCAACAATAAAGGAGATCTTTTTCATATGGTTTGGAAGTGCCCAAAATTACATAGCTTCTGGGTGGGAATCATAACACGGATAAATGAGAAATTTGGATCTGCCCTTGTCCCAGCAGCCAGGATCTGCCTTCTGGGATGCATGGACGATACTAAGGTACCGCAAGGCACCCTTGAACCTATCTTGAGATGCCTATTTCAGGCTTGCAAAATAATTGCTCAAAAATGGCAAGCACAGGCTCCCCCATCTATAGAGAACTGGTTAGCAGCTATGAAACAAACAATCTCAAATGAAAAGGTATACTACATCACTCAGGGGAAGCAAGACAAGTTTGCAAAAACTTGGAGATTATGGCAACTGACAGATGAGAACGCTAGATAGGCACCCTAGCCCCCAAAATTTGGGGACCTGCGAGCTATGGAAATAGGCATGACCAACTAGAGTAGAGATCCAAGCGGGAACCTCCACATGAGTAAGCCCCTATCTCTCTGCTTTTACCCGCTATAGTTATTAAACAGCAAGGCAACCCTCTATAAATTAATCCACTTACCACCATTACTGTATGCTCCCAAGGGTGGGGAAAGGGAGGGGAGGGGGGAAGAGGGGGAGACGTGAGGAACACAACAAATATAAGACAACAATGTATGAGGTGACATCAACGTTATAGGGGAACAGACATTAGTTGATCCTGTATATATTTACGAAATTTGTTAATAATCTGCCTGTACCTTAAACTGTTGGATATATGTATGATAAAAGCATTGAAAAAAAAAAAATGATTATAAAAAAAAAAGAAGAGATGTCTGCAGCTTTAACCAAAGTGGAATATAACCTTTGCTAAAGGTGAAGGCCATTTGAAGCCTGACTGGAAAAACTTCTAGGATGTTGCCAAGACCCCCCTCCTGAACGCCGAAGGAGCCGCACGAGGGCCGCTCGCGGAGCGGCCACCACGTCACCATCTCCGTTGTCCATGGGGTAGCCTGAGGCCTGCACATGTTCCAGCCCCTTTTTGTTGCCACGCCCACAGGCATATATAAGAACGCCTGCCTGTGAATCATCATTTGATTCCAGGCAGCCTAGCACGGATGGTAGTTCGTATACTTCTCCTCCAACAATTAGTAGTCGGTGTGTCTCTTGCATCCTTTTTATTTTTTAATCCTGTTTATCCATGGAGCACTTACATGTTAATTTATGTAGTACCCCAATATTTATCTATTTATATATTTTTTAAGACACAAATCATTGATTACACTCATTGATCTGATACCCTACTGGGTTGTCAACGTCTAGATCCAATCCATGTTCTTAGACAATGTTAGAACTATACTACCAGTCCCTTTCTTATACATTTATATGCCTCACCCATATACATATTTTAGACTCTAGCATAACTTGCTATGATTTAATACTATTAATCTCCTTGGGAATATATGGCTAACCCATGGGGTGCTCATTGCAGGTATCGGCTCCCCAGGTCTTCAGAGGATGTTCATTTGTGCGGCTCCTTGCAACCCACCCTCCGAGCTTTTGGGTGGCGCTCGTATGGGGCTCCCTCCGGTTTTCCCAACGGTTCTGTACAATTTTGACTATGAGAACATCCATTTGATAACAATAATTTTGTGTTCGGGTCTTTTTATGTGATATATACTTATATATGTCTTTTTGATCTCAAACTTATGCTATGTATATATTTTTGTAGAATCAATCATCCCCCTGAAGAAACCTTCTACAGGTCGAAACACGTCAGGGCACGCACACTATGCAGTTTTTATGCAATGTTGTATGTAACTGTACTCATATTGTATGATCTGTACTGTATCACCAGATCCGGAAGGGGGTTCTCTTTTATTGTTACTGTATTTTATCTGTATGGTATAGACAATTAGCAAATAAACCATGCTTTACTCACCTATATTGTTATATTTATACTTTGGCTGTCCAAAGCCCCATGGTGTAAATTTCCTTTTCCTACACCTTTCATACTGGGGGCGTGCGCTATCGCTAAAGCGCTGCTTGTTTTACCATGCATAATGATTACTATAGTAAGCAATGTGTAAAGTCATGCAGTTGAAAAGCAGAAAACTTAAGGTTGGTTTAAGGGGTTAGCTCGGTAGCGGGTGTGTGTGACCCCCTGGGTGGGTTCACTACACACTGAACTATACAGAGAGGCAGCCGAGGACGGTTGAAAACAAAGATTATGGTTTATTCTTCCATATTGCTGGAAACAAGTGCAAGCATCCAAACAGCATAAACAAAACATAACATAAAATAAACCCTGCCCACTTGGGGCATCTACCTTCACCACACAGGAACCTATCTATGGAGTCTGGCACAGCCTACTGCTGGTCATACAGCAGAAAAACAATAGTCTTTTTGATTTTTATCACACAGAAAAATCAACATCACCTCACCTCTTCAGAAGTCTTTCTCAGCTCACTGCTCTCCTTAACTCAAAAAGCCTCAGGATGCAGCAATCAGTAGTCATCCTCTGGATAACTTATAAAGGCCTTAATTGCCTCATTCTGAACAGCTGAAGCTTTCCAACGCCCTTAAACCTTTCTGGCTATTTCTGCAGCCGACACCTAATAGTAATGGGTGAATTGTCTAAACAAGGCAGAAAGGTATCTCCCGTCTGTGACAACACCCACAGATTTACCTGACTTCCTGTCACAGTGGGTACACACCTATGCAAATTGGATATGGGTTCCTCCGCATTCAATTCGCATGACAGGAGATTGTGACCGGCTCTCTGAGGAGCCGGTTCACATTTCTCCATTGTGGCTGCGGAGCAGATTGCACAGGAATTCTGTGCGTCTTCGGCTCTGTTTCAGGGTCGAATTCAGGCAAAAATGTGTCCCTGAAACGAAGAACAGGGATGCACCGCACACCCCTGCTGGAAGTTGCATTCGTCGGAGGTGTGAACGCACCTTTAGGTGACCTCTGATCCCCTGACGTGCCATTTAAAGTGGTTGTAAACCCCTAAATATACCCATTGAAGTGATTAGCCTTTAGGTGATACACAGAGATGAAACAAATATTCTTGCATAACGTGTACCTGTTTATCTACAGCCATCTCTTCTCCAGAGCCTCCTAAAACTCAGACCAAAAACTATTTCTCAGCAGTAGAAGTCAGGGGGCAGAGATCTGACATCACATTCATTGCACAGCTAGAGCACAAAAAACCTGTGGAGGAAAAGGACATACCCCCTCTCCAAAGAATCATAAGGAAATATACACAGCTGATGCCGATAGTCAGCTGTTGTGTGCTGGTGGGGGGCAGGCCCTAGCCTGGTATGCTGGGTAGTAAACTTGGACTATGATCAGTGACTCATGCAGATAGCAGACTGAAGAGACAGCAGAGAGTAATTACACTCAGGTCCTAGGGGGAAGGGGACATGAAGATTCACACTGCAAGAAAATACTTGGGGGTGCAGTTTTTTTGGGGGGTGCAAACGTGTGCTGCGAGGAGAAATTTGAGGGTGAAGGCTTGTCCAGGGAGGCAAGATTTGGGGGGAGTGAGCATGGGGGGCTAGTGAAGATGTGTGCTGGGACAAGAGATTTGGGGAGAAGCAAATATTTGTGTTGGGGGGGGGGGGATTTCAACAGAGGGAGAGATTTGATTGGGGATATTTTTGGCTTGCAGAAGGAATTTGTGCTTGGGGCTGATTAGTGGTGAGTTTTATTGGAGGGAAAAGGTTTTCTTTTGATGAGAGGAGATAGTGGGGAAAAGTATTGCGTTGATGGCAATTTAGTACTACCCTGACCCCTGCATGCAGTTTTTTACACACTTCTAAACCCTGCACTCTGTGCATTACACACCCCTTACTTCCAATCACTGCATCACTTATTCCTGACCCCTGCACTCTTTTAACTAGCTCTAGACCTACTGATGCATGACACCTGCACTGTGTGCGTTACTTACTCCTGACCTCTGTACTCTGTGTATTACGCTCCACAGTTCTCTAAACTATTATGTACCACAGTCCTCTGCACTACCCTGACCTCTACATGCAGGGCGTTACACACTCTGAACAAGCAGTAAAAGCACTTTAACCCCTACAATCTGCCTTTTGGCTTCACTTAAGTGGGCTTTAATGCTAAAAGGTTTTACCGCTTCTTTATCATGTGACCACTGTGATTGGCTCTCACAGTAATTATATGATCAGGAGGCATTGCTATTGGCAGAGTCTGTGACCTAGAGCTGTTAGAGTTCAATTAGAGTGCTTGGAGCATGCAGTGAGCACACTCTCAGCACGCAACCTCAGGCAGATATGAACACATATGTATAGTGAGTGGCTGGGCATTACAGCCCACATTTTACTGCTGCTGCATAAATGTGTTATGCGGTTAGCAAGAGGTTAAAACCAGTACTTACTGACTGTCGTTGTGGCCATTGTGAAGAAATTCTAATTCAATAGGGACACTGAAACCACAGCTCCTCTCTTAGTTTTCTATGGCAGCAGGAATGTGGCAGCCTGCCAGCCTTATAAGGAAAACAAATGGCAGGTACTGTAAGATGGTAGGCCCCTTGCACATGAGGAGTCCAGCCCGTATGCATCCAAGCATTTTAGTGCACCTGTGAGGCACAGTGCAGCATCCAGCCCTGCTGCCTGAAGACTGTTAAAGTCTTGGCAGACTGAAAATTGAACACTGTAAGTGGTATAGGTGTATGTTCGGAGTAAAGGTATTAACAACTCCTAAAATCATGCAAAATGCACCACCAAAGAATATCAAGCACATTAAAATTGTGCAGTATATTAAAGCATTAAAATGTGTTAGGAGCATAAAAGCAAACATTAAAACACATATTGTAGGTTTAGATACAGAAGTGCGATTATAGCGGTTTACAACAGGTAGATGAATCCGCTGACATGCAGAATTGTAAAGTGTCTAAGACACCGTCAGGGGCATTACCAAAGAGTTGTGCAGGCACAAGCTTTCACAACTCTAAATTTAGAACATGAAACAGATGCTGTTCCCAATTACCAAAAGGGGTGCAAGCCCCTCCATTAATTAGGAGCGATCTGTTCTCTGTTCTGTGACAAGCACAGCACACAGAACAGAGAATGGAGAGCTGGAGCTTCATGTTTAAATCTTACAGCCATTTCTGCCCCTGCTCAGCTCAGAGTGGAGGGTGGAACAAGGTGCTAAACCTGTGCAGTTGCTGGTATTGTAGTGTAATCACTGTACAAGCAGAGAGAGGAATGTGAGCCGTCTACTGACAGCTCACATCCCACATGACAAGGTTGCTCTTAACGGGATCCTGCCGCAAGTTTTCCTATATATAAAATTACTACATTTGCTCTGTTAACTAGGTGCAGAGCTGTTGAAATAGAAACTGGTGCATATAAACACTGAAACAGGTTGATCTGCTCTGTTAATAGGGCGCATGACATTTCTGACCGTTTCCTGACATTAATAATGATGCAGGAAGCTTAGTTATATCACTGGAGTGTGTGTGTACATTTCCTGTTTCAGGACAAGGAAATATCATGTTCTCACACAGCTGACCAGCATGCTGGTAAATTTTATTGAGGATTCCTTTCCTCTTTGTTAATCGCTCTCACATGTTTTGTAAGTCTACAATTTTCACAATACACCACTGCAGCTATTGGACTTTTGCTTCCCTTTAAGATTTTATTAGGGGACTTTTTTTTTTTTTTTCTGTATTGATATAGCAGGAGATGCACAGGAGAAGTGTATAAGCACCTTTCTGAAAATAGGGCCTCCAAATCCTATTGGAGGTTCTCCTGAGCAAGAAGCAACAAAGGCAATAAACTACTGTTTGTTAAGCTTTGCTGCCAATTTCAAAATGCCTTAAAGTGGTTGTAAATGCAGTTTTTTTTATCTTCATGCATTCTATGCATGAAGTTAAAAAACCTTCTGCATGCCTCTTCCCTGCCAGCCCCTCCTTATACATACCCAAACCAGCAATGTGGACGAGAGCCAGGACTCTCTCCCTACTTATTGGCTGAGACACAGAAACAAAAGCCATTGGATTCCACGGCTGTCAATTACGGCTATTGCGGAGGGAGAGGGGGCAGGACCAAGTCATGCTCTGTGTCTTATGGACACACAGAGCACGGCTCGAGCGCGAACACGCAAGAGTGTCCCCATAGCAAGCAGCTTGCTATTGGAGCACTCAGTGGGGGAAGGGGTCAGGAGTGCTGGCAGGGTACCCAAGAGGAGAAGAATCGGGGTTGCCCTGTGCAAAACCATTGCACAGAGCAGGTAAGTATGGCATGGTTGTTATTTTTAACAAACTGTGAGCCTTTACAATCTCTTTAGGCCCACCACACATGGCTCAGGTTCTCTTGTTCGGCCTATAAGCTGAACAAGAGAAAATCAACTAACTCCATTATCAACGCCAACAGTGAGAATGGAGGAATCTCCAGTTTCGGCTATTGTATTTGCAAATCCTGCTACAATGGTTACACACCAGAGCTGCAGCTGGGGACGGACCTGTGAGAGGATATGCCTATTGCGTACACTCGAGCTCTGATTGACTCCATGTAGGATGAACACTAATGGGGTCTGATGTACCTGTGCAGGCAGTGGTGACACGTTGCTCCTCTATTCTTCTCTCGGCACACAGTGTACACGAAGGGCTCAGCATTTGCCACGGCCTCGCCCACATCAAGATCTCTGGCTGCCCGTAAACCATTACCCTTTCCGGAACTTTGGAACTTCTCAACTTTTCCCGCCATAGTAGGTTATCACTGGAAAGAGAATATACTTTATTGAACACACTTACAAGGTGTACAAAGCACATCACAAAAATGATATTCACAAATTAGCAGTGCTTCTTGCTGTACTCCATCACAGATAGTGATGAGCCCGAGTGTGTTCGAACTAGGATCTGAATCACGGTGTGCAAGCCCCTCAGGAAGCTGTCACCTGTATGAGCCAATCATCTGCGGTCGGGGCATTCCCCACCCCACAGTCACACTTGTACCTGGGGTGTGTATACATGCGGCTGTGGGGCAGGGAATGCCTCAGCCACAGATGATTGGCTCATACAGGTGACCGCTTCCTGGGGGGCTCAACTGGGTTTGAATTCTACTCCAGGCTTATCACCGAAGACAGCATCATTTCTTTATTGTTTATATATTTATTCATCTAAATATTAATAAATGTACATATGTAAAAAGATTATAGCAAAAAAATTAAGAAAACATAACAATACCAAACCAATAGAAACATAACAAATTAGGGAAAAAAAGAAAAGAAAATACGAAGGGGAAAGTAGACGGCTTTATTCAACCATGTTCTATTAGATTCTGTGGATTAATAGAACTGAGATAAACTCTATAAATATACCATCCCATCAGCTGAACACACAGTACCTGCATTCACTGTCGCACTGCTCTTTTCTATGGTGCTGGATCTCTGCACGATGTTCCTCTGTGTGCTCCTTCCTGGAAACCAAGCCTCGCTTTCATTCACCCACAGTGCTCAGCTCTCAGGTTTCCTTCCTGTTGCCCAGCAACCTCAGCTAACAGGAACAAAAAAATCATTGCTACTGAAATGTGAATCAACCAGCTTTATTTAAAAACAAATCCACATTTGCAGTTGCCTGAATCCACCATAAATATGTGTGCTAAGAGCAACCAACTTTCTTGCCATCACTTGCAAACACTCGTCTTCACAAGTTCTTCAAGGGATGTATACACAAAACACTTCCTATGAATGTTGTCATATTAACCCTTGTGCTTCCATATTATACAGTCATTGGACTGAAAAAAATATCAGAAAACAGTACAGAAAAACTGACAATGCTAAAAACAAAACATTTTAAAATATAACAAAAAGAAAATTTACAAGAAAAAAAACAACAACATACAAACATCATAAAAAACAACTAACGTTAAACACTTTTCTATCTTTTTGCACATGTTAAAATCTGCATTTTTGGTTAGAATTACTTAAAGCGGAGCTCCGCCGTAAACAAAATATTAAAAGCCAGCAGCTATAAATACTGCAGCTGCTAACTTTTAATTTTAGGACACTTACCTGTTTTGGAGTCCAGCGGCGTCCGCAGCAGAAGACGAGCAATAGCTCGTCACTCTGCTGCCCCCACATAGTGATGAGCGGAATACGCCATATTCGATTTCGCGATATTTTGCGAATATTTCGAAGAATATTCGCGAATATTCGTTAATATCGAATATTCGTGATATTTTATAAAAAAAAAATTGCGAAATTTCGCTATTTTTTTTTTTGATAAAATATCACGAATATTCGCTATATTTTATATAAAAAAAAAAAATAGCGAAATTTTGCATATGCGAAAGCGAAAATGATTGCGAAATTTCGCTATTTTTTTTTTGGATAAAATATCACGAATATTCGATATTTACGAATATTTGCTATATTTTATAAAAAAAAAAAAAAACGAATATTCGAAATAGCGAATATTCGCCGTGATATTCGAGTTATTCGCGAATACTCGAATATGCAATATTCGTAGCGAATATTCGCAATGCGAATATTCGTGAGCAACACTACCCCCACAGCCATCCTCGGAAGCCATTGCGGCTTCACTGCCTGGTTCCCTACGGCATTGCCGCGAGTCGCGCTGCGGCGTGCTCACTGGTCTCCGCTGTGTTCTGGGAGCCACGTGTTTCCCAGAACACAACGGGGGGGGGGGTCGGGAAGTGATGCACCACTAACCGCAGGTCCCCGCAGAGTGGACTCCTGGAAGTGGGTGCAAATACCTGTCACCGAAGGGGGGGTTCCAATGAGCGGAAGTTCCACTTTAGGGTGGAGCTCCGCTTTAAAGTGCCCAAAGTACACAAAAATGTAATAATTTATTGTAGCTCACCAATCATTGGATGAGATGGCCGTTTTCTTTTTTCAGGCTTGTATTCCTTTATTGTTAGTAATGCACAGGCAGGCAGTAATGCACTGCCTGTCCAAGTGGCTACATTCTCTCCTCCACTGTATCTATGGAGGAGCTACATATCCACCCTTAGATGGCTACATTGACACCAATGTCAATCAATAGAGAGGGTAGTGTTGGAAAAACAACAACATGTAGAGCACTTTCACACTATCAGGGCGGCCACATTAGCGGTAGAGCACCGCTAGTTTTAGATGCAGGGGAGACGTTTTTCAGGCACTTTACAGGCACTATTTTTTGCCCTTTAATGCCTGAAAAATGCCTCAGTGTGAAAGGGGTCGTAATGTAAACTGATGTTTTTAAAACTATTTTGGCATTGATACATGTCCACTGGGCAGTACGCGGGTCCCCAAACACACTTTTTAGGACAATAACTTGCATATTAGCCTTTAAAATTCACACTTTTGATTTCGCACGTTCGAGTCCCATATACTTTAACGGTGTTCGAATGTTCGCGTGAACTTTTGGTCTGTTCGCATGTTCTGGATGCGAACCCTCTATTGCCTACAGTCAAGCATGGTGGTGGGAGTGTTATGGTCTGGAGCTGCATGAGTGCTGCCAGCACTGGGGAGTAAGGATGAGCTCTGGCGTGTTCGCATGGCACACGTGCAGAGCCCGCCAGGAAGTGTGCGCGGCGCTGCACTAATCACAGCCAGGGAGACATTTCCCGATGCTCGGCTGCAGAGATTGGGACAATGTCTCCCTGCCTGTGATTAGCGCAGCGCCATGCACACTTCCTGGCGGGCTCTGCACGTGTACCATGCGAACACGCCAGAGCTCATCCTTACTGGGGAGCTACATTTCATTGAGGGAACCATGAATGCTAACATGTACTGTGACATATTGAAGCAGATCATGATCCCCTCCCTTCAGAGACTGGGCCACAGGGCAGTATTCCAACATGATAATGACCCCAAACACACCCCCAAGACGACCATTGCCTTGCGAAAGAAGCTGAGGGTAAAGGTGATGAACTGGCCAAGCATGTCTCCAGAACTGAACCCTATTAAGCATCTGTGGGGCATCCTCAAAACGGAAGGTGGAGGAGCACAAGGTCTCTAACATCCACCAGCTCTGTGATGTCATCATGGAGGAGTGGAAGAGGACTCCAGTGGAAACCTGTGAATCTCTGGTGAATTTTATGCCCAAGAGGGTTAAAGTGGATGTCCAAATGTGGCCACCATTATATTTCATCACTGCCTTAAAGTGGATGTAAACCTAAAAATCTATATTGTTCAGTGAAAATTAACAGACTTCCAAATAAAAACCTGTCTAAATAAAAAGTTTTTTTTCTCTCTCCTTGCTTTGAGTGACAGGTTATTTACATATCTAGCTTGGACATGTTTATCATATGTTATGTTATGTTTATGATAATATGAGGTGATCCACAGTATAAAAAGTGAGAAATCCACCCCTCCCCCACATAACACATCCTGGTAATATACAATGAACTTTGGATCACCTCATATTATGATAAACATAACATACCATACGATAAATATGTCCAAGCTAGATATGTAAATAACCTGTCACTCAAAGCAAGGAGAGAGAAACTGGCTTTTTATTTAGACAGGTTTTTATCTGGAAGTCTGTTCATTTTCACTGAATAAAGAGGATTGCTCAGAGCTGGATTAACTCTGTGTGGCAAGACTGGGCACAGATGATAGTAAATCTTATACTCTACATTGTGATGAAAAATAATTGTGGCCACATTTGGACATGTTCACTTCCCGGTTCCCTACTGCGCATGTGCGAGATGCACTACACGTCTTCAGTGGTCCCCGTTGTGTTCTGGGAGCTGTGTGTCTCCCAGAACACAGCAGGGGTACAGAGTAGGCGCCGGAAGTGGTGTAGATCACTGAGGTGGTCTATGCCAGGTGGGAGGAAATACCTGTACTAGATGGGTATCTGCTCCACCCTCCCCCTTAAAGGTGCCAAGAGTGACACCATGCTCCTCCATGCTTCTTATCAGTTTGGTTGCTCTTCTCTGCACTTTCTCCAGTTTCCCAATATCCTTTTTGTGAACTGGTGCCCAAAACTTATCTGCATATTCCAGATGAGGTCTTACTAATGCTTTGAACAGGGGCAAAATTAGGGGAGTCCATATCTCTTAATAAAAGAAACGATTTTGCTAGCTTCAGAAATTGCAGCTTGGCATTGCATGCAATTATTAAGTCTTCGAGCAGTGTATTGGTGCTGATATTAGAATAGGGAAAGTGTCATCACAAAGGAGGTTGTTGCACTGGGGCTAATTTACTATGCCTGGAGATTGAAAAATCTGGTGAGCTGTACAGAGAAACCAATCGGCTTCCAGGCTTTATTGCCAAAGCTTAATTGAACAAGCTGAAGTGAATCTGATTGATTACCATACACAGCTGTATCAGATTCTGAGTGCACCAGTTTTAGTAAATCTCCCCTAGTATGTGTTACTAAACTTTACAGGTCATTGTTTCAATACCATATACTTAAAAAGTTGGCAACTCAAAACAGTTATAAGAGATTTTTCCAGCAATGCATATCTTCACGAATTAGTCCACTAGGTGGCAGCAATACCCCACTACAAGGTTTACAGAACCACTTTCAATCAAATAACGATTGTTTGGGTTATTTGTACAATATTTAGATGTAGGTTTTATTATTAGGTTTTATTATTAGTTGTATCAATTCTAGTGTATTTTTACTGGGGGTCTCTTCTATAAGACAGCAGTAAAAAAATAAACAATAAAAAAATAACAATACCAAAAACTTTTTTTGCACCCCATAAGCTGGTTATGCATTTAATAGAATTCATCTACTTAGTTTTGCCTAGCCATTTATTAAATGTATTGAACACAAAATCGTGATTCCAGACGGTTCATATTCTACCAATCCTGAATTCACTCTGTAAGGCCGCGTACACACGATCAGACATGTCAGATGAAACATGTCCGACGGACCGTTTATATCGGACCAGGCTGAAGTGGTCTGTTGGTCTGATGTGCGTACACACCATCGGAACAAAATCCCCTCGGACCAGAACGCAATGACGTAGAACACAATGACGTGATGAAAAACGAAGTTCAATGCTTCCAAGCATGCGTGGAATTGATTCTGAGCATGCACGGGATTTTGGTCCGATGATTTTGTGTACTAACCATCTAATCTGTCCGACGGACAGGTTTCCAGCGGACAGGTTTCTAAGCATGTTTGGAAACTTTTGTCCGCTGGAAAACGGTCCGATAGGCCATACACACGATCGAACATGTCCGCTGAAACTGGTCTGCGGACCAGTTTCAGTGGACATGTTCGATCGTGTGTACGGGCCCTTAAAGTTTATGTAACAGATCACCTTGTAAAACAACCCAGTTTAAAATCAAAATGAAAGGCAAAACATCATCCATTTTTCCAGCAGTCCATCTGGGGAACCGCATCCCTAAATCAGAGCCACATCATTGAGTAAAAACTATTTATAAAAAAAGATCCCAGAGTGCCAGAGAAAAAAAATCAATCCATAGAGACCATGCAGCCAAATACCTAGTATAGCATTCATATATATGTAGCGGTACCCCCGAAAGGGGCTGCTGATAATTAGATGGGATGGCACATTTACCATATGGCTCTTTCAGAATGAGGGTGAATGACACATACAGCAGTAGTGAAGGAATGTCCGCAAAGAAATGTCTTTTTATGTGCTCTTTATTACCCAGCCGGGCAAAAACAGTGAGCGGGTGATGAAAGGGATAGAGTTTGAAAGGAGAACAGCAGATTCAGGCTAGTAGTTGGAACAGTCCTGCTCCCATGCATAACACTGTCCACACCACTCCTTCTTGAGTGGGATTAGCGTACCGGGATAGGCCTCTCTCACTGACCTAGCAGCCGAAGTATCGCTCGAACCTCTTCAGGGCAAAGTCTCTGCCACAGACCCTCCTGAATGAACGTCAGGGAAACGCCTCTGCCACGGGCCCTCTCTGATTGCAGATATGGAGCCAACCCTCCTAGATAAATTTACGCCTAGATCTTCTTCTTAACGTCACCCAGGTACCGACTGAAAGAGGAGTCAATCCTTCAGTGTCCAGTTACCGGTGGTTCGTCAGAATCATTTTGGATTGCCAGCCTCTCATTGGTGTTCCTCAGATGGACTCCCCACCGAACAGCTACACTTGCTTGGGATCTTCAAAATCGGGAACCCAGTCGACTACTGAGTTCCCCATCCTGCTCAGATGTTCCAGGCCAACATGGCTCTGAAACCAGGAACACCACGTAGCACGTACGCCCGACCAGGTAGGCCATAACACCGGGGGGCTGTGATGTGGTCACCCTGAAGGTGGGTGCCACACAGGAAGAACATGAAGAAGACCCCGACTCAATAGCGTCTGTTCCATAAGTACCCTCTCTGATACTCTGATTTTCCTCTAAATTTTGATAGCACCAGTACTTGGAAGTAACTGGGCACTACATATATTTGCTGTCAATTCCTCCATTCTCCCTTACTTGGTTCAACTCAACAATTCACTCTTTAATAGTAGGAGCAACATCGGTATTCCAGTATCTAGGTATGAGTATTCGTGCTGCGGAGAGGAGAAAGCGAGGCAGCCCCTCTTTGGTCTCTCCCTTAGAGCCTAGATATATAGACATTAGAGCTATTTCCGGATATTTCTAATATGTCATGCCAGTAACAAATGAACAAATCTGCAAGACAGTCTCCCAAAATGTTATAATCTGGGGACATGTCCACCATATGTGGATCATTGTGCCTTTATCCCCCCACAGCGCCAACACTTTTCGGGATACTTTGAGCATATTCTATGAAGCCTCACCGGGCATCTATACCACCTAGTTAATATTTGATAGTTATTTTCCTGTATATATGTTATTTATAAGAAAGAAGTTCCCACTGAAATGGGAAGTTGGTTTACAATATTTCCTTCTCAACGGTAATATAACATTGAGGCACCTGGGGAGAGACCGCAGTACTTTCAAATTACGCGCGTCGTTTCATTAGTCTGAATCCTCAAACCATGAAACGAAGGCTTCGGGCTTCAATCCTACTGGCTTACGTGTTCGTACGCCTTCGGATCTACGCTGCAATAAATTTGCGGCCGCTGGGTGGAGTTCCCGTCGTTTTCCACGTCGGGGTATGCAAATTAGCTTTTTCCGACGATCCACAAAGTTACGAGCGTCATTCGCAATCTCTTACGGCATCTGTAGTCATCTTTTTCCTGCGTAAAGTTATTCCAGCTTTTATCTGGTCTAGTATTAGACAGCCCATGTTAAGTATGGCCGTCGTTCCTGCGTCGAATTTCAGCGTTTTTTTATATTTTTTACGTAAGTCGTCCGGGAATAGAAATGTACGTAAACGACGCTACTCAAACAAAAAATGACGTGACAACGTTATTTCGCACAATGCACGGCGGGAAATTTCTGAACGGAGCATGAGCAGTTCGAATAGTTCTAGTTCATGCAAAATGCTTGGAAAGGCTATTCTTGGGTTAGATACAGTTGTGCTCATAAGTTGACATACCCTGGCAGAATTTATGATTTCTTGGCCATTTCTCACAGAATATGAATAACACAAAAACATTTCTTTCACTCATGGTTAGTGTTTGGCTGAAACCATTTTGGTCTAAAAGCAAAATTCTATCTGTGGCAGAAATGAACACTGCACAAGACTGTGGGGTGCTTTTCTTCAGCAGGGACAAGGAAGCCGGTCAGAGTTGATGGGAAGATGAATGGATCCAAATACAGGGAAATGTTAGGAGAAAACCTGTAATGAATTAAGAGCTTTGTTGTGTCATTGATTAGAAAGGGGCATATTTTGAAGATGTTGCGGAGGTTGAGGCGGCAAGATTTTGACATAGTGCTTAAAGGAGAGTTCAGAGTCCAGGACTACACCTAGAACCTTGGCATGCAGGGGATGGGCTTATAGTTGTGCCATCGATTTTGACTGAGAGATAAGGGGAAGGGGCCCCAACAGAGAAAGGGAGAGGAGGAAGTAGAGTTGTAAGTAACGCTAAAGATGCAGTTGGATAAGTAGGAAAATAAATAGCGAACATACAGTAGTGGAGATTTTTTGAGGAGGAGGGGGTGGTCAACCGTATCAAAGGCAGCAGAGAGGTCCAGGAGTAGGAGTACAGACTAGTGTCCATTGATTATGGCCGTTAGTAGAGTGTTAGTTTTAGGAGAGCAGTTTCTGTGGAGTGTTGAGGTTGAAATCCAGACTGAAGAGGATCAAGAAGGCTATTAACAGCAAGTTGGTCACTCAGTGGGTTGTAGACCAGACATTCATGGAGTTTGGATAAAAGGGAGCAAGGAGATGGGGCATAAGTTGGTAAAATTGGATGGGTCCAGTGAGAGCTTTTAACCTCCCTGGCGGTGTTCCCGAGTCTGACTCGGGGTTAGATTTCTGTGCTACGATCGGTAACCCCGAGTCAGACTCGGGCTCGGCTCGCAGCATCCACAGAGACTGTTTACTTACCTTCTCCGTGGATCCAGCGATGCATCCGCGCTGTGTGAGCGAGCGGGTGCTCGCTCGATTCACACAGCGTCCCCGTGCGCCGCCGATCTCCGTTCCCTGCGACGTTACGACGCACGGGGACGGAGAACGGCGCCAAATTCAAAAATGTAAACAAACACTATACATACAGTACACTGTAATCTTATAGATTACAGTACTGTATGTAAAAAATACACACCCCCCATGTCCCTAGTGGTCTGCCCTGTGCACTACATGTCCTTTTATATAATAAAAACTGTTCTTTCTCCCTGCAAACTGTAGGTTGCCCATAGCAACCAAAAGTGTCCCTTTATGGCAAACATTGTTTTAGAGCAGCTAAAAAACAGCGATAATAAATCAGAATCACTTAGCGATAGCGATTTGTGGGGAAATTCGTCATAAAAAAAAAAATAATGACAGCAAAAATTCTGCAACTGAGCAAATTTCAGTGATTTTGATTTGATTACATTATTGAATATTTTTTACTATAATTATATTATTATTTGTTATAATTTTTTATAATTATTTATTATATTATAATTTTTAATAATAAAAAAAAATCATACCCGGGATGCCTATTAGACTCTTGTTTGGATAGATTTAAGTGAGTTATTCCTAAGAATTACAAGCCTACAGTATAAAACGCCAAATTCCCTTGCAAATAATGGTACCGCTTTCAGCACCTGAAATCTGAAAGAATCATACCGCCAGGGAGGTTAAAGTATGGTGACGACAAGTGCATGTTTTAGAGTGCTGGGGAAGATGCCAGAAAAGAGGGAGAGCTTGAAGATGTGGGTTAGAGAGAGTAGAATAGAGCCAGAGGGTGAATGTAGCATTTGCGAGGGAACAGGATACAGAGGGCAGGTGGCAAGATGGATGTTAGCAAGTAGTTTATCAATCTTGTCTATAGGGGTCGGGTTGAAAGAGGGAAGTAATGATGGTACCTGTGGGCATGAAGTGTAAAGGGTGGTGGGCAGGGCCGGACTTACCATAGGGCTTGTGTGCAAATGGTATCTCGCGCCGGTAAGTGATAGTAGATAATACTAAATGGTGAATAATAGAGCTGCTACCCTAAAATAATCAGCTGATTATCAGAACATTGGATAAGGGGGTGGGTGCGCTAATGAAATAAACAAATTATAAAATACAAAAACATAAAGTGCAATGGAGTAAACAGTTGGAAAAATACTGAAAAAAAACTAGAGTGATCCAGTGCAAAAGTCCATGAACGTCCGTGCTAACAAAATTATTATTCGGAAGTGGTAAAATGTGCAAAGGTACAAATGATGTGCATTAAAGTGCAAAAAGTTCTATGAGTCCATGAGATGATCCTATGTTTAAGATCAG
Source organism: Rana kukunoris (assembly GCA_029574335.1). NCBI lineage: Eukaryota > Metazoa > Chordata > Amphibia > Anura > Ranidae > Rana > Rana kukunoris. The sequence goes on along the minus strand of CM056052.1, from coordinate 453,586,643 downwards.
TGGAACGCACGCCTTAGACACACGTCCAGGGCTCTGGACCAGAGATCTTTCAACCCTTGCGACTTAGGTCTGCCCCAAACCCGGCACTGAGGCTAAGTCGCAAGGGTTGAAAGATCTCTGGTCCCGAGCCCTGGACGTGTGTCTAAGGCGTGCGTTCCACTCGATCGGAGGTCGGAACCAGCGGGACAGGAAGTGACGAGTAGAGCGTGCGTGGATGGATACCGCCTCGACCAAGCAGCCACTTGGCACCCTTTTTTTGTATCTTTGTACTTTTAATTAAACCGGTTACACTATGTTGGCATCATTCTATTATTTCATGTAACCATTGGAACTCATCTGATTGCAAGCCTATCAAGCACCAGGACGTATTTGTTAACACAGATCTTTCTGAACAAGCTGTTTATGACGACTCCTTTCTTTGGTAACAAACTAAGAGTCATCACCATCTGGTAAGGGAGCATTACACTCATTCACTTTGGGTGTAGAACGTACATACTGGTGGAGGTGGACAACTTATCGAGAACCTATATGAGCACCCATCTGATCTTAAACATAGGATCATCTCATGGACTCATAGAACTTCTTTAGCACTTTTTGCACTTTAATGCACATCATTTGTACCTTTGCACATTTTACCAGTTCCGAATGATAATTTTATTAGCACGGACGTTCATGGACTTTTGCACTGGATCACTCTAGTTTTTTTTCAGTATTTTTCCAAGTGTTTACTCCATTGCACTTTATGTTTTTGTATTTTATAATTTGTTTATTTCATTAGCGCACCCACCCTCTTATCCAATTACCATAGGGCTTGACTGGGCTCAAGCCCATAGGGCCAGGGAGCCCCGGCGCCCTGCCCGTAAGTGCACCAGAAGCGGTCACTGGGTAGTCACTTCCTGTTTCCCCTGCAGCCCTGCCACTGCGCCAATCATGGTGCAGTCAGTGTAAACCACACTCAATACTGTCAGCAGGGAATCGATATTCCATAGATGCTGTCCGTATTGTGATAATGCATCAAGCAAGATCATTCGTATGATGTCGTCTATCCCGGAGTACATGCTGTTGAGAGGTTTGCATTGCTGCATCACTGCGGGTGGGGTGGTAGCGCACACGCACCTCGTGACACTGTCTGGACCAACAATCTTGCTAGATGCATTATCACAATACGGACAGCATCTATGGAATATTGATTCCCTGCTGACAGTATTGGTGTGGTTTACTTCATTTAGACTTTGTTCAACTTCTGCTCGAAATCCACAGCTAGACGGAAGGTGGTAACTGCAGGTTTGGAGCCCAATGAAAACCACCGCATTGAGACACTAAAATCTCTCTCTGACACCAGGTGGGTTGCGCATGCACAGGCCACCAAGGCACTGTGCAGGAATTATGCCAATATTCAAGAGTCACTGATGAACATTGCAGAAGACAGCAAACAGAACCAGACAACACAAAATGATGCATGGTCACTGCATAAAGAAAAATGAACAGGCTTGAGACTACTTTTCTTTGCACTGTGTGGACTAATATTCTCAAACATGGGACAAGTGTTGCACTTTAAGCTATGGATCTGGACCTGTGCAATGCTGTTGATTTGGTGAGATCACTGTGGGAATATATTGTTTGTATGAGAGATGAATTTGATGTGTTTTAAGAGCAAGCAAAAGCGATGTCTCCCACTGTTTCAGCAACATACACACAAAGAAAACGCAAGACTCATGTAGGCGAGTCTGCAACACCAAAGGTTCACTTATCAGGAAGAGAACGGATCTCATTTGGTGTGTTTCTAGTTATGATGGATAGGCTGCTGCCTGAACTTGATCGCCGTTTTCAGTCCTATAATGACCTCAACAGCACTTTTGGTTTCCTGAACAACATATCTACACTCTCTGCAGAACAACTTCATAAAAAAGCAGCAGATCTACATAAGAGATACCACACTGACCTGGAAAATATATTTTGTGAAGAAATAATCCAGTTCAAAGAATTTATCTGCCATGATGAGCCATCATCTAATAAAGGAACTTAATTTGTGCATTAAAAAAAGAAAACTACAGACCATCTTCCCAAACGTGGATGTCACTTTCAGACTTTATCGGACATTACCAGTCACAAATGCAAGTGGGGAGTGCAGTTTCTCCAAAGGATGCATCTGAGTGCATACGATTTGCAATGCATTGTCTATGTATGCGTTTTCCCGTACGGACCCGTACGTTTTCAAAACTGAAATCGTATGCGGCTGACGAACGGGAAAATCGTAGTGTGAACCCAGCCTCACTCTGATGTCAATTGAGAGTGACCTATGTAAAGTGGATTTTACTGATTTGATCTAAGACTTTGCTGCAAAGAAATCCAGAAGATGCCACTTCTAAATAGTACTATGTTAATGTCTTTAAAATAAGATGACATGCATGAAGTCATAACCTGATCACCTTTCTCTTTTTTTTTCTCTACCTTACCTGTTTTAAATGATCAGCCTCTGGATTCTGTTAATGTAATGCTTTCTTAGGATACGATAGTGTACTATTTTTATTTTATTGACTGTACATTTCTAATTTGTGTGCATAGTTTTGATTTTTCACAACACTCACATACCACACACACTCTTTATCTTGCACTTTGTTTAATGAGTTATGACTGCAACCTTACAAGGTATTTGTTTTTCAATATGTTTTCCAGGTAAATAAGTGTTTTATTCTCATTCTGACCAAGATATTTGTGCATTGTAATAAACTCATGATCATTTTGAACTTTTTTTTAATCATTATTTATTTATTTGAAAAAAAAAAAAAAAAGTGTGCCTTTTGTTTCTTTTCGGACCAAGAAATATTGGTTGCGGATATTTTAGCGGCAGCAGAGTCATTGGTGTGCAGGGGGGTAACAAATAGGTGTTAAAGAGCTTGTTATATGTTTAAGATGGATAGCTGAATTGATCGATAGATACACATTTTTATTGTGGTGTAGGATCTGGGGCTGCTGTCCCTCCATCTCTCTCCCTCTTTTCTTTCTCCCTCCATCCCTCATTCATATCAGACTAACCACACCGGCTTCTGAGCCACACCCACTATTTTGCTTAAACAACACCCATTTCTCATAATACGTAGAAGTTAGGGCCCGAAAGCGACTCACACCACCCTTAATGCTGCCCTGGTGGTGGATATCTGATCAGTAGAGATCTCCTTGCTAATTGCATCTATCTTGTTTGAAGTGATTGACGGTCTCCTGGCAGTGAGTTGGTGAGTGGAGGACAAAGTAGGTAGAGAAGCGTTGATGAGGCTCTATTCACACCTGTGCGACTTGTCATGCAACTTTGGACATGAGAAGTCCATTTTTTTTTTCAATGAACCCATTCAGATTGGTGTGATTTAAAGTCACAGCGAATTTGAAAAAATGCTTGCACTGCTTAGGTGCAACTTCAGCCCATTGAGTGCATAAGACTCCATTTACACTAACATGACTCCAAAGTCACAAGATTCCCAGCGCGACTTTGGAATCTCGCTAGTGTAAATGGAGCCTTAAGCCTGGTACAATCCAACAGTTCTTTTTCATTGAAACCAGCAGGCTGGAAAAAAAAAAAAAACACTTAGGGTTATGCAATGTTAGTACAGCGATCTCCCAGCTGAGCTACTGTGTTCTGATAGGACTGGCTCAGACACACCGGTCAAGGCTCTCAGCCAGTTGCTGACTTTTATCCCTTTTAATTTATATTTTAACTGAGGGTTTGTTTACTTTTTACAGAGCAGTCGTTCACATAGAACTAATTTGGACAGCTGTAAAGCCCAACCCACCTCGTGAGTGTTGGGCTCACCTGTACACTCCATGAGCTTAGGACATCCATCACCATTTTCAAAATGCAAGAAACAAGCGTTTTATCTTCCTAATGAACCAGGTAACCAATCAATTAGATCTTTTGGTTTAAGATCTGTCAGATTACAGCTGATGCAGCCTAGAAAACAACCCATCAAATGCTGCCTGTACTTGATCTGGTTGGAGGAATGGGGAGGGAAGTGAAGAGTAGTCATTGGGGGTCAAACCCCCTTTAGGCTGGGCTCACACTATTACAAATTGGATGTGAATTTCTTCGCATAGCAGGAGATTGTGATCGGCTCTCTATGGAGCCGGTTCGTACATCTCTGCAGCGGCTCCAGTGCAAAATGCACAGAAGTCTTATGCGTCTTTTGGTCCATTTCAGGTCTGAATTCAGCTAAAAATTCCAACTGCAATCGGACCTGAAACAGTGAATGGCGATGCACCAGACTCATGCTGTGAGCTGCTGCATTCTCCAGTGTGAACCCAGCACTCATCTCTTTGCAAATGCTATCATGAAGGGGCAAAAAAAATTAGGTTGATAGAAAAAAGTGCTTAGAAAAAAAATAAAAAAATAGAAAAAAAAAAAAAAAAAAGAAGCATGAGAAGTAAAAAAAAACAAACATGCATACGGCTGCAGCTATCCCCTGGTAGCAGTAAGCCAGAGACCCAAGCAATAACATGATCGCTTAGTTCTCGGGGTCAGCTCTAAGCACAGAGCAGCAACTGTCAGTCACATCTCTGTGCTCTGCCCCTCCAGTGCTCACTGGAGCACCAGGCTATAGTGGGTGACTGGTTCAGACTTCCAGGGGCACACTAAGAGGCTGAACCAGCTTCTGGTGAGGCATCACAACATTATTTTTAGGATACATCCAGACTCTGGAGCAGCTCTGTGACGTCAGCCGACTTTAGCCCACAGTCGGATGAATCTGAGTCACAGGAGTGCAAAAGTAAGTGCACTCCTGTGACCCACATGAGCAGTATTGCCAAACAAGCCTCTCTTTTAAAAAACATTTAAAACAAACAAGTTTATGTCTCCCTCTGCACATATGAACGCAAAAGCACACATATGGTACACATGGTGCTCAAGTCTCGAAAGGAGATTGCAAGCAATATTTAGGTCACATGATACATCCACCCCCTCCCCCCCCCCCAACACAAAAGCACACATATGGCAAACATGTTAATCTTACCTGCTCTGTGAAATGGTTTTGCAGAGCGAAGCCCAGAGCTTCCTCTTATCAGGCCCCTTGTTGGCGCTCCTGGCCCCTCCCTCCTGCCGAGCACCCCCACAGTAAGCAGCTTGCTATGGGGGCACTCGTGCCAAGTCACTGCTCTGTGTATCCCTTCAGACATGAACCTGTGGCTTGGCCCATCCCTCTCTCACCCGATTGGCTCACCGACTTTGAATGACAGCACCGGGAGCCAATGGTGCCCACTGCGGTTTCTCAACCAATCAGGAGGGACTATCCAGGCAGCCGAGGTTCTTGTGCAACATCGCTGGATCGAGATGGGGGGTCAGGTAAGTATTAGGGGAGCTGCTGCAAATAGAATGCATTAAGATAAAAAAACTTCTGCCTTTAGAACCACTCTAACAAAATGCTTGCGATTTGCAAATGATTTCCCCGGTGTGTACTCTTTCATACAGAAACACGGTTATTTAAAGATAAATCATCAAGATACAGTAGAATCAACATAAAGTAAAAAAAAGCATGATTTGCTCATATTTATTATATACAAAATTATGTTCCAGGAATTCTTATAAACATTTACAAAGCGATCATATAAAGATGCAACCATTTTACCAAACGGTAGAATCAGAGCAAATGAATAACGCATACATTTTCTGTGGAAAACACAATAATGTTAGCCGCCACTTTTACTATATTTGCAGTGTTTATGGTTTATCTGCCAATAAACTGCGTTTTCCTTGAATCTGAGTTCTGGTCATTTGTGAACTGCACAGCATTGGGAATAAAGCAGGCCTTGGAACAATGGTTAAAGAAAGCCCCCATTAGTAAGCTTTACAACAAAACCTGTCCTCGCACCACCCTAATCCGCTTTGGTATGGTCAGTAAAGTCGTAACACATGAACACCTAGTATTTTGAAAATTGTATGCAATGAATAAGGCCTATCTATGCCACTGTTTTCTTAACACAATAGTAGGTTTTAAGCCCAGTAAGGGAGTAAATGCCATAGGTTTAAAGAGAAGTAGTATCATGAGTTTAAAAGCTTTAGTAAATCCCCAACGATTGCCAGAGCTCATCTCTAGCAACAGGGGTGCTTTAGATATAAGCGCCAACATTCAGAATGCCACAGGGTAGCGTCCGTCCATTCATTCACACAAGCGCAGATTGTTTTATTCACAAAAGTAAAATCGATCATTCAGCCCTAAGTGGGCGATTTATCAACATGCAGCTTTATCACATAACCTTGCAGCACTGAATGATGTTTTACGAAAGAACAGTCAGTGCTGGCAAAATTGTGTGAAAGAGCTGACGGTTGCTAGTAAATATGCATCGTGCCAGCAGCTCGATCATACAGCCCTGAATGATCTTTTAGAAGTTTGAAGGAACAGCCAGCACTGTCTGGGTTGTGTGATAGAACTGTAAGTGCCATGTATGTGAACTAGCAGACAATCGTTCTATTACACAGTCCCCACAACACTGACTGATCTTTTACAATTATGAATGAACAGTCAGCACTGTTGGGGCTGTGTGATAGATCTGCCAGTGCTGTGTATGTTTTCTAGCAGACGACAGTTCCATCACAAAGCCCTGTAGTGCTTACTGTTCATCAGGGGCTGACTGGTAACTTTTGGGCCCATAGTGCAGCGAATCAGCCCCCCTCCCTGCTCTCCCTCTTCCCTGCCTCCTCCCATTCCAGACTTCCATCCGAGGTACTCTCTGCTCATTGGGCCAGTCGGGCTGCACCAACTCCTGGTTAAAGCAGAACTTCATGTGTTTTTTTTCCCAACTTTCCATGCATTAAATCTTCTGCCCCTTTGTTGTTTTAACTTTGGATAGTAAAACATTTTTTTTCTGTCAGTAAATACCTTATACAGACCACTTCCTGTTTACCTGGTAAAAAGCCCAGGCTTATGACATACTCTCGTGAGAGTTTGACAGGAAGGGAGGGGGATGAGTCATAAGAGGGCCAATGGGAGTTACAGAGATGGAGATGTGCCTCTCTGTAAATTCAGGAAGTGAACAGGCAGCAGCTTCAGCTGCCCGCAGTTAAAATGGCTGCAGCCAGACTCAGTGGAGGGAGATTTGTGCTGCATATTTTGCAAGTACAGAATCACAGTATATATAAAATATGCAAAGTGGTTGGAGTTTAACTTCAGAATGGCAAAGGTATTTTTATTACTAATTATGTGAGCAGACTGCAGTTCCTCTCTCCTTCTATATTGCAAAGCACTCTCAGAAAATTACAATGGTTGCAGATTGAAAAGGAAATGTTGTTTTATGTCTTCAAAAAAACAACCAAAAAAAAATTCGAACATGCTTGAATTTTTTGTCGTTTTTTTTTTAAACCCGTGCATGCTCAGAAGCAAGTTATGAGACGGAGCTTCAATGGAACAGAGTGCCGTCGAACGTGTCTTACGTAACCACGCTTTGCTAGAGCATTTTGGAAAAACGATGGTGTGTATGCAACGTCGTTTTGAAAAATGAAGTTTGAAAAACGTTGTTTTGTTTCGTCACATGAAACGTCGTTTTTTTTTCCATCACAAAATGTGATCGTGTGTACACGGCATAAGAGTTATGAGAAAAAAGGTGTCTCCATTGATCCGTTATCACCAAGGCTTGTTTCCCTAACAATCCAATTGTCATTGGGACAGACAGTGAGGTGAAATCTTCTGAACAGATGCACACAGACAGCAAAACAAATGTTACAGGGGTGATAACCCTTCCCTATGTTTTCCAAAAAGCTTAAAAATAGATTTTTTGGCTGGAGCTACACTTAAAAAATGTACCAGTTCCGACTTACAAAAAAATTCAACTTAACAAGCCTACAGTCCCTATATTGTTTGTAACCCAAACCTGTATTACAGAATATGGTCAAATAATTACCTGGGATGAATTCACATGCCTCCGCATTTTAGCTCTGACCTGAAGTTTTTTTTCCCTTTCCTTGCCAAAATAAGCAAAGCTGCCCATACTCAGCAGATTATAACAATGCGGGTAAGAGCGGGCATTTTTTAATCCCTGCAGCAAACACAGATGTCAAAAGAAAATGCTTTCTAGGTCTTATTTGTCCATTTTTTAGAAGGCAAAACATGGCAGATTTTCACACGTTTCAAACACAAAACTCTGACTGAAATCCTCAGAATTTGTCAACAACTCAAATAAAAGTTTGTAGTCTTCTGGGGAGATATCTCCTGTTATTGCATTTGCTGGCAGATCTAAGAGTTGTAATAATTGTTCTCCATCACCTGGGCTCCAGGAGCTAATCAGAAGAAAAAGAGAAAAAAAAAATCAATAAACATTCTTAAATATTTGAATAAGAAGAGCGATCTGGTTTAATTGACATAAGCTGATCAAGCACATTTTGCTTAGCCACTCTGGGGAATTAACAAAGCTTTAATAGCACAGGAGGCGGTTGAGACTGGCGTGTGCCACATTAATCAAGCAGAAAGGCCGGTTTTAGGCTGCATTTACACCTGAGCAGAGCGACTTTCAGCCATATTTGAGTGTTTTTTTTTTTTTTAGAAGTGTATTACAAGTGTTTTATAGCTTCAGGTGTTTTTGATTATTCAATAGAAAGCACTTGGGGGAGAAGAGGTGGAGATTATGGGTTGAGAGCTGCTGTTTGAGCATAAATAGTTGCTGCTGTTCAACCGATATAGTTTTTGCAGGGCCGATACCGATTTTTTGGCTGCCATTCAGGCCGATATTCTGTAAAATGTAACTTATTTTTACACTGTCCTTTAAAAAATACATTTTTGAATCACCGTTATTGTTGTCACAAGGAATGTAAAACATCCCTTGTGACAGTAATAGGCAGTGACAGGTACTCTTTATGGAGGGATCTGAGGTCTGTAAGACCCCAAATCCCCACTAGCCTTAAAAGTATTCAAAATGTCAAGATCTGCCGTTTTGAATACTTTATATTTTTTAAAACTGGCGCCTTTAGGATTCCAGTAATCGGAAGCAAGGTCATGATATCGCTTTTGGGGTTACTAGATCGGACATCCAAACAAAGCCGAGCTGGCCCAATCTGTCAAAAAGAAGCTCATGCACTTTGAGTGACAGGTGTTTTGCTTCAGGCGACAAAACGCCCAGATGTGAACAAGGGCCATTGAAATTAACAGGATTTGGCCTGTTGAGCGTTTTAAAGCTTCAAGCAGACAGATGATTAAGGCCCGGTTCACACTAGTGCAATGACAGTCATCAGATGTGATTCGCACCACACTGCTGTACAGATCACAAGCGATGTCTGTGCGAAGCGATTTCAGCCATAAAAACTTTTTTTTGTATGGCTGAAATCGCATTCGCATCAAAGTGGTGCAGGACCTTTATTTTGGTCCACACTGGAATCGGATCCGATTCCTGCACCATTTTACAGTTCACACTGCGATCTGCGTACCAATCTGGGGGTGTTAACTTTACATTAACACCCGGATCGGTTCACAGATTTCAGTGTGAACCACAGTGCGATTCAGGTGAAATGCGGGAACCCGCACTGAATTTGCAGGGTTCTCCAATTGCACAAGTGTGGACCGGCACTAACAGAGGGAAAACAGCAGTTTTTCATATAGAAAACAGCTACAGATTCATGCCGGGTGTGACCTCTCATTTGGGATGTAAGCTATGAGAAGACAGTTTCCACCCCTCTTTGCTCTTGCAGTGATTACACTATACAAGCAGAGCCCACAAGGTTAACAAATCCCCCATCTCCCTCCTGCTCTAATCTTGGGGGGGGGGGGGGGGGGTTGTCAGTGACAGCAGACAGGTAATAGCATGCAGCTCCAGTTATCCTGTGTGTTGCCCGTCACAGACCAAGCAGAACCGAGAACTGATCACTCTTAATTTGCAAACAGGGTTGTGCCCCTTTGGTTATATGCCAGTGCCACCTACCAGTACCCTTAAGTGTCAACCTTCAGTGCCGCCTATCAGCGCAGCTACATCAATGCACATCAATAAGAAAATTACCGGTTTTCAAAAATTTAGATCAAAACTATTTTTTTTTTTTGTTGTTATTTTAGCAAAAAATATAAAAAACCCAGCCTCGAATAAACAGCATCAAGAGAAAGCTCGATTTGTGTGAAAAAAAAAGTCGCAATTGCCATTCAAAGCGCGAAATTTGGCCTGGGCAGGAAGGGGGTTTTGGTGCCCAGTAGGCAAGTGGTTGTACAACCACTTTTACCTACAGGCAAGCCTAGATTTAGGCTTACCTGTAGGTGCCAGAAATATTTCCTTGGTTTAGGAGATATTTACAAAAGAGACGTGCGCCAATGTCTATGGTGCATGCGGCGTAGACACCGGCGCAGGTGCACTTTAGAAACAGTGATCGTGCCATTTCTTTTATTTTTATTCAATCCTTTTTTAGTGCAAAAAAGACACTAATCAGTATCTGGACCGATACCGAGTATTTGCGGGAGTACTTGTACTCCCCGCAAATACCCCCGATACCTAAATAGAATACTCCCCCCGCCCCGCTGTCGCAAAGCCGCCGCCGCATTAATCCCCGTGCAATAGAGAGCACGTATTACAAGTATTCGTTTGTATACTTGAAATGCCCGCCTCACCATGTATAGACACTCCCCCTTGCTCGGGATTGGACGGATCCGTCGAATCCTGAGAAGGGGAGTGTCTATACATGGCGCGGCATGCATTACAATACAAACGAAAGCTTGTAATGCAGGGGGATTAACGCGGCGGTATCATATTAGGTATGGGGGACATACATGGCTGCAATATGTGGGGGACATACATGGCTGCAATATGTGGGGGACATACATGGCTGCAATATTGTGGGGGGACATACATGGCTGCAATATTGTGGGGGGACATACATGGCTGCAATATTGTGGGGGGACATACATGGCTGCAATATTGTGGGGGGACATACATGGCTGCAATATTGTGGGGGGACATGGCTGCATCTGTATAGATAGGGATATAAGTGGGAATTAAGGGTGAAGGCATGGGGAGAGGGAAGGAAAGAGGGGAGAAGACAAAGGTGAAGGCTAAAGCAAAGTACAGACACAGGAGAGTATGGTAAACAAAGTAGCACACTCCGACTGGTAAGCGGAATACCTCCATGAACCTCAAACGGGTTGTGCCACCACTTGAACATAGGCGTCCGTTAGAGCTGCACGATTAATCGCGGAGAGAATCGCGATCTCGATTCTCCCCGTCCACGATCTCCCCACGGGATTACCCGCGATTCTTATGTGTCACCGCCATTTCACGTAACCAGCGTGGAACGCAAATGCCGCAGAAGCAGTACCGCCGGCAACCACTGGGTGGCGCATGGATACACACAATTGTATTAATTTTTCTCACAGTTCTGTACAACTGTGTGTATCCATGCGCCACCCAGTGGTTGCCGGCGGTACTGCTTCTGATGTACAGAACTGTGAGAAAGATTAATACATCAGAAGCAGTACCGCCGGCAACCACTGGGTGGCGCGTGGATACACACAGTTGTACAGAACTGTGAGAAAGATTAATAAAACTGTGTGTATCCATGCGCCACCCAGCGGTTGCCGGCGGTACTGCTTCTGATGTATAAAAAACAGACTAGTGATATATCTATATTGTTAAAGACCATATAACTCCTATGAAAAAAGCAGAATCAAAGTTTGATTCTGCTTTTTTCAAAGGAGTTATATGGTCTTTAACATTATAGACATATCACTAGTCTGTTTTTATACATCAGAAGCAGTACCGCCGGCAACCGCTGGGTGGCGCATGGATACACACAGACATCACTAGTCTGTTTTTTATATATTCGTATTTTCAAATAAATCACAGGTTTATTTGGAAGGGGGGGGGGGGGGAATGGCTTCTGGCTATCAGTTTTTGAGAAACGTGATGCCAAGGTCTCCAGGTCTCCTCTCTGGAGTACAGGATGGCAGGGAGATCCTCCAGGTTTCTGAGCTTGTTGATTTTTTATCTCCAACAGAGGGGAATGCATGCCTTGGCAGCATTTAGAAGCTGAATGGTAAGAGAGGCCTTATATTTCTTGATGTGTCATTCCGAGAGGTGAAGCAGACAGGCCGCCGGGTTTCCCTCCAAGGAAACACCGGTCAAGTGCTCGATTGTGCGGACCACCTCGAGCCAGAAAGGGGAAAGTTTGGGACAAGCCCAAAATACATGTAGCATCATCCCCTCCGCCTCACCACAGCGCCAGCATAAGCTGGAGACCTGCTGGAAGAAACAGTGCATAGTGGTGGGCACTCTATACCATCGGGCCATAATCTTGTAACAGGTCTCCTGGACCCTAGTGGCAATAGAGGACTTTTGTGCAAAGTGAAGAATTTTTTCCCGCTGGGTGTCGGTGAAAGTAATGCCGAGCTCCTCTTCCCATTTGGAAAGGAAAGGAGGAATGAATTCAGCCGCTGGTTGGGTCAGAGAGGAGTAGATAAGCGAGAGACAGTGCTGCACCGGCTTGCCTTGATGGCAAATGTGCTCCAATTCAGTGAGAGAATGGAAGATGCCCTAGCTACGCAGACATCTACGCAAAAAATTGCGCAGCTCCAGGCCACACCAAAAGTCCAACGGAGGATCCGTAGCAGACACCCCTGCCGCAGGAGAGAGTAGGTCGTCAGATCCAAGAAAGTCGCACAAATGAAGCCGAAGCACTGCTGCCAGGCGCCCGAAGTGGGGATTCCGCAGGCCAGGCTCAAATTCTGGATTGCCCAAAACTGGAATCATAGGGGAGGGCATCGGGGATACCGAGGAGTGCCGAAAGGTCTTTCTAATGACAGAGAGCCTACTGTCTAAGGTAGGGTGAGCCACAAGATTCTTTGGCAGAGAGGTGGTGATCTAAGGCCAGCTCTTGGCCGTACCCCCAGAGTCTTCCATCTCCATCGCCACCCAGTGCTTTGCTGCCGCATGGCATTGCCAGTCAACCAATCTAGTAATATGGGCTGCCCTGTAATAGGCTTTGACGTCCGGAAGGCCCTCCCCACCCCCCTTTGCTTTTCGCCAGGTGTAGGAGTTGTAGCCTCATCCGGGTCTTACGAAAGGACCAGACAAAGTGACGAAACAGTCTATTCGCTTAAAAAACCCTGGGGGGGAGGCGGACAGGAAGCGCCTGCAACACGTACAGGACTCTTGGCAACAGGGTCATCTTGAGCGCACTGTAGCGACCAAACCATGTCAATGTGAGGGAGTGCCAGCGAAGAAGATCCTCCTACAAGCGAAGAAGCAGCGGGGTGATGTTCATTGAGTAGAGGTCGGCAGGATCAGGAGTGATGTCAACTCCCAGGTATCGGATGTGGCTAGATGCCCACCTCAGCGGGAAGGCCGAGTGTAAATTCTGAACAATGCCCCCCCCCCACCCTCCAACCGTTATGTTGAGAATAGACGATTTAGACAAATTAATTTGGAAGAGAGAGAGGGCACCGTATTCCTGGAGAGAGCGAAGCAGGTTAGGAAGGGAGGTAAGAGCATCTGTCAGGAAGAAGATCAAGTCATCCGCAGATCGTGCCATTTCTAAAGGAGGTCATGCCGTAACTGGCGGCTCACATTTGCATGCAAAGTAACTCCGGGATGACATGTCACCAGCTGGTGCGGTGACGGGCACCGTAGCGGGGGCTTCGATCCCAGGTGAGTATTACATAAAGAGATAGTATGCTATGCATTGCAAAATAAACATAGCATTTCTGGGTTGTTGCTCTGAAAAAATAAAAATAAAAATAGTAATAGACTAGGTGAAGCTGTATTGTAAAGTCTGTTTTATCATTTTGTTCAGCCTTTTATTTGTGTACATACAAGGAAGCGTCTAAAGGCTTTAACAGAATAGTGTCTGCAATTTGCCATGTTTCAGTCTAGATACAGTGAATAATGCTCACAGCGAAAAGAACTTTTGTACAAAACAAAAGTTCAGTGGGCACATAACCAACACTGATGATGTTTTAACTACTTGCCAAACAGCCACCGTCGTTATACGGTAGCAGGTTGGCTACCCTATGCGTTTCGTCGTAGCTGTATGGCAGACGCTTTAAGGACTATAGGGGGCACGCACGGCACCAGAGTGCGTGGCCGGCGGCCGCTCCTTAGATAGCCAGAACAGGGATATGTCAATGTAAACAGACAGATCCTCGCTCTGACAGGGGGGTTAGAGCGAGATCTTCTGTTCCTAGTGATCAGAAACAGCGATCTCTCTCTACACAGTCAGTCCTTGCCCCTTTCCCACTTAGAAACACCTCCCTACACAGTTAACCCCCTGATCACCCCCTAGTGTTAACCCCTTCCCTGCCAGTGACATTTATACAGTAATCAGTGGCAATTTTTAGCTCTGATCGCTAGATAAAGGTCAGTGGTCCCGAAAGTGTGTCAAAAGTGTCCGATCTGTCCACCACAATGTAAAAGCCGCTAAAAAAGACCCACTAAAAAAAAAGAAAAAAAAAAAAAAACACAGATCACCATTCGTAGTAAAAATAATATTAAAAACGCCATAAATATATCCCCTATAACTTTTGTGCGAAACAATCAATATACACTTATTGCATTTTTTTTTTTGTCAAAAATATGTAGAAAAATACATATTAGTGTTAACTGATGAAGACTTTATTGGATATTTATTATAGGAAAAAAAACTAAAAAAACAAAATGAAATTTTGAAAAAAACTATACACTTTGTTTATAGCGCAAGAAATAAAAAAAATAAAAAACAGCAGAGCTGATCAAATACCACCAAAAGCTCTATTTGTGAAAAAAAATTAAATAAAAAAAAAAAAAAGGATGCTAAATTTTGTTTGGGCACAGCATCGCACAATTCTCCCTTAAAGCGACGCAGTGCCATATCACAAAAATGGCCTGGTCATTAAGGGGTTAAATCCTCTTGAAGTAGAATCTGTAGAAAATGCTTCAGTCTTTCACAAAATAAAGGAGGGCACACAAAAAAAGAAACACAGGAAAAAGTTTTTTTTAGTGGCACTTACTCAAGGTTAGTTAGAATTTGTGACTTCCGCTTTGTAAGGCACTGCTTTACCATGTTGATAAACATTTTGCCATCGTTAGGTGGAAACTGCTCAGAAAACAGGTTTCTTCGTGGTGTTAAGCGTACTAAACACAGATTGTCACGCAAAGACTCCTGCAAAAAAAAAAACCACACATTTCAAAAGTGAGCTGCAATGTTAAATATAAAAGTTTTCCTAAACATGTGGTGAAAAAAAATCTAAATGGCCGATATAAAAGAGCGGAGCAGGCATTAAAGCATTGTTAAATCAAAAACACAATAATAAAAACTACAGGTACTGCAGAGAGAATGTATATCCTATGAAGAGTGAATGCCAAACCCCATTGCAGTTGGAGGGACAAATCAACTGCAACACATGACATCGGCATTGTGAATACAAACATGCAATGGATTCATTTACTAATAGATTCTGTTCACTTGGCAATGTGAATGTTCACTAATCTTTGTAAATATGAATCTGTTTACAGTATCACTATTACAGTATAACTAAAGGCAAACTTTTTTTTTTCGTTTTGAACAAAGTGGAGAGAGGGATAAGAAGAAGTAGCTTTCATCAGTTTCGGTCCCCCCTCTTTTCGGGAGATTCACCATTACCATGAAAAGTAAAAGAAAACCCAAAATTTTGGGTTGTTTCCAGAACAGGGCAAATCTTCCATTGAGGACACTAGCTCTGTTCTGATCTGGGGGATTCTCATAATTTGCAGAGATTTCCTCTCACTTCCTGTTTTGGCTATGGGACAGAAAGGGAAAGGGAATGTATAGTAAATCTCCCTAATAAATGCAAAAAAATAATGACTTTTAATGAACACACGCACGCCTACCTGTCCCACGGTCCGGCGATGTGGTCGCCCAAAGCCTCGCTCATCTCCCTCGGCATTGCAAGCGTGGGCACCTGGCTGTGATAGATTTTTGCTTCACATGTGCGAGTCGCGCTGCGCATCCTGAATGGTCAGCTAATCAGCAATCTTCTTTGACCTGCGACGTGCCCAGAAGATTGATGGGAGGGAGGAGGGAGGAGAACTTACGCTCATGGAGCCGCTTCGAGCAGAAGTGGGAGCTGGGTACCCGCCAAAACTAGGTATCCGCTTCGCCCGCCCCCCCCCCCAAAAAAAGACATGCCACATGTGGCATGTCAGGAGTCCTTAAAGTGGAAGTTCCACTTTTGTCAAAAGTGAAAAAAAAAAAAACTTTGCCTACACTACAAACACTCAGGGGGTTATTTACTATAGGCAAGTGCAAAGTGCACTTGGAAGTGCGGTCGCTCTGATTTTATCATCCAATCATGTGCAATAAAATGCTGTTTTTAATTTTCTTTGCATGTCCCCCCCAGATCTACAGCGATTGCACTTCCAAGTGCACTTTCAGTGCAATTTCAAGTATAATTTGCACTTGTAGTGCAAAGTGGATTTGCCTTGAGTAAATGACCCCCAGAGTGTCCATAGTCCTTTATATAAATAGCCTGGGATTCCAGTAGTTTAAACCAGCTGCAGCAACTGCCACTATTTCCACAGGGCCTCTGCTTTCAGAAATTATAGAAATTGTTTTCAATGTGAAATAGCCTCTATTCTTTTAGCAAACACCATTATGTTCTACACAGACACATTCAAATAATGACTTCTATAAAGGTTGTTAAAATAGAGTTTATGATTACAGTATATGGAAAAAAATGTATCTGCCCACCAACACAGCTGAGACAGGTTATTTCTATTTTCGAATGATCTAATCCATAGCAATTCCTGCTCAATTTTGTTCATGATAGCGTCTCTTCAAAATGTCACATTTTTATTTATTTTGCATTTGAATTTATCTTTTTTTGTCGGGAAAGCAAAAAAATAAAACACAAACCATAAAACCCGTTGGCCTTTAAATATTGTTCATGCAACAGCTCTGTGTCTATTCTGTAAGAGCTGTTTCACAATGGGAATCGCACACAAAAGAGATGCAGTTGCAGTTCTGTGTAGTGAGATTTCAGCCCATTAATTTTGAATGGGCTGAAATCGCACTGCACCAAAAGTAGTGCATGCACTACTTTTGGAAATCTATTGCAACCTAATCGCAAAATACTTTTGTACCATGAAATCCGGTGCAGGCAAACACTCCATTTGTGACCTGCATTTGGGGTGACACTAACTTACCATCGCAACTGCAGTGCGTTTTGAATGTGGAGTGGGAAACACGCACGGAAACCTCGGTTTCTTGCACCGCTTTCTGGTGTGAACTGGCCCTGTTGAGGTGCTACCTGACGCTGTCGACAAGCACTTTTTTGTATTTCAGTAGTAGAGAGGGAAAAGTCAATGCTACAGTGAATACGATTTCGAACAGACAGAGCTGCCTCAAATTAAAAACTTCTCATCATAATCATGGCAGGCCTATCCCAAAGGGGCCTTTAAGGAGTCAACTCCCATGGACCAGTAGAGCAGCCTGCCAGTGAAATTACCACGTATGCCGTGTGTCAGAGGTCGCGGCCCAAAGCATGCAGGGAATCCAGGAACTTGCTGAAAGAGATAGCCAGCAGACAGGCAACACTCACAACACGAGAGTACAATGGTGGTACAACATGATGGTAAACAAACTGAATGGCTCAAAATAGCTGCTAAACTAACAATCAAAAACATGTTTATTTAGCTTGTACGCACATTTAGTTTGGAAGGCCTTTCTCAGTACTTACCCCAGAATTGTCTATTGAAGAACTTTTAACATTTTTGGATGAATAAAATGTGGAAATGTGTTCCTAGTGGAGGAAAGTTAAAAAAAAAAAAAAAACAATTGAGTAAAATGTATGATTTCCCAATGTAGTACACAGAAAGAAAACCTAACACCAACAATGAGCGTCCCCTGTGCAGTTTGAGTGTATCTCTCTTACAAGTTCTCACACAGTGCTCTGCCCAATTTCACAACACCACAACTGTAAGGAAGTTTACAAAGTTCAAGGTTTCTGTATGAATAGTTCATAAAATGTTATCTGACTCTACTCAGAGTGGAAAAGAAAACTTTTCAAAGTTAGAAGGGATGACGAGATATCAAAGGATTGTGGCATCTATAGACTTCTTAATACCGCATAAAATTTTGTTTCATTCCAGTTCAGCTTAGTGTTCTAAGGTACTTCTGCCTCTAAAAAGAGGATATATACCTTGTGCAGCAGTTGGATATCAAAGGCTACGTGGCACAGCACTGCAAGTGCTCGATATCTTTTATGATCTCCAGGTTTAGCAAGCAGGTTCTAGAATGGAAACGGTATGGTTATGTTAATCCATTTAAAAACATTTCATTGCAACGAACATCTTTACAACTCTAAAAATGGAGGCCAAAGAAACTGAACATTTTCTGCTGCCATTTTAACACATGGACCGGAAGGAGTCACCCCATTTATTATTGCCTCCTGTTAGTTTTGGTATCCTTGTGTGTCTCTATTTGTGAATAGAATACTGGGCAAAATATACAGACAAGCATTACATCAAATGTACTGAGAAACATAAACCTATCAATAACTCTGCCTGCAGCCATCATTACCTCCTAGTCCTAACACCAACCACCATCTACAGTAGGGGTAAATGAATTAAAAAAAGTCCAGTGAGTAAAAAAAAAAAATTCCAACAAATAACGCAATGATGTGAACCTAGCCTGAGGTCCTTCACATCCTATTACATTGGTGTTCTCAGTCCCCACTGCACATCATCTCTCCTTTCACATTATTGTTCTCAGCCCTCCTTTATATCACCCCCCCCCCCCCCTTACTTCAAATTACAGTTCCCAGTCCCCCTTCATATTACCCCTTTCACATTTCTGTCCTCACCTCTTTTATAGCACCCCTCCTTCACATTGCCGTCCCCAGCCCCCCCTTCACATTCCTGTCCTCACCCCTAAAAAAGCACCCCTCCTTCACATTCCTGTCCTCACCCCCTTTAAAGTACCACATAGAAAAAATACTGCGCTTACCAAAAAAATAAGAATAGCGAGTAGCGACTCAAAAATGTTATACAACATAAACAGAAATAAAAGAGAAAGGGAGTCGCGCTGAGTGAAGTGTACTGTGACTAAACAGTGAGCAGTTAATACACAATTTCAATGAATAAACAATGAATAGAATGACAGTGATTGGAGAATGCCACAAACAGAAATATCAACATAAAGCAAGTCTAAACTGCAATGTGATGTAAGACACTGTGGAGTAACAAATCAGAATGACCACAGAGAGATGCACCAAGAACAGTGAATCAATTGCCATAAATGAGCAAAATAAATAGTGTAAAAAAAGTCCAATCAAAACTATATGATGGTGATCAGTGATAACCTCAGTGAGAGATTGACAGACGGATCCAAATACAGTGGGAACGGAAGCACCTCCACCACAATAAACACTGACCCTTACCAGAGGGATAGATCTCAATGAGACCAAATACAGCATAAACAGATGGGTTCTTTCTATATTGACACCAGATCCAAGCGAGGAGGGTATATACAGAGAAAAGAGAAACCTGCATAGTGTAAAACCATGGGATTTATTTAAGGTAAAAAAAGATGTACACTTACAACAGCCATACGATCAAACAGCATATAAAGCATTGTGGTGGAGGTGCTTCTGTTCCCACTGTGTTTGGATCGTCTGTCAATCTCTCACTGAGGTTATCACTGCTCACCATCATATAGTTTTGATTGGACTTTTTTTTACACTATTTATTTTGCTCATTTATGGCAATTTAATCACTGTTCTTGGTGCATCTCTCGGTTATTTAATACTCCACAGTGTCTTACATCACATTGCAATTTATAGACTGACTTTATGTTGATATTTCTGTTTGTGGCATTCTCCAATTAATGTCACTCTATTCATTGAAGTTGTGTATTAACTGCTCACTGTTTAGTCACAGTACACTTTACTCAGCGCGACTCCCTTTCTCCTTTATTTCCCTTTAAAGTACCGCTCCTTCACAATGCAGTTGCCAGCCCTGCTTCACCTTCCTGTCCCCACCCCTGTTATAGCACCCCTTTTATGGCACCCCCTGAACATTCGTCCTCACCCCTTTGTAGCACCCCTCCTTCACACTGCAGTTCCCAGGCCCCCTACACATTCCTGTCCTCACCCCCTTTTTAGCCCCACCCCCCAATTCATGTCACTCCCTTCACATACCTGTACTCGCCCCCCTTTTATATCAACGCTGACTGGGCCAGATACCACCCTCCGTCCATCGCTGTGCCGCTTAGCGATGCAGTGCTAGCAGCGGCTGTGCAGGGAAAAAAACGGCTTCTAAATGGTGCGACTGCGGCAGGTCCAGGTTAGACATTTACTGACATTTATTGATCCAGACTGTGGTTCATCATTTAGTGATGCCTGCTCTACAATATGTACCCTTTTCCCTATTGGAAGCAATTAAAGCCACACAATTGCTTAGAATGGAAACCGCATTTGTTTATGGCCATTTCCTATTGGGTCCCCAGGAGCAAATATTACTAACCCTTTGCACAATGATCAGAATCTATGATTAGCTTTTAAATCAAGAGTTATAAAAGCAGTTTATGCACATTAAAAAAAAAAAAAGAAGGAGGACATACCTTGTACAGTTCCTCAGTCATAAAAAAATTTAATTCGATTCTTCCAAATCTGAAAATTGACAGCCTCTCATATATATCATAGATATATCGCCACAGCAAATACCTCTCTTTTTCTTTTTTAAGTATAGCAAAAACTTTTATAGGACTTCCTACACAGATAAAAACAATAATTATTTTCAGTGCTGGGAGTTATCACAAAATACAGCAATTAAATTACATTAAATCATAATTCCATATGCACAATTTGAAGGGGTACTCCTAACAAAACATAATGTGGTTGATTTCCTAAAGGGAAATCCGTTCTGCATTACAAAGTGCACTTGTAAGTGCAGTCGCTGTAGATCTGAGGGGAAGCTCTGCTGATTTCATCATTCAATCATGTGCAAGCAAAAATACTATTTTTTATTTTCCTTGCATGTCTCCCTCAGATCTACAGCGACTGCACCTCGTTTGTAAACAACCCCCAACATATCATTTAATTCAGTTATGCAGCAACACACACCATACCATGGGGGTTATTTATGAAACCCACTTGAAATTGAACTGAAAGTACAGTCGCTGTAAATCTAAAGAGAGGATCAGAAATGAGGGGAAGCTCTGCTGATTTTATCATCCAATCATGTGCAAGCTAAAATGCTGTTTATTTTCCTTGCATGTCCCCCTCGGATCTACAGTGACTGCACTTCCAAGTGCACATTGCACTTGTAGTGCAAAGTGGATTTGCCTTTAGTAAATAACCCCCTAAGTGTACATGAATCTGGTAATATCATCTGCAACCTCCTGCATAGCAGTGATCAGACAGGAAAGGGCATTCAGAGCCAAATAGGGCTCTATTGCTTTTCAAACTGTTGTCAACTTATCTCAGGAAGCATGCCTACAGGAGGGGGCAGCCTGCTTATTGTACAGTTACAGGGTTGGGCAGTTTTTGCTGCCAAGCGGCAGTGGGATCTGCAGGGTGGTCCAGAACATTGTTGTGCTTTCCAAAAGGAGTGCCTTGAGCACAAAGACAAATGACCAGCTTTACATACCCTATGCAGCCAAGGCAGTGGACATATTACTGTATGTATTTCAGCAGGAGTTCAGCCAACCTGCACCTAAATCTGATATTTCAGTGTGGTAAAGTTGGCAACCGCATCACATAAAGGTTTGAACTTCCTTCTAGGAACTGCAGTGTCACTCCCCTTATGTAATTTAAACAAAACAACTGAATGTGCAATGTATTAACACGGAATGTCATATAACCGATATTAAAGTGGAAGTAAAAGGTGGAAGCCTAACTCTAAACCTACTCACCACCCACATTCTAAGCCTAATCTATCTAGCCTTGTAAAAGTAAAAAAAAATAAAAAATCCCCTATAAAAAAACGTACCTGTTCTGCAGCCACTTTGGTCCGATCTCCAGTGACATCCTCTGTGTGCAGAACGCAGACAATGGCTGGGAAATGCTTGGGGAGTGACATCACCCATAGACTTACTATGGGGCCTTCGTTGTCAGCTGCCTCTCCTGTACACTGAAGCCGCCACTGGAAGCTCAGCCTGGGGCCAGACTAGCATCACAACAGGCAAGTATAGAAATGTATTTTCTTACAGGGCTAGATAGGTTTTGCCTTTACAATTTCCAAGGACAACATATCCCATGGCTCCGTGCTGCCTGCAAGCAGTGATTACTACACAGTACAGACTTTCCTGAATCTACCTGCAAGTAGCACATTATGACCGAGGATATTGGGGGTGTTCAAGAATAAGATCTCCTTTAACCCCTTCCTTACCGAGTCATTGTAAAATGACGTCGGCAAGAAACCTCTCCCTCTGGGCGGACGTCATATGATGTCCTGGGCGGCTGGGGGGGGCGCGGTCGCTCGGGAACCAAGAGCATGCATGGCGGACACGATGTCCGCCAGGCACCCGCGATTGCCTGCAATCACGGTAGGACCATGGATCTGTGTGTATAGACACACAGATCCATGTCCTGTCAGAGGTGAGGAGACCGATGTGTGTTCCCAGTACAGAGGAACACAGATCGGTCTCCTCCCTTTGGGAGTCCCCTCCCCCTACAGTTAGAATCACACACTAGGTAACATATTTAACCTCTTGATCGCCCCTAGTGTTAACCCCTTCCCTGCCAGTCACATTTACACAGTAATCAGTGCAATTTTTTTTAGCACAAATCGCTGTATAAATGTGAATGGTGTCAAAAGTGTCCGATCCGTCCGTCGCAATGTCACGGTCACAAAAGAAAAAAAAATTTGTAGAAGAATATGTGTATCGGTCTAAACTGAGGAGATTTATTAATTTAAAAAGTAAAAAATATTGTGTTTTTGTTTAAAGCGCAAAATATAAAAACTCAAATACCACCAAACGAAAGCTCTATTTGTGGGGAAAAAAAATATATCTATAAAAGATTTAATTTGGGTTCAGTGTTGCATGACCGCACAATTGTCATTTAAAGTGCGACAGCGCTGAAAACTACAAATTGGTCTGGGCAGGAAGGGGGTGAAAAAACTCTGTATAGAAGCGGTTAATAAAAAATAAAAAAAACGTTTTTATAAAAATAAATAAAATGTACACTTATTTGTACAATTAAGCCTGCATAGCATTGCACCTACGATCAGCGTATTATACGTGCAAAGTCGGGCTCCTGCAGAGGTTCCCGAGAGCTGGCTGCCCCAAACCCCTTTATTTTACTGTAAGTTTTATATATGATAAAAGTACTCACTCGAAAGACTGAGTGCCTATAGACACAAGCTTACCTCAAAGAGATCAATTAGAAAGCAGGAGATTATAAAATTATCAAATATTTTCGGGCCGTTACTGATTAAAATTTTCGTGTTTGATTACTCGATTTTTTTTTAATCAACTAATTTCGATTGATTAAAAACGCACATACATTTTTTGGATCGCCACCATATATAGTCCCCACTGTAATATCCACAGATATCATTTATGATCCGCTGTACCACTAGTCAATCAAAAAAAAAATTAACGATTAATTGAGGAATGAATCTTTAATTTCCACAGCCCTAAAATATATATTTTTTTACTTTTGACAACTGGACCACTGTAGTCATGTGCTCTTACACTGAAAAAAGTGCTCTGACTAAACAGTTGTTTTTTTTGGTTGGAAAGTAATGGTCACCACTGAAGGTTCCGAGAAATGCAAGCAGACATGGAGTGATTACACCCACTGGTAGCCACACAAAAACCTAAATATCCATCTGGACAGAGTTGTCTTTTAATGAATATAAAATAGACTATAAAAACTATATAGCATAATGAGGTTTTCATAAATGTGAGTTTAAAAGTAGAATTACAATAAAATATTGCAACAGAAAAATAACACAAATATCTGTCCCTGTTCACTGAGAATTTGGTTCAGTTTTAACACATTACAGGAGATTTTGACTACTTTCTCGAATAAGTGGTGCTCCATCTATCCTGGTGCACCAGATAATTCCTTGTCCCCAATCTGTCTAGGCACAGTGAAGACATCAGGGGTCTGATATAACCCCTGATGCCTCCATTAAGAGAGTACCTGTCACCTGCACAACAATATGAAATAAGGGGCTTATAAGCTCCATTGTGTTAACAATACAGAAGAAAAAAAAACACACACACACACACACTTGAAAAATACATAATACACACACACACACACCTTTGCCTAAAACTGCATTTTTGAATGTGTGAACAAAAAAAAAAAAATAACCTGTATCCCAGGGAACCTCGTTGATGCCTATCCGTTCCATCAAATCATTAGAAAACATAGAGGGAGCCTCAACAATATTTTCAGTGTCAGGATCCAGCCTGAAGAAGTCACAGTGGAAAACTCTTAGCGACCCGCATGCATCCTGCTCCAATTTCTGAGAAAGAAATAAGACAATGTTTGGGTTTAAACATTAAGGCAGATTTATGCACAACAATCACATAGAACAACAAAGACAAATCTGAATTGCCACCTTAGTTATTCTTCAGCCAGTTGCTATGCAAAATCACATTTCTAAAAAACAAAGAAAAACTTTTCAACTGCTACAGTGTGGGCTGGCTGTGCAGAACCACACACACTATATATATTGCGATTTTGATTGCCCCAGATGTTGACCCCCTTCCCAGCCAGTGTCATTAGTACAGTGTCAGTGTATATTATTGGCACTGATTACTGTATTAGGGTCCTTTCACACGGAGCGGACCGTTTTTGATCCGCTCCGTGTGTGTCCGTCGGCTCAGCGGGGATCATCCGTAAATCCCCGCTGAGCTGTCGGCGGACAGGGCGGTCCCCGCACACTGTGCAGAGACCGCCTTGTCTTTCCTCCGCTCTCCCCATTGGGAATCGGATGAATACGGGCCGTCTGTCCATATTCATCCGATCCGCCAGACGGAAGAAAAATAGGGGTTTCTTCCGTCCGAAAAAGCGGATCTTTGCGGACGCGGATCTTTGCGGACGTTAGCGGATGCATCATCCGCTAACAGACGCGATCCCATAGGGATGCACTTGTAAAAAACGGACGAACGGTCCGTGTGTGTGAAAGGGCCCTTAGTGTCACTGGAGACGTCAGTGGCAGTTAGCCAGTTCTCACAAAGTGTCAGTTTGTGTCAAATTGCCCACCATAAGTTGCTGATCACCACCATTACTGGTATAAAAAAAAAGTAAATAAAAATTCCAGTATATCTCAGTTAGTAGACACTAAAAAAAACTTTTTTTCTAAATGTAATGCTCTTGTTTTCCCATTTATAGCGCTAAAAAATTAAAAAACCTAGTGATAATTAAATACCACCAGAAGAAATCTATCTCTGGAATAAATTTGAGAAATTTTAATTGAAATATAGCACTGCATAACCACACAATTACTAGCACAGTACTGAATAGCAAAAAATGGCATGGTCATGAAGGGTCAAAATCTTCCAGAACTGGTATACTTAAATCGTGAATTTCTTTTTATTAGTAAATCTTAGCTAGATTTAAAGCAAATTAAAACAAAAAAAAAAAGCCCAAACAGTGTCATGAATGTAAACAATGAATGAAACAAAAGTGCATTTCCTCATAAAGAATGTGAATCTGCCCTTATAGGCATTCACAGATCCTTCAACAATTTTTTTTTACCACTTGAACCCCCCCCCCCCCTTTTCTGGCACTTTTTATTCATATGTAACAATCAGTATTTTTTTGCAAAAATAAATAAAAATTCTTGCAACCCTCAAACATTATGCATATTTTTTAAAGCAGAGGACCTAGAAAATAAATTGGTGGCTTTTGCATTTTTTATTTCACACGGTATTTGCACAGAAGTTTTTCAAATGCAATTTTTGTTTTCACTTTATTGCAAAAAAGCACAATACATAACCCAATGTTTGGTAAAATATAAAAGATGGTGTTATGCCAAGTAAATGGATACCAAACATGTCAAGCTTTAAAATTGTGGGCGCGCAAAAGCGACAACATAAATATTACTATCCATACACTTTAACCCAGGGTTTGACAAATTTGCTTGGAATCTAGGAGCCAGCTAAAAAAAAAGTTAAGAGCCAGAAAACGCGACCTGTCCCGACGAGCTCGCGCGCAGAAGCGAACACATACGTGAGTAGCGCCCGCATATGTAAACGGTATTCAAACCACACGTGAGGTATCGCCACGATCGTTCGAGCAATAATTCTAGCCCTAGACCTCCTCTGTAACTCAAAACATGCAACCTGTAGAATTTTTTAAATGTCGCCTATGGAGATTTTAAAGGGTAAAAGTTTGTCGCCATTCCACGAGCAGACGCAATTTTGAAGCGCGACATGTTGGTTATCAATTTACTCGGCGTAACATTATCTTTCACAATATAAAAAAAATATTGGGATAACTTTACTGTTGTCTTATTTTTTTCCCAAAAAAGTGCATTTGTAAGACCGCTGCGCAAATACGGCGTGACAGAAAGTATTGCAACGATTGCCATTTTATTCTCTAGGGTGTTAGAATAAAAAAAAAAATATATATATATATATATATATAACGTTTGGGGTTTCCAATGAGAAGGAAGGTGATGGCAGTGAAAAATTACATATTACAATTGGCGTTTAACTTGTAATGCCAACGGCCACCACCAGATGGCGCCAGCTCACAGAAGGAAGAGCTTGGGACTTCACAAGGCTGCAAAGCCACGGCCTCAATTACCGGCCGTCGCGGGTCCGCCGCGATCGCGCGGCAGGGGAGGTGGGGCCACATGGAGACACAGGATCCTGTGCCTCCGTGCGCCCCCACCTCCCCCGCCGGCGCGATCGCGGGGGCCGGTAATTGAGCCAGGGGCTTCGCAGCCTTGTAGGCCGCAAAGCCGCGGCCTCAATTACCGGCGGGCACCAGGTCACAATTGCGACCTGGCGCCCGGATATTGTCGACCCCTGCTTTAACCACTTCAATACTTTCACCCCTATCCTTCCCAGACCAATTTCCAGCTTTCAATAGCAATTACTCTGTCATGCTAGTTGCTACACTGTACCCAAATGACATTTTTATAATATTGTTCACACAAATATAGCTTTCTTTTGGTGGCATTTAATCACCAGGTTTTTTTTTTTTATATTTTTTGAGATATATTGTAAGCAAGAAAAGAGCAAATTATTTTCTGCTTCGTTTTAAAAAAAAATCAATAAAATCAAATTTAGTCTTAAGCATAGACTAGAATGTATTCTGCTACATGTCTTTGGTAAAAAAAAAAAAAATCCAGATACCGTAACTGTAAAATAGGTTTGTGTGAAAGTTATGGAGTCTACAAGCTATGCTACGGATCATTGAAAATTGATCAATCCCGATGTACCGACTGCCTCATTTCTTGAGGCCCTAAAATGTCAGTACAGATACCCCCCAAATGACCCCTTTTTTGTAAAGATGACAGTCCAAAGTATTTAGTAAGAGGCATAGTGAGTTTTTTGAGATTACCATATTTTGCCCACATAAGTTTGAAAAATTAAGGATTTTTATTTTTTTCACCACAAAATTGTCATTAACAATCATAAAGATTGATACATGCTTACAGTGCATAGCTTGAAAATACTGGCAATGCTGGGATGATTGAGTTTTAAATAAGATCTTGATCGCATGGGTGGCACTTTTCAGAAAGTGGTACAAAAGCAGCTGCAAGGCATTCAGGACAACACAACACTGCAGCCTCCAAATTTTTTAACACATTTTCAGAAGGGTTAGCCAAACAGAGACTTAGAACATAAAAATTGCACCGCAACCATGAATCTAGCGTTTGGCTCGCAGTTGCGACATCACCCTATTCACTTGAACGGATCGCATTGGCAGTGGTACCACCTACCATATGCAATATGGAATCTCAGTCTTGCTGTGACATGAGATCAACCCTGTCTGGTCAATGTTGCAGCTTATGGGGGGTGGATTGTCAGGGGATGGTAAAACCGTAGCTCAACTGCCTATTTTTACCGCCGCCCATGTTAAGTCCTAAAGCATTTAATTTATCACTTAAGCCTCATACACACGCATGAGCGGACTTCCATCTGACTTTTCCTCCGAATGGGCGTTGGTAGTGAACTTGGTATGCATACACACGGCAGGACTTTTTCAGCCAACCAATTTTTACCAAATCACATGGTTTTTCAGCTCTTTACCGCCACCCTTTGGACAAGTTCTGCTATTGTTGTCTGATGTTCAGCATTGGTTCTGAGCATGCGTGTTTGTACTTTGGACTTAAGTCCGATGGACTTGCGTATACACGATGGGATTATGCTCCATCGGACATTTGTTGTCGAAAAGTTTGAGAGCATGCACAGCGAATACTTGTCTGATGAAAAAGCGAAAAACAATTGTCCGATGGAGCATTGTCCGATCAAACATTTGTTTTCAAAAAGTCTGATCGTGTGTATGGGCCTTTAGACAGATCTGTACAAGTCAATAATTCTTCCTTACCTTTAATACAGGAAGAAACTTTGCAGTGCCTTCCAGAGCTACAACATTACAACCAGCATCTAGCAATGCTCGAGTGAGAACTCCTGGACCTATATACAAAAAAAAAAAAACGGAGATTGCGCTTTTAAATTTGTAGTGCAGCAGCCACAGAAGAAGCACTTTAGTCATAGTAACAACCATGGTCTCATGTTAATACACGCTTTATACATTGTATTGATGTGTGGCATGCACACGGCCTTACAGGGGGCATGCAGAACCAGTGGAATAACTCTTCTGGGAACACTGCTGCCGCATACAGTCAGAAACGAGATGAATTAGAAAATGCACCTTTACATAAATATGCACTGGGGGTTGTGTACAGGTCCTGGTAAGCAGTTATCCTCGAAACATAGAGCAAACCGACATAGAAGGACGATGGAACCTCCCAGGATACCGTTATGTGAATGTCTGAACCATAATAGCTCTGGTGCACTGGAGAAATTTGTAATTGTTTTTATGTGAAGTTTTTTTTTTATGCTTATATGTGGATAGACATTCACACATACACTATTTTTTATTATAATCTATATCTGGTGGATTTGTTGTCTATGAAGTTATCTTAATCTGTTCCAAACATACCATCGAAGGTGGACCTGTGCTTACTACATGCATACTTGTTCACACTAGGCATAGACAAATTGAGAAAAAGAAATTGAGACCTTCACTGTTGACCACCTACAAAAAAAAAAAAGTCTTGAGGTCTCCATCTTAGGTACTTTGATGGGCATTAACCAGTCCAGCAATAATCCTCCCACCGACACCAACGAAAAGGGGCGCTAATCCTCCCACCGACACCAACGAAAAGGGGCGCTAATCCTCCCACCGACACCAACGAAAAGGGGCGCTAATCCTCCCACCGACACCAACGAAAAGGGGCGCTAATCCTCCCACCGACACCAACGAAAAGGGGCGCTAATCCTCCCACCGACACCAACGAAAGGGGCGCTAATCCTCCCACCGACACCAATGAAATGGGCACTAAACCCCCCCCCCAATGACCATGATGGGGGGGCACCAATTCTTCCACTGACACCAACAATGGGGTACTATTCCACCCACTATATCCAAATATGGGGCATTAATCCTTCGACTGATAGCAACAGGGCACTCTTTCTCCCACTGACACCAATAGAGAATTATTGCTCCTCTTACTGACTCCAGGTGCCAGGTCACTTTTTCTACTCCCACTGTTCTTAGTCCAAAGTGGGAAAGATAATGTAAGTGAAATGTACTTCTCCAGAAATGTAAGTGCATACCTGCAGTTTTCAGGACATCAAGAACACACAAAGTCGGGGAATCTTTAATGCAAAAACTAACCTGAGATCACAACTTCCCTCACCTCCCTATTGCTTTAACATGATAGGTGGCCTCACTAAATGATCACGCCAAAACAAAAGCAAAAGAGCATTTTAAGATTTTGTGCTGCTCTAGATATTATTGGAAGGTGAATTGCATTCTGGGTACCAGTCCAGCATCAACAATAGGCTGGTGGTTTATACTGTTTAATGTCAGTTTTATTATTAGTGTCTAGTGAAGCAGAACATCACATTGCACCATCATCCTAGGGATGTAGCACAAAACTTATGGAGATCAGCTCACCCTGGAGCCAATTCAAAGTTGAAGGTTTTACTTTCCTCATCACGGATCACACAAGACTCTCTGGGTACAAGTGCTTCTTTTTATTTCAATTAAAATCACACACATGACAGGATCATCAAGTTGAGAACCCAAAAAAGCCAACCATCGTTCTAAACTCCTCTCTCCCTTCTTGATAAAGAAATAAACCAGGTGATGGCCCAAAGAGCTTCCAACTACAATAAAGCCCAAACAGGAACCATCAGTGAACAAGTCTGGCAGAATAAACTTTTAGGGCCCATTCACACTAGGAACTGCATTGGAATCGCACAGGAAAGCTGAAATTGCACCATACCAAAAGTAATGCATCATGCATGCACTACTATTTGAAATGCACAGCAACCGGATCGCCTGGTACTATTTGGGTGTGGGCTGGCATAGGCAAATGCACTGCGTTTGAGACCCGCATTTGGAGCGTCAGTACTTTGCACTGACACCTGCTGTAGATTGCAAGGACAGTGCAATTGAAATGCAATACGACAATGTGGGTTTCCGGCACCACATTCTAGTGTGAACATGCCCTAAGTGGTGTGATATCAGTGGGTAGCCCTTTTAGGGTGTTTGCTAAGGTTCATTACATGATTAAGCTGTATCAGCATAAAGCATTAAGGTTCGGCACATTCCACACTTTCAATTAGATCAAAATGCCACTAAACCCACATTAAAAAAAAAAAAAAAAAAAAACAATGGTGTATTCATTCTCACTCGGCCATTATAGGATGTGTTTCCTGTATTCTGCAAAAAAAAAAAAAAAAATGGATAATCCTCTTTATTCCCCTTCTGTTCAGGTCCCTAATTCAGCTAAGGTTTTTGCAGCTGTAGTGGCAACTCTACACATGCTCAGTTTTCAGTGAGTTTCTATGCTGAGCATTTCCTCCCTATAACATCTAAACAGCCCATGTGACTATAGAGTCACACATGTGGGTGTATACATAGTGGTAAATGACAGCTTACTCCCTCCCTCCTCCATGCCCACTAACCAGCTAAACACAATGGGGGCAGGATATTACACATAGATTAATGGAAGCTTCACCTCCCTCTTATTCTAAGACACAGGATGGAGAGGCGTGACACCGCCTGTGACTGGCAGAAATCCACACACCATGTTATAGCCACAAAAATAATAAAGATTTGATTTCAAATATATAGAATCTCACAAAAGTATGTACACCTATCTGTACACTCACTACTTTACATAGTAGCAAAGTGTAATTTCTTTAGTGTTGTCACATGAAGATATAAAATATTTACAAACATGTAAGGGATGTACACTTTGTGAAATGCTGTACAGTAAAACCTTGGTTTAAGAGCATTTTGCAAGACATTTTGCTTGCTATACAAGCGATGTCTTGATACAGGGAGTGCAGAATTATTAGGCAAATTAGTATTTTGACCACATCATCCTCTTTATGCATGTTGTCTTACTCCAAGCTGTATAGGCTCGAAAGCCTACTACCAATTAAGCATATTAGGTGATGTGCATCTCTGTAATGAGAAGGGTGTGGTCTTATATCAGGTGTGCATAATTATTAGGCAACTTCCTTTCCTTTGGCAAAATGGGTCAAAAGAAGGACTTGACAGGCTCAGAAAAGTCAAAAATAGAGAGGTATCTAGCAGAGGGATGCAGCACTCTTAAAATTGCAAAGCTTCTGAAGCGTGATCATCGAACAATCAAGCGTTTCATTCAAAATAGTCAACAGGGTCGCAAGAAGCGTGTGGAAAAACCAAGGCGCAAAATAACTGCCCATGAACTGAGAAAAGTCAAGCGTGCAGCTGCCAAGATGCCACTTGCCACCAGTTTGGCCATATTTCAGAGCTGCAACATCACTGGAGTGCCCAAAAGCACAAGGTGTGCAATACTCAGAGACATGGCCAAGGTAAGAAAGGCTGAAAGACGACCACCAATGAACAAGACACACAAGCTGAAACGTCAAGACTGGGCCAAGAAATATCTCAAGACTGATTTTTCTAAGGTTTTATGGACTGATGAAATGAGAGTGAGTCTTGATGGGCCAGATGGATGGGCCCGTGGCTGGATTGGTAAAGGGCAGAGAGCTCCAGTCCGACTCAGACGCCAGCAAGGTGGAGGTGGAGTACTGGTTTGGGCTGGTATCATCAAAGATGAGCTTGTGGGGCCTTTTCGGGTTGAGGATGGAATCAAACTCAACTTCCAGTCCTACTGCCAGTTTCTGGAAGACACCTTCTAATGACATGGCCTCCTTGTTCACCTGATCTGAACCCCATTGAGAACCTGTGGTCCATCATCAAATGTGAGATTTACAAGGAGGAAAACAGTACACCTCTCTGAACAGTGTCTGGGAGGCTGCGGTTGCTGCTGCACGCAATGTTGATGGTGAACAGATCAAAGCACTGACAGAATCCATGGATGTCAGGCTGCATGAGTGTCCTTGCAAAGAAAGGTGGCTATATTGGTCACTGATTTGTTTTTGTTTTGTTTTTGAATGTCAGAAATGTATATTTGTGAATGTTGAGATGTTATATTGGTTTCACTGGTAAAAATAAATAATTGAAATGGGTATATATTTATTTTTTGTTAAGTTGCCTAATAATTATGCACAGTAATAGTCACCTGCACACACAGATATCCCCCTAAAATAGCTAAAACTAAAAACAAACTAAAAACTATTTCCAAAAATATTCAGCTTTGATATTAATGAGTTTTTTGGGTTCATTGAGAACATGGTTGTTGTTCAATAATAAAATTAATCCTCAAAAATACAACTTGCCTAATAATTCTGCACTCCCTGTATAAGAGTAGCGTCATGTCACAACTGA
Organism: Rana kukunoris; assembly: GCA_029574335.1. Classification (NCBI taxonomy): domain Eukaryota; kingdom Metazoa; phylum Chordata; class Amphibia; order Anura; family Ranidae; genus Rana; species Rana kukunoris. The sequence continues at coordinate 453,553,758 of CM056052.1, read as the reverse complement.
GTATAAAAAAGAAGAGGAGCCTCTAAATGTAGCAATATGGTTACATTTATTGAAGGTACAACATTTAGCAACGTATTGCTACACTTAGAGGTGTCTCTCTTCTCTTCTATACCCTGTAAAAAAAAAAAAGCTTTGATATACAAGTGCTTTGGATTACAAGCATGTTTCTGGAGCGAATTATGCTCACAAACCAAAAAGGTTTTACTGTATATTTGTATAACAATTTAAAACAGTTTATCTATATATTTTAACTCCAAAAGGTAGTTTATTTTAACATGTGACCAGCAGAAGAGGACTAAAAACTCCTTATGTTTCCCTACAGGCAGGCTGGGAAAGATCTGGGTCATGTGACAGCTGTATAATAGGATACTTAGGATATGTTTTTTATTAAAATAATTATAGTGCCATCATCCATATACAGAAATAAAAGGGACAATGTAAATTAAAGTGGGGTTCCAGCCTTCATGATTCAATGTTTCCTACTGTGCAGCGCTTCCTGAATGCAGAGCATTTGCGCAAGTACTTGTACTCACACAAATGCTCCCGATGCCTGACCTGATACCTGGTCAGCGGGCACCCTTTGGATTCACACTGCAAAACACGTGGGTGTGAACCCAGCCTATCTTGATAAAAAAAGCACTTGTACCTGCCGATCTCTGTGTGGTTTCTCTAATGTACCAGTGTCTATCCATATAAGACTTCTGCACAATTAAAAAAAAAAAAACTTGTCAATCAATACAGGTTAAGTCTGCACTTTTAAATTAGGTTTTTAATCCTGACACACTCAGTAAATGCCTATTTTTCACCATACTCTGAAGCAGACTTGCATCTTTAAAACAATGAATGATTTACAAAATCTCTTCAAATAAATAATTTTAAGCATATTTACTAATGTTTTTCAATAGCATGTTAATATGTATAAGAATTTTAGAGGTTACCTGGGTTGCACTCCATTATAATCGGTGTGGTTCTATGATCCCAGGGATCAAGGCCGTACAAAATTTTATTCACTAGTCCAGGGTCTGTTACGTATCTTTTAACTTGTCTGAACGATTTGACTAGAGCCAATTCTTTGCCCAATTCAGACAAGTCTACTGTGAAGCGTTTGGTCTGTTTCTGGTCAGCAACATTCGACATTCCACAGGAAGAGGAAAGTGTCTCAGAATTTGTAGACATTGGATCGGCAATGCTGTGACTTTTTCTGCAAAAAAATGCAAAGGGCACCCCCGTCTGTGGCCCATAACGCAGAGAGCATAAACCCAGGCGGATTCCTGCGACGGAAGACATTATGCCAGCTTTGATGGGATCTTACAAGGAGAATTAGACTTGCCTGTAAAGAATAAAAAAAAAAAATGCATCTATTTTCAAACAACATGAGATAATAAGCAATGGAGTGCTTTCTGTGTTAAAAGAAAACACATACAATTTAATTCCCCAGTTTAGTGGGAAGAGTCCCATTTATTAGAGTAGCAGTCTACCAAAATGTGTCAAAGAGATAAAGTCCTAATTTTATCAAATTTCTAACTTCCTACACACCCTTTGGGTGAACAAACCTGACCCTCAGAGCATATCAGCAATGCCGTGGCCGAACCATGGAGCAGAGGGGAGGCATCTCTGTGATCTATAGGTCACTGGCAAGAGATTCCACTAAACCTTTAGGCCGGGTTCACACCTATGCGAATTGAGTGCGGCTTAAACCACATCCAATTCGCATAACATAAAATACAATGATTTTAATGAGGCTGGTTTACATATGTGCGATGCATTCGCACTGCGCATTGCCAAAAAAAGTGTGCGTTTTGTAGGCATTGCGGTGCAGCTCAGGTGCGGCTCCCGGTTTCAGCCAATCGAGAACCCGGAAGAAGCAGCGGCAACCGCAGCAACAGCTTTGTTCTAAGGTAAGTATTTCATAATGAGCTAGTATCCGATGCACACTAGCCCATTATGCCTCTTGCAGGTTGTTTTTTACGCAATATACATAGATCACCCGGGAGGGGATTGTTTTTTCCCCTCAACAAAGGTTACTCTTTAACCACTTCCCAATGGCTGTATGACTATGTACGGCCGCAGGGTGGTTCTCAATCTCTGGCACGCCGTCTTCTTACGGCCGTCCCTTTCCCGAGCGCGCATCAGGGAACTTCTGTGCTGGCCGTGTCCCTTGGACACAGCCAATCACAGATCGCGGTAAATAGCCAATCACAGCGACTCTTTACAGCGCGATCGTCGTGGCCAATGAGAGATGATCTTAAATGTAAACATACGAGATCATCTCTCATTGCCGGCTCACCCTCCTCACACAGACACTGCGTGTGAGAAGGGAGAGCATCTGTGAGTTAGCTACAATAAGTGAAAAAGTAATTTAACTTTACAAAGTGCCCAATCAGTGCCACCTGTACCACCTGTGCCCATCTGCAATCAGTGCGTATCAGTGCCCACCTGTGCCGCAGTCAATCAGTGCACATCTGTGCCGCCTCATCGGTGCACATCTGTGCAATACATTTTTTATGATTTGCACTAAAGCTTGTAGACTGTAAACTTTCACACAGACCAAATAATTTCCCCAAATGTTGGGTTATTTTTTATCAAAGACATGTAGCAGTATAAATTGTGGCCAAAATTTATGAAGAAAAAGTAATAATTTGCAAAATTTTATCACAGAAATTAAGAAAAAAAAACATTTTTTTTTCCAAATTTTCGGTCTTTTTTCATTAATAGCGCAAAAAATAAAAAACCCAGAGGTGATCAAATACCACCAGAAGAAAGCTCTGTTTGTATGAAAAAAAAGGACAAGTGGGTACAGTGTTGCATGACTGAGTAAGGGCCCTTTCACACGTCCGTTCAGTTCGTCCGTTTTTTTTGGACGTCCGTTAACGGACCTCAATGCTTCCCTATGGGAGCGGATCCGTTAGTGGATGAGCATCCGCTAAACGTCCGTTAACATCTGTCTGCGGTAAGCTCCGTTTTTTTTGGCAGAAGAAAACCCTATTTTTCTTCCATCAAAAAAAACGTAACGGACGAAAAACGGATGAAAAACTGATCAACTGAAGGGGAAAAAACTGAAGGGGAAAACTGAACGGACGTGTGAAAGAGCCCTAATTGTCATTCAAACTGTGAGAGCACCGAAAGCTGAAAATTGGTCTGGTCAGGATATGTGTGTAAGTGCCCAGTAAGGAAGTGGTTAATGTCCCTTACACACAGAGATGTCAGAACATTGTACTGAGTGGTACCAGCATTTAGAGCCCTGTGCATTCAGGGATGACGAGCCACAACTTAGAAGACCTGCGTTCCAACCTTTAGTCGCTGATCGCAGAGCCCTAAATGTGGGTACCCACTCTGTACAGCCCAGTCCTGCCATTGACTTTGATTGGCTGCCTGCAGTGGGGTTGGGATGCTGTACCCCCTAATTGCTTTTATTTTCCCCCTATAGGGACACCGACTGATTTCAGCGGATGACCCTACGCGTGATACACAAAAAAATAACTCAAGGGGCATTTTGCCAAGTTCTGGTTTGTGTTTTTTTTAATCGAATATTTTATTATGTTGTCATCGATTAATGCCACCACAATCGTGATTTGCAGATGTGAATGGCGCCTGCAGCGCCAGAAAGGGCGCAATGCTCCTAGATGACCCTGTGTGCAAAGTGAAGCCCAGGACAAGAGTTTATACATTTTATTTTTTGGCTATTTAAAGCAAAAACAAATGGGAATCGTTGCTGTGTATTGCTGAATACACTCTGCAACAAAAGAAAAAAAGAAGAGGATGAATTCTAGCGAGCAGGTACAATGCATGCAACTGCCACACACTCTCCTATTCCAGCACAACTCTCCAACATGCTGCCAAATGATCTGCACATAAAATGATGGCATCCCGCATACCTGGCTTCTATGTACATGTCAGTCCTACGACTTTCTCTCACGTGGGTGACCTTGTCCCTCCATCTGTACCAACATGATCGTTACGCGAGCAGCAGAAGACAGAACGGACCTTCCTCTTCCGGGGCGGTCTGGGCTGTGAATTCAACACAGCGCCCCCTAGTATTAGCTAATTGGGAATTGCAGCTGTCACTGACTGAGGAGAGGCGCTTGGCGGTGGCTTTCTCTGCAGTACAGCTGCCCGGTCTTCTTACAAGTTTCAATAAATATAGTATTATATTTAATAGGAAGGTATGGAACGCGGACTGAATTGCTTGTTATACACTTTATTACGTTCAGGCAGAAAGAAATGCACAACCCATGTCCCGTCAGATTTCGTTACGGAAGTGACGTTTTGTCGAGGCCATCTTGGTACACCAAGCAGACATCTTTTTACACCCGCCGAAATCCTGCATTTCACACTTATTTTTATAATTAAACTGAGCGTATATCGTCAAATACAGTATTTAGAAGTCAGTAACACTGTCTTGATTTTGAATTTTAAAAGCAGAAGAAAGCCTGATGACCTCACAAGTTTGCTAAAGTGACATAACTGCGACTGCTTTTAAAATTCAACATCAAAACAGTCTGACCGATTTAAACATTTTGTATTTCACGATATAAGCTCAGTTTAGTGGTAAAAATTAGTGTGGAATGCAAGACTTTGGTGGGTGTAAAAAGATGTCCGTGACGGAATGTCACTACCGTTACAAGTTTTGACTTATATTCCCTGCACCCCTCTGTGGCCTTTCTCCTCTCCCTTCCTTCCTTCAATTCCCCGCATTCCCTCCCTCTGTGGTCTTTCTCCTCCCTCCCCCCCTTCCTTAATTCCTTCCTTTCCCTGCATCCCCACCCCTCTGTGGTCTTTGTCCTCTTCTTTCCTTCCTGTCTCTGCACCCCCCCCCCCCCCCTTGTGGTCTTTCTCCCCTCCCTTCCTTCTATTTCCTGCATCCCCCCACTTTGGTCTTTCTCCTCTCCCTTCCATCCTTCTATTCCCAGCATTCCCCCCTCTGTGGTCTTTCGCCTCTCCCTTCCTTCTATTCCCAACATTCCCCCTATGTGGGCTTTCTCCTCTCCCTTCCTTCTATTTTCATGCTTCCCCCCCACTTTGGTCTTTCTCCTCTCCCTTTCATCCTTCTATTCCCAGCATTCCCCCCTCATCCTTCTATTCCCAGCATTCCCCCCTCAGTGGTCTTTCTCCTCTCTCTTCCTTCTATTCCCTGCATGCCCCCTCTGTGGTCTTTCGCCTCTCCCTTCCTTCTATTCCCAACATTCCCCCCTCTGTGGGCTTTCTCCTCTCTCTTCCTTCTATTCCCTGCATGCCCCCTCTGTGGTCCTTCGCCTCTCCCTTCCTTCTATTCCCAGCATCCCCCCCTCTGTGGTCTTTCTCCTCTCCCTTCCTTCTATTCCCTGCATGCCCCCTCTGTGGTCTTTCGCCTCTCCCTTCCTTCTATTCCCAGCATTCCCCCCTGTGTGGTCTTTCTCCTCTCCCTTCCTTCTATTCCCTGCATGCCCCCTCTGTGGTCTTTCGCCTCTCCCTTCCTTCTATTCCCAGCATTCCCCCCTCTGTGGTCTTTCTCCTCTCCCTTCCTTCTATTGTCTGCATGCCCCCTCTGTGGTCTTTCTCCTTTCCCGTCCTTCTATTCCCAGCATTCCCCCCTCTGTGGTCTTTCGCCTCTCCCTTCCTTCTATTCCCAGCATTCCCCCTCAGTGGTCTTTCGCCTCTCCCTTCCTTCTATTCCCAGCATTCCCCCTCAGTGGTCTTTCTCCTCTCCCTTCCTTCTATTCCCAGCATTCCCCCCTCTGTGGTCTTTCGCCTCTCCCTTCCTTCTATTCCCAACATTCCCCCCTCTGTGGGCTTTCTCCTCTCCCTTCCTTCTATTTTCATGCTTCCCCCCCACTTTGGTCTTTCTCCTCTCCCTTTCATCCTTCTATTCCCAGCATTCCCCCCTCATCCTTCTATTCCCAGCATTCCCCCCTCAGTGGTCTTTCTTCTCTCTCTTCCTTCTATTCCCTGCATGCCCCCTCTGTGGTCTTTCGCCTCTCCCTTCCTTCTATTCCCAACATTCCCCCCCCTGTGGGCTTTCGCCTCTCTTCCTTCTATTCCCTGCATGCCCCCTCTGTGGTCCTTCGCCTCTCCCTTCCTTCTATTCCCAGCATCCCCCCCTCTGTGGTCTTTCTCCTCTCCCTTCCTTCTATTCCCTGCATGCCCCCTCTGTGGTCTTTCGCCTCTCCCTTCCTTCTATTCCCAGCATTCCCCCTCTGTGTGGTCTTTCTCCTCTCCCTTCCTTCTATTCCCTGCATGCCCCCTCTGTGGTCTTTCGCCTCTCCCTTCCTTCTATTCCCAACATTCCCCCCTCTGTGGGCTTTCTCCTCTCTCTTCCTTCTATTCCCTGCATGCCCCCTCTGTGGTCCTTCGCCTCTCCCTTCCTTCTATTCCCAGCATCCCCCCCTCTGTGGTCTTTCTCCTCTCCCTTCCTTCTATTCCCTGCATGCCCCCTCTGTGGTCTTTCGCCTCTCCCTTCCTTCTATTCCCAGCATTCCCCCCTGTGTGGTCTTTCTCCTCTCCCTTCCTTCTATTCCCTGCATGCCCCCTCTGTGGTCTTTCGCCTCTCCCTTCCTTCTATTCCCAGCATTCCCCCCTCTGTGGTCTTTCTCCTCTCCCTTCCTTCTATTGTCTGCATGCCCCCTCTGTGGTCTTTCTCCTTTCCCGTCCTTCTATTCCCAGCATTCCCCCCTCTGTGGTCTTTCGCCTCTCCCTTCCTTCTATTCCCAGCATTCCCCCTCAGTGGTCTTTCTCCTCTCCCTTCCTTCTATTCCCAGCATTCCCCCCTCTGTGGTCTTTCGCCTCTCCCTTCCTTCTATTCCCAACATTCCCCCCTCTGTGGGCTTTCTCCTCTCCCTTCCTTCTATTTTCATGCTTCCCCCCCCACTTTGGTCTTTCTCCTCTCCCTTTCATCCTTCTATTCCCAGCATTCCCCCCTCATCCTTCTATTCCCAGCATTCCCCCCTCAGTGGTCTTTCTTCTCTCTCTTCCTTCTATTCCCTGCATGCCCCCTCTGTGGTCTTTCGCCTCTCCCTTCCTTCTATTCCCAACATTCCCCCCTCTGTGGGCTTTCGCCTCTCTTCCTTCTATTCCCTGCATGCCCCCTCTGTGGTCCTTCGCCTCTCCCTTCCTTCTATTCCCAGCATCCCCCCCTCTGTGGTCTTTCTCCTCTCCCTTCCTTCTATTCCCTGCATGCCCCCTCTGTGGTCTTTCGCCTCTCCCTTCCTTCTATTCCCAGCATTCCCCCCTGTGTGGTCTTTCTCCTCTCCCTTCCTTCTATTCCCTGCATGCCCCCTCTGTGGTCTTTCGCCTCTCCCTTCCTTCTATTCCCAGCATTCCCCCCTCTGTGGTCTTTCTCTTCTCCCTTCCTTCTATTGTCTGCATGCCCCCTCTGTGGTCTTTCTCCTTTCCCGTCCTTCTATTCCCAGCATTCCCCCCTCTGTGGTCTTTCGCCTCTCCCTTCCTTCTATTCCCAGCATTCCCCCTCTGTGGTCTTTCTCCTCTCCCTTCCTTCTATTCCCTGCATGCCCCCCTCTGTGGTCTTTCGCCTCTCCCTTCCTTCTATTCCCAGCATTCCCCCCTCTGTGGTCTTTCTCCTCTCCCTTCCTTCTATTGTCTGCATGCCCCCTCTGTGGTCTTTCTCCTTTCCCGTCCTATTCCCTGCATTCCCCCCTCTTTGGCCTTTCTCCTCTCCCTTCCTTCTCTTCCCTGCATGCCCCCTCTGTGGTCTTTCTATGGACCTACTAGCTCTGTTAGGGCACAGAGCTTCAGCATAATTAACATTTCTAGATGATCAACCTTCGCTTTTTTCCTTCAGGTCCATTTTTTTGCCCTATTCATGTGTGTTACAATAAAGTGGAACTTCCGCTCATTGGATTCCTCCCCCCCCTCCAGTGCCACAATTTGCACCTTTCGGGGGAAGGGGGGACAGGATACCTGTCAAAGACAGGTATCCTTTCCCACTTCCAGGAGTCCGGCCGGGGCCGTGACATCACCGCAGGGCTCCCCCCTCCTCCTCCTCCTCCCCTGGCAATGGCGGCGGCAATGTAGCCTTTTTCGGCTTCACACCGGGAAGCTTCCTGCTGACATCGCTGGACTCCAGGACAGGTAAGTGTCCATTTAATAAAAGCCAGCAGCTGCAGTATGTGTAGCTGCTGGCTTTTAATATATTTTTTTTTTTCTCCTCTTTAATATGCATAATGAAGGGCCCCCCCGCAAACATGCTGCAATGGACCAAAAAATGCACACAGCCCTAGTTGCTTGCCCTTGCCTCTATGTACCTGTGGTAGAGCTAGAACAACCATGAAACAGAGGTCCAGACAACAAGCACCATTGATCCTCTTAAAACATATTGTCAGGATCAGCAGGTAGTTTTTGCATGTACAGTGCCTTGAAAAAGTATTCAAACCCCTTGAAATTTTCCACATTTTGTCATGTTGTCATGTTGTCATGTTACAACCAAAAACATAAATGTATTTTATTGGAATATTATATAAGAGTATGGCACAACTGTAAACCTACCAAGATATGGCCATCCACCTAAACTGACAGGCCAGGCAAGGAGAGCATTAATCAGAGAATCAGCCAAGAGGCCCTTGGTAACTCTGGAGCAGCTGCAGAGATCCACAGCTCAGGTGGGAGAATCTGTCCACAGGACAACTATTAGTCGAGCACTTCACAAATTTGTCCTTTATGAAAGCGTGGCAAGAGGAAAGCCATTGTTGGAAGAAAGCCATAAGAAGTCCAGTTTGTGAGAAAGCATGTGGGGGACACAGCAAACATGTGGAAGAAGATTCCCTCATCAGATGAGACCAAAATTGAACTTTTTGGCCTAAACGCAAAATGCTATTTCTGGTGGAAAAGTAACGCTGCACATCACCCTAAACACACCATACCCACTGTGAAACATGGTGGTGGCAACAATGTTGTGGGGATGCTTTTCTTCAGCAGGGACATGGTCACCAGTCATCTCTATGATTGTCAGAGACCCTCGCAATCGCGGCTAAAAGCATGAGATCCGTGATTTTTTTTCTCACGACCTCATGCTTTCCAGCCTGGAGGAGAGATGTGGGGTCTTAATGACCCCATATCTCTCCATAAAGAGTACCTGTCACAAACCATTCCTATTACAAGGGATGTTTACATTCCTTGTAATAGGAATAAAAGTGATCAAAAATTATTATTTTTTTAAAAAGTGTAAAAATAAAATAAAGTAAAATAAAAAATAAAATAATACAATTATTTTTTTTTTTAAACACCCCTATCCCCAGTAGCTCGCGCTTAGAAGCGAACACACGCGTAAATCCCGCCCACATATGTAAACGCTGTTCAAACCACACATGTGAAGTATCACCGCGTGCGTTAGAGCGCCAGCAACAATTCTAACACTAGACCTCCTCTGTAACTCTAAACTGGTAACCAGTAAAAAAAAAAATAAGCGACGCCTATGGAGATTTTTAAGTACTGAAGTTTGGATTTTTAAGTACTGAAGTTTGGCGCCATTCCGTGAGTGTGCTCAATTTTAAAGCGTGACATGTTAGGTATCTATTTACTCGGCGTAACTTCATCTATCACATTATATAAAAGAATTGGGCTAACTTTACCGTTTTGTTATTTTTTAATTCATAAAACCTTTTTTTCCATAAAAAAAGGCGTTAAAAAAAAAATATTTCGCAAATACAGTGCAAGATAAAAAGTTGCAATGACCACCATTTTATTCCCTAGGGTGTCTGCTAAAAAAAAAAAAAAAAAAAAAAAAAACACATATATAGTGTTTGGGTGTTTTGAGTAATTTGAGCAAAAAAAAAAAAAATATGATTTTTGCATGTAGAAGAGAAGTGCCAATATAGGCCCGGTATGGAAGTGGTTAAAGCGGAGTTCCACCCAAAAATGGAACTTCCGCTTAACCCACTCCTCACACCCTTACATGCCACATTTGAAATGTAATTTTTAGGGGGGGGGGGGGGAGTGGGGGCTTCAGGAGGAGTGTGACTTCCTGTCTAACCAGCCGAGGGGCTGGTTAGGCGATAAAGCTTAATCGCCTAACTTCAGCCCCTCTCTGTAGGCGTTCACCTGGGACACGTCCAGGTCCCAGGCGATCGCCTGTCCAATGGGACGGCGCAGCGCCGTCCGCACATGCGCAGTGGGTGCCCGGCCGTGAAGCCGAGGGCTGTCACGGCCGGGTGCCCACAGTTGTAATGAAGACACTGGCTGGGGAGGAGCAGAGCCCCGACCGGTGCGTCGCTGGAACCATGGACAAGTGTCTGTTTATTAAAAGCCAGCAGCTACACTTTTTGTAGCTGCTGACTTAATAAACATTAAAAAGGGCTGGAACACCCCTTTAAGTACCATAGTTTGGCGCTATTAAATTCGCTACACAAAAACTGTGTGACATGCAATAAAAAATTGCAATAACCCCTATTTATTCTCTAATGCCTCTGCTTAAAAATATTATTATTTATATATTTGGGGGGTTCTAAGTAATTTTCTAGCAAAAAAACCAAGACCCCACTGATTTCTACATATATGAGAGAAGTGTCAGAATTGGTTCTGTAGGCAAGTGGTTATTATAGCACAGGGATCTCCAAACTACGGCCCTCCAGCTGCTGTGGAACTACACTTCCCATGAGGCATTGTAAAACTCTGACATTCGTAGACATGACTAGGCATGATGGGAATTGTAGTTCCTGAACACCTGGAGGGCCGTAGTTTGGAGACTCCTGTTATAGCACATCCCAACACCATACAAAGTTATAATATATATATATAATGCTCTTATAATTTCCTTTTCAAGCCTCTATGAAAATGCTCCAAAAATGTGCAACCACAAACTACGACCTCCTAAAATAAGAGGGTCAATAAACACTTTTCCAGTCTCAGATTTGCTGTATAATGATGCTCTGCCACCACAGCTGTCCTTCACAAGTGTCCCACTGACACTTCTCTCACAGCACTAGCAATAAGAACAAAAAAAAAAAAGATAGATTATATATATAAAATCTATCTATCTATCTATCTATAGCCTCATAGTGCAATTTTTTATTTTAGTTTGGAAGCTCCAACGAGCAGGGCCCTCGGATTCTTCCTGTATTGAATTGTATCCGTACTGTAAAGCACTGTGCAAATTGTTGGCGCTATATAAATCCTGTATAATAATTACATATTGCATATATACAAGCAATCATACTACTCACATTTAAAAGTGCCCAAAATCCCAGCAAAAACACATACAGCCACCTATATGCCACCCTGAGCCCTGACGGTGGTGTGTGCGACTCTGCAGGTCAGAGAGACGCTGTAAGGGATGGTGCCAGAGTATGCTTACAACCTGGCAGACCAAAGCCATGTGCTACGGCGGGGAGATACACTCAGATGAGGAAAATACTATGACAGCTGGATCCCAGGTCCTGGGTGTCTTCTTCTTGGGACCCTAGGTAAGAGCCTTAGGCAAAGACACATTGGTGTTACTTTACTAAAACTGGAGAGTGAAACATTTGGTGCAGCTATGCACGAGAGCCAATCCGCTTCTAAGTTGAGCTTTGACAAATGCAGAGCTCCTCCATATTTTGACTGTTCCAGTTTCAGTAAATCAACTTCTGAGGGTCTCAGGCAGCTGAGGTGACCAAGAAACTGTAAACAGGCAGAGGAAACAGACCAGAGATTTAAGTGGTTTTGCAGGAGTAGTGGTGGGAGGCTTCCTCCAGGCTGAATAGTAAAAAAAAAAAAAAGAAGCAGAGCATGCAGCACTCCATGTGATGTCAGCGCTCGATCCTACCGTAGTAACAATTGCAGTGGTCGGAAATGTGAAAGGTCACCCAATTGTGCATATTGTGGGGTAGTTCCTAGTGCTTAGCTCAACTGACCCTAAGCTGGATACACACTAACACGGTGCACCAAGATCTGTAAATGGGCAGAAAGCAAAGCTGGGTGGCCAGAAGATCACAGTCCAGGCTAGCTGTCCACATACATTTTAGCGTGGTCCTGGTAAAAGGTATGCAACCTCTTAAAGACACAAAAAAATTGAGGCATGCTGGATTACACCGAGGCTGGCCTCCAAGTTGTCAAGTAGGAGCCCTTCCATACTGGGGTGGTGCGTGAATTAGCAGCACTTTACTGCTGTTATAGTGGCACTTTTCTACCACTAGCGGGGCCCTTTTAACCCCCGTTAGCGGCCAAATACAGGGTTAATAGCACCCATGCTGCCAAAGCGCATTAGCAGTGCTGCCCGTTCATTTCAATCGGCAGGGGCCGTGGAGGAGCGGTGTATACTTCACTCCAACACCACCCCAAATATACTGCTTGCTTCCTGCAAATGCGCCGCCCCAGTGTGCAAGCACTCAGGCGTTCACACCAAGGGTGGCTTTTCAGGCACTATTTTTAGCGCTAGAACGCTTGAAATGCACCCAAGTGTGAAAGGGGCTTTAGTGTCACAACCTGTTGTAGGTAGCAGTATAACCCCAACTGTTTCTGAATTCTTGTGTCCTCCTGTAGTGGATGAAAATTTGTTTTATATACAAGGTTTTCCCAACCCCTTATTTAAAAAAGGCAAATAATATTTTCATTTGTTAAATCATGTCTGGCTTGATATCAAAGGACACAGAATGATTGTGCACAGTTAGAGGGTATTGGTGTTGTACAAGGAAAAGCTTTATTATCTCAGAACAGATTTAAAAACAGGACCATATCATAACCCAACAAAGGTTCCAACCCTTCCCCACTCAAGGTTACAATGTTGTTTCCCCAGAAAGAAAAGAAAGGGGGGGGGGGGGCGCGGCAGCACCTAATTTTCTCCTCTGGTAGCCACCCATCAACAATAAAAATAAGGGGAAAATGTAACTACGGGCATGCAAACTTGAGTTTCTATTTCCTTGTCAGTCAAACCTGATGCATGAAAGAATTTCCAGTCAGTAGGGCCAACAATGTAGTTTAACTTGGTTATTGTCAACTTAAAACTAAGCAAGGAGTCCCAAATCTTCTCCCAAATGTTAAAGTTGCTTACATTTCATTACCAGAATACCAATAGGAAACTGGTGGAGAAGTTAGGTCATCAGATGTAAACAAGGAAATAAGTAAACATTTGTTTTCATTCATTCCCTTTTAAGGTTTAGATAAAGTGGGGATAGATTTGAGAAGTTATTTTGTTCAAACAATTGCATTTGACTGTTTTGGAGAAAAGACACATGAAGCAAGAGTGTGGGGAAGGTTTAGGGGACATCTGTTAGGCAAGTATTACTGACTTTATCCCCAAAGAAGAGATTCTCCTTTACAGTACTTTCTATCCATGTGAGAAGTGTGAAAACATAAAAAAAAACACATACAAATAAAGTGGAAAAGCCCTCATCAGTGCAGCATGTAAAACCTGACTGAAAACTCTCATTAAGGCCTCTTTCAAACTTGTACAACCTAAAAAGTCACGTGACTTGAAGCAATGCCTGTGTAATCCTAAGGTCTATGGACCCTAAGTCACATCAAAGTCAGACCAAAGTAGTGCAGGGACTACTTTGTAGCTGCACAGATATGAATGGTACTCATTAAAAATCATGCGGTATGACTGGTAATGCGACTTTGCAGTCCCAAGTCGCACAAGTGTATAGAGGGGCCCAAAAAGAAATAAAATATCAAACCCATACATAAAATGTTGTCTTTGCTTTATGCAAAAGATAAGAAAATTAGCCCCCTGACGAACCACATTTAAAAAAATTAAAAATAAAAATCACATAAGTGTCTTCTGGCTGGTCGGATGACATTATGCGTCCTACCTCTTCTCCTTTGGCAGCGACAATCCTTACCGCTGCACTGAATGGCATGCACGTTATGTGTGACCACTGTCCAATGTAACAATGAGGCCAGGCTCCTGCCCCAGGCAGTGGGTCATTGACAGCATGGAGCCAAGATCAAGTGAGTTAAACATTTGCCTCAGCAATGCTGTTTAAAGAACAAACTGAATTTCCACTTTCAGCTATTACATTATGTATTGAGCAAAGGTATTGGTTACTTAAGCCAGTAACAAAATAATAATAAAAAAAAAATATATATGGTTGGGGCATAAGTAATCACCACCTGAACGACTATTGGTTGCTCCAGGCTGCATTGCATTACAATTAAAATGCCATGATTTTTCTCAAAATGCTTACACAGATGCATGTGCAAAATACAATTACAGAAACAAGTTTAATATTCTACAAAACTTTAGGACGGAGACAAGAAACTTCAAGAATTATCTTCCTCTTCACAAGGTGAATGTTGTAATTCGGATTCCAGAGCTTCAACTTTTCTCTGCAATACTCCCAATACTTGTTTGCACTTTGTTGATGGAGAAAAGACAGAAAGGAAACAAAAAGTTTGGATTTAGAGTGTTTTCTTCATAATCCACACACAAAACAGACTATTAAATATGCAAAAGTCCTACATATGGGCAGACACCACATCTTAAGAATTAGCTTTTGTAGTCAAATGAATCAGTGTTTTTTTCTGTGGTCGATACTGTGTAGTACCTGCTCTCAAAAAAAGACTTTTGCATATTAAAAAAAAAAAAAAAAAAAATATTGTGTAACTTTTTTTTTTTAAGCACGCTCACATTTAGCCTGGGTTCACAATAATTTGATGCATCACATCGCATTCCTGTGCAAATCACATGCGATTCATATAAAATGAATAGCCATATGGCTCAAATAGCACCACAGCCACACGACAAGGGTGCAGGCACTTTATTCTGCACTGGAATCCAATCACATAGATATGAACACCTATCCTCTTAACTAGGGTTGTCCCGATACCGATACTAGTATCGGTATCGATGCCGAGTATTTGCGCGAGTACTTGTACTCGCGCAAATACTCCCGATTCTAAAATAGAATAATCTGTTAAGAGACCCCTGACATCTCTCCAAAGACCCCCAACAGGGCTGTTTAAAAAAAAAAAAATGCAATAAAAGTTTTTTAAAAATAAATAAAATAAAATGTTAATAATAACAATAATAGTAATAAAAAAGACACACCGACATCCACCCTGCCCCCCTAATTAAAAAAATACTGCTGCCTGTCACATAACATTTAAAAAAAAAAAAAAAAAAAAAAAAAAAAAGTATTCGGTATCGGCGACTACTTGAAAAAAAAAAAAAGTATCGGTACTTGTACTCGGTCTCAAAAAAGTGGTATCGGGACAACCCTACTCTTAACCTAATATCCGTTTGCACAAAAAACATAACTTCCTTCCATTTGCAAAGGGGCACAATAGATATTTGCTCGTCTATTCCGCAGACCTTAACAATTTTTATTTCATATCACCTTCTCTTCCAGCGACAGTGGTCACCAGAACAAAAGTTTATTCCCCAGTGGAATGCGGACAGCAATAAAAATGTGTTAAGAGTTTTAGCCATTACCTACTTTATGCAAAAAAAGAAGATAGGATTTCCACAATCTGCCATACCAGCCAATTCTCCTCTGCTTTTTCCCAGGTAAGGGGGTCTATGGTTCTCTTGATTGGCTGGCACAGGATGCCAGGTGCCACACATGTGTGCCAGAGTTAAATTATCCTTTACTAATGTGTGCTGAGGATTTTACGGGGGTTGCATGTGCACAGTTCAGTGTACAGAATATTGCGAAAGGGCGAGTACGTATGTTTCATAGCACAGCATGTTTTATTAGGTTTACATACTTCTTAACTTAATTTTATTTTAAAGAATGGATGAATGTCACAAGTTAATATATCACGGTCAGCACAAAAAAAAAACCCCCACCACTTTAAAAAATGGGTTGTAAAGCTTTGAGTTTTTTCACCTTAATGCATCCTATGCATTAAGGTGAAAAAAAACCCACCTTGCACTCTCAGCCCCCCCCCCCAGCCCCCGTTTTACTTACCTGAGCCCCAAATCTCCATGGGCACTATCCTGCATTGCTTTCCCCCAGCTATTGTGGGCTCTTCAGTGGATAATCGATAGCAGCTGGAGCCAATGGCTGCCCTGCTATCAAATCAATGACACAGCACGTCGGGGGTATCACACTGGAGCGCGCCCGCAAGCTAACACCCTTGGGCAAGCGCTTCCCAGAGGGGGGTTAGCTGAGACAGCCCCCAGAACACAAAAAAAAAAATCGGAGGCACTCTGTGCAAAACGAGCTGCACAGTGGAGGTAAGCACAAGTTATTCCAGCAGGAACAAATAAGTACACAAATGTCATACCTGGCCTTTCTCTGTGAAAGTGAAAAATCATGGTAGTAATCTCTGCTACTACACCGATTCTCGCTGTATTCCAGGACCCATGCTAAGCAGTTGTCCTGCTGCACAGGAGGTTTCCTCAATAGCATCCATGCCAAGCAATCACCCTGTAATTTTCTCAACGTATACAAAAGCATTCTCCACTCCACTATGCAGCAGGGCAGACGTTTGGCATGGGAACGAGAGTGGCGCGAGGAACACTAGTAGTGGCACCTACAACAGCAGATTCTAAACACAGGGAAACAAAAAATTAGCGCTTGTATGGAAAGGTACCATGGGAGTTGTACACAGAAGCAGAAGTTAGGAAAATAATTGGGATGAATGACTTCTCTCAATAAGGAGGGACTTCTCCTTTAAAGGGGTTGTATAGGTACAATTTTTTTTTCTCTAAATAGCTTCCTTTATCTTAGTGCAGTCCTCCTTCACTTACCTCATCCTTCGATTTTTCTTTTAAATGTCCTCATTTCTTCTGAGAAATCCTCACTTCCTGTTCTTCTGTCTGTAACTCCACACAGTAATGCAAGGCTTTTTGCCTGGTGTGGAGTGTAGTGCTCACCACTCCCTTGGACTACAGGAGAGTCAGGACACCCACTAACACACAGCTCCTTTATCTGCAATGTAGAGAGTGTCCCGACTCTCCTGTAGTCCAAGGGAGGGGGCGAGCATGACACTCCACACCAGGAAGAAAGCATCACATTACTGTGTGTAGTTACAGACATAACAGGAAGTGAGGATTTCTCAGAAGAAATAAGGCCATTTAAAAGCAAAATCGAAGGATGAGGTAAGTGAAGGAGGACTGCACTAAGGTAAAGGAATCTATAAAAAAAAAAAAATAATAATTGTACCTTTACAACCCCTTTAATATTTACAGCATATTTACAGCAGGGTGCTAGACGTGTAAGCAGATTTAAAAGACACCAACATATTATATTAAAGCCAAACTCCAACTAACACTTTACAAGCAGTTACAGCTATTTTTTTTCTTTTGGGATAAAGGTTTTACATAAATAAAAGCTGTTCATTAGAAGCACAGACTTACTGGCCAGATTTTCATGTGGAAATAAAAGAAAGCCTGAACAAAGAAAAATAAACTAAATGCAGCCATCACATACAAGAATTGGCGATCCGCAATCCAATAAAGGTTTTGTTTTGGGTTTATTACTGCTTCAATTTAGCAACAATTGCAATTCTCTTATCTAAAAGCAAACAAAAATCAGATTTGGTTAATTTTATTTCCAAGAAATTAAAAATCCCTTACTTTTGGTTATTGCACATACTTGTTGCCTTGTGTGCTGTCTTACTATTCTGTTCCTTTTCCTTAATTTTTTTTAAACAAAAACAGATTTTCCATTACCTTTTTTATTTCATCTTCAAATATATGACACTTCTCCAGTGTGACGGGCGCATCACAAGGCGATAGTACCTGTTTTCTTGCAGAACCAAGTGTATACCTAATACAGTGAAACCTTACATCAGTTACACAGAAACAAGAATCACTTGTTACACCACGATTGGCTCAAATAGCTCCATTTCCTCTTACATTGTGACAGCAGAGAGATTTAAAGTGAAAACGTCAATCTTGCTGTCCTGGCTTCTGGGTGTAGATAAATAAATCCTTCCAACAGGTGACATACATCCTTTGCATTGCAAGATCTGAAAAACACTAATAGCTGATAAATTAGAATATCCATGAAAAGGTTTATGAAAGAATGGCATCGTCATTAAACCATCCATTTTACACTTTTAAATGTATAAAGTCACACACACACCTTTCACCAACCTAAGCCCCATCTCAATCCAGCATAAGAGATCTCCCAGGTCTCTCGCTCTCTCTCTCCTTATTGGCTTCCACAGCAGAGGGAGCCCTTGGCTCCTGCTGCTGTCAATCACAGCCAATGAGGAGAGAGCGGGGAATGGGGCCAAGCTGCACTGTGTGTGAATGGACAATGTCCATTCACAAAATCGCAGCATGGGAGCAAGCCTGCTCAAGTGCCCCCATAGCAAGAAGCAGGGGGAAAAAAAGTAGAAAATCAGGGCTCCTCCGTGCAAAACCACAGACCAGGCAAGTATGACATGTTTTTTTTTGTTTTCTTTTAAAATATCAACCTTGGATTATTTTCCACCAGGGAGAGTAGAGGTAGCGGGAAATTGGATAATAAAGGACACGAGCCAGTTAAGGGAAATAATGCACCAAGGTCACTTAACATCATTAGAAGAACTTAATAAAAAAAAATATATTTTTCGAGCACTAAATAACTGGAGGTACCAACAGCTAAAGCACAGAGGATCAGTTATTGGATATAGAAAAATTGTGTACGACGGAAAGTACCAAGGGAACCACATCAAAGATATACAAGATCTTATTACAGCTAGATGAGCCAGAGGTACCTCCATTTATTAAAAATTGGGAGAGGGAATTAGGGACATACAGGGATAGGATCACAATAGAGAGAACTCTAAAGCTGACTCATACCTCGGCAGTAGATAGCCGGACGGCGGAAATGAATTTCAAATGCCTATCAGGCTGGTATATGACTCCAGTAAAGTTAAAGGGGTTCTAAAGGTACAAGTTTTTTTACCTTCATGCATCCTATGCATGAAGGTAAAAAAACATCTAGCAGCACCGGCCCCCCCCGAGCCCCCGTTGTACTTACCTGACCGTTCGAATCTCCCGGGCGCGTCCACGTCGTCCTCTTCGGTTCCCAGCCTGGCCGTTGATTGGCTAGGCTGGGCGGATTGATAGCAGCGCAGCCATTGGCTAGCGCTGCTGTCAATCAGGGCGGATGACGCGGCGCGCTGGGGGGCGGAGCCGAGTGATACAGTCGGCGGCTATGGCCGCCGCTGTATCACGGGAGCGCGCTCGCAAAAGCTTTCCTCCATGCGAGCGCCCTCGCATGAAGAAGGAAAGCTTTTGTGAGGAGGAGCCCAGACAGCCGCCGAGGGACCCCAGAAGACAGGTTTCCGGGCCACTCTGTGCAAAACGAACTGCACAGTGGAGGTAAGTATCACATGTTTGTTATTTAAAAAAAAAAAAATCCCTGACTTTAGTGACCCTTTAAGTAAATTCAAGAAAGATTAGTCAGCTGACTGTTGGAGGGGTTGTAATGCCCGCGGAACGATGGCCCATCTATGGTGGGAGTGCCCCAAGGTCAAAACTTATTGGGAGAACATCCTAAAGTTAATTGAGGACATCACAGAGACAAAAATCAAAAGAGAGCCATGGACAGTCCTCTTCCATGGGGGGTGAAGGAGGGATAAAAAAATATAAAGTCGAAATGATGAATACCTCTAGTAAGGTGGGATTTTCTGGGCAACCAGAAGTAGTGATGACAACTAGGTCATAAAAATATATAAATTGATTACAAAATATCAAAAAATTATATATATAAAATTCACAGTGACGTATTGATATACAGATCAAGTTTAGAAACAGTAATACTGCTAAAGATCATCATATACCCCAGGACAAGGCTAAGGGTATGGATGGTCGTTTTTTTGGAAACGACCATCCATAACCTTAGCCTTGTCCTGGGGTATATGATGATCTTTAGCAGTATTACTGTTTCTAAACTTGATCTGTATATCAATACGTCACTGTGAATTTTATATATATAATTTTTTGATATTTTGTAATAAATGTATATATTTTTATGACCTAGTTGTCATCACTACTTATGGTTGCCCAGAAAATCCCACCTTACTAGAGGTATTCATCATTTCGATTTGATCTTGGGATGTTGGCAACAGCATGCCCTTATACATGAGCCTAATTGTTTTCAAAAAATATAAAGTAACCTTGGTCCCTCATTTATTAAACGCGGCCAAGAGGTTGATAGGAAGTGGAGGGAAACAGAGTGCCCCATGGTTTGGGAATGGATCGATTCCGTGGAAGAAACTTATAGGATGGAGGATATCAGTGACAGCCTAGGAGAAACCAGTGGTAATAAAAAATGGGAAAACTGGAAAAGCTTTAAAAGAACATGGGAGTTACACAGAGAATTTACGGGCAGATGTCTAAAAGGTATAAGAGTAATCAATATAGAAAGAGAGTAAAGCCAAGGGTGAGGTGGTAAGGGGTGGGGGTCGAGGGGGGGGGAAGGAAAAAAAAAAATATCAACCTTGAGAATTACTTTAGGGCCAATTCACACCATAGAAACGCAGTCCGGATGCATTCCAAAAGCTTTTCTGCATGCATGTTTTTGCCACGTTTTTGATGCAGTATAGTGCATCCCCCCCTCCTTTTTTCTTAACCTTAAGGACATGTGTTCCAGTGCATTTGATGCTTTTTACAGCATCCCAGTAAAGTTCAGTGCAGGAAAAATGCAGCATGATCTACTTTTTTGTCTGGAATCAGAACAGCAAGCACTGGTGTGGCCTATGCCATTGAAAGTCATATAACCTACTTTCCATGCGTTTTTTTTTAATGCAGAAAAAAAAAAACACACACACTGGACTGCATGTGGTGTGAACTGGCTCATAATCTCATTCCAAGTAAATGCACCATCTTTCCAAAATTAACAAATCAAATGACCATGCTCTCTCAAATAACAGCTAGGCGCTCTTCCTGGACATGTGGATATAAGGTAGACACGGCTCTGTCATAAAGTCAGGCAAGGCAAGCCCTTATTAACAAATGAAACCCAAAAGTGCAAGAGCTTGCTGCCGAGCCCTGAACACACGCATCCATTTTTTCAATCTTCATGCGAGGAGCCTCCAAAAAAAAAAAAAAAGGTACAGGAGGAAGACTGGGATTGGCAAACATTAGTAATGTCGGAACAGCCTACTATTTGACCGATGAAAACAAATCTGAAAGCTTGCCGATTCGTTTTCATCGGTCAAATGAGCTTAGAATAGTTATGAGAGAAGATCAAGCATTTATGCTCATTTGTAAATCAGGGCTTTACATGACCTTTTGGATAAAAAGGGTCAATTTACCCCACTAGGTCACCTGTAAAATCAATTGTAGCCAACCCTTGCTTCCAGCATGAGCACTACGCTAAAAACTAGTTGACTGGGAGAGTTACCTTGCTCCCGGTCGTGATTTGTTTAGGTTAATGACCCGTGTCATTCTGGAAAGGTCCACTGGCTCGGACTGCATTCTGGGGATGAGAGTATCATCTTTGGCCAGCAGTGGGAGCCAGAGGGATTTCTGGCGGATGGAGTCTTCCCCAGCAGCCAATCGGAGGGGGGTTTTCCCCGCTGGGCATGCTAGGCAGGGGTATATCTGTGATGGAGGTCATGTGTTCTGGGTCTTCTTTTCCTTCTCCTGCGCGGGGTCCCGGAGTCGGAGTGCGGCACCCACCTTCAGGGTGTGCGCATCCATGGACCCTGCCGGCGTGGCCCACCTGGCCAGGCTTCCAGGCCTTGCTGAGTCTCAGTCTGGGACGAAACTAAAAAGGGACCCCAGTGACTTACTGGGTTCCCGATGCCGTAGAGAGGATCCGGCGCCCGGGCTATAGACAGGTACGCTCTGCAGTCAACCGGTGATCTGTGCTGAGAGGATTTGCGCTGTTCGGACATTTACAAAATTACTAGAAAATATTGTGGCAGAGGCCTAGAGCCGGGTCAGTGAGAGAAACCTGTTCCTCCCAGTCAGCATTTAAAGTGGCGACGCATGCAAAATTGTATCTTTCAAGGGGCTGGTTTTGCTGTACATATATCCAGGCCTGACATCAAGAACCTCTATCTCCTCATCAACCTATTCTCCTTTCACCAAATTGATGTTTGGCTATGTTGGCCTGGAATTAAAAGCATTGAGAAAATCTTTATTGATGGTGTGGACACTAAATTATTACTTAGTAGCTTCTGGTGCACCCCTAGACCAAGCAAAGGTAACTTAATCTGCCGATCCCATTATTAATTCAGCATCCCTTTCGGGGGTGACGCTACATAATATAAAAATAACTTCCTTCCTGGCGGTGAGAGATGTCATCTCTCTGTTAAAGTGGTTTTTTTACTTTTACCTACAGGTAAGCCTATAAAAAGGCTTACCTGTAGGTATAAAGAATATCTCCTAAACCTGTACGGTTTAGAAGATATTCCCCTCGCAATGCGTCGCTGATTGCAGCAGCGCAAGTGCAGGGGGAATCCACGGCGAAAGGACCGGCATCCGCCGGACCCTGGCCGGATTTAAATCTCCCGCGCGCGTGCGCTGGAGTGACGTCATCGCCGCTCCAGCCAATCACAGCGCTGGAGCGGCGATACCTGGAAGACACGCCGAGTCAAGATGACATCTCGCTCGGCGTGCACCAGGTAAGTTCCCTACACCTCGTTCCGAGTTAAGTATTTCATAATGAGCTAATATGCGATGCATATTAGCTCCTTATGGCTTTTCCCTTGCAGGTCTAAAAGAAAAAAAAAAATTTTTTTTTGCGGTTTACAACCGCTTTAAATAAAAGAAAAAAGGGGGAGTCACACTAAAGTTAAAGTGCACTTTGCCTCATAAAGTGCACAAAATAAATACAGCGTCAGTGATACATGTAATGACACATATGTGAGTGCCTCAAACACAAACAGTTGGAGATCTAAAGAGATTGAAGTCCAAAACAGATGGGTAGGTGACAGTATTGACCCCAGTGTGAAATAGATCCAAAAAAAGGTCCAACGACAGTGATGACAAAGTCCCTCCACCACGATCAAACACCCTTACCAGAAAGATAGATCTCAGAGACATCAAAAACAGCATATAAGTATGGGATCCTCGGATCAGTCAGCTATCATGACCCATCTGTTTTG
Organism: Rana kukunoris; assembly: GCA_029574335.1. NCBI lineage: Eukaryota > Metazoa > Chordata > Amphibia > Anura > Ranidae > Rana > Rana kukunoris. The sequence goes on along the minus strand of CM056052.1, from coordinate 453,530,853 downwards.
GACTTTAAAGGGGTGTTCCACCCAAATGTAATGTTTATCAAAAATCAGCAGCTACAAAAAGTGTAGCTACTGGCTTTTAATAAACAGACACTTACCTTCTCCACGTTCCAGCTACGCGCCGACCGGGGCTCCGCTCCTCTCCTCTCCCCCCCCCTCCCCGGCCGGCGTCTTCATTTTGACTGTGGGCATCCAGCCGTAACAGCCTTCGGCTTCACGGCCCAAAGCTGATTGGACAGGTGATCGTCTAGGACCTGTCAGTGTCCTAGACCAGTGTTTTTCAACTCCAGTCCTCAAGGCACACCAACAGGTCAAGTTTTCAGGCTTTCCATTATTTTGCACAGGTGATTTGATCAGTTTCACTGCCTTAGTAATCACCACAGCCATTTCATCTGAGGGAAATCCTGAAAACATGACCTGTTGGTGTGCCTTGAGGACTGGAGTTGAAAAACACTGTCCTAGACGATCGCCTACGGGAGGGGCTGCAGTAAGGCGATTAAGCCTAATCGCCTTACCAGCCCCTCGGCGGAAGCAGAAAGTGGGACAGGAAGTCCCACTCCTACTGAAGCCCCCACTCCCCCCCCCCCCCCCCCCCAAAAAATTACATGCCAAATGTGGCATGTAAGGGGGGGGGGGTGGATTAAGCGGAAGTTCCCTTTTTGGGTGAAACTCCGCTTTAATCTCCTTAGATCTCCAACGGTTTGTGTTTGAGGCACTCACATATGTGTCATCACATGTATCACTGACGCTGTATTCATTTTGTGCAACTCCCCCTTTTTTCTTTATTTTGCTGTATATGTTGTATAACATTTTGAGTCGCAGCTTGCTATTTCGTTTAATATATGGTATGCGCAGTATTCTTTTATGCTATATGTCATCTCTCTGTTCCCTGCCCCAGCTCAGACATTGAAGAGGCCCGTGCTGCGAGGAGAGAAGAGTAAGGCGGAGCGGGCGGATAGAAATTTAATCTCTGCTCGTCAGCCCGCTTCTCTCATCCACCCGCCCACCTCTCTGATCCAATCGCCCATCTGACTTGCTCTCTCAAGCCACCCGCCCCTCACCCTCAGCTTGGCTGCAGAGAGGCCACGGCCCAGTAGTGGCCTGCAGCCCGGTGGTTGGAGATCCCTGTACTATAGGACATACAAGCCAGTAGGAGGAACCACCTCAGCTGGTGGGGGATGATCAAGGTCTTGTGCAATATTTATTTCATTTACAAATACTCTCATAGCAATTGTGTACTGAACCATCAGATTTATTTGGGGCCTTAGTTTAAGGCCCCTTTCACAGAACTGGGGAAAGTACAGAGAAGGGCAACAAAACGAATAAGAGGCATGGAGAAGCTCAGCTATGAGAAGAGATAATCTGAACAGGACGAGTTTATTCTCTCTTTAGAAGAGGAGATTCTAAAGGGATATGATCAACATGTATAAATAAATAAGGGGGCCATATAGTGAACTTGTTGAGTTATTGACTTTAAGGTCATCACAGAGGACAAGGGGGCACACTTTAGGCCTGGAGAAACATATAAACCTCCAGATACAGAAAGGCTTCGTCACAGTAATGCCGCGTACACACGACTGTTTTTCTCGACGCGATTCCAGTCAAGCCTGCCTTGCATACACACGATCGTGAAAAAAATGCTTGAGCAAAGTGTGGTGATGTACAATACGTACAATGGCACTATAAAAGGGGAAGTTCCATTTGGATGGCGCCACCCTTTGGGCAGCTTTTGCTGATTTGGTGTTAGTAAAAGTTTGGTGAGAGATGATTTGCGCTTTTCAGTCTTCGTGCTTTTCAGTCTGTTACAGCGTGATGAATGTGCGATCTCCATTACAAATGCTAGTTTTATCAGAAAGAGTGCTCCCGTCTCATAACTTGCTTCTGAGCATGCCCTTTTTTCCCCCCGTCGTTAAAGCCTACACACGACCGACGTGAAAAACGACGAGAAAAATTAGAGCATATTCTAAATTATTTAATGCCCATTTTTCAAGTCGAGAAAAATGCTCTGGAGCCTACACACAATCGTTTTTAATGATCAATTTAAAAAATAGCATTTTTCATGTCACGAAAAACGATTGTGTGTACACGGCATAAGAGCTACGAAAATGTGGAACAGACGCCCTCAAGAGCTGGTTTTGCCTCTAAAAAAGGCCTGGATTGATTCTTTCTTATATGCACATACTATAACTGGACACTAATATGCACTAGGCAAAAATGATCCAGGGAATATCCTATTGCAAAATGGATCATGCTTTAATTTTTATTTATTTTTTGCCTTCCTCTGGATCAACTTTAGGTTTAGGACGGGGTTGGGGGGGTTGGGTTTGAACTGTGTTCACTTTTGTATAGTAAAACTATAGGCAAAACTTTTTCTCTCCCCCCCATTTTGGATAAAGTAACGCATGTCCCATTGTAGAGATTTACCTCAACTTCCTGTTCTAAAGCCAAACAGGGAGTGAACGGGAAATCCCTGCAAACTAAAGAGAATTCCTTGGGGTCCCCCAGGACACCAAAACTGGTGTCCCCATTGGAAGATTTCACCTTTTCTGGGGAAAAAAGACAATCTGGGGTTTATTCCGTTTTTTATATGACCAAAAAAAACATGTTATGATGCAACAAAAGAAGTTACATAATGACACAATCATCAAAGGCAATTGACAAGAAAAAAGTGACTAGGGATGTCCCGATACTAGTATCGGTACCGATACCGAGCATGCTCCGATGCCTCACCCAATACCTGGGCAGGCAGGGGAGTTGCAAGTCTTCTCTCCCCCGTACTCGGTGCTATCTCTCCCCCCCCCCCCATGCTGTTGTCTTTCCCCCTGTCCATGCAGCTCTCTCATCCTCCCCTGTCCATCCGCACAGTTCTCCCCCCCCCCGTTGGTCAATGCCGTTCTCTCCAACCCCCCCGTCCATCCGTGCAGTTCTCTATCCAACCCCCCCCCCCCCCCCCTCCCCTGTCCGTGCAGTTCATGCAGTTCTCTATCCAACCCCCCGTCCGTCCATGCAGTTCTCTCCAACCCCCCCGTCCATCCGGTTCTCTCTCTAACCCCCCCCCCCCCGTCCATCCGGTTCTCTCTCTAACACCCCCCGTCCATCCGGTTCTCTCTCTAACACCCCCCCGTCCATCCGGTTCTCTCTCTAACACCCCCCGTCCATCCGTGCAGTTCTCTCTCCAACACCCCCTGCCCCGTCCATCCAGTTCTCTCTCCAACCCCCTCGTCCGTGCAGTTCTCCCCCCTCAATCTGTCAGGGGGGAGAGTGAAGGTAGGAGCCGCCAAGCTCGGCTCCTACCTTTTCCGAATGAACACCGACTCTGTCCATTCATATATGTAGGGTTGTCCTGATGCCTCTTTTTTAGGACTGAGTACAAGTACCGATACTTTTTTCAAGTAGTCGCCAATACCGATACTTTTTTTAAATGTGTCCCCAAATGCAGCCATGTCCCCCACATATTGCAAGCCATGCATGTCCCCCACATATTGCAAGCCATGCATGTCCCCCACATATTGCAAGCCATGCATGTCCCCCACATATTGCAAGCCATGCATGTCCCCCACATATTGCAAGCCATGCATGTCCCCCACATATTGCAAGCCATGCATGTCCCCCACATATTGCAAGCCATGCATGTCCCCCACATATTGCAAGCCATGCATGTCCCCCATACCTGTAGCTATGATGCCGCCGCCGCCGCATACCGCCGTTAATCCCCCTGCATTATAGCGTAGCGTGCATTACAAGCTTTCGTTTTGAATACTTGTAAATGCCCGCGCCGCCATGTATAGACACTCCCTTTCTCGGGATTGGACGGATCCCCGAGAAGGGGAGTGTCTATACATGGCGGCGTGGGCATTTACAAGTATTCAAAACGAAAGCTTGTAATGCACGCTATGCTATAATGCAGGGGGATTAACGGTGGTATGCGGCGGCGGCGGCAGCATCATCATAGCTACAGGTATGAGGGACAGGACATGGCTGCAATATGAAGTATTCTATTTTGGTATCGGGGGTATTTGCGGGAGTACAAGTACTCCCGCAAATACTCGGCATCGGTCTCGGGACAACCCTACATATAACCTCCTGCGTTTAAGATACTTCAGTTTATGAATGGAGAGGTGCTTCTCTCCATTCCATTCAAAAAAGTATCGGTATTGGCAAGTACTCGAAAAAAGTATCGGTACTTGTACTCGGTCTCAAAAAAGTGGTATCGGGACAACCCTAAAAGTGACAATAGCATGTTTAAAAAGGATAAGGAGATTAGGCAAAAACCTCTAAACTCCATCGTTAGGTGCCAGGAACTTCTCCAGTGTGGTGAACGGTAAAGAGTACCACATAGCAATACAGGTTCAGCTATATGCCAAGAAAAGGGGCAAACAACTGATGGGCATTACTTCAGCCAACATTATAGGCTCAGCAAAGGGGTCAAGCAGCAATACAATAGCCCACCTGAGCTATAGCCATAAAGATAGCACTATGGCTTACTTTCAATGATGATGGTAAACAGGACAAATAGGATGAACTTTCTTAATGGGGCTACAGACAATATTAAAAACGGACAGGTGTTCTAACCCCTCTCCACTCTATCCAGAACACACACACAAGCTGCAGTTTTGACAAATACAGTTTCAATTAGAACTTCTTGTATGTGTCCAGACACACTTACCAGCCCGTTTCATTGGGATAACTGGATATGATTGGCTCATTTTCAAAGCAAATATTATCTGAAACAGCTGGAGAAAGAAAAATATTAGACACAATAAGCACTTCAGATGCCATCATATGCCAAAAAAGCCTTGATTTTCTTGTGAAGCATATGATGAAAGGATTGTTTCTAGTTTAGTGGTGAACGTAATCGAATATTTTTTTAGAATGGCTTTGGTTAGCCTGAATGTTGACAGATTTATGTTCACCACTAAACTAGAAACAATCCTTTCATCATATGCTTCACAAGAAAATCAAGGCTTTTTTTTTTCAAAGCTTTGGCTTTAAAGTGGATGTAAACCCCAATTTTTTTTTTTTTAATGTCACAATGTAGAGAATAAGATTTCCTATCATCTGTGCCCAGTCTTGCCACACAGAGTTAATCCAGATCTGAGAAATCCTCTTTTATAGTTCAGTGAAAATTAACAGACTTCCAGATAAAAACCTGTCTAAATAAAAAGTCCTTTCCGTCCCCTTGCTTCGAGTGTCAGGGTTTTTACATATCTCGTGCACTAGCTTGGATACATGCACATTCCTGGATGTTTATCATAATATGTTCATTGTGAGAGGTAATGTATGTCACTCGAAGCAAGGGGACGGAAAGGACTTTTTATTTAGACAGGTTTTTATCTGGAAGTCTGTTAATTTTCACTGAACAATAAAAGAGGATTGCTCAGAGGTGGATTAACTGTGTGGCAAGACTGGGCACAGATGATAGGAAATCTTATACTGTACATTATGACATCAAAAAAATAAATACAATTTTTGGGGGAGTTTACATCCACTTTAATCCACTGAATATCGTTCTACCATTTATTATCAACCATTGCCTGGTCTGACATGGAAGGACCCTCCCGAGATTTTTGGATGATTTACACACAGTATCTCACTAAAGTAAATACACCCCTCACATTATTGTAAATATTTTATTCTATCTTTTCATGTGACATAACTGAAGAAATTAAACTTTTCTGCAATGTAAAGTAGTGAGTGTACAGCTTGTATAACAGTGTAAATTTGCTGTCCCACTCACACAGCCATTAATGTCTAAACCGCTGGCAACAAAAGTGAGTACACCCCTAAGTGAAAATTTCCAAATTGGGTCCAAAGTATCAATATTTTTGTGTGGCCACCATTATTTTCCAGCACTGCATTCTATGCATTAAGAAAAAAAATGTGCAGCAGCCCCCCTTACACTTACCTGAGGCCACGAGTGTCTCAGCTGTCCGAGATTCTCCCTCCCGATTGGCTGCCGCTGCGGTCAAAGTCAGCTAGTCAATCAGAGGAGAGATGGGGCCGGGGCCGGGGCCGGGCCAGGGCTCTATGTCTAAATGCACACAGGGAGCTGTGACTCCGCTCGGGTGCCCCCATAGCAAGCTGCTTGCTGTGGGGGCACTGAACAGGATCACAGGGAGAGGAGACTCTGGGCTGCTCTGTGCAAAACCAACTCCATAGAGCAGGCAAGTATGACTTTTTTCCTATAAAAAACAAACAAGACTATACAATCACTTAATGTAAAAACTCCTCAATACTTGACACGCCCCTCCCCCCCCCGATCCCTAAACACTTACCTGCCTACGCTCATCTTTCAGGCTGTCCCATCTTCCTGGTCTCACAGGAGCCATAGGCACTGAGGAGTAAATCACCACAGAGCACTTTAACACCTATGTGGCGATTCCCCCCTTCCCAGCCTATGCCTCATGCGGCAAGTATGTATTTTATCCCCCCCCCCCGCCTTTAACAATTAATCTATATAATAGAACAGGATGGTAACTCAATTACAACAGCCTCACACCCAGCTAATAAAAAACAGGTTTGAGGTCAGATGGCCAAACATAGAATAGTAATTAAATGCAAAACATTATTTTTTTTATTTTTTTAACTACATAATACATTTTTCCCTTTTTTTTTTGTTTATAAGTGGTCACATTCCCTCTGTTCTCAGCTGCACAAGAGCTGGGGGAAGGAGAAGCAGCAGAACACTGAGATTCCTAGTGAATGGCTGTAAAGCGGGGGGCGTGTCAGTACAAGTCCGATCATTGGAAGAGAGCATACCGAGCTCCCAGCACAGCTGAAAAACTGACCACGATGTGCTCTCCTGTTTAGCGTGGTCAGTTTTTAATAGGAAAGTACAGGGACTGGCAGGAACACCAGGGATTTCACGCAAAGGAAGCAATAAAAAGAACGGGATACTTTCTCATACAAGTACATGGTACAGCAAGCATATAGCAGGAATATGAAGTGTTGCGGTAACGGATGCTATAAATGCACCTAAAAGGTCCTAGTAATGCGGTATCTCTTGGTACTCAGCCTGCACTGCCTACTTACAAAGAGAATCTTCATAAACAGGGTGATGCACAGGGGCATCTCACAGCTCTGGACCTGGAAAACAAGTCAACAACTAACTTTTCTACTACATGCCAGTCTAGAAAGTGTCACAATTCATAGTCCAGGGCCCATCCATTACATTCCAGGCTAGCTCCACAATGTCTCTGCAGAAGTCCCATGGGGTCTGGGTATGGCCTCTAAACCAGGCTGAAGAAAGGCCGATCCAGATAGCTGAAGGAAAAAGACCAGATCAGCAGTGACGTAATAGGAACCTTGAATGAGTAGAAAATAAAGAAGGTATCTAGCAACAGATTAGACTTTTCTTAGCAGGCAATAACCAAGCCTAAGCACAGTCATACATGGAGCGTACTCAGCCATCTCAAAGTCAGTACTTGCATCGGGCAGCAGATGGCGCTGTTATACCAACAGGCTGTTCTTTAGCTGCCACATTGGTTTCATTTATTTGGGCTCCGTATAGAGACATTTTAAATTGTATCTGAACCTATTCAGTAAAATATTTATACAAACAGGAACGTGTCAAAAGAGAAGTATGGTCCTCCTCTCAAAATAAATAAGAAAATGTGTTTTAAACACATATGGAAGTCGCGCCTGCATATGTAAATGTGTTCAAATTACACACGAGGTGTCGCCGCGATCGCCAAAGCAATAATACTAGCATTAGACCTCCTTTAAAACGAACCTGATAACCGTAAAAAATAAAAAAAAATAAAGCGTCGCCTATGGAGATTTACTTTTTTTTTTTAAAGAGGAGTTCCACCCTAAAAAATGACTTTTTTTTAATCCACTCCTCACATGCCACATTTGGCATGTAATTTTTTTTGGGGGGGGAGTGGGGGCTTCAGTAGGAGTGGAACTTCTTGTCCTGCTTCCGCCGAGGGGCTGGTTAGGCGATTAAGCCTTAATCGCCTACACCAGCCCCTCCTTGTAGGCGATCACATGGGACACTGTCAGGTCCCATGCGATCGCCTCTCCAATCAGCGGCGAGCCGCGCGCGCAGTGCGGCTCGCGCAGTGGGTGCCCGGCCGTGAAGCCGAAGGCTGTTACGGCTGGGTGCCCACAGTCGAGATGGAGACGCCGGCTGGGGAGGGGGGGGGGGGGAGAGGAGCGGACCCCCCGGCCGGCGCTTCGCTGGATCGTGGAGCAGGCGAGTGTGTGTTTATTAAAAGCCAGCAGCTACACTTTTTGTAGCTGCTGACTTTTAATAAACACAATTTTGTCTGGAACACCCCTTTAAGGTACGGTAGTTGGTCGCCATTCCGTGAGTGGGTGCAATTATAAAGCGTGACATGTTTGGTATGTATTTACTCGGCGTAACATCTTTCAGGGCTAGTTCACACCAGATGCAGTTCCAGTGACAGGGGCTGTAGTGGGGGCGTCAGGGGCTGTAGTGGGGGCGTCAGGGGCTGTAGTGGGGGCGTCAGGGGCTGTAGTGGGGGCGTCAGGGGAACACTCACATGTAAATAAGCTCATCTGATGCAAGGGGGGGCCGCTCCAATCCATCCCCCGGATATCGCGCTGCACACAAAGGACAGTGCTGTGGAGAGGCTGGATGGCATTCTGTGGCTGACAGGCTGGAACTGGGCAGGCTAAGTGCTCAGAACTTCAGTTCCGTCTAATGCGGGTGCACGGCGCGGGAATTTGTACTTGCGAGACACTTTACATACACTCGCGGGTATGTCCGTACTCGCAAGTGTACGTAAAGTGAGTGTCCGTAAAGCGGGGTATGCCTGTACCCCTTCCCCTACTCATCCTGAAATATCATCTATGGGAGAGGAGGGAAGCCAGCAATGCTGTGGCAGGAGACACCGGATAGCAGGGGGAATCTGCACTGCAGGGAGTGATTAGGGTGTGCCTGGGCGCACCTGGCACACCCTGTGCACACGCCTATGTATGCAAACAATTTCCTCTCAGCCAAAAGTCAGGGCAATCTGCCAAGTTTTGAAAACATTCTATCAGTGGAATGTTAAGTCTAAACATTGTATCAATTTGACTTTTACATCAAAGGAATAGACTTCTGTATGTAAATTAGGAACATTTAACCACTTAAACACCAAACCTTTTTCTGACAGCTCTATTCAAGTTAAAAATCTTTTTTTTTTTGCTAGAAAATTACTTAGAACCCCCAAACACACACACACACTTTTTTTTAGTAGAGACCCTGGAGAATAAAATGGCAGTTGTAGCAATATTTTATGTTGCACTGTATTTGCGCAGGGGTCTTTCAAATGCATATATATATATATATATATTTATTTGGGTGTTTAAAGTAATTTTCTAGCAAAAAATATGGATTAACTTGTAAACACTGAATGTCAGAAATAGGCTTAGTTATGAAAGGGTTAACTACCAAACAAAAGCTTTAGTTGTGTGAACAAAATGATAAAAATGTTGTTTGGGGACAGGGGTTGCATGACCAGACAATTGTCAAAGTGTGACAGCGTTTAAAAAAAAAGGTGAAAATTGGCCTGGGCAGGAGAGAGGTAAGTGGTCAGTACTGAAGTAGATAATACTATACACTGTCACTGCACTAAGAACGCTGGCTGGGAAGAGGGTTAAATGTGTGCCCAACAATGTGTATACATTGTGTTGCTTCTCCTGCCTTTGCACTGGTGAGAAAGTGAGAGATCTTTCCCTGTGTACAGAGCTCTGTATTGCTTAACAACACAGAGCTCTAGGATGTGATTGGACGCATCCGATCAGCAGGTCCCAGCCGTGAATCATTGGCTGACAGGCTCCCACTGTGTACAATCAAAGCTGGTGCTGGGCAGGGGGGCACGTATTTGGGCCCAGAAGTAGGCAGTGATGTACAGGTGTGTCGCTTTTAACTACAGGCGGCCGTCAAGTGGGTTAAAGCGGAGTTCCACCCAAAAATGGATCTTCCACACCCCCTTACATGCCACATTTGGCATGTCATTTTTTTTTTTTTGGGGGGGGGGGGGACTTCCTGTCTCGCTTCCTCCTTCCGCCGAGGGGCTGGTTAGGCGATTAAGCTTAACCGCCTACAGCAGCCCCTCCCTGTAAGCGACCGCCTAGGACACTGACAGGTCCTAGACGATCACCTGTCCAATCAGCAGCGGGCCGAGCCGCAGTGGTTGCCGGGCCATGAAGCCGACACTTAGTAAAGAAGACGCCGGCCAGGGAGAGGGGGGGAGAGGAGCGGAGCCCCGGCCAGTGCGTCGCTGGAACGCTGAAGCAGGTAAGTGAATGTTTATTAAAAGCCAGCAGCTACACTTTTTGTAGCTGCTGACTTTTAATAAACATAACATTTGGCTGGAACACCCCTTTAAGACTGGACACGTTTGGTATCTATCTACTCAATTTATATATATTTACATATTATGTATTTTTTCGGTTTTAAAATATCATACCACATGCAAAATTGCAGCAGTCACCATTTTATTCTCTGTGGTCTCAGCTTTCAGAAAATATATACACAATTGGAGGGTTTATAGTCATAAAAAAACATGCAGATTTTAGCAAGTGTCCAAAAAGTGGACACATCATCCCTGACAGGGAAGAGGTTAAACAAACAGACTACCATAGAGATGTATGAAGCCTCTCATGTCCCCCACCTTTCAGATGGAAGACCCCGTCCTCGCACACAAGGCCGTCCCAGTCCGAGGAGTCCCCCAGCGGGAGCCGGCACTTCCCGCACATGAACACCGTGAAGTCTTCGGACTCCGGTCTCAGGTTACCGAATGTGAACGACGGAAGCTCCATCCTCCCGCTACCACAGTTCTAACTTCGCGGTAACAATGCCGCCTCAGTCACGTGATCTCTCTGGTTAGTCACATGCTCGTGTGTCATGTGACTGCCTGTCTGTCCTGTACGGAGAGTCGGCGACGACAAATGTTCTTGATAGTGTGGGCATAGTGTGTGATTGGACGGGTTGTGACGACCAACCAATCAATAAGAAGTAAATAAAGATTTACAGGAGTTACACCGTCTCTACATTGCCTACCACCAATACATAAACTTCCTAGAATTAGTAGGGTGCAGTAAATTATAACTTCTGGCTCGTTCACACCAATGTTGGGCTTTGAAGAACGATCTGAAAGCAGATCTTCAGAGAGCATTTGACAGGCAGGGTGTTGTACCATCTCACTGACTAACCTCTTGAATTCGGCTAACCTCTTGAGACCCTTTGCATGTGCATGTGGGGCACTTGCAGAGTAGCTCCATTCCCTTCAGTGCAACCAGTCCCAGTGCCCCTGATCACCGCGCCGCACCAGTCCCAGTGCCCGTGATCACCGCGCCGCACCAGTGCTCCTGATCGCCACGTCGCACCAGTCCCAGTGCCGCTGATCACCGCATCAGTCCCAGTGCCCCTGATCACTGCACCAGTCCCAGTGCCCCTGATCACCGCGCCGCACCAGTCCCAGTGCCCGTGATCACCGCGCCGCACCAGTGCTCCTGATCGCCACGTCGCACCAGTCCCAGTGCCGCTGATCACTGCACCAGTCCCAATGCCCCTGATCACTGCGCCACACCAGTCCCAGTGCCGCTGATCACCGCACCAGCCCCAGTGCCACTGATCACTGCACCAGTCCCAGTGCCTTTGATCACCACACTGCACCAGCCCCACTGCCCCTGATTACTGCACCAGTCCCAGTGCCACTGATCACTGCACCAGCCCCAGTGCCACTGATCACTGCACCAGCCCCAGTGCCACTGATCACTGCACCAGTCCCAGTGCCCCTGATCACCACACTGCACCAGCCCCACTGACCCTGATTACTGCACCAGTCCCAGTGCCACTGATCACTGCACCAGTCCCAGTGCCCCTGATCACCACACTGCACCAGCCCCACTGCCCCTGATAACTGCACCAGTCCCAGTGCCGCTGATCACCGCACCAGCCCCAGTGCCACTGATCACTGCACCAGTCCCAGTGCCACTGATCACTGCACCAGCCCCAGTGCCACTGATCACCAGTGTTGCTCATCTTACTTTAAAAAAGTAATTAGTTACAGTTACAAATGACTTCTCCGAAAAAGTAATTGCGTTAGTGACTCAGTTACTACATTGAAAAAGTAATTAGTTACTCAGCAAAGTAACTGAATTTTTTTTTTATATTCTACAATGCTTTGTTGAGAAGCAGATGACGGGCGCTTGCCAGGGAGCAGCGAGTTAATACTCCAAGACAAAAGAATGCCAGATCCTTGAGAGAAGAAAACCGGAAACAAATGGTGATCTTGTGTATATCCCAGCCTAGGTGCATCCGTCCCACCATGTATGTGCAACTAATAGGACTTAAAACACTTATTCATCTGCTACATATTACATCCAAATTATAAGCTGGATTAAAATGTATGTTTACAATATACATTCCCTTGACGTTTACATTTTTATTTATTTTATCTTTTATCCTTATTAGAATTTTCTATAGTTTATTGTTTATTATTTTATTTATCTTATATAAGCTTTATTAGATGCAAGGGATCTGGAATGGGGATGTCAGATTTTTCTTAGTTGTCTGATGAAGAGATGAAATCACTGACCAAAAATAACCTGCTGATCATTGGTCTGTATAGGTGTCCTGCACTTACCATGTTGACCACTAGATGTCGCCGTGTACACTGTGTTGTATAGGGAACGTTTGTTCTGTGGAACATTTTGTTCCGGCCATGTGTTCCCCGGATCATTGATCAGGTTGAGCACAGAGTGTGTGTGATCGATGCGAGTTGTTCCCCGGTGATAGGTCAGTGTGAGGTGGGTGGGGCTCATTGTATCCAGGGCTCCTTGCGATTGGGAGTTTTCAGACAGGCCATCACAGCGGTCACATGATTCTAAAGCCGAGTTCCACCCAAATTTATATTCACAGCGCCAGCAGAAGCAATTACTCTGCTGCCATCTAGTGGCGGTAGATGTAATTGCGGTAATGCCGCCCAGGTAATGGGAACTGCGTTACCATGAGGGGAAGAGTAATCAGGTAGATTACTCATTACCCTCAAAAGGGGCTGCGTTATGTAACTGCGTTTATTGTAACTCTGTTACTTACAACACTGCTGATCACTGCACCAGTCCCAGTGCCCCTGATCACCACACTGCACCAGCCCCACTGCCCCTGATTACTGCACCAGTCCCAGTGCCACTGATCACTGCACCAGTCCCAGTGCCCCTGATCACCACACTGCACCAGCCCCACTGCCCCTGATTACTGCACCAGTCCCAGTGCCGCTGATCACCGCACCAGCCCCAGTGCCACTGATCACTGCACCACTCCCAGTGCCCCTGATCACCACACCGCACCAGCCACACTGCCCCTGATTACTGCACCAGTCCCAGTGCCCCTGATCACCGCACCAGTCCCAGTGCCTCTGATCACCACACTGCACCAGCCCCAGTGCCCCTGATCACCGCATCAGTCCCAGTGCCCCTGATCACTGCACCACTTCCAGTGCCCCTGATCACCACACCGCACCAGCCCCAGTGCCCCTGATCACCACACCGCACCAGCCCCAGTGCCCCTGATCACCACACCGCACCAGCCCCAGTGCCCCTGATCACTGCATCAGTCCCAGTGCCCCTGATCACCGCACCAGTCACAGTGCCCCTGATCACTGCACCAGTCCCAGTGCCCCTGATCACCACACTGCACCAGCCCCACTGCCCCTGATTACTGCACCAGTCCCAGTGCCGCTGATCACCGCACCAGCCCCAGTGCCACTGATCACTGCACCAGTCCCAGTGCCCCTGATCACCACACCGCACCAGCCACACTGCCCCTGATTACTGCACCAGTGCCAGTGCCCCTGATCACCGCACCAGTCCCAGTGCCCCTGATCACCATGCTGCACCAGCCCCAGTGCCCTCGATTACCGCACCAGTCCCAGTGCCCCTGATCTAGGGTGACCAGTAGGGTTGCCACCTTTTCTTCAAGCCAAACCCGAACACTTTAGCCGCAGCAAATTTTTTTGTTTGGGGGAGGGGGGGGGGATGCGCTGTCAGATTGTAAAAGACGTATGACACTTTTGGTGGCCTGAAAGAGTAATAATGTGGCGCATAGTTCCCCGCAGCAAGCAGTGCGCGTGGCTGAATTGTGAGTGTTCTGGTTGTAATGCAGGGGTCACATATGTCCTGTGGAGAGAGCTATTGCTAGCAGGGGTGGGGAGAGTTAGATATGTGCTGGGGAGCAGTGGTGGCTGGGGCTCAAAATTTTTGGAGGTGTGCAATAAAACTGAAAAATTCAGAAAAATAAAAAAACATAAATTGCAGCCTCACTGTGCCATCAGTTGCAGCCACTTTGTTTCATAAGATGTAGCCACTGTGCCTATCATATGCAGCCTGTGCCCATCATATGCAGCCTGTGTCCATCATATGCAGCCTGTGCCCATCATATACAGTACAGCAGCCTGTGTCCATCATATACAGCCTGTGCCCATTTGTGTAGCCTGTGTCCATCATATACAGCCTGTGTCAATCATATACAGCAGCCTGTGTCCATCATATACAGAAGCCTGTGCCAATTATATACAGCCTTTGCCCATCATATACAGCCGCCTGTGTCCATCATATACAGCAGTCTGTGCCCATCATATAAAGCAGCCTGTGCCCATCATATACAGCCTGTGCCCATCATATACAGCAGCCTGTGCCCATCATTTACAGAAGCCTGTGCCCATCATTTACAGAAGCCTGTGCCCATCATTTACAGCAGCCCGTGCCCATCATTTACAGCAGCCTGTGCCAATCATATACAGCAGCATGTACCCATCATATACAGCAGCTTGTGCCCATCATATACAGCATCCTGTGCCCATCATATACAGCATCATGTGCCCATCATATACAGCAGCATGTGCCCATCATATACAGCAGCCCATCATCATATACAGCAGCTTGTGCCCATCATATACAGCATCCTGTGCCCATCATATACAGCAGCCTGTGCCCATCATATACAGAAGCCTGTGTCCATCATATACAGAAGCCTGTGCCAATCATATACAGCTTGTGTCCATCATATACAGAAGCCTGTGCCCATCATATACAGAAGCCTGTGTCCATCATATACAGAAGCCTGTGTCCATCATATACAGAAGCCTGTGCCCATCATATACAGAAGCCTGTGCCCATCATATACAGAAGCCTGTGCCCATCATATACAGAAGCCTGTGCCCATCATATACAGAAGCCTGTGTCCATCATATACAGCCTGTGCCCATCATTTACAGAAGCCTGTGCCCATCATTTACAGAAGCCTGTGCCCATCATTTACAGCAGCCTGTGCCCATCATTTACAGCAGCCTGTGCCAATCATATACAGCAGCATGTACCCATCATATACAGCAGCTTGTGCCCATCATATACAGCATCCTGTGCCCATCATATACAGCATCATGTGCCCATCATATACAGCAGCATGTGCCCATCATATACAGCAGCCCATCATCATATACAGCAGCTTGTGCCCATCATATACAGCATCCTGTGCCCATCATATACAGCAGCCTGTGCCCATCATATACAGAAGCCTGTGTCCATCATATACAGAAGCCTGTGCCAATCATATACAGCTTATGTCCATCATATACAGAAGCCTGTGCCCATCATATACAGAAGCCTGTGTCCATCATATACAGAAGCCTGTGCCCATCATATACAGAAGCCTGTGCCCATCATATACAGAAGCCTGTGTCCATCATATACAGCATCCTGTGCCCATCATATACAGAAGCCTGTGCCCATCATATACAGCCTGTGCCCATCATATACAGCAGCCTGTGCCAATCATATACAGCAGCATGTACTCATCATATACAGCAGCTTGTGCCCATCATCATATACAGCAGCTTGTGCCCATCATATACAGCATCCTGGGCCCATCATATACAGCATTATGTGCCCATCATATACAGCAGCATGTGCCCATCATATACAGCAGCCTGTGCCCATCATATACAGCATCCTTTGCCCATTATATACAGCAGCCTGTGCCCATCATATACAGCAGCCTGTGCCCATCATATACAGCAGCCTGTGCCCATCATATACAGCATCCTGTGCCCAACATATACAGCAGCCTGTGCCCATCATATACAGAAGCCTGTGTCCATCATATACAGAAGCCTGTGCCAATCATATACAGCTTGTGTCCATCATATACAGAAGCCTGTGCCCATCATATACAGAAGCCTGTGTCCATCATATACAGAAGCCTGTGCCCATCATATACAGAAGCCTGTGTCCATCATATACAGAAGCCTGTGCCCATCATATACAGAAGCCTGTGCCCATCATATACAGAAGCCTGTGTCCATCATATACAGCATCCTGTGCCCATCATATACAGAAGCCTGTGCCCATCATATACAGCCTGTGCCCATCATATACAGCAGCCTGTGCCAATCATATACAGCAGCATGTACCCATCATATACAGCAGCTTGTGCCCATCATATACAGCATCCTGTGCCCATCATATACAGCATCCTGTGCCCATCATATACAGCAGCATGTGCCCATCATATACAGAAGCCTGTGCCCATCATTTACAGCCTGTGCCAATCATATACAGCAGCCTGTGCCAATCATATACAGCCTTTGCCCATCATATACAGCCGCCTGTGTCCATCATATACAGCAGTCTGTGCCCATCATATACAGCAGCCTGTGCCCATCATATACAGCCTGTGCCCATCATATACAGCAGCCTGTGCCCATCATTTACAGAAGCCTGTGCCCATCATTTACAGCAGCCTGTGCCCATCATATACAGCAGCCTGTGTCCATCATATACAGAAGCCTGTGTCCATCATATACAGCATCCTGTGCCCATCATATACAGCATCCTGTGCCCATCATATACAGCCTGTGCCCATCATATACAGCAGCCTGTGCCAATCATATACAGCAGCCTGTGCCCATCATATACAGCAGCCTGTGCCCATCATATACAGCATCCTGTGCCCATCATATACAGCATCCTTTGCCCATTATATACAGCAGCCTGTGCCCATCATATACAGCAGCCTATGCCCATCATATACAGCAGCCTGTGCCCATCATATACAGCATCCTGTGCCCATCATATACAGCAGCCTGTGCCCATCATATACAGAAGCCTGTGTCCATCATATACAGAAGCCTGTGCCAATCATATACAGCTTGTGTCCATCATATACAGAAGCCTGTGCCCATCATATACAGAAGCCTGTGTCCATCATATACAGAAGCCTGTGCCCATCATATACAGAAGCCTGTGCCCATCATATACAGAAGCCTGTGCCCATCATATACAGAAGCCTGTGCCCATCTTATACAGCCTGTGCCAATCATATACAGCAGCCTGTGCCAATCATATACAGACTTTGCCCATCATATACAGCAGCCTGTGTCCATCATATACAGAAGCCTGTGTCCATCATATACAGCAGCCTGTGCCCATCATATACAGAAGCCTGTGCCCATCATATGCAGAAGCCTGTGCCCATCATATACAGAAGCCTGTGCCCATCATATACAGAAGCCTGTGCCCATCATATACAGAAGCCTGTTCCCATCATATACAGAAGCCTGTGCCCATCATATACAGAAGCCTATGCCCATCATATACAGCAGCCTGTGCCCATCATATACAGAAGCCTGTGCCCATCATATACAGCCTGTGCCCATCATATACAGAAGCCTGTGCCCATCATATACAGAAGCCTGTGCCCATCATATACAGCCTGTGTCCATCATATACAGCCGCCTGTGCCCATCATATACAGCAGTCTGTGCCCATCATATACAGCAGCCTGTGCCCATCATATACAGCCTGTGCCCATCATATACAGCAGGGGTGGCCAACCAGTGGGCCGGGGGCCACATGTGGCCCGCGGAGCCCTCTGATGTGGCCCACGACCTCCTGCTCTGGAATGGCGGGTTGGCAAGCCCAGGTCACAGGTTACCAACCCGCCATACCGCAGCATCAGTGTTGTGAATGAAGCTGGAGGTAGAGGAAGAAAGCAGCTGCGGAGCAGAAACCCATAAGCCGATGCGTCCTTTACAGCGCCGGCTTTTGCCACAGGCGGAGTCTGGCAAAGTTCAGCTAACCTGCAGGTTAGACACAGGTGCACTACGCTGCAGCCACGGTGTGGGTAAACCGTAGCACATCAGTGTAAGAGCTATAGGGCGACAGATGTCCGTTTTACACGGGCGGATCGGAGGGCCTATAGAGTAGGCATTATCCTGTCATCCGCCCGTTTCGCTCATTGTGGCCCGTGACTGGTTACCAAGTTGCTTAATTGGCCCTCGCTGTTCAAAAGGTTGGGCACCCCTAATATACAGCCTGTGCCCATCAGATGCTGCATGTGTCCATATGTGCTGGGGGGGGGGGGTTGTGAGAGAAGAGGGCCAGTGCAAGGGTAAGGGGTAGGATATGTGCTGGGGTACTTTGGGAAGGGGGAGAGATAGAGTTTGAAACAGTTGTCAGCAGTGCCGGCCCAAGACATTGTGCTGCCTGGGACCAAGAATGAAATGCTGCCCCCCCCCCCCCAAAAAAAAAAATCACGCCAAACAAAAGGCCCCCACATTCATTATTTTATGTACATGTATATAGGAGTATACAGAGGACCTGTCATGGCTCTATACATGTATAAATGAGTATAACGAGGGCCTGTCATGGCTCTATACATGTATAAAGAGAACCTGTCATGGCTCTATACAAAACCCATACAAAAAAAGCTCTATAAAAAAACAAAAACATTAATTGCAGTCTCACTCCCATCAAACGCAGCCACTGTGCCCATCAAACGCAGCCACTGTGCCCATCAAACGCAGCCATTGTGCCTATCAAACGCAGCCACTGTGCCCATCAAACGCAGCCACTCTGCCCATCAAACGCAGCCACTGTGCCCATCAAACGCAGCCACTGTGCCCATCAAACGCAGCCACTGTGCCATCAAATGCAGCCACTGTGCCATCAAATGCAGCCACTTTCCCCATCAAAGCAGCCACTGTGCCCATCAAATACAGCCACTGTGCCTATCAAACGCACCCATTAAATACTGCCACTGTGCTTATCAAATGCAGACACTTTGTGCATCAAACGCAGCCACTTTGCCCATTAAATGCAGCCACTGTGTCCATCAAACGCAGCCACTGTGCCCATCAAGTACAGCCACTGTGCCCATCAAGCACAGCCACTGTGCCAAATACAGCCACTGTGCCCATCAAGCACAGCCACTGTGCCCATCAAGCACAGCCACTTTGCCAAATGTAGCCACTGTGCCATCAAATACAACCACTGTGCCCATCAAACGCAGCCATTGTGCCATCAAATACAGCCACTGTGTTCATCAAATGCAGCCACTGTGCCCATCAAACACAGCCTCACAGCATGATGAGAGTTCAGCATCACCCCTTACTGTTTAAAAAAGACCACTGACACGACCAAAGCATGCTCTCATCATGCTGTGTGTAAAACATCATTTTTTTCAGACAGGCAGGCTGGCATCACTTACTTTTTAGTAGTCTTCTCCAGGCCCTAGTATCTTTGGCTGCAAATTCACCTGTCAGACACGAGGCAGATGGCATTCCTCCAGGCAGCTCCTCCCCCTTCATGGTCACCTGACCCCTTCATGTCCTTCCCCCGCCATGAATGCGGCCTGCTCAATCACTGACTGCTCCTCACCCCCGCAACCCCCAGACACTCGCTGACTGCACCCCCCTGCGAGTGTCCTCTCAGGCAGCCCGGCGGCGCGCTCCTCACAGGCAGCGGAACGGGCAGAACGGGTGTATGCCGCCCCCTAAAGGTGCCGCCTGGTACCCATGGTACCACCCGGTCCCATCATAGGGCCGGCCCTGGTTGTCAGTTTTAAAATCCAATCCACACTTCTAGCATTGTCTTCTCCCTGCCAAAGCCCTCAGTACATATCCTCCTAATCCCTCTATCACCACACATATATTCTACCATGTCCTCCTTTCCAGCCGCTGTCTTCCCTCCCCTGTCCATCTACACAGTATAGATAAACTTTTTACAGACCTGAGATCAGCGGTGTCCCTGCTCCCTCCTCCTCCTCTTCCTCCTCCTCGTGTGTATACAGAGCAGAGAAGTAGGAGGAGGAGGAGCTTTGATGAGCTAACAGTCTGCTCTGCTCTCTGCTGAACAAGTCTGTCACGAGGCCGGCTTTAGATCTTACTCCCGGTGTGCGCAGTCCATGTGAATGATGGGCCAGATTCTCTAAGAAATTCGCTGGCGTAGCGTAAGCCATTTACACTACGCCGCCGCATCGTACTAGAGCAAGTGCCGTATTCCCTAAGCATTTGCTCCGTAGTTTGCGTTGGCGTAGCGAAAATGGCCCAGCGTAAGCCCGCGTAATTCAAATGGGGCGGCTTGTATTTAAATTAAGCGCGCCCCCGCGTCGAACGAACTGAGCATGCGCCGGCCGGGGAAAAAGCCCAGTGCGCATGCTCCAGCTCACGTCGGAAAGCGCCCATAAAACCGACGTCAAAACGACGTGATCGTCACTACGCAATGCCCTATTCGCGAACGAGTTAGTAAAACAACGTAAGCGACGGAAAAAGCCGACGCTGACCCGACACCATACTTAACATGGCATCCGACGGCATCCGACTGTACTTCGTAAGGTTACTCCTCATAGAAGCAGGGGTAACCTTACGCGAACGAAAACGACGTACACGACGACAGGGCGGCGTAAAAGCGATCGGGAATCGGCGTAGTAGCCTCATTTGCATAGGCAAATGAGAAAACAACGTAAAGGCCACCTAGTGGCCGGAGTTGTCATTACAACTACGATCCGCAAGTGTAATGGTATTACACTTGTCGGATGTTCAAGCGTATCTATGCCAAAGTGATGCTAAGCATCACTCGCATAGATACGAGCCAAAAAAACGGCGATACGACGGGGTATCTGAGATACTCCGTCATAGCGCCGCTGAGAATCTGGCCCGATGTGTCCGGGTCTGGAGCAAATGAAAACCCGTACACATCATTCAAAAACCGGACTGTCCGGGGGAAAATCATACAGGTGGCAACCCTAGTGACCAGACATCCCCGGTTTCCGGGGACAGTCCCCCAGATTGAGGACACCATTACTAGTAAAAGAAATTGGGTCCCGGATTTCATTTAAAAAATCTGGTCACCTTACTCTGATCATCACGCTGCCCCGATCACCACACTGCACCAGACCCAGTGCCCCTGATCGCTGCGTGACACCAGTCCCAGTGCCCGTGATCACTGCACCAGTCCCAGTGCCCCTGATCACTGCACTGCACCAGTCCCAGTGCCCCTGCTCACTGCACCACACTAGTCCCATTGCCCCTGATCACCATGCTGCACCAGTCCCAGTGCCCCTGATCACTGCACCGCACCAGTCCCAGTGCCCCTGATCACCATGCTGCACCAGTCCCAGTGCCCCTGATCACTGTGCTGCACCAGTCCCAGTGCCCCTGATCACTGCACTGCACCAGTCCCAGTGCCCCTGCTCAGTGTTCACTGCACCGCACTAGTCCCATTGCCCCTGATCACCATGCTGCACCAGTCCCAGTGTCCCTGATCACTGTACCGCACCAGTCCCAGTGCCCCTAAACACCATGCTGCACCAGTCCCAGTGCCCCAGATCACCGTGCTGCACCAGTCCCAGTGCCCCTGATCACCACACCAGTCCCAGTGCCCCTGATCACCACACCAGTCCCAGTGCCCCTGATCACCACGCTGCACCAGCCCCAGTGCCCTTAATTACCGCACCAGTCCCAGTGCCCCTGATCTAGGGTGACCAGACACCCTAGTAAAAAAAAATAAGGCCCCAGATTTCATTTAAAAAATCTGGTCACCTTACCCTGATCATCACGCTGCCCCGATCACCACACCGCACCAGACCCAGTGCCCCTGATCGCTGCGCGACACCAGTCCCAGTGCCCCTGATCACTGCACCAGTCCCAGTGCCCCTGATCACTGCACTGCACCAGTCCCAGTGCCCCTGCACCGCACTAGTCCCACTGCCCCTGATCACCATGCTGCACCAGTCCCAGTGCCCCTGATCACCGTGCTTCACCAGTCCCAGTGTCCCTGATCACTGCACCAGTCCCAGTGTCCCTGATCACTGCACTGCACCAGTCCCAGTGCCCCTGATCACCATGCTGCACCAGTCCCAATGCCCCAGATCACCGTGCTGCACCAGTCCCAGTGCCCCTGATCACTGCACTGCACCAGTCCCAGTGCCCCTGCTCACTGCACCGCACTAGTCCCATTGCCCCTGATCACCATGCTGCACCAGTCCCAGTTTCCCTGATCACTGCACCGCACCAGTCCCAGTGCCCCTGATCACCATGCTGCACCAGTCCCAGTGCCCCAGATCACCGTGCTGCACCAGTCTCAGTGTTACCATAAAACCTCATTCACATGTTTCTTTTCCTCTCTTTCTCTCATTCTTTCTTTCTTTCTTTCTTTCTTTCTTTCTTTCTCTCCATCCCCATTTATTTTTCTCTTTCTTTCCCCTGATCACCGTGCTGCACCAGTCCCAGTGCCCATGATCACGTGCTGCACCTCTCAGTGTTACCATAAAACCTCATTTACATGTTGCTAAAAATAGTTGCTAACAGTCCCGATCCCATTCACAGATTTCAGGCCCATGTCCCGGTCTGAGCCTGTCCCGGGCAGAATCCCACTTAGAATCTGTCTCTCCATCATCCCTATTTCTGTCTTTCTCTTTCCCTCCATCCCTCTTTCTTTCTAACTTTCTTTATTTCCAACACTTCTCACTCTGCACCCCCTTTTTGTTTTGTCTTTTTTTCCTCTCTCTCCTTCCATGCCTAATTCTTTCTCTTTCACTCCATCCCTATTTCTCTTTCTTTCTCTTTTTTTCCTTCTTTATCTCCTTTTATTTCATTCTCTTTCCCTCCATCCCTATTTCTCTTTCTCTTTTTTCCTTCTTTTTCTCTTTTTATTTTATTCTCTTTCCCTCCATCCCTATTTCTTTTTCTTTCTCTTTTTCTCCTTTTATTTTATTCTCTTTCCCTCCATTTCCTTCTTTTTATCCTTTTATTTCATTCTCTCTCCCTCCACCCCTCTATTTTTTTCTTCTTTCTCTTTTTATTTCTTCCTTTCTTTATTTATTTTCCTCTTTTTCTCTCCATCCCTATTTCTTTTCCTCTCTTTCCCTCCATCCCTATTTCTTTTCCTCACTTCCTCTCTTCCTAAGCGCAATATAAACCCAGCCCACAGGTGTGCAATCAGTATTCCTGCCAAAATCAGGTATACATTGCTCACATGAACCTACCGTATGACATGGGATCGCATCTCCACAATATATATGTATATATATATACTGTATGTATATATATATTTCTGCCCTCTGCTACAGCCTTCTTCTCTTGTTCTGCTGTGCATGACTCTGGCTTGCGCTTGATTACTCTTCTGCTTGCTACACTGGATCCCTAAGAATGAAATGACTGACTTTGGCTTGACCATGCTCCTCCAGCCTACTGCCTGGCTTCCCTTCTTGTGTATGACTTTGGCTACTATCCTGACTATGCTTCAAAAGTCTGGTCCTGACAGCCTGATCCTACTTTTTCCTTGGGTGCCACCTTGCCTGTGGTCACTGCCCTGGTCCCAATGCATCTCCAGGGGCAACAGAGGTCCTACCATCTGTCCTGACAGACCAGCTGACAGCTATCCAGTTCCTTTGTGCTGCCAGAAGCTTCCAGCAGATTTACCTAAATGGCACCAGTGCTTCTTTGAGCATGACATTCCCTGTTCTCAACTTCAGGGGTGCTTGGCACTTAGAGGAGCCCTCCCATCAAATCGACCTCAGACTAGGCACGTGACATTTAAATATTTTTCATTCTGCATTTAAGCTGTTATCCTGGGAGCACACTTGTTTTAGGGTGAAATGGTATATATTTTTACAAGTATACAGTATATGCAGGGCCCTTTGAAGACATTTGGAGGCCCCAAGCAAAAAAAATTTTTGCGGCTTACCCCCCAGCAGGGAGGGCCCTTGCCGGATCGCTGCGTCCTCCTGCAGTGCGGTCGGCCGTGTACCATAACCGCGCGGTACAGGAGATTCAGTTTGCTGTTCCCGGGGCCGGACTGAAAGGAAGTGCACTTCCTGTCAGTCCGGCCGGGAACAGGAACCTGAATCTCCTGTACCACGCGGTTATGGTACACGGCCGACCGGACTGCAGGAGGACGCAGCGGTGAGGCAAGGGCCCTCCCTGCTGGAGCCCCTAGCCAGCTCGGGGCCCCTGGCGAGCTCGGGGCCCCAGGAAATTGCTTGCTTGCTTTGCCTGTCGGGTTCCGACGGGCCTGAGTATATGCACAGTTAATGTGATGAGTTGCATCAAATGAGTTCACATAAAATTCTGAAAACACTATATAGCAATAACTCAGGGAAAAGGAATCTCCATGACAAGATTTACACATTAGAACCTAGTAGCTTAGCTATTGAGGCAGATATTTAGTCTGGAATGTCTAGAGTTGAGTGAATACAGATACAAAAGCACATAAAGGATAAAAATTAGGATAGCGGCTAGGAGAGGCTAAACTCAAGGCCTCTCTGCAAGAGATTTTTTATATGGTGTCATCAGAGAACTAGGAAATATATATTTTTTTAATCTTTATTAAAGGAACGGAGGTTGTACAAAATGCAAATATTTCGATCTACCATATCCAGTAATAGGCAATAGAAATAACTCACATAAGTCTATGCACATTAGTGGGGTGGCAATCAAGGTTCCATTACAATGATATAGTAAAACAGGAGACTGTGGTCTAACGACTCCACAACAGTTATATCCTGCAATTCAACCAGAACAGTAGAGGAAACCTCCTAGCCAGCAAGATACATAGTTGTGATGGACATGTGTAAACTAGGGTGACCACATTTCCAAACTACCATTCAGGGACACCCTCCCTTCCCAAAAATCAGCTTGTGCTGTAACGAATCACAGCACAGTGATTGGACACAAGAGGCGGGATTTATGATTTCTCCAATCCCAAGCAGGGGGCTGGGATTGTGCTCCTCCAGGCATTCCCGACCAGGACAAGTACTGTCAGTGAGTAAAGCGGTGATAAGGCGGCCTTTTTTGGGGGCATCGGATTGGCCTGGGGGGTGGCTGTGTCAGTTTCATTCCGGGACACTGTATTGTCCTGGAATGAATGTGCCCGGGACAGACCTGTAAAATGCGGGACTGTCCCGGGCAATCAAGGACACGTGGTCACCCTAGTGTAGACAATTGAGTAAGACCAATAGGGAGAGAGAGAACGAACCCTAGGAAATAGTTATTAATGACAAATGAGTGGATACACCATAGCTCCCAACTGTCCCTGATTTGGAATAATGTCCCTCTGTCCCTTATTATTCCTCATGTGTCCCTCATTTTGGTCTGATCTATATAGTTGTATATAAAATGTACTATTTATCCATCAAAAAGTGTTTCCCAGTGCTAAACCTTTCATCCAATGTCTAAATTGCTGCATTTGTAAACGCCAAAAGCCAATAGAAAGGAATAGTAGTAGTAAAAAGCACTTGTGGGCAGGGGCGTTGCTGGGTGGCAAAAAAAGGTGGCGGTTTGTATGTGATGCAGGCTTTTTTTTTTGGCTAGCACGTGACCTACCTGACCTACATACACTGACGGTAGTGACCTACATATGGGACTCGGTCGCACTCGGCCACACTCGGCTACATTCGGCGGCGCTCGGGATCAGATCGATCCCGGCGTTTGCCACTCGCTCGTCGGCTCTGGGCTAATAATGCAGTCCTGTCACAGTGAGACTCGGGCTTTATGTGGTCACATTCAGGGCTTCAGCCACGGCTAGTCACCCCCTCCCGACGCCCCTGCTTGTGGGTTTAACCAATCATTTTTTTGTACAATTCTCCTTTAAGGGGGAAGGGCATGGCAGTGGGTGTGTCCTATGCATACATACTTTTTATAAGTATGGAAGTTGGAAGGTATGGATACGCCACTCTAGTAGTTGAATGATGAGTGAAAATAAATGAGGAGAGAAAAAAAAAGTGAAGGCAGTAGTGCTAGCAGCTGAATAGTAGGGGGACGTGCCAAGGAGCAGTAGATGTCCAAGGGCAAGGGGGGCTGGTTTGGGAATTGAGGAAGGATAGGTACAGAGGGAGAGGAAAAGAGTCCTAATCCACTGCATTGGTTAAAAAGGCTGTTTGATCCTGTCTTCTCCGATCCTCCCCTTCTTTCACTGTCCCCAATCCATCCTGATAAGACAGAGTCAATCTGCACATGCTCTGTTTGGTGTGTATTGCTAGAGAGTTTTTTTTTTTTGGATGCCTGCTGTCAGCACATGGCCAAAGAGCACTGTTCAGAATGAACACTCCTCCAACAAGCTTTAACCACACACTGATAGAAGTCACAAGACTGCTATATACTGCTGATGAGAGAAGGTATTTTGCAGTTTATATTTACTAAAATAATTGCATTCCTATGTTCTGTGTACTGTTGGAGATCAGATTCTGGAGGGTTTAAAGTGTTTGTTACCCTTAAAAAAAATGCTTGAATAACAACACAGTACTTGTGCTGTGTAATTTGGCCCCCTGTATCACCCAAAATACCTGGCTGATCCTGCCTGGTTCTGCCCTCCCCCCTATAAACTGACCACAGTTTATCATTGCTGCTGAGCCCTGACACAGTGGTCAGTTTACGTACCGTTGTCATCTGCAGCTCTCTTCTCTGCTCTTCTCTGCTCTTCTGTGTACTCCTCCTCCTCCCCTCCCTGCCTGTCAGCTGTGTGTGTGAGCCGCCCCTCCCCTTCTAGCACCATTCAGTGCAGTATACAAATTACTGCTCACAATCACTGCCAGCACCTCTGCTAGGATAACACGTAGCATATAGTGTATGCCGTTTGGAAAATTCTTCTTCTAAATACCTTATTTCTTCTCACCGATCAGTGGTCACATGACCGCCCATTGCTCTTTTCCTCAGTTGTATGTACTACAGAGGGAGATCACGTGACCATACGGCAGATGTCAGAAGGAGATCTTGGCCCCTCCCTCTGTATTACATACAGTAGATCAGAGGAAGGGAGTGACGGGCGGTCACGTGACCGATGATCGGTGTAGAATAAATAAGGCATTTAGGAGAAGAACTTTACTAAGCGGCATACACCATATATGTTATACACAATGTTATCCTAGCAGAGGGGCTGTCAGTAATTGGGTGCACTGCCTTAACAACCCATTTAAGTCTGGCCATGCGCAGATAATGCAAAGTGGCAATTCACTAAACTCATGTAAATGTTTTGAAAAATAAACCAGGTTAAAATAAGGTGCCCCAACCGTTTTTTGAAAAAACAGAAAACGCACAGCACAGTGGTTTACTAGTTAGCGCTTTTGCCTTGCAGCACTGGGGCCATCTGTATATAGGGCTTCTGTCTACAAGTCTAACGGAATGTCAAACTAGCTTGCAGCAGGTCTAATGCATCTGTCATTTAATTCTAATTGATCTAAAAAACATGTTAAACGGATCTATTTGAAACAAGCTTAAAATCCCATTGACACAGGCCCTGAGCCACCTTAGTTGCAATGACACACTGAGTTTAATTGCTGTTTTGTATATTGTTAAGCCATACAATCATTTATTTATGACTCGATGCAACGCCCAATAAATTAGTTCAGCCATTGTAAAAAAAACAACACTAATTGCATGCTGAAAAAGACTCATCATCTTCAGTATTGTCAGTCCCGTCGCTACAGGACAGATAAAACAAACAATTGCTTGGGGCCCCCGAGCTGGCCTCCTGGAGTCCTGTCAGTTCGGCAAGGTACCGGGCGTGGTACAGGAGATTCAATTTCCTGTTCCCGGCCACACTGACAGGAAGTGCACACTGAGTGCTCACTTCCTGTCAGTCCGGCCAGGAACACAGGAAACTGAATCTCCTGTACCGCGCAGTACCCGGCCCAGGCACTATCTGATAGGGGACTGGGGACCCGTAATGATAGAACACCGGACTGACAGGAGGAAGAGGAGCTCGGCCACACTACAGCGGCAGCCTACAGGAAAGAAGGGGAGGTGAGAATAGAAAAACATAGAGACTAGGGAGGGGGATGAGTAAAAACTGGTGTAAAAAATTAGTGTAGCGCTAACACAGGCTTTGCGGGAGGGGTACTTGGGGGCCCCAGTTTTGCTTGGGGCCCCCAAATTCCTTCAAACGGCCCTGTGTATTGTAAATACAGCAGTTACCAAAATTCACATGAGCAATTCACTCAATATAGTAAGTAAATCAGATGGTGATTTGTTTCTATTATGTGTAGCAGTAGATAAGTTATATCCATGTGAAAGTATTCAAACAGGTATGAAGTGATTGCAGTCTGTTGCTACAAACTTTCTGTATTGCTCTTCTAAATAAATACTCTGTGTTGTGAATAGCTAAACGCGCGTACACACAACCATTTTTTATGTCCTAGAAAAAAACAACGTATTTCTTGACGTGATTCTTGTCAAGCCTGCCTTGCATACACACGATCGTGAAAAAAAAGCTTGAGCAAAGCGCGGTGACGTACAACATGTACGACGGCACTATAAAGGGGAAGTTCCATTTAGATGGCGCCACCCTTTGGGCTGCTTTTGCTGATTTTGTGTTAGTAAAAGTTTGGTGAGAGACGATTTGCGCTTTTCAGTCTTCATGCTTTTCAGTCTGTTATAGCGAGACGAATGTGCTATCTCCATTACGAACACTAGTTTTACCAGAACGAGTGCTCCCGTCTCATAACTTGCTTCTGAGTATGCACGTTTTTTTCCCGTCGTTAAAGCCCACACACGACTGTTTTTCGGAGCGACATGAGTAGTGTGTAATAACACCGCTCCCATTCAATAACATTGTTTTTCTCTACAGCGTGACTTGGGACAACTTGAGGCGACCTCAAGTTGGATCCCAAGTCGCCCCAGTGTGAACCGACTCTTACAGAGCGAGAACCGGAAGCTGTGTGTGTAAACACACACAGCTCCCGGTCCTGTCAGGGAGGAAATTACCTATCGTCTGTTCATACAATGTATGAACAGCGATTTGTCATGTCCCCATGTCAGTCCCACCCCCCCTTGAGTTAGAACACACCCAGGGAACATAATTAACCCCTTCCTCGCCCCTAGTGTTAACCCCTTCACTGCCAGTGGCATTTTATAGTAATCAATGCATTTTTATAGCACTGATCGCTATAAAAATGCCAATGGTTCCAAAAATGTGTCAAAAGTGTCCGCCATAATGTCGCAGTACCGATAAAAATCGCTGATCGCTGCCATTACCAATAAATATAAAATAAATATTAAAAAAAATGCCATAAAACTATCCCCTATTTTGTAAACGCTATAACTTTTGCGCAAACCAATCAATAAATGCTTATTGCAATTTTTTTTAATGACAAATATGTAGAAGAATACGTATCGGCCTAAACTGAGAAAAAAAACCGTTTTTTTTTATATATTTTTGGGGGATATTTATTATAGCAAAAAGTAAAAAATATTTTTTTTTTTCAAAATTGTCGCTCTATTTTTGTTTATAGCGCAAAAACTAAAAACCGCAGAGGTGATCAAATACCACCAAAAGAAAGCTCTATTTGTGGGGAAAAAAGGAGGCCAATTTTCAGTTAAAGCAACGCAGTGCCGAATCGCAAAAAGTGGCCCGGTCATTGACCAGCAATACGGTCCGGGGCATGGCCCGGGACTGAAGTGGTTAATGACCAATTTAAAAAATTGCATTTTTCACGTCATGAAACGTCGTGTGTACGCGGCATTAGCCATAGAAGTTCACATCTATTTCCAGTCTCTGGTTACAACAGGTATTTTTTTCCCTCAGTTTAGGCCGATACGTATTCTTCTACATATTTTTTGTAAAAAAATAAAAAAAAACACAATAAGCGTTTATTGATTGGTTTGCGCAAAAATTATAGCGTCTACAAAATAGGGGATCGTTTTATGGCAATTTTATTAATGTAGCGCTTACCCCTGAAGGAGGCGCTGGTTAGATTTGGGATCGGCGTATTTAAGTTACCTCTGTGATGGTGTCTAGGGGTGATGAGAGCAGTAATAGAATGTCCAGACCGTTGGTTGACGTTTTCAATGCTTTATTTCTGGTCCAACACGACCAACAGTCAACTCGAGGTAGATAGAGTAGATTGGTGAAAAAAGAATAACCTTGCAGATACAGGCTGTGGATAATAGAAGCAGTCCTGCCTCCAACGAATGTGTTTGTCTCGTCGCCACTCCAGCCGGAGTGGGTATAGCGCCCCCGGACAGGTCCCTCTCACAGGCCTGGCAGCCAGAAAGTCACTAAGGATTGCTGAGAAGGAACAAGTCTCTGCCACCAACTTGGCTCTAATAGAATTTGGTTTAGTAAAGGGTCTCTGCCACAGGCCCAGTACTCAGAAACATGAACGTAGAGCGAA
This sequence comes from Rana kukunoris, assembly GCA_029574335.1. Classification (NCBI taxonomy): domain Eukaryota; kingdom Metazoa; phylum Chordata; class Amphibia; order Anura; family Ranidae; genus Rana; species Rana kukunoris. Next base: position 453,500,456 of record CM056052.1, on the reverse strand, counting down.
TCCTCTCAGTCAGGAATTTTGGGGCCACCGACTGACAGTTTGCAGCAGACAACCTGTCAGTGTTCGATACCCAGCTCCCCGATGTTTCGTCTAAGCCCTTTTGGTTCACCTGCCTCCGGGCTCACCTCAGACTGACTCCCCACCGAACACCACATCCAGCTTGGGATCTTTTCAGTGTGGAACCCCAGTAAGTCACTGGGGTCCCATTGTAGTTTCAGTTGCTCTGAGCCATGAGGGCCCAGAGCCAGGAACTCCGTGTTGCACGGGCCCCGGCCAGGTAGGCCATAGTGGTGGGGCCTGTGATGTGCGCACACCCTGAAGGTGGGTGCCGCACCTGGAACCAGGAACCCGCGAAGACCCCGGAAAATGGCATCTGCCACAGATATACCCTCCCCCAGCATGCCCCGCGAGGGAAACACTCCTCCAATTGGATGCTGGAGAAAAGGGGCTCTGCCTGAACCCCTCTGGCGCCACCCCCTCACCAGAGATGAGACCGCATCTCTGGAGCACAGAATGACCCACAAGACAATTCAGGGGTGACAGCAGCCCAAATTTACCACAAATCAACCTGGGTGAGAGCAGGTAAGTATCTCACCCTACTAAATTTACAATAGCGTCCCTTCTAAAAGTAAAGGGGCGCTACATAAATATTTTTTTTTTTACTAGTAATGACGGCGATCAGTGATTTTTATCGGTACTGCGACATTATGGCGGACACTTCTGACACATTTTTGGGACCATTGGCATTTTTATAGCGATCAGTGCTATAAAAATGCAGTGATTACTGTAAAAATGCCACTGGCAGGGAAGGGGTTAACACTAGGGGGCGAGGAAGGAGTTAATTATGTTCCCTCGGTGTGTTCTAACTGAAGGGGGGGTGGGACTGACTAGGGGAAATGACAGATCGCTGTTCATACATTGTATGAACAGACGGTCAGGCACTTCTCCCCTGACGGGACCGGGGAGCTGTGTGTTTACACACAGCTCCCAGTCCTCGCTCTATAAACGAGCGTTCACGGATGCCCGGTGGTGATCGCGCCCGCCGGGCACACACGTCGGCACCAGGGGCCCTATTGGCTGGTATGCAAAATGACGTATAGCTACGTGATTTCGCGCAGCTGAGCCAACCTGCCGACGTATAACTGCGGCGGCTGGTCGGCTAGTGGTTAAATGCATTGCTGATTAACTTGGATAGGGCTTAGAGAGCTGTGGGATCAGCGACGGCCCCTTTATACCATTATGGACAGGCCGTCCATAACTGGCACACTGCACCCGAGCCCACCCACTTGTGACATTAGCAAATCAACATTCGCTATTGTCTTTCTGCTTCTCCTCCTGAGCCAATCAGGACAGGAAGCGGGTCCTATGTCTGGATTGGCTAGGAGGAGAGGCGTCTGGATTGGCCGGAAAGAAAAGCTGAGGAAACCACCTGTAAACTGGATGGGGTAAGTGCAGGGCTGGCGAGCGGGCAGGGCTAGCGAGTAGGTGGATGGGCGAGCAAGCAGGGGGAGGGTGGTTGGGGGAAAATGGACAGCACCGAGACACCTTCAGCAATGTCCCAGGCCAGCCAAGCACTAGGAAAGATATGCAATGGATATCAGCAGCAACATCCACTAGGCTAACCCATTTAGGTCTGTACTCAAAGTGTCTCCTGACACTTGGATGCCTCCCACCAGTTTTTGCAGAAGTTGCCCAAAGGGTGGCCCTAAAGAGCTGAAAAAACACCTGGTTTCGTGTTTGTTGGCTGACAATTCTTTGCCATATGTATGCAATACAAGTTTCTGGCAAACGCCCTTCGGACAAAAGTCCTACGCTTTGTCCGCAGAAAATTTGCACGCTCCAGTTTTAGTAAATCTCCCCATTGCCTGTTTTAACAAAATGACCGGTGACTTGTCGGTATTGTTCCCCTATCCAGATGGTTCCTGTAAGGACTGCGAAGGCACAATCATTGCCGTCGGAAATCTCTGAACCTCGGCCAGCATCCAAGCTCATTCCTGAACATCCCCGTGGATTGGAGCAGTGGCGGCCCGTCCATAGGGACGCACGGGCGCCGCCCCCCCTCCCGCAGTCACACAAAAAAAAAAAACGGGGCCTTTAGGAACTTTTATTCGGCTAAAATGTCATTTTGACATTTTAACCGCAGTTCTGGCGGCCGTCTATAGAATGTGAATGTGAGTTATTGTTGCCAGCTGCCTGGTCTATTCTTATAACCAGACATGGGTCGCCAGTTACCCGAATAGCGGCAGCTGATTGGCTGAGGGTTACTGCCTATCAAAGCCAGCGGCTCTCATAGGCTTTTCCAGTACCGCCCTCCGGCTCTCGTAAGTCTATACTCGGAGCGCAGGCAACCTGCGGTTCGTGCATAAGACTGAAGGCCGTTTCAGCCAATCAGGTTCCCGGATTCTGGTTATCAGGAACCTGATTGGCTGAAGCTTCATCACGGCAGAAGACATCGAGGGAGGACATGGAAGCTTCAGGTAAGTGCTTTTTACAGGGAAAGGGGCGACAATGGGCACAGTGGCGACAAAGGGCACAGAGGCGACAATGGGCACAGTGGCCTCATGGGGCACAGTGGTGACAATAGGCACAGTGGCATCATGGGGCACAGTGGTGACAATTAAAGGGCACAGTGACATGCACAGTGGCATCAATGGGCACAGTGGTGACAATTAAAGGGCACAGTGGTGACAATTGGCACAGTGGCAACAATTGAGGGGCACAGTGGCTGTGTTTGATGCCATGGCACATTGGGGACAATTAATGGAACAGTGGCTGCATTTGATGGCATGGCACAGTGACTGCGTTTGATGGCATGGCACAGTGGTGACAATTGATGGCACAGTTGCTGTGTTTGATGGCATGGCACAGTGGTGACAATTGATGGCACGGTGACTGCATTTGATGGCATGGCACAGTGGTGACAATTGATGGCACAGTTGCTGTATTTGATGGCATGGCACAGTGGTGACAATTGATGGCACAGTTGCTGTGTTGCATGGCACAGTGGTGACAATTGATGGCACAGTGACTGCATTTGATGGCATGGCACAGTGGTGACAATTGATGGCACAGTTTCTGTGTTTGATGGCATGGCACAGTGGTGACAATTGATGGCATGGCACAGTGGTGACAATTAATGGCACAGTTGCTGTGTTGCATGGCACAGTGGTGACAATTGATGGCACAGTGACTGCATTTGATGGCATGGCACAGTGGTGACAATTGATGGCACAGTTGCTGTGTTTGATGGCATGGCACAGTGGTGACAATTGATGTCACAGTGGCTGCATTTGGTGGCATGGCACAGTTGCTGTGTTGCATGGCACAGTGGTGACAATTGATGGCACAGTGGCTGCGTTTGATGGCATGGCACAGTGGTGACAATAGATGGCACAGTGGCTGCGTTTGATGGCATGGCACAGTGGCGACAATTGATGGCACAGTTGCTGTTTGATGGCATGGCACAGTGGTGACAATTGATGGCACAGTGGCTGCATTTGGTGACATGGCACAGTGGCTGCAGTTCATGGCACAGTGGCTGCATGTGATGGGCACAGTGAGGCTGGAATTTTTTATTTTTTTATTTGTGCCCCCCCCAAAAATTTTGAGCACCAGCCGCCACTGGATTGGAGGATGTTAAAAAAAGAGTCAGGAGGCCGAGCGAAGACGTGAGGCCGACTGGCCACTTTCCTCAAATTCTACGTCGCCCTGGATGCCGGCCGAGGTTCGGAAATTTCCGTCGGCAAGGATTGCGCCTGCGCAGTCCTTACAGGAACCATCCTGATAGCCGGAACCATATTGGCAGATCAATACATTATTTGAGTAAGACAAACATGGCAAATCGATCAGTCGTGTGGCAGAAAAATAAACATACAGGGCTCACCGTGGCGGTTTTCTAGCCCTTAAAAATTTCTTATGGTCGATTGATCCTAAATGATCATTTTTTTTCTGCCACAATCAGCAGCCTGGGGAGTTGAATGGAATTATCACCATACATTAGCTGTGCCATTTTCCTCTTGCTCGGTCAATGTTCTATTCAATCATCCAGGTGAAGAGGCCATTGATCGCTCAGTCTTGCACCGTGTATGGCTATTATTACACCCGGGCACTCTATACAATGCTCTGCATCATCTATCCCACGGGAAACATTACGTCAGCTCGGAGGACACAGCACACCGACACAGCGTCCGCTGACTTCCACCTGTCCCTACCCAGCATGCCGTGCGCACCCCGCCTCTCTGCGGTGACGTCTCCCCGGGTTGGACACGTGACGTGTCGGTGGCCCCATCTTTGTTGTGTTGGTTGGCTGCTGAGGGAGCGGAGAGCCCGGAATAGGGAGCCGTGGCCGTTCTGTCATGAGGGCTGGATAACGACACTGCTACGGTATAGGTAAGTGACAGCGGACATGTGGAGATGGGGTCCTAGTAATGATGGCTTTCAGTCCTGTCACTGGTCATAGAGATGGGTGACAACGTTCTTTTCTGAATGACACTCAGAATTTGGAGCAGCGGTGCATGGCAACCAATCAGCATCTAGCTTTCATTTTCAAAGCTCAGCTGCATACCTGGAGCTAGAAGCCTATTGGTTCTTATGAATAGCTGCTCCAGGCTTGGTAAATCCCTTCTTTATAATTTGAAGTTATTAGGTGTTCATGTATTGGAGGAGCTGATTGGCTGTGTGAGTTCTTCAGTGAAAGCCGGGCCTTTATGTAGAGGATTCTAAAGTGTAGTGGTCTCTACCTCCGTATGATGGGGAGTATTGCTGTAGTCTAGCTGTACCATGGCAGAGATGCTGCGAGTAGTAATGGAGGACCTTCCATTTAAGGCCCTTTTCACACTGGGCGTTTTTTGTGCGTTATTTGAGCATTTATCAGGCACTTTGGCGTTAAAAGAAGCCTGAAAGAAGCCTCATCTACCAATGTGAGCCTGAGTGCTTTCAGAGCCCTTTCACACTGGCAGCGCTCGAAAAACGGTAAAGCACCGGTAAGACCCTAAAGTTTTAGGGCTTTTTTGCAGCTTTTTTTGCAGTGCCTCAGTGTGAAAGGGCAAGGTGTTTTTACAGCACTTTCTATATATTTCAATGGAGAGGGGTGTTTTTGGAGTGTTTTTTTCAGCACCCAAATGCTGCTCCAAAGATGCTGCTCTTCAGGACTTAGTGTGAAAGGGTCCATTGAGATGCGTGGAGAGTGTTTTATGGGCATTTTAATAGCGCAATTTTTACCGCTAAAACGCTGTAAAAACGCTTCAGTGTGAAAGGGGTCTAAGTGTTCTCCTTTCCTCCTAATCATTCCATTCATTCTTCATCCTCCTCCCTCCATCCCAATTTCCTCCTTCCCACTCCTATATCCCTCTATCCCTTCCCCTATTCCTCCACCCATCCCTTTCCCCATGTTCCCTCCATCCCTTTCCCCATGTTCCCTCCATCCCTTTCCCCATGTTCCCTCCATCCCTTTCCCCATGTTCCCTCCATCCCTTTCCCCATGTTCCCTCCATCCCTTTCCCCATGCTCCCTCCATCCCTTTCCCTATGCTCCCTCCATCCCTTTCCCCATGCTCCCTCCATCCCTTTCCCCATGCTCCCTCCATCCCTTTCCCCATGCTCCCTCCATCCCTTTCCCCATGCTCCCTCCATCCCTTTCCCCATGCTCCCTCCATCCCTTTCCCCATGCTCCCTCCATCCCTTTCCCCATGCTCCCTCCATCCCTTTCCCCATGCTCCCTCCATCCCCCTTCCTCCCCATGCTCCCTCCATCCCTTTCCCCATGCTCCCTCCATCCCCCTTCTTCCCCATGCTCCCTCCATCCCCCTTCCTCCCCATGCTCCCTCCATCCCCCTTCCTCCCCATGCTCCCTCCATCCCCCTTCCTCCCCATGCTCCCTCCATCCCCCTTCCTCCCCATGCTCCCTCTATCCCCCCTCCATCCCCATCCTCCCTCTATCCCCCCTCCATCCCTCCATATCCTTTAGCGTTTACAAAATAGGGGATAGTTTTATTGCATTTTTATTAAGATATATATATATTTTTTTTTTTACTACTAATGACGGCGATCGTTGTGTTTTTTTTTTTTTTCTCGTGACTGCGACGACATGGCAGACACATCAGACAATTTTGACACATTTTTGGGACCATTGTCTTTTTCACAACAAAAAGTGCTATAAAAATGCACTGGTTTCTGTGAAAATGACAATTGCAGTTTAGGAGTTATGGGTGAAACCACCCAAGCCACAGTTCCCTGTGACCATTCAGACACGGAGCCGTGGCCCGCCCTGCCCCATTTCTTTTCATTGGCTCACTAACTTTGACTGCAGTGAAAGCCAATGGCACCCACTGTGTGTCTCTGCCAATCAGGAGAGAAAGTCCCGGACAGCTGAGTCTCTCCTGCAACATCGCTGGATCGGAGGGGGCTCAGGTAAGCATTAGGGGGGCTGCTGCACACAGAAGGTTTTTCATCTTAATGCATTAAGACAGGCCTCGGCAAAATCCGGGCGCCAGGTCGCAATTGTGACAAGAAATTGTGACTTGGCACCTGGGAAAGCTTAGGCCTGCAGAAGACCCCAAAGCCGCGGGCTCCATTTCCGGCCTTCGTGGGGTGCAATTGCAGCGTGCCCGGGCCCGCGCCTGCTGGTACGTGGGGCGCAATTGCAGCGTGCCCGGGCCCGCGCCTGCTGGTAATTGAGGCCGCGGCTTTGCGACCTTCCCAGAAGGAAGCTGAGGTTTGCAGAAGACCGCAAAGCCGCGCCCTCTGTAATTGAGGCCGCAAGTTCTGCAGGCCTCGGCTTTCTTCTGTGATCTGGTGCCATCTTGTGGTGGCCGTTGGCATTACAGGTTACATTACATTTACATTACAAGTAGCAAAACAGCTTTTCTAATGTGTTTTTCACTGCCATCTCCTTCCCTCTAATTAAAACCCCCCAAACATTACATATGTTTTTTTATTCTAACAAGCGCACTTTTTTGGCGAAAAAATACACTTTTTTTTTTTTTAATAAAAAAAAAAAAAAAGACAACAGTAAAGTTACCCCAATTTTTTTTTTATATTGTGAAAGATAATGTTACACCGGGTAAGTTGATACCTAACATGTCATGCTTCAAAAATTGCATCCGCTCGTGGAATAGCGACAAACTTTTACCCTTTAAAATCTCCATAGGCAAAGTTTAAAAAAAATTCTACAGGTTGCATGTTTTGAGTTACAGAGGAGGTCTAGGGCTAGAATTATTGCTCTCGCTCTACCAATCATGGCGATACCTCACTTGTGCGGTTTGAATCCCATTTAGATATGTGGGCGCTACTCACGTATGCGCTCGCTTCTGCGCGCAAGCTTGGCGGAACGAGTTTTTTTTTTTGGCTCCTAACTTTTTTAGCTGGCTCCTAGATTCCAAGCAAATTTGTCAAACCCTGTCTTAAGATAAAAAAAAACTTCTGCCTTTGCAGTCACTATAAGCGCACATTCTTGCAAAAGGACCATATTCACCCACACGGGGTGCACAGGTGTTGTTTGCATCCACATTCATGTAGTCTCATTCATGACAAAGCGACTGTACAGACACTGCTGCTGATTCCAATTCGACATCCGAGTGGGTGCGTGTCCCCGAACTCACACTGTCTGTGTTCGGGGAAACCCACATGGATATAAAATTGGGATCTGCCGCTGTGTCACAGTTGATATGACACCAAGGTATGCAGAAAACTATTTTCTGAATGCACAACACATTGAAGCAGATGTGTTACAGCAGAAGACCACTCCGGTTGTGACTCCTGTCAGCTAAGCACAGACAACTGAGGCTACAATTCGCACAGGCTCACCAAAATAGAACAATGGAAGATTAGAAAACGTTGCCTGGTCTGAGTCTCGATTTCAGCTGCTATATTCAGATGATGGAGTCAGTATTTGGCATAAACAACATGAAAGCATGAATCCATCCTGCCTTGTATTAACGGTCCAGGCTGGTGGGGGATATTTTCTTGGCACACTTTGGGCCCCTTTAGTATCAATTGAGCATTGTTTAAACGCCACGGCCTACCTGAGTATTGTTGCTGATGACTACAGTGTACCCATCTTCTGATGGCTCCTTCCAGCAGGATAATGCATCATGTCACAAAACTCAGATCATCTTTGGTTCAAAAAAATCGCAATAAGCGTTTATTGATCGGTTTGCGCAACGTTTATAGCGTCTACAAAATAGGGGATAGTTTTATGGCATTTTTATTAATAATTTTTTACTAGTAATGGCGGCAATCAGCAATTTTTATTGCGACTGCGACATTATGGCGGACACATCGGACACTTTTGACACATTTTTAGGACCATTTTTACAGCGGTCAGTGCTATAAAAATGCACCGATTACTGTGCAAATGACACTGGCAGAGAATGAGTTAACCACTAGGTAGCGCTGTAGGGGTTAAGTGTGCCCTAGTGTGTGATTCTTACTGCAGGGGGCGTGGCCTGGCATGACACATCACTGATCGTCCTTCCCGATCACAAGGAACAGACGATCCCCCTCACACTGCCGCTAGAAAGAACAGGGAAAGGTTTATTTTACACTTGCCTCTCCCCGTTTTTCAGCTCTGTGACCCGATCACGGGACAGCGGCAGCGTTCGGGTCCTGCGGTCACGGAACTCAGGACCGGGTCTCGAGCGCGCCGCAGGCTGGGATCTTAAAGGGGATGTACCCGTGCACCCTTTTGCCCAGCCGTGCCATTCTGCGGACGTACATTGGTATGCCTTAAGTGGCTAGGACACATCGAGAAGGTAAATCTCCCCAGCAGGGACGTAGTAGTAGTCTGATAGTTTTCGGCCCCTCACCATTCAAAACTAAACCTATAAAAATAAGTTTTGGAAGATAAAGTTGGCTGTATGTAGAAGAGGTCACATAATGCATATGATGGGAAAACGTCTACAGTCTACTCTAGAGGAAATGCAAACATACGCATATTTTATTGTGCTTGTTAAATGATGTTGATGATTGGATGTTCGTATCATTTCTGACTCATGGACCGATTTATGAGTAAAGCCATTTACATATTTAAAAAAAAAAAACTGTTTCTCCTTGGTGTCAGTGTTTTGCAATGCTCCCCATTACCCTCAGCAGGTCCCACACACACTGCTCATAGAAACATATTGGTGCAGCAGGTTACAGACTGTTTCTTATGAGGCTCCCAGAAGCCTAATAGAGGCATCTGTCACTTGTGTATTCTTTTATAAAATCCATGTCACCATGGTGATCACAAATTGACCAGGAAATGTCCTCTCATTTAGTGTTCTGAAATGTCCCATCTGCTCCAAAGCAAAATACTTTTCTGCTTTCTGTTCTGATGACGTGAGTCCAGTACTTTTGGGTACCGTATGGGTCTGGTAATAATGGCTACATTATCCTTGATGTAAATACCACATAGGTGCATGCTGGGACTTTGAACTGGAGTGAATGTAGGTATTGGTGCCTTCTTTTGTAAAATTGTATACTGGGGATGCTGGAGACCTGCTAATGATTTAAAGTGTGACTAAACCCAGGACCCTGCATTCACTTTACAGTGGATCCTTGGATTACGAGCCAAAGCACTCGCAAATCAAAGCGAGCTTCGCCATAGAAGTCAATGAAAACAAAGATAATTCGCTCCACATTGACTTATATGCATGCGATACCGTATGTGACCAGATGTGGGGTGGGGGGCGCTGGAGAGACGCGGAAATACTCAGAGACCAATCGGCTGCCCGCGGAAACCTTCGGAAAGCTTCGAGTACTGAGTATTTCTAAATGGAAATGGTGAGTGTCACCAGTGCCCCCGCACCTTTGGCCAAATGCGGTACTGCACACTGCAGAGGCTTGAATCCTGCTAGTCTTGAGAGACAAATAATTGCTCGTGTTGTGAAACTCTCATTAACCACGTCACTTGCAATCCAAGGTTCCAGGTATCTGGTCTTCCACAGTACACAGAACATGAAAATGTAATTATTTAGGTAAATACCCTTTTCTCATCACCAATTTATAGCAGTCATGTGATGACTTCTATTGTTTTCCGGACGGGCACTGGTTAAAGCTTGTAGGAGGAGCACAGGTATGTCGGTTTGCGCAGGTGAGCCGACCTGCCGCAGTAAATGTACATGAGCTGGTCAGCAAGAGGTTAAATAGAGAAATCTTAGGGGCTAGGAATTTCAAGTGAAAAAGACAAGGTGCACAGGTCAGACTGGCATAGTCCTGATGTTCATTATGAAAAAATAAATATAAAAGCTTTTAACAATTTCTGTGTGTAGCGATACCCCTGTAGGAGCTGCTTTGTTTGTTCAGTCCGTTACTCTGCCTCTCGGCTCCCTCTTGCCCACCTGGCAATCGTGTAAGTGAAATAACCAATGAGAAACGTGCACATTATGATTAAACACAGAAATTGTCTTTACTGCAATATTTCTGTGGAAAGATGACAGACAGTAACAGTATATGGAGGCCTGAATTGCACGGGGAGATCATCTGAGAGACGGCATCTCTCCCTCAAGTCTGGTCTCTCTCACTGCCTCATCCTGACTGACATTCCCTCAGGACACACAATAGAGTCCTCAGCTCCTTTTTGTGCAGAGCATTCAGGGCTTTTTAGTTTCTCTCTGTATACCAGTCTATGGTTCCAGTTTGTGAGGGAACTGCATGTCCCAGAATCCATTGCAGCTCTTCCTGCAGTTCAGGAATCAAAAAATAACAAAACAGTAAAGTTAGCCCAAGTAAATAGATACCTAACATGTCACGCTTTAAAATTGCGCACACTCATGGAATGGTGCCAAACTTCGGTACTTAAAAATCTCCATAGGCGATGCTTTGAACATTTTCACAGGTTACCAGTTTAGATTTACAGAGGAGATTCAGTGCGAGAATTGTTGCTGGCAATCTAACGCGCACGCGGCGATACCTCACATATGTGATTTGAACAGCGTTTACATATGTGGGTGGGACTTACGTGTGTGTTCGCTTCTGCGCGTGAGCTACCGGGGACAGGGGCATTTAATTTTTTTTTTTATTATTATATTTTTTATTTGACTTATTTATTTTTTTACACTTTTTTATTTTAACTTTTTTTCACTTTTATTCCTATTCCAAGGAATGTAAACATTCCTTGGAATAGGAAATGTGTGTGTGTGTGACAGGTCCTCTTTATGGAGAGGTGTGGGGTCAATAAGACCCCACATCTCTTTTCCAGGCTGGATAGCATGAGATTGTGAAAAAATGTCTCATGCTTGCTAGCCTCAATCGCGGCTTTGTTTACTTCCGGGTACCCGAGCGTGACGTCATCAAATCGCGCCCGGGCCTCCGACAGTCATAGAGATGACTGGTGACCATCCAGATAGCAAATGCACCACCGAGTGAGAATGATGAGAGGCTTACCAGATATTATAGACCAAAATAAGTAGATACTTATTAGGTCAAACACGCTTGTATGGTATCAATATCAGACTTCAGATAGGCTCCAATATTACACGGGATGATAAATCCTCTGGATCCTCTGGATACACTGATACATAGTCGATAAGAAGCCAATGGATGAAATACCAGCCAAGTCAATAAACCACTTTCAGTAATGGACAATTCAGAAGACTCAGATTATATGGGATGAAAAAAAGAAAAGACGGAGATGCACATAGCGTGAATCTGGATAAAAAATGTACTTGGCATCACATAAATAAAATAGTTACACTCACATTTAGGTGAACATAATACATGTAAAATCGATCAAGCAGTAGGGTCAAAATGTCCTTTCCGACGAGTTTCGTTTTCTAAAACGTCTTCTGGGGTGTTGACCTACTGCTGAAGAGACCCGCATCTCTATGATTCCTAACAAAAAAACCTGGGTAACGCCCAGGGAAAAACCAAGCCTACTTACCGACCAGCTCGCAGAACAACCAGTTAACCTGTCTAACAGTATGCGTTAAAAACAGGTGTTTTGTCTACACGCATTTGCAAACGCATGTGTGAGCCACAGAGCCTCTATGCTTCCTAGCCTGCGCCGGACGATTCTTTCTCTGGGCCTCCTATGGCACGGGAGAGCCCGGAGAAGCACGGGATGGCGGTGGGAGGGGGGGGATGTCCCCTCCCGCCGCCGCCGCCTATAAGAACGTTCAATCGGCGGAACCGTCGCTATTACCATTCTTAACGTGCACAGAATCGCCGGCACGAAAGAATATCTGAAAGATGCCTCTAGCTGCAGGCATCATTCAGCTATCACTGCATAAAGCCCAGGACGTCATATGACGTCCACCCAGGATGGGAGATCCCCTCTGTGGATGTCAAATGACTATGGGCCAGTAGTGAAGTGGTTAATATTCAAAGCTAACTCAGCTTTGCATCTATGTTCACATGCTTTTTGTTGAGAAATCACTTTGAAAAAACGCCCCTCTAGCATTTTTGGCCACAGCCATCTTCAGCAAGGGCAGAGGAGTCTTGGAGCTTTTACTCCCTGGAATCCATCTCCCCTAGCTTGGGCATGTAGGCGAGTGGGTGTGATTAGCTGAGAGAGAGCCCCTCCTCCCCTCCTCCTTCTAGACCAGAAAGAAACGGAACAAATGTAAAACAAAAAATAAGTAAGGGCCAGTTTTTTTTTCTCTGGAAAGTAGGTAATATGGTTTCCATGGCATAGTTCACAACAGGAAGTTTTCAGTTCCAGAAAAATAAGTAGAACATGCTGCATTTTGCCTGTACTGGTGTGTACTGGAACGTGGTGAAACGCATCAAAAATGCACTGAAATGCATAAACTAAGTGGGGGGAGGGGAGAAGAAAAATTCACATAGAATGCATTCGGAAATACACCCAAATTTGCATTAAAAACGCGCATGCAGGAACACATCTGGAACAGATCTGGGGTGTGTGTTTGTGGTGTGAACCAGCCCTCAAGCAAGTAAATGTAATATACCTTCCTCTCTACAGCATTTACGAATGTCAGCATAAGGATTAAAATACCGTCACTAATGCTGATTGAGAGAGTTTAGTTTTTGCTTTAAGAAAAATCTTTCTGAGAGATCAACTGAAACATCACTAAAATCCTATGAATGACTAGCAATAGGTTTTCAAATTTGTATACATATTTTATTTCAATTGATGCATTAATAATGTGTATCTGGTTATAGTCACATTAAGTTGGTTCAATGTGAGAGCATGTATGTTTCCATATATGAATGTGTAAAATATACATGGATCGTGGCTCCTCCAGCTATATTCAATCCATTGGCCTTATTAAATATTTATACTTCAGTTGTCGTTCCAAGAAGAAGTCTGATCCTTCCTTTTTTTGTTTGCATCGATGAACCAAGCTCAGTATTTGGAGTCCGTTTCTGAAAGCTAATGCAAAGGAACATTTAAAGGGATTGTAAAGTCTCTCCAGGTTTTTCATCTTAATGCATTAAGGTGAAAAACCTTCTGTGCTGCAGCTGAACCCAGACCCCCCCCCCCTTTTTTTTTTTTTTTATTACCTAAGCCCATCCGTTCCAGCAATGTGCACAAGCCCAGCAGCACCAGCTGCTGTCTCAACCCTCATTGGTTATATTGATAGTAGCGGGAGCAATTGACTCCCACTGCTTTCAGTCAAATCCATTGAAATGGGGCGGGGCCAAGTCTCGCTGTTGGACGCAGCAGGAGTGTGCTTGCACAGGTGCCCCCATGGAAAACTGTTCTCTGTGGGGGCACCCAGTGAAGAGGAGGAGCCAGGGGTGCTGCTGGGACATCCCAAAACAGGAGGATCAGAGCTGCTCTGTGCACTTACCCTTGCACAGAGCAGGTAAATATAACATGTTCGTTCTAAAAATAAATGTAACCTTTACAATACCTTTTTTTTTTTTTTTTTTTTTTTTTTTTTAAGGGTGTTGTCTGTGGATACCAGAAAGACTACAATACACATTCTGCACCAGGAACGCAAAACACGGACAATGTTTAATGTCTGCTTAAAGCGGAGGTTCATCCTAAATATAAGATCTCTCATGTGATCCAGCATACTGGCGTCAGCGCCAGTATGCTGTTTTTTTTTTTTTTTTAATCGCACACTTACTGTATTATTCCGGAATTTCATTTTTTCCCCCCGCGGTGGACGGCTCTAGTATTGCTCGTCACATCTTCCTAAAATACCCGATATGGACTCGGGTAATCTCGGCGAAAATGCGGCGCCTGCGCACAGACCTAGGAGCTGACTGCGCAGGCGCCGTATTTCTCCGAGTCCTATTTAGGAGGGCGTGACGCGCCATAGCCGTAGGACTCGGAGAAATACGGCGCCTGCGCAGTCAGCTCCTAGGTCTGTGCGCAGGCGCCGCATTTTCGCCGAGATTACCCGAGTCCATATCGGGTATTTTCGGAAGATGTGACGCGCTATACTGGCGCCGTCCACCACGGGGAAAAAAATGAAATTCCGGAATAATACAGTAAGTGTGCGATAAAAAAAAAAAAACCCAGCATACTGGCGCTGACACCAATATGCTGGATCACATGGGAGATCTTATATTTAGGGTGAAATACCGCTTTAAGTTGGGTTTACTCTTGCTTGCCCTAAAAACGTATGTCATTCGTGTTTCTTGAAAGGTCTGATGCATAGAACATAAGGAAACCTATAAAGAGAAATGTGTAAAAACAAAAAAAAGCTCTTTCTTAAAAAGCTGGTTGCAATGCTGAGATCATAACTTCAGTTCTTTAGATGTTGAGCAGGAACAAGCATGTGGATCAAAACTTCTGACTTCACTTGAGTTTTCTGATCTGTATACTTGTTCTTGGTTCAATTATTTTCGGGAGTGTAGCAATGGCACCAATTGTACTTGTCTTAATATTGGTTTCCATTCACACCTGTGCAGTGTTTTACGTTAATGCATTAAGGCAACCCATTCACCCAGATATTTATTTATTCAAGGCTGTTCATGTGCCAAAACTGTCTGGAAATCTCACCTACACCATTTTTAGGAACCATAGGAATATTTCAGGCAAATTTAACTAAGCTGGGTGCCAAGAGCTCTCTGATCCCGCCCAGCAATCCCCACAGCTGTAATGTTTGTCATTGGACCTGGCTAAAATTTGCTCTCTTTTTTTTTTTTTTTTTGCATCAATTTGTGCTTTTATGTTATCTAGTAGGACTGGATACATCTATGCTGTAACTGTCAATGTAAATGAGAGATGTTGCTGAAAAATCTCTTTCCCATTTGGCTCTTTGGGCCAGATTCAGATACACTTAATATTGCGCTGCGTAATCAAAATACTCTACGCTGCCGTATTTCACCAGGCTCTACACCGAATCCTGGTAGATTTTAGCCCGTACGCTACGGCGGCGTAGTCTATTTCTCGCCGCGTAATGGAAATACGCGATTGAGGGGCGTGAAGCATTTAAATTAAGCGCGTCCCCGCGGCAAACGAACTGCGCATGCTCCGTTCAGAAATTTCCCGCCGTGCATTGCGCGAAATCACGTCGTTCCGTCATTCGTTGTTTGAGTAGCGTCGTTTACGAACATTCCTATTCCCGGACGACTTACGTAAAAAATAATAAAAGACGTCGGAAAACTTAGAAATTTGACGCGGGAACGACGGCCATACTTAACATGGGCTGTCTAATATTAGAGCAGCAAAAAGCTGGTATAGTGTTACGCAAAAAAAAGATGACTAAAGGTGCCGTAAGAGATTGCGAATGAAGATCGTAATTTCTGGGATCGCCGGCAAAAGCTCATTAGCATACCCCGACGCGGAAAACGACAGGAAGTCCACCCAGTGGCCGCAATTTTATTGCAGAGTAGATCCGAAGGAGTACGAACACGTAATCCAGTCAAATTGAAGCCCGCAGCCGTCTATTCATGGTTTGAGGTTTCCGACTAGCTAGAAAACGCACGCAATTTGAAATTACTCCAGTCTAACACCAGTTAGACAGGCGTAATGGCTCTGTGAATCTGGCCCTTTGTATTTATTGGCTGCATTTTTAAATAGGTTCCTGAGACTCTTTTAGGCTGGATTCACACTTAAGCATTTTTAGTGCTTTTTGCAGATTTGCACTACAGTCCATTTAACATGGTTTCCTATAAACACGTTCTGTAGAGAAAATCTGCAAAAAGCACTAATAATGCATAGGTGTGAATCCAGCCTAAACTATACCTGTCTACAGCAGGAACCTCTGTACATATTTTCAGTTTAATTCTTTAGGTTCCTCAAATCCAAATTCTTCCTTGTGCGCCCCAGTGTGATTTGTGGCGTTACTTACCAATAGGGAGATGACGGGATCAGACAAAAGTGCACCCATGCAAAGTCTGGTCTGTATTTGCATATACCCAAAGATTTGGTCTCCTGGAATCTTCTGGAAATAAACTTGGCATGTGTTATTTCAAATTCCTTTAATTTTGACTTTTCACAGTTATGAGTTTTGCTTCTCATAAGATTGGGTGCCTGAATGGCCAGTTACCAGGTTTGAATGCTGTTGTATGTGTGAAGCGAGTCCTAAAAGTCTAAAGCTGACCATTTCCCCCTTCTACACAGTTAATCCCTCCGGTGGAGCGATTTGTGTTCTTCCGGCGGGGGAAAGCCATTCCAGCCAGGAGAACTTGGTTGTTCATATCGGCTGGCAATAATTGTATTATAAATCAGACTGGCTGGTTTTACCCAAGTTGATTAATTAACTGGGGTACATTCAGCTTACCCATAGATGGTTCGAATCTTGGCTGGTCCCTGTTGAGCTGGCCAAAATTCGAACAGTCTGTGCCCAGCCTAACTCCCCCACCCCCCCCCCCCTTTAGACTCTGCAAATTGGAAACAAACACTTACAATCAATGTCTACAAATACTTTAATATAAGGATACTTGCCTGTCCTAGGTGCCCGTGATGTCGGCACCCGAGGCCCACCTGTCTCTTGGTCCTCGGATGCTGCCGCCACCATCTTGATTACGGGAGTCAGGAATTGAAGCCTTGCGCAGCTTCACTTCCTGGTTCCCTACTGAGCATGCACGAGTCGCGCTGCGCAATCCAAATGGTCCCTGCTGTCTTCTGGGACCTGTGTCTCCCAGAAGACAGTGGGGGGAGGGGGGACATGAAGTGACGTAGACCCCTGCAGGTCTATTCCTGGAAGTGGGTGCATATATCTGTATTATACAGGTATCTGCACCCCCCCCCCCCTGAAAGGCGCCAAATGTGACACCAGAGTGGCGGGGGGGGGAGAGTTCTGAAAAGTGGAAGTTCCATTTTTGTGTGGAACTCCGCTTTAAGTGTACTTCCATTAAAAGTGAAGTTAAACTTTAACCCATTGTACATTTGACCCATAGCTGACCCTAACCCAGGGCTCGACAAAATCCGGGCGCCCGGTTGCTATTGTGACAAGAAATAGTGACCTGGCACCCGGAGAAGCTTAGGCCTGCACAAGGCCGCAAAGCCGTGGCCTCAGTTACCGGCTGGCGCGGGCCCACCGTGATCGCGTGCCGGGGAGGTGGGGGCGCACGGAGACACAGGATGCTGTGTCTTCGTGCGCCCCCACCTTCCGCGCCAGCCAGTCAATGAGGTCGACTTTGCGGCCTTCTGCAGGCCTAAGCTTCTGTGATCTGGCGCCATCTTGTGGTGGCCATTGGCATTACAAGTGTAGCCTACACAATCCAGCAATTCTAATGTGTTTTTCAGTGTGTTTTCACTGCCAGCTCCTTCCCTCTAATTAGAAACCCCAAACATTATTTATATATATTCTCTAGGGTTTCAGAATAAAATATATATATATATATATATATATATATATATATATATATATATATATATATATATATATATATATATATATATATATATATATATATATATATATATATATATATATATATATATTTTTATTCTGAAACCCTAGAGAATAAAATGGCGATAGTTGCAATACTTTGTCACACCGTATTTGCGCACTTTTTTGGGGAACAAAAATCAACTTTTTTTTAATTAAAAAATAAGACAACAGTAAAGTCAGCCCCTTTTTTTTTTATATCATGAAAGATAATGTTACGCTGAGTAAATTAATACTCAACATGTCACGCTTCAAAATTGTGTCCGCTCGTGGAATGGCGACAAACTTTTATCCTTTAAAATCTACATAGGCAACGTTTTTAAAAATTCTACAGGTTGCATGTTTTGAGTTACAGAGGAAGTCTAGGGCTAGAATTATTGCTCTCACTCTACCAATCGCGGCGATACTTAACATGTGTGGTTTGAATACTGTTTACATATGCGGGCGCTACTCACGAATGCGAGCTCGGCGGGACGGGTTGCGTTTTCTGGCTCCTAACTTTTTAGCTGGCTCCTAGATTTCAAGCAAATTTGTCAAACCCTGGCCTAAGCTACTCAGGAATTTTGGAAAGAGCTTCCATCAGGTGAAGTATGGTGGAGGATCACAAATGGAAGGCAAGCAAAACGTGTGTAGTGGGCTGGCTATTCAACAACCTGCTACTTATCTCTGAATAGGCAAAGTACAGATCCACTGCAACATCATGGAGCGCACTGATGGAAGGGAAACCTCGCTGGGAAGGGCCATCTGATGTAGTTTTATTTTGGTTCGTTTTGAGCAGGTAGATGACAGATCTTAGCAGATCAATGGGTGCCATCTTCCCTCTTTATTTTTAAACATGATCCAACTGGTGTAACAAGACACGGCTACGTTTATTTCTCTTTACAATCATCTGTTGTCTCCTCCTGAAGGTCAACATTTACATAATGAGAACAGTTTAACAGGTTATTACAGTTTAGTGTACTTATCTAAGCTTGTAATGAAAAAGTATTTGTATGTAAAGTGATTTTAAAACTGTATTATTTGTATAGTATATCTAGTCATGTGATGACTACAACACTGGGATTCGGCTTCCCTCCCTGGAAGTGTTCTGTAATTGGGTTGCCTCTTCACTAGAGCATTTTGCTTACCTTTCCAGGAGCTGGAGCATTCCAACGTATGTCCTTGAATGAAGAATCCTTTTGCGTGGGGCCCTTGGCAGGGGTCAGAACTACAAAACGTTCTGAGGGCAGAGTATGGGGAGTGCACAGTTTGTGTGTTTTTGTTAAGCTACTTTAGCAGACACTGGAGAGTGTAACCTTTGTCTTTGGACATACTGGAAGTGCTTTGCCGTGATCTGGTGCAGCTGTCCTGGCGGTATCGGTATTGTAGTACTGTGGGGCAATTCTTGTATCCTTACATCGAAGGGTCACACGATGCCGAGCCATATGGTAATATCTAAAGGCCCAGGGATGGACTGCCGGGAGATTCCTGGTAGGCCGATTGCTCAGTGGGCCGGTTTGGAGGTCCGCGACTATCTATCCGGTTAATTGCTGACAGCTGGCGCTTGACGGGTAGATTGAGATTTAGCCAGCATGCAGAGTAGCGCAGGCAGGAAGCGTGTGTAATAAGTTCTCTCGCTGCAGCTACTCCCCGCCCCCCCGGCAGCCCCTCCTCTCCTCGTCCATCCCCATTTGCTTGTGACATTATCTGGGATGGACGAGAAGAGAGAAGGGCCCGCCGTGTGGCTGGGAGCAGCAGAGAGAGAATTTATTACACACGCTTCCTGCCTGCGCTACTCTACATGATGACTGACAATGCGCCCCGTGTCCTGATGTGCTGTGCTCTGTACCGTGCCGTGATGTGCACTGTACCCTGATGTGTTGTACCTTGGGTCGGTCTGGATAAAGTCCAGGGCCACATTTTTGTCCCATTCCAGCCTTGTAAAGGCCCATACACATGGTCAGACTTTTTGACAACAAACTTCAAAAAAATCCGACCGTGTGTACGCTCCATCAGACAAACTTTTTCGGTTTTCATCGGACAAATGTTCGCTCTGCAAACGGACAAACTTTTTGGCAACAAAAGTCCTATTGTGTGTACAGAAGTCCATCGGACTTTAGTCCAAAGTACAAGCACGCATGCTCAGAACCTATGTTAAAATCAACTAACAATAGCAGAAGTTGACCAAAGGGTGGCAGTAAAGAGAAGAAAAGAGCTGAAAAAACACATGATTTTGGGAAAGTTTGTTAAACTCCTGCCGTGTGTATGCATACCAAGTTCACGGCCAATGCCCTTTAAATCCACGGAAAAGTTTGTTTGAAGTCCGACTGTGTGTATGAGACATTGTTTTTTTCCTCATACTGTTGCAGGTTATATCATAATTGGATTTGAGCATATGTTGGAAATACTGACTGCTGGGGCCTGAGGGCAGAACAGGGGGTGCCACAGGTTGAATACCAGATCATTAAATACATGTTCAGTGCTAAATTGCCTATTCCTTTCAGTTATTTTAGGCCTTTCCCCCCCCCCCAGCCTTAGGCCTGGGGGGCAATTTCAGTTAAGTGGTCCATTAAACCGCTGATTCAGCTCACCATCCATTCCCACAGGCCCACAGCCAGCTCCCAGCAGGACCTACAGGCCAGGAGTACCCAAACGCCACGGCCAGCTCCCAGCAGAACCCACAAGCCCAAGGCCAGCCAGCCCCACAGGCCATGGTCAGCTGGACCCACAGGCCATGGTCAGCACAGACCCTGACAGCCAGACAATTTTTTGTTTTGAGGTTACTGGTGCAGGGCAAATGGGGCATATGGGGGGGGGGGGTGATGTGGAGGTCAGCTGGGGGTGTCGGGGTCTCTGGGGGGGGGGGGGTAAAGACAACTTCAAGTTGCAGCCAGAACCCAGCCCGAGCTGGATCCTCCTGCATCCTCTGGCAGGCTGGCACGCCCTGCCTCTGCCAGTCTTCAGGTGGCACAGTTGCAGGCTTTCCCCCATCCAGTGCCCAGCCAGAGCCAGTCACACAATGTGCGTGACCCGCCCCTTGACGTGCTGCCCGCCCTGCCTCTGCCAGCCTCTAAAGACTCCATTTTCAGATGTTGTAGTTTCTCTGCTGCGCGACGATGCTCAGTTCTCTCCAGCCACCGCCACCAGGAACATGAGCTCGGTCCAGACTACAACTCCTGGAATGCAGTGTGGCAGCAACACAGCCAATCGGCGGCCGACTACCTCCACAAAAAAACAATATAGCAGCCTTGTAAATGTTTTAGTTTTGAATGCAATATGTCAAAATACATTCTTTGCCAACTACTGTGTACTATTCTCTGAGATGGACACGTGTGTGTGTGTAAAAATATAGGAAATCATTAGCAGTAATGCATAATGCTCCAGATTTCCCTCTTGGTCCCTATTGCAAGATTTTCGTTTTTTTAGAGGGCGTATTTCACAATCCCCCCCCCCCCCCTTTTCCTTCTTGCTCTGTGAATGATGTAACATGAGAACTGGCATAACTATTTATAGTCACTTTTTTAAATATTTTGACAGGTTTTGAATGTGTCCCCTCCCATTTGGCCCTGCTGCTGATGTGGTTATGGTTTTGCATGTTTCCATTGAGCTGAGGTTTAATCTCGCTTTAAAGAACGCCCTTGCCTCCAGCCCTAAAAATAGTCACCAAGCTTTTTTTGTCTGGCAAAATAGATTTTAACATGTGATTTGAGTTGCTAACAGCCAATGTAAATTCAAAAGCATTTTGCCAAAATAAAGCATACTTTTCTTTCTTTCTTTTTTTTGATGCAGGGAGGGTGAGGAGTCTTGTTCAGAAGATCATACAGTATATATGTTGCAAAGAAAAATAGTTTAGTTTAAAATAATGCAATACGATTCCCCCCAGATATTCACTTTGTGTTTGAAATACAGTTGTAGCATCATACTGATGAGCCAAACAAAGCTTTATTTACAGTGACAAAATCTCTTCTCTTACGTCGCCCTCGTGTATCTTTTACAGATGCACGACACAGGTTTTCACACGGAGAAATACATGGAGGTGTCGGTGTATGAAGTTTAAAAAAAACAAAAAAACTTGAGCTCTGCTGCTGGTTGTGTGATGTATGTATTTTGTTATTATTATTAATATATAATTATCTCTATCGTGTTTTTTTTTTTTTAAAGATGTTAATCACAAGCCTACTGGGAATTTTCACCCCCTTCTTGCCCAGGCATATTTTCAGTGCTGTTGCACTTTGACTATTGAGTGGTCATGAACACTGTACCCAAATTAAATGAAAAAAACAAAACATTCTTCTTAATTTCTGTGAATGAGTACTTTTTCTTCTCCACTGATAAGTGGCACTGATGGGCAATGGTGAGGAGGCACTGATAAGTGGCACTGATGGGCTGCACTGATAATCAAGGTACTGATTATCAGTGTAAATGTGCCTGTCAGACCGGCTCTTCTTTCCTCATGCTGTGACAGCTGTAACAAGTCTGTTTACAATGTAATCAGCTGTGATTGGCCCTTTACCTCGATCTTTGATCATCTGTGATCAAGAGCGTGCCCTGGGTTCACGCAAGGGTTCTGGGAGGACGTCAATAGATGTCCCCCGAAAACTAGCCGACCACATGGTCAGCAACCAGCTGCCTGGTGCCCAGAACTACACGTCAGGTGCGTCGTGCAAAAGTTATTGCTTACGCCTGGGAATGGGCTGACAAGAGCCCAGGCGCCAGGTCGCTAATTCTAGTTGCAATGGCGACCTGACGCCTGGGATTTGTTGAGGCCTAAAGTGAACATTTGCTTTACCTATGCAGTTGTAAGCAACAGGATTGCTTCAATTTGCCTTTTCTTCACTCTGCTCCCTTACGATTCTGTGGCTCCCGGGAGCAAGAAAAAAATGTTCTTTGTAAGTTACTTGTCAATACATACATTGGTAGCTCACACAGTGCTGTGGACTTTTCTCGTGGGACAGTGCCTGATTGCTATTAAAGGGCTCCCCCATACCTGGAGGTACTAGGTGTTTTCTTTTAGCCTCATGGGTGCCAGTCACGACTCTGACCTCCTCCTTTTCTTTCTCGTACATCACGGGACACAGAGCGGCATATTCATTACTATGTGGGTTATATGGAGTACCTTCAGGTGTGGACACTGGCAATCTCAAACAGGAAGTCCCCTCCCTATATAACCCCCTCCCCTAGAGGGAGTCCCTCAGTTTTTTCGCCAGTGTCTTAGGTGTTGGTCACGGAATAGCTTTGCTCCACATCCTTGGGATTAAGGGCGGGCTAACCGGATCTGTCCAAGGAGCCTCAGTGCCAAAGTGGACAGTACCCGGGCCCCAAGCCGTGGGGTTTTGCCTATAATGCTCCTCTTTGGAGGGCTGGACCCTGGGCCCAGGACTTGGAGTTTGAAGAAACCATAAGTTCCTGTTTGCCAGGGTGCTATATAGGTCCAGGACAGTGGGTACCTTCATAGGACCCCAGGGCCTGAAGGTCTACTACGCTACCCACGGAGATGGGAGAAGATTGGATCAGTTTGCTGGACAAACATCCTGCAGCATGGAGCAGGTAAGGGGGAGCCTGCGGGACTTGGTTCGACAGCAGGCTCTCCGGGGTAACCTAAAAGGGGGGATAGCCTAAGTATGCTCTGCATGGGCAACCTTGTTCACTATGTCTAAAGAGAGACAGGATGACAACTTTTCTCCCCCATCACTAGGTCCCCCTGTCTAAATATGTGTGCTAGCTAAACCTGCTGTTTCTTCCTAGGGCTAGTAAGGATCCCTAGGGGCCTTTGGAGAGTCCTACCTGGCCAGGAGTTTGAATCTGCCGCCTGTTTCTGCGTTCCTGGATCTCCAGCAGCGCGGCTCCTCCATGTTCCTCCTGTTTCCGGCATACGCGCGCGCGTGCGCGCGCGCACGTCTTATTGACATTTTTCGCGCCGTTCAGACAGGAGGGCGGGGGGGGGCGGCGTGCCTGCGGCGTCATACAGGGGCGCGCCTTTGTGCTGTTATAGACAGCAGGCATGGTCAGTGCTCAGTCTGAGGCTGATTTTCACAGGAGAGGACGCAGAGCGGCAGAACAGTGACTCCCGGTGGCGGAAGAGGGGTAGTACATCTGGACTTTGTTCCAAATACCTTTTTTGTTAAGCCAAGAAATCCCCCTTTTTTGCAGCAGGTTTGGAGGCTGGCAAAATTAGTTTGGGGTCACGGTATGTTGTCAAAAGAAAATATATAATATATTAAAAAAAAAAAAAAAAAAAAAAGAACATACGGGATCCCATCAGTTTTTGGGCATTAGTAATCTATTGTCCCCTAAACTCTGATTTTTTACTCCTGCCCACTACAGTCTGTTGTGTGGGCGGAGTCCCTCGATTTTGTATTATGGCTTCCAAGGGTTCGGGGTCAAAGGGTACAAAAAAGACCAAAAAACAAAAGGGTTCCCTTTCTGATTCTGATATGCCGATACTTTCCCCGCAACTTATTAACATAAGAAGCGCCTTGGATAAGCCATTAGGGGGATCTGGTGCGGAGGCTGGCCCAGATCAGCCCAGCCCTGTGTTTATCACAGAGGAGATGCTAGCCGTATCCCTAGGGGGGCTAGAAGAGAGAATAGCAACATTGATCGCTAGAGCTATTCCTGGTAAAAAACGGGTTAGATCCCCATCACCAGGAGGTGTGTCCTCAGATGCTGAGATTCTCTCTCCAGAGGAATTGGAATCACAGGAGGATCAACTAGACCTGAACCAAGAGGGTTCAGGGATTGAGGGAGCTGCCTCTGAGGAACCATTTTCAGACTCCCAGACAGAAAGACTGTGGGTACAGTCTTTGACGGACATGGTCCGCTCGGCATTTAGTTTACCATTGCCAGAGCCTCAGGTTCCTCCGGTATCCTCTCTGGGCTCTTTGAAAGCTCCGTTAAACAACGCAGTTTTTCCGGTCCATCCTCTCTTGGAGGAATTGATCTTTCGGGATTGGGTACGGCCGGACAGGATTTTTCTGCCACCGAAAAGATTTGCGGTCATTTACCCCATGGAGGAAAAGTTCTCCAAGAGGTGGAGGCTCCCAGTAGTGGATGCAGCCATCTCATGTGTGAATAAATCACTAACTTGCCCGGTGGAAAACATACATATGTTTAAAGATCCAGTTGATAAAAGATTAGAAACACTTTTAAAAGCATCCTTTGCTACGGCAGGAGCAGTGGTGCAGCCAGCGGTGGCTGCAATTGGAGTTTGTCAGGCATTAAAAGACCAGACAAAGGAAATGTTAAGGGACATGCCTACCCAACAAGCAGAAGAGTTTTCTGACATTCCCAGAGCTCTGTGTTTTGCGGTAGATGCTATAAAAGATTCCATCCAGCAGGCCTCTCGTTTATCACTATGTTTGGTGCACATGAGAAGGCTCTTATGGTTGAAGAACTGGGCGGCGGAGCCCCCATGCAAAAAGCTTCTGGCAGGGTTTCCCTTCCATGGAGGACGACTCTTCGGAGAGGATCTGGATAAATATATTCAGACTATTTCAAATGGCAAGAGTACCCTTTTACCGGTCAAAAAGACATTTCGGGCTCCTACATTTAAAAGGCAGCTCTTTCCTGTCTCGGGGCCCTCAAATTCCAGGCAGTATCGACGGCCGCCTGCACGATCCAACGTTAACAGTAGATCGCAGGGACAGACCCCTGGGGGTAAGAGGCCGTGGTATCGCAAGCCGTCAAAGACAGCCCCTAAGTCTGCCTTATGAAGGGGCGCCCCCACTCTTGCGGGTGGGGGGAAGGCTTCGTTTCTTCTCAGAGGTTTGGGAAGCCAAGATCCCCGACAAATGGGTCCGGGCATCTGTAACCACAGGTTACAGACTGGAGTTTCTAAGGTATCCTCCGCCTCATTTTCAAGAATCAAGGCTACCAAGGGATCCAGCAAGGAAGGCCTCAATGCTGGCAGCTTTGGATCACCTGCTTGGCCAGGACGTAATTATAGAAGTGCCAGCCCAAGAGCAGGGCCTAGGTTTCTATTCCAATCTCTTTGTCATACCAAAGCCCAACGGCGATGTCAGGCCAATCTTGGACCTAAAGAGGTTAAACGGTTACCTAAGGGTTCGTTCCTTCCGGATGGAATCCATCCGGTCAGCAGCCGCCGCGCTTCAGAAGGACGATTTTCTGGCCTCCATAGACATAAAGGATGCTTACCTTCATGTACCAATCTTTCAGTCGCATCAAAGGTTTTTACGCTTCGCGGTGGGGCAGCGACACTTCCAATTCAGGGCGCTCCCCTTCGGGCTGGCCACGGCCCCCCGGGTATTCACGAAGATCCTAGCCCCAATTCTGGCCAATTTAAGGATCCAAGGGGTCACAGTCCTAGCATACTTGGACGACCTTTTAATCATAGATCACTCACGGCCGGGTCTGCAAAAGGCAGTAAACCTCACGGTTCGGTACCTCGAAGAATTCGGCTGGGTCCTGAACCGGGGAAAGTCAGCGTTCCAGCCTACAAAGCAGTTGGAATACCTCGGCATGAGGTTAGACACAGAACATCAAAAGGTGTTCCTGCCCCTTGTAAAGATCGAAGCTATCAAGGGGTTGGTTCAGTTGGTTCTAAACAAGAAAAAACCAACTATTCGCCTATGTATGCGATTACTAGGCAAGCTAGTGGCCACATTCGAGGCAGTACCTTACGCTCAGATCCACACTCGCGTCCTACAGGCAGCCATTCTAGCAGCCTGGGGCAAGAGGGCACATGCCTTAGAGTCCCCTTTGACGCTATCATCAAGGGTCCGACAAAGCCTGGCCTGGTGGTTGAACCCTCAGAATCTTCTAAAGGGAAAATCCTTCAGCCCTGTTGTCTGGAAGGTAGTTACCACAGACGCCAGCCTGGCAGGCTGGGGGGCGGTCTTCGAGGGGTTCTCCCGCCAGGGAACTTGGGTGAAAGCAGAGAGGCAGCTCCCCATCAATATCTTGGAAATCAGAGCTGCCCGCCTAGCCCTTCTGGCTTGGACCTCCAGATTAAAGGGGTTCCCGGTGAGAATCCAGTCAGACAATGCCACGGCGGTGGCATACATAAACCACCAAGGGGGAACCAGGAGCCAGGCCGCTCAGAGGGAGGTGAACTTGATTTTTCAATGGGCAGAGGTTCATGTACCCTGCATTTCAGCGATATTCATTCCCGGAGTGGACAACCTGCAGGCAGACTTCTTAAGTCGCCAGAGTCTGTTGCCAGGGGAGTGGTCTCTGCATCCCCAGGTCTTTCAGACAATCTGCCAGAGGTGGGGAATGCCGGACGTAGATATAATGGCATCCAGGTTCAACAAGAAACTAGACAGGTTCGTGTCGCGAGCGAGGGATCCTATGGCCTGCGGAACCGATGCGTTGGTTTGCCCTTGGCATCAATTCAGACTTCTATATGCATTCCCTCCACTACAGTTACTCCCGCGCCTGTTGCGCAAGATCAGAGTGGAGAACAAGCCAGTCATTCTAGTAGCTCCGGCTTGGCCCCGGAGGACTTGGTACTCACTAGTCCTGAAGATGGCAGTGGGAGACCCTTGGACTCTTCCTCTACAACCAGACCTACTCTCACAAGGCCCGATCCTCCACCCTACATTACAGCGTCTAAATTTGACGGCCTGGAGGCTGAATCCCTGATTCTCAGGGATAGAGGCCTGTCTAGGCAGGTAATTCCTACCCTGATTAGGGCTAGAAAGCCGGTCTCCAGGGTGATTTATTATAGGGTGTGGAGGAACTACGTAGGCTGGTGTGAATCCAAAAGATGGAATTCCCGCAAATATACTATTGATAGAGTGTTAAGTTTTCTCCAGCTAGGAGTGGATAAAGGCCTGGCACTAAGCACAATCAAGGGACAGATCTCAGCTCTGTCAGTGTGGTTTCAGAGGCCGCTGGCCACCCACTCGCTGGTAAAGACCTTCTTACAGGGGGTCTTGCGTATTAATCCTCCTGTCAAGTCACCAATTTGTCCATGGGACTTAAATCTTGTCCTGTCCACTCTACAGAAACAGCCTTTTGAGCCGTTGGCTGAGATTCCTTTACTCTTACTGACAAGAAAGTTGGTTTTCTTGGTCGCCATAGTTTCGGCCAGGAGAGTGTCAGAATTAGCAGCCTTGTCGTGTAAGGAACCATATCTCGTTCTGCATAAGGACAGGGCAGTTCTCCGGCCCCATCCTTCCTTTCTACCAAAGGTTATATCCAAATTTCACTTAAACCAGGATTTGGTACTTCCATCCTTCTTTCCAAAACCTACATCTAGAAAGGAAGGGTTGCTGCATACCTTGGATATTGTCCGGGCCATGAAGGCCTATCTTAAAGCTACAGAAAAGATCCGGAAAACAGATGTGTTATTCGTTCTACCAGATGGCCCCAAGAAGGGGCAGGCAGCTGCAAAATCCACCATCTCGAGATGGATTAGACAATTAATCATTCAAGCCTACGGGTTGAAGAGGTTGCCTCCTCCGTTGTCGGTAAAGGCCCATTCTACCAGGGCCATGGGCGCCTCTTGGGCAGCACACCATCAGATCTCTATGGCTCAGATATGCAAGGCGGCAACGTGGTCATCAGTCCACACGTTTACAAGGTTTTATCAACTAGACGTGAGAAGAAATGCGGATACTGCCTTTGGTCAGGCAGTACTACAGGCTGCAGTTTGAAATCCTCGGGATCAGAAACACCCTTGGTTATAAAAAAAAAAAAAAAAAAAAAAGAAAAATAAGTTTTTTCTTGACTAAGTTAGAATTATTATTATTATTTGAGTTTACCTCTAAATTGAATCCTTCTTTGGAAGATGTCTCCCTCCCCTCATTAAAGCATTGCTTTCGGACATCCCACATAGTAATGAATATGCCGCTCTGTGTCCCGTGATGTACGAGAAAGAAAAAGGGATTTTTAAATACAGCTTACCTGTAAAATCCTTTTCTTGGAGTACATCACGGGACACAGAGCTCCCACCCCTCTTTTGGGTGACCATTTTGGGAGGCATACTGCTTGCTACAAAACTGAGGGACTCCCTCTAGGGGAGGGGGTTATATAGGGAGGGGACTTCCTGTTTGAGATTGCCAGTGTCCACACCTGAAGGTACTCCATATAACCCACATAGTAATGAATATGCCGCTCTGTGTCCCGTGATGTACTCCAAGAAAAGGATTTTACAGGTAAGCTGTATTTAAAAATCCCTTTTTTAGAGGCATAACCTACCTATTCCTGATTAATTCATTACATTTATGGTGTCAGCCTGTGGCCAGGGCAAGGAACAACAATAGTTGCCCTGTGAGAGTTTGCACCTCCACTAATGGTGGCTGCCTCTTAGCGACACATCGATGTGACGTGGATGACCAAATAGCCTGCTATGGAGTGCCAGCTATAATTGTTGTATTATGGGAGGGGGGCCGGCTGGGCCTGTAAGGGGTGGGCCCTGGGGACCATCGAGCCCCTTACAGGTATAATGCCTGTACCCCCCTGATGGCGGACCTGCTTGGAACACACATCCTTCTGCTCTCCCCTTCCAGAATAATCATAATATTAGCAGGACAGCCTTACTAGTTCAGATTTCTGCTCTTATCTTACAGGGTATTGCAAAATATAAAAACCTTCAGGTACTTATTCGCATTACATTTAAAGTGGAATAATGTAATGATTTCTGATTCATTTGAGAATATGCATACCTTTTTTACCTTTTAAAATAACTTTTTCAATTTAAAATTAAAAAAAGGAAAGGCAAAACATTTTGTGTGTGTGTATATATAAAAAAAACACACTGTGTTCCCAGCATAGCTAGAGAACTGACTACAGTGTGCTCTCCTGCTTAGTGTGGTCAGTTTTTATTAGGAAAGCAGAAAAACTGACCACAACACCAGGAATTTCACACAAATGAAGCAATACAAAGAGAGCGGGATACTTTTTTCCTACAAGTAATTGGGACAGCAGGCACATATCGGGTAAAATATGACATCCTGGGTTTACCTTTACTTTAAGTGGTATCTTTAAGTGTATTTTCAAGCAGACACAACGTGGTGCTAAACCTAAGGAAGGTTAATGTCCTAATATGCTAGTATGCATCATATACTAACAAATTATGAAGAACTTGCCTTTTAAAACAAAGCCCTCCAGTAGCGCGCTGTCAAAGTTGACAGGGTTTCCATCTTCACCCAGTTTTCCTTGCGGGTTCGCAGACTCTGGCCACTTGAATGGCTGAGCTGTGATGACTCCAAGGCACAGACCTCTGAAGGAGTATGCTGTTCATTCATATCGCATGTGCCAGTGATGTCACTGGCTGCTAAAAAAAAGCAAATATTTCCTAAACGGTGCATGTTTAGGAAACATTTATTTTATCTACAGGCAGGGCTCAAAATTTCAAGTCTTGAGCTACTAGCCAGGCCTCAAGGGTTACTCGCCACCAGTTGCCTGCCTAACCCCTACCATGCCCCGCCTCTAATCCCGTCGCTAAACCCGCCCTCATAAATTATCTTGTGAAATTACACTACTTTTATGTTTTGTTTTGAATAACTTAATTCTGTTTTATGCAGAATTAAGTTAAACATATTAACAACTTTATCCGTGCCCACCAATGCTGCCTGCCCGCGTCCCCCAATACCCGCATCCGCCAATACCCGCGTCCACCGATGCCGCCTGCCCGCGTCCGCCAATGCCTGTGCCCACCCAGCATAATGCAGCCTGTGTCCCCCATAATGCAGCCTACCTGTGCGAGTTTATTTTTTGAGGGCTGTCTACAGGTACTCTTTAGTATAAGCTTACCTGTAGGTAAAAATAAATAAATCACAAAACAAAGTTTACTACCACTTTAAATGTGTTTTAAATATGTTACTGCAGTAGATACACCTCCTATTAATTGGGTCATAAAATTGGCTCATAGAACTCATTTTCTTTACTAAATTATTACTGTTTTTTACAAGAATGCCTCACCTTCTTCGGCTTTATGGCCTCATGCACACGGGGCATTTTTACAGCTGCTCCTAGGGGTTTCAGGTTGTTTTTTTTTCAGCTTAAAGTGGAAGTCCAGGCTAAAACTAAAATCATGTATCTATAGCCACCAGTACTCTAACACTAACCTATCTAGCCCTAAAAAGAAAAAAAATCTGTATACATATCTTTTTTTTTTGGAGGTGATCCAATCTCCAGCGGCTGAAGCTCTGCAAAGGACACGGACGATAATGGCTGTCAAATGATTGGGAAGTGACGTCACCCATAGACTTAAAGAGGAGTTCCACCCTAAAAATTAAGTTTCCCTTAATCCACTCCTCACCCCCATACATGCCACATTTGGCATGTAATTTTTTTTGGGGGGGGGGGAGTGGGGGCTTCAGGAGGAGTGGGACTTCCTGTCCCACTTCCTGCTTCCGCCGAGGGGCTGGTTAGGCGATTAAGCCTTAATCGCCTACACCATCCCCTCCCTGTAGGCGATCGCATGGGACACATGACAGGTCCAATCAGCGACGAGCCGCGCGCAGTGTGGCTCGCGCATGCGCAGTGGGTGCCCGGCCGTGAAGCCGAAGGCTGTCACAGCTGGGTGCCCATAGTCGGGATGGAGACGCCGGCCGGGGAGGGGGGGAGTGGAGCGGAGCGGAGCCCCGGTCGGCGCGTCGCTGGAACGCAGGAGCAGGTAAGTGAGTGTTTATTAAAAGCCAGCACCTACACTTTTTGTAGCTGCTGACATTTAATAAACACCATTTTTGGCTGGAACACCCCTTTAATATGGGGCTTCCATTGACAGACTTGTCCTCTGCACTCACCCACACAGCGAAAATCATACCTGTTTTTACATCCGGACTACGTGAGCCCTGAAAGAAGTTAAATATTTGCTAGTTAAAATTTTGTTCATAACATCACTTGTTCTTCCCTGTGACATGGACAGTCCCTCTCACAGGGGTCCTATCAAATTGTTTAAAAATTTCACTGAAGTAGGGCTTTAAATCACACTACTTTAACCACTTCCTGCCTGCAGTACGTAATAACTGAATGATACCTGCAGCTTCCGGCATCATTCAGATATAATTGTTTTCCATTGGCGATCCTGCACAGTAGGAACAATCATAGCGGCTGTTCAGCCACTTGATTGTTACAGGCGACGGGGGGGGGGATGCCCACCCTCCCGCTGTCCTCCAGGGCTTCTGCAGGCTCGCCAGTGAGATCGGCGAGCTGGAAAAGTATTTCCACCAGAGGCTGAAGTTCACCATAGAGAACACCAAGGACCAGATGGACCTGATGACGTCATGACTGGCAGTAAACCCTGCCTTGTACTTGGCTGGAAAGCCAAGATCGTATAAAAAATAAAAAAAAATTCTTATTATTTTTGTTTTATTTTTTGATCTAAGGGCCCTTTCACACGAGCGATCCGCTTTTCATAAGTCTGTTTATGGACTCGCATTGCTTCCCTATGGGATCGCGGATGAGTATCCACTAACGTCTGTAATCGTCCGCCTCTGTCAAGATCCGTTTTTTCAGACGGAAGAAAATCCTATTTTTCTTCTGTCGATCGGATCGGATCGGATGAATACGGACACACGGTCCGTATTCATCCGATTCCCCATAGGGGAGAGCGGAGGAAAGACAGGGCGGTCCCTGCACAGCCTGTCAGCCGACAGCTCAGCTGGGATTTTACGGAGGAATCCCTGCTGAGCTAACGGAGCGGATCAATACGGATCCGCTCCGTGTGAAAGAGCCCTTAGGCTTTCCAGCCTGGAGGAGAGGTGTGGGGTCTTGTTGACACCAGATCTCTCCATAAAGAGGACCTGTTATGCACCATTCCTATTACAAGGGATGTTTATATTCCCTGTAATAGGAATAAAGGTGATCCAAAAAAATGTAAAGGGAAAGTGTAAATAAAATTATAAAAAAAAAAAATGTTGTGCCCCGTTCCATTGCATGCTCGTATGCAGAAGCGAACACTTGCATACGTCGCGACCACACATGTAAAAGGTGTTCCACCCCACATGTGAGATATTGCCACAAACAAGGATCTTCTGTGTAACTCTAAACTGGTAACCTGTAAAAAAATTTAAAACGTTGTCTATGGAGATTTTTAAGTATCAAAGTTTGGTGCAATTCCACGAGTGTGTGGAATTTTAAAGCGTGACATGTTGGGTATCTAATTACTCAGCGTAGCATCATCTTTTACATTATACAAAAAAATTGGGCTTACTTTAGTGTTGTGTGTGTGTGTGTGCGTTTGTTTTTCTCTATTCTATTCATGTAACTTTTCCTCAAAGCGCTGCGTAAATACTGTGTGACACATATGACGTATATAATGTTTTTTCTAGCAAAAAAAAGATGATTTTTACGTGTAGGCTCCTACATGCCAGAATTGGCTCAGGTAGGAAGTGATTAAATCATACCCGGTTTGACCACAGGCTAAGTGGCATAGGTGTTTTGAAGCTTCAAAAAAAACAGGGCCACTACTTTCTGTAGCTTGACGCTGCTCAACTTGTGTTAACACCGTATACAGCGTTACACCATACGATATCAATCGTTTTTAGGCGGTAGTAAATGGATTTGGGAGTGTAAAATGGAGGGCACAAAAACGCTGCTTAAAGCTACTGTGGCTAAACGCACATTGACGCCAATGCAAACGCTTCTAAAAGTGAGGTTTTTTTACAGCCACTTTTTCCTGGTGTCTGTACTGGTTTTGTAGCTCGTTTTTTTTTTTTTTTTTTAAACGCCCTGTGCATGAGGCCTAAGTGA
This sequence comes from Rana kukunoris, assembly GCA_029574335.1. NCBI lineage: Eukaryota > Metazoa > Chordata > Amphibia > Anura > Ranidae > Rana > Rana kukunoris. The sequence continues at coordinate 453,467,081 of CM056052.1, read as the reverse complement.
CTCATGCCAATTTTTGTTCCTCCCTTTTATATAAATGTTAATATTGTGTAACCTTCTCACTTATAAAATCGGTTATGAGGTTCTGCCATAACAAGGATTGTGACTGAAATAAGTAGGTCATACCAGGCTTAGGATGTGGGATTGAAGTATCCCGTAGCTCAGATTTAATAGTATTTCTGTGGCCAGCTCTTTCAACAGCTTGTACAAATCAGAGACTGGCTGAAAGACGCTGCGATGTTGCACCTGTAACTGCACATCCACGTGGTTATGCTCTGTCCTGGCCCTGGCAAAGGATACAAACTGTTTACTTCTAGAGCCCACCTCCATCCCTGTATGTATCCATTCAGATGTGTGGTTAAAGAGGTGCAGCCTATGATTTGTACAAGCTTCTGGCTAGGACTGTTCACCAACACCCTGTGATTTCCAGGTAAACTACAAATGATCATTGCTCTACTGCAGGTTATACTGTACATCCTATCTCATTCTCTTTCAACTGCATGAGCTGGCTCTCTGCGGTCATAAGCTGCCACATATATAGTCTTTAAATATTTCAAAACAAGGCGGGGAGAACTGTTTACCATAAAAGCAAACTTTTGTTTTGTTGAAAATAAGCCACAGACCTTTATTTTTATATATTTTTTTTTTAACCAAAAGGCAAGACTCATAAAGTTAACACAGTGAAGGTACATAAGTAGGGTTGTCCCGATATCAGTTTTTTGAGACCGAGTACAAGTACCAATACTTTTTTTCCAAGTACTCGCCAATACTGAATACCGATCCTTTTTTTAAATGTCATGTGACAGTATTTTATATATATATATATATATATATTTTTTTTTTACAGTGATTTGTTTTTTTGTGTTTTTTTTAGGGGGGTGGATTGTCAGTGTGTTTTTTTTATTTACATTTTATTTTTATTTATTTAATAAAAAAAATTATTGCAATTTTTTTATCGGCCCTGTTGGGGGTCTTTGGAGAGATATCAGGGGTCTTAACAGACCTCTGACATCTCTCCTTTAAGACAGAGAAAGGGACTAAGGACACAAATTCCCTAGTCCCTTTCTCAGCAGCTTCAGCTAAGAATGGAGAGGAGCTCCAGGGGGGGGGGGGGGGGGGAGAGAGGACAGCAGGGAACACAGGGGGGGAGAGAGGACAGCAGGGAACACAGGGGGGGGGAGAGAGGACAGCACGGAACACACGGGGGGGGAGAGAGAGAGGACAGCACGGAACACACGGGGGGGAGAGAGAGAGGACAGCACGGAACACACGGGGGGGGAGAGAGAGAGGACAGCACGGAACACACGGGGGGGAGAGAGAGAGGACAGCACGGAACACGGGGGGGGAGAGAGAGAGGACAGCACGGAACACGGGGGGGAGAGAGAGAGAGAGGACAGCACGGAACACGGGAGGGGGGGGGCGGAGAGAGAGAGAGGACAGCACGGAACACGGGGGGGGGAGAGAGAGAGGACAGCACGAACACGGGGGGCGGAGAGAGAGAGAGAGACAGCACGGAACACGGGGGGGAGAGAGGACAGCACGGAACACGGAGGGGAGAGAGAGAGGACAGCACGGAACATGGAGGGGAGAGAGAGAGAGGACAGCACGGAACACGGGGGGGGAGAGAGAGGACAGCACGGAACACGGGGGGGAGAGAGAGGACAGCACGGAACACGGGGGGGGAGAGAGAGGACAGCACGGAACACGGGGGGGGGGGGGAGAGAGGACAGCACGGAACACGGGGGGGGGGGGGGAGAGAGGACAGCACGGAACACGGGGGGGGGGGGAGAGAGGACAGCACGGAACACGGGGGGGGGGGGGAGAGAGGACAGCACGGAACACGGGGGGGGGGGAGAGAGGACAGCACGGAACACGGGGGGGGGAGAGAGAGGACAGCACGGAACACGGGGGGGGGGGGGAGAGAGAGGACAGCACGGAACACGGGGGGGGGAGAGAGAGGACAGCACGGAACACGGGGGGGGGAAGAGAGGACAGCATGGAACATGGGGGGGGAGGACAGCACGGAACACGGGGGGGGGGAGAGAGAGGACAGCACGGAATTTGGGGGAAAGACAGCACAGCACGGAGCACGGGGGAAAAACGGCACAAAGCACGGGAGAAAAACGGCACGGGGGGAGAAGACTTGCAACTCCCCTGCCTGCCCAGGTATCGGCTGAGGCATCGGAGCATTTCCCCCGAGTACAAGTACTTGGGGAAATGCTTAGTATTGGGACAACCCTATACATAAGCATGTAATACGACATGTATTTATGTAAATAGTGAAAGTAGAAATAAGAGAAAAATGATGAATGGTAGTAGAGAGGGAAGGAAAAGGGGGGGGGGGTGAATGGGAGTTGATGGACATGGAGTCACAGAGTGTCTAAGATCTAGTGTTCAGTGGATTTGTCTCATAAAAGAGATACAGGAAAAATATTTTTAGTTGGCAGAATCGCTTCCCAGGAGAGCCTGTCCCTCATAAGGAGAACAAACAAGCAAACAAGTTCCATAGAGTCCATGTTTTGGAGTATTGTTCCTGTCGATTCCTAGATGCAAGGACCAGGTTCTCAATTCTGTTTATGTCCTCTACTCTTCGAATCAAGAGGCCAATGGTAGGTGGATGTGGAGATTTCCAGTGGAGTGGGATACATGATTTGGCAGTGCAAGAAGATGGCGCATCACAGATTTATTCTAGATTTTGTCCGGAGTAGCGGAGGCATGAAGAAGAAAAGCTATGTCATCTGGGATATGACTTTTCGTAAATTTCTGTAAGATTTGATGGACCATTTTCTAAAGGTTTGCAAGTTTAGGGCATGACCAGAAGGATGTGTAAGAGCAATGGTCTGACGTCGAGGGAAAGAATTTGTGAAGTTGTGATGGGGTGCAGTACCACCTTGACTGAATTTTTAAATTGTTCTCTTGTATCCTTGTACAGATGGATGATTTGTGTATGAACCGGAGAATGTGGTGTTGTTGGTTTGGGTTGAATTGCCGGTCTAGATCTCACTCCCAGCCAATCAAACCTGGAAGTTGGTAGTTTTCTGGGGGTGTGATCAAAAAGTTGTAGGTGAGGGAGAGTATGTGCGGTAGCACTCTGGTGTCTGAACAGTACTCTTCAAGGGTAGTGAAAGGTTGGTCGGAGTCAACGAGAGGTGGTATAGATTTTAAGAAATGGCGTAACTAAATTACTCTCCGCCAAGCCAACCGCAAAGTACCTGAGGGGTCCGTGAGCTTCAACATTGACATCCATCTCCTTGCTTTCCTGAAGTGAGATGTTTGGGATTGGCCTGAGTTAATCAAATTCCAGAAGATTGCATCCCCAAATCCCAGCGTAAACATTGGGCTTCCCAAGATGGGGAATAAGGGCGAGTTCCTAAAAGAAAGATTCTTGGGTGAAGAGACAAGCACATAGGCGCGTAGTGGGGACAAGAAGGGGGTGTCTCTTCATACTGGTGAGCAGCAATGCATAGCACCAGGGTGCCCTGTGAAGGGGTATGTCACTTTGGGCTTGTTTTAAACTGGGCAACAACTTGGTGTCTCTGTGGTTCACCAATAAATGAGTCTATCCAAGTGTGTTGTGTGGTAATATGTGCGTGTATCTGGCAATGCCAGGCCGCCATGTTTGGACAGGAAAAGTCGTTTCCAGCTTAAAGAGTTTGTAAAGGATTTTTTTTTTTATCTTGATAGCTTCCTTTACTGTAATGCAGTGCTGTTTTCATGTCCTCATTGTTCGTTTTTGCTCTCAAGTTGCTGTAATTCTTCTCTGATCTCTGATGTTTCCTGATAACCACAGTCCTGGGAGCTTTCTCTCTGTGGTCACTAATCAAGGAAGTGTGATTACTGTGTGTCTAAAACCCCACAGCACCAATCCGTTTTTGTTTTCCAAACCATCACTGCCCTGTATTGACTCTGTGGCTCTGTACATTAGAGGCAGGAAACATGCAAAAACGAAACTAGAGGTACATTATATGATTGACCTTTTATTTATTTTTAATCGTTTTTTTTTTATCGTTTTTAAAAGGAATCTTGTGTCTCTACAGGGAGTGCAGAATTATTAGGCAAGTTGTATTTTTAAGGATTAATTTTATTATTGAACAACCACCATGTTCTCAATGAACCCAAAAAACTCATTAATATCAAAGCTGAATATTTTTGGAAGTAGTTTTTAGTTTGTTTTTAGTTTTAGCTATTTTAGGGGGATATCTGTGTGTGCAGGTGACTATTACTGTGCATAATTATTAGGCAACTTAACAAAAAACAAATATATACCCATTTCAATTATTTCTTTTTACCAGTGAAACCAATATAACATCTCAACATTCACAAATATACATTTCTGACATTCAAAAACAAAACAAAAACAAATCAGTGACCAATATAGCCACCTTTCTTTGCAAGGACACTCATGCAGCCTGCCATCCATGGATTCTGTCAGTGTTTTGATCTGTTCACCATCAACATTGCGTGCAGCAGCAACCGCAGCCTCCCAGACACTGTTCAGAGAGGTGAACTGTTTTCCCTCCTTGTAAATCTCACATTTGATGATGGACCACAGGTTCTCAATGGGGTTCAGATCAGGTGAACAAGGAGGCCATGTCATTAGTTTTTCTTCTTTTATACCCTTTCTTGCCAGCCACGCTGTGGAGTACTTGGACGCGTGTGATGGAGCATTGTCCTGCATGAAAATCATGTTTTTCTTGAAGGATGCAGACTTCTTCCTGTACCACTGCTTGAAGAAGGTGTCTTCCAGAAACGGGCAGTAGGACTGGGAGTTGAGCTTCACTCCATCCTCAACCCGAAAAGGCCCCACAAGCTCATCTTTGATGATACCAGCCCAAACCAGTACTCCACCTCCACCTTGCTGGCGTCTGAGTCAGACTGAAGCTCTCTGCCCTTTACCAATCCAGCCATGGGCCCATCCATCTGGCCCATCAAGACTCACTCTCATTTCATCAGTCCATAAAACCTTAGAAAAATCATTCTTGGGATATTTCTTGGCCCAGTCTTGACGTTTCAGCTTGTGTGTCTTGTTCAGTGGTGGTCGTCTTTCAGCCTTTCTTACCTTGGCCATGTCTCTGAGTATTGCACACCTTGTGCTTTTGGGCACTCCAGTGATGTTGCAGCTCTGAAATATGGCCAAACTGGTGGCAAGTGGCATCTTGGCAGCTGCACGCTTGACTTTTCTCAGTTCATGGGCAGTTATTTTGCGCCTTGGTTTTTCCACACGCTTCTTGCGACCCTGTTGACTATTTTGAATGAAACGCTTGATTGTTCGATGATCACGCTTCAGAAGCTTTGTAATTTTAAGAGTGCTGCATCCCTCTGCAAGATATCTCACTATTTTTGACTTTTCTGAGCCCGTCAAGTCCTTCTTTTGACCCATTTTGCCAAAGGAAAGGAAGTTGCCTAATAATTATGCACACCTGATATAGGGTGTTGATGTCATTAGACCACACCCCTTCTCATTACAGAGATGTACATCACCTAATATGCTTAATTGGTAGTAGGCTTTCGAGCCTATACAGCTTGGAGTAAGACAACATGCATAAAGAGGATGATGTGGTCAAAATACTCATTTGCCTAATAATTTTGCACTCCCTGTATACCCTGTAAACAGTCATTTCAGCATACATTTTTTATTTTATTTACAACTCCTTTAAGCGTGGTCGTTTTACGGGCCCAAATACATTTTATGAACACTGAGTGTATCCAGTTTAAAATAACTAGAGGGGATGTAGATAGGTAAAGTTTGAAAGGGGTCCAGGAATTTAGGAGTATACTCATTTTGAATATATTGCAGCGGCCAAACCATGAATGCAGTCCAGAGTGCCATGTATTAACCACTTCCCTACGGCCGTACGACTATATGCGGCCGCAGGGTGGTTCTAATTCTCCGGGCTGCCGTGTTTTCACGGCAGCCCCTTTCTTTGTTCCCAGCGCGCGCTCCAGAGCGAGCAGCGGGGAACTTGTGTACTGGCCGTGTCCATTGGACACAGCCAATCACAGATCGCCGTGAACGGCCAATCAGAGTGGCCGTTTGCGATGCGATCTGTGCAGCGAATGAGAGATGATCTCATATGTAAACATATGAGATCATCTCTCATTGCCGGCTCTTACAATGACAGCGTCCTGTCAGGGAGAGAGCAGACCGATCTGTGTTCCTTGTACACAGGGACACAGATCGGTCACCCCCCCCTCCCCCCACAGTTAGAACACAATGCAGGATACACATTAACCCCTTCCTCACCCCCTAGTGTTAACCCCTTCCCTGCCAGTCACATTTATACAGTAATTAGTGCATATTTATAGCACTGATTGCAGTATAAATGTGAATTGTGTCCGCCACGATGTCGCAGTCGCAATAAAAATATGTAGAAGAATACGTATCGGCCTAAACTGAATTTTTTTTTTTAAATTGGGCTATTTTTTTTTAGCAACAAGTAAAAAATATTGTTTTTTTTCTCAAAATTGTCGTCCTTTTTTGTTTATAGCGCAAAAAATAAAAACCGCAGAGGTGACCAAATACCACCAAAAGAAAGCTCTTTATTTGTGGGGAAAAAAGGAAGCCAATTTTGTTTGGGAGCCATGTCGCACGACTGCGCAATTGTCAGTTAAAGCGACGCAGTGCCGCAAGCTGAAATTTCACCTGGTCAGGAAGGAGTGGTTAAGGAGAGTCCTGACTTTTTTCAGAAGTGGGTGGAAATTCGGGTCAAAGAGCTTTAAAAGCCTTGGGGGAGATGAACGTGCCCAAGTATTTTAAAGCAGTCTCAGTCCATACCTTAACTTATGACTAAGTTCCAGTGTGGAGTGAAACACGTTTTGGGCTTCTATGGCTCCAGGTAAACTGTTTGCACATTTTCTATAAAAAATATCAAGGGGGGAAAAAATCATGGAGCATTCCTAGCCTACATACAGGGAGAATAAATGAACGGACAGCCAAATAGGATACAAATGATGGCCCAAAGGCTTTTGTACAAATGCATAGATGGTACTCCTATAGGTTTTGTTTTTGCAATACAGAATTCTGGTGATGTTCAGTGTATGCTCGAATGTGTACATGTGCAAGAGCCCTAAGATCCGAAGATTATCATTTGCCTTCCCATTTATTCATTTATTTTTTTCATCTACAGCCTTTTGAACATAAACGCATATGCTTTTTTAAACAACGAAAGTACATACCCATCTGATAAGGTATAACTTGGTTTCAAGCCCTCTCAATTCTGTGTCAGCCATCCATGACCATTCCCTACAGTGGTTTTATCCCCACATAGTAACCACTTGCAGACCTAAAAATATCTATTCTCTAACATGCATGCATCGCAGTTTTGCAAGTGGTTTACCTGAAGCTATCAGCCATAACCCTTGTCCTTGGTCCAAGTGGCTCATTGGCTGCTGGATCGCTTTCAGAAGCGACTGAAGGGGATGTCCCTTCCTGTCGCTCGTCTGTGTTTTTCTGGCTTACTGTTTTTACTGGTGCGCCAAGAAACTATCTGACGATTCGGCTGGCTGGACACAGAAACAAACAGACACCAGATTGCCTCTATTGCCTTTGAGGGCTGAAGCAACGTCATGATATAATTTCCAGTCTACAGGGGAAGTAAAAACATTGTTTATTTTTTAATCATTTTCTTTTAAAGGTAAGAGATTTGGGGTATTTTTAGCCCCAGATCTCTCCATAGAGAGGGCCTCTTATCATTATTTTGATTACAAGGGGTGTTTAAATTCCTTTGTAATAGGGGAAAAAAAATGTAAGGCACAGTGTAAAAATTAATTATAATAAAGAAACAAATTAAAGCAACCCATACCGCTGTGCTTGCGTGCAGAAGTGCACGCATACATAAGTCAGGCACGTATATTTAAACGGTGTTTGCACCACACGCGTGAGGTATTACTGCGAATATTGAAGTGCGAGCAATAATTCTAGCACTAGACATTCTCTGAAAACCAAAACGGGTAACCTGTAAAAAATGTCAAAGTGCCAATGAAGACTTTTTAATTATCGTAGTTTTTTGACATTACACGAGCGTGCGCAATTTTAAAGCTTGGCACGTTGGTTATCTTTTTACTCAACATAACATAATTTTTTACAAAAAATGGGAGTATATATTGTGTTTTAGTTTTTTTGTTTTGAGGGTTAGGCGTCATGCACACCGGATGTTATAAAAAAAAAATGCCAGTAGCATTAGCTGTAGAATGCGTTTTGCAGCAGCGTGTTTTTTTTTTATTTTTTTAGCAAAACTATAAATCCACAAAAGCTTATGGCTCAAAAACGCTGATAAACACAGAATAGCTTTGTTTTTTCAGCATTTTAAAGCTTCTAGATTCTCATATTTAGAGGGTTTTTTACAGCTGAAAAACGTATTTTAAAACCCGCTAGTTCTGGGTTTTGTTTTTTGCAGCCAGAAAACACCCCTGCCAAAAAACACTGATACCAGCCTATGTGTGCATTGACACATAGGATAATGTGCTTGGGAGTTTACTGGCTGCAGAAGCCCAAAGCATGAAGCCCAAAAAATTGCTGTAAAAACGTCCAGTGTGCATGAGGCCTAATAAGTAGTTTTCTAGCAAATACTAGCAAATTAAATTAATTCTAGCAAATTAAAGTTAAAAAGTTCCAGCAAAGGCCTGGTCTTCAAATGGGTAACCTTGTCTATAACCACTGCAGTTTTATTTTATCATCGGTGTGTAGATCCAACAACATTTGTGGCGATGATATAGAAAGGAACAGGGGATCGATCAGTCATGATGTAGAACTATCTCAAGGAAAGGCCAAGACAAAAGTAAATTATATACAGAGGTGATGACCTAAGCATGCCTGGGAAGACTTCCTTTGAAGCACACAATGAGCACAGAGAGGTGAAGAGTGGGAGTCATACTCGGGCATGGTTCTCATCAAACATCCCCTTAAAGAGCACTTATCCTTAAACAGGAAATACTTCATGCTAGGGAGGCAGTAGCAACAGGAAGTTGAAGTTGATATCATATCGGCATCAAAAGGATACATTACATGCAGTTAGAGCTGGATCTTCAAATACATTATAAAAAAATGTAAACATTTAGGAGACAAACCCCAGTAATGTTGCCTCGCATACATCAAGTCTTCTACTCGATAAGGGGTTAGGTTTCTTGGTGTATATGTGCGACGGCGTTATTTAGTTTCCATTGCAGAAATTATGCCTACAATCCTTCAGTTAAAAAAAATTGTAAAAAGTGTGCCAGTGAGCTATAAACCATAGTTCCTGATTCATGTGAGCTCATTGAAAAAACATTCTACCCTTGAGCTAACAACTCCACCATTATGACCGAAGAAAAATAAATATAGATATATTATTTTTTTACTGATCTACCGCAGCAGTCATGTTAAATATAATTTTTATTGATTTATTTATGGATGGTTTTGATAAGGTTTTCTGCCTGTAAAACTGGTTGTTATTTAGGCCTTTTGGTAACACCAGTGCCCTTTTTCTGCTGCCTTTGGCTGTGTAACATTGCCTGTCATCATAAACTTTTATTTGATTCCCTTCTGTCTGAATATGAATTTAACTGTGATTGAAGCACAGTCAGAGGACACAGTTGTCAAATAAAAACATTTAGTTGAGCAGTTTAACAACCCTGAAGCTCAATCCTCTCCACCAGCCTGAAGCCTGAGCAAACACGCTTTTTGTCTTGGAGGACTGCCACAGCCATTGCTGCTTGCTTATTCATGTGACTGTAATGAATCCATTTTGTAAATGGATTCAGAGATTATATTCCAATCGGGGTTCAAGTCCTGGGGAAAAAAGTGTGGGAACTCCCACCCAAGATCCACTCCCCCACCAAAAAAAAAAAAGATACGCTCATATGCATATATTTTTCACAGAAAATACTGGTGCTGGCCTGGCTGGTCTCGGTGCTGGCCTGGCTGGTCTCGGTGCTGGCCTGGCTGGTCTCGGTGCTGGCCTGGCTGGTCTCGGTGCTGGCCTGGCTGGTCTCGGTGCTGGTCTCGGTGCTGGCCTGGCTGGTCTCGGTGCTGGCCTGGCTGGTCTCGGTGCTGGCCTGGCTGGTCTCGGTGCTGGCCTGGCTGGTCTATATCTGTCTATCTATTGAAAAAAAAAAATATATATATATATATTTCTCGTACATCACGGGACACAGAGCAGCATATTCATTACTATATGGGTTATATGGAGTACCTTCAGGTGTGGACACTGGCAATCTCAAACAGGAAGTCCCCTCCCTATATAACCCCCTCCCATAGAGGAAGTACCTCAGTTTTTTCGCCAGTGTCTTAGGTGTTGGTCACGGAATAGCTTTGCCTCCACATCCTTGGGATTAAGGCGGGCTAACCGGATCTGTCCAAGGAGCCTCAGTGCCAAAGTGGACAGTACCCGGGCCCCAAACCGTGGGGTTTTGCCTATAATGCTCCTCTCTAGAGGGCTGGGCCCAGGACTTGGAGTTTTTTTCGAAACCAAAAGATCCTGTTTGCCAGGGTGCTGTATAGGTCCAGGACAGTCGGTTCCTTCCAGGACCCCAGTGCCTGAAGGTCTACTACGCTACCCACGGAGATGGGAGAAGATTGGACCGTTTTGCTATGCAAATGTCCTGCGGCATGGAGCAGGTAAGAGGGGAGCCTGCGGGACTTGGTTCGACAGCAGGCTCTCCAGGGGAGATCTTAAGGGGGGTAGCCTGGGTATGCTCTGCATTGGCACCATGGTCACTATGTCTGATGGACAGGATGGCCTAAAATGTTTCCCCCCCCCCATCACTTGACCCCCCTACCTATCTATGTATGTTTGCTAGCTACCTGCTGCTCGCTGGTTGAAGGTCTTTTTAAAAAAAAAAAAAAAAGAGAGAGATCTGTCTAGGCTAAAGGGACTCCTTAGGGGCCTGTTTTAAGCCTTACCTAGCCGGGATTCAAATCTGCCGCCTGATGCGTCCTCCAGCCTGCATTCCTGGGGCTCCAGAGTGTGTCTCCTCCTGGGCTCTCCTCCCCCGACAGTCGCGCGCGCGCACGTGCGCATGCATATAGAAATTTTTTCGCGTCGTTCGGGGGGGGGGGGGGCGGGGAGCGTGACTGCAGTGTAGAGTGGGCGTGCCTTCAATTGCTGTTATACACAGCAGGCGCGATCTTAGCTCAGATCAAAGCTGAGCTGGAAGAGAGAGGACGCAGAGCTGGCAGCACAGTGACTCCCGGTGGCGAGAAAGGGGTAGTACATGCTGGAGTCAGCTCCAATGCTTTTTGTTAAGCCAAAAATCCCCTTGGCAACAGGTTGAATGCTGGCAAACATGTTGGGGGTGGGGCTGTATGTTGTGAAAAGCAATAATATTATAAAGGAAAACATACTGAGCCCCACCGTTTTTGGGCATTAGTGATCCTATTGTCCCCTAAACCGTATTTTTTGTACTCCTGGCTATAACAGTCTGTTGTTGTAAGCGGAGTCCCTCGGTTTTGTATTATGGCTTCCAAAGGTTCAGGATCAAAACACAAAAAAAAAAAAAAGAAAGGGCAAAGACAAAGGGGTTCCTCCTCTGGTTCTAATGATATGCCAATACTTTCCCCACAGGTTATTCCTATAGGGGTCACCTTGGATAAGCCATTAAGGGGGTCTGGTGCTGAGGCTGGCCCAGATCGGCCCAACCCTGTGTTATCACAGAGGAGATGCTAGCCGTCACCCTAGGGGGGGCTAGAGAAAAAAGGTTAACAGCTATGATCGCTGGCTCTTTTTCTGGCAAGAAGCGGACTAGATCCCCATCGCCAAAAAGGTGTATCCTCGGATGCTGAGATTCTCTCTCCGGAGGAATTAGAATTTCAGGAGGATCGGTTGGACCAGAACCTAGAGGAAGGATCTACCACTGAAGAATCGTTTTCAGCCTCCCAGACGGAGAGTCGGTGGGTCCAGTCTTTGACAAGACATGGTCCGCTCGGCATTTAATTTGCCATTTCCAGAGCCTCAGGTTCCTGCGGTATCCTCTTTGGGTTCTTTTAAAGCGCCTTTAAGCAACGCAGCTTTTCCGGTCCATCCTCTGTTAGAGGAATTGTTTTTTTCCAGGATTGGGACGACCGGACAGAATTTTTACATAAGGATAGGGCGGGTTTCCGTCCTCATCCTTCCTTTCTACCAAAGGTTATATCCAGTTTCCACTTGAACCAGGATGTGGTACTTCCATCCTTCTTTCCAAAACCCACCTCTAGAAAGGAGGGGTTGCTGCATACGTTGGATATTGTCAGGGCCATAAAGGCCTATCTTAAAGCTACAGAGAAGGTTCGGAAAACAGATGTGGTGTTCGTTTTACCGGAAGGGCCCAAGATGGGTCAGGCAGCTGCTTGATCCACCATCGCAAGATGGATTAAACAATTAATCGTTCAGGCCTGCGGTTTGAAGAGGTTGCCTCCTCCTTTGTCGGTAAAGGCCCATTCTACCAGGGCCATGGGCACCTCCTGGGCAGCACATCATCAGATCTCTATGGCTCGAATATGCAAGGCAGCAACGTGGTCGTCAGTCCACATGTTTACAAATTTTTTATCAATTGGACGTAAGAAGGAATGCGGATACAGCCTTTGGGCAGTCAGTACTACAGGCCGCGATTCAAGCTCCTCAGGATCTGAGGGGGCTCCCTTGATTTAGATTTGAGATTTACATTTCTTGACTAAGTTGGATTTACTAGTATTTGAGTATACCTCTAAATTAAATCCTTTTTTGGAAGATGTCTCCCTCCCCTCATTAAAGCACTGCTTTCGGACATCCCATATAGTAATGAATATGCTGCTCTGTGTCCCGTGATGTACGAGAAAGAAAAAGAGATTTTTTAATACAGCTTACCTGTAAAATCTTTTTCTTGGAGTACATCACGGGACACAGAGCTCCCACCCCTCTTTTGGGGAACATTTTTGGGAGGCATACTGCTTGCTACAAAACTGAGGTACTTCCTCTATGGGAGGGGGTTATATAGGGAGGGGACTTCCTGTTTGAGATTGCCAGTGTCCACACCTGAAGGTACTCCATATAACCCATATAGTAATGAATATGCTGCTCTGTGTCCCGTGATGTACTCCAAGAAAAAGATTTTACAGGTAAGCTGTATTAAAAATCTCTTTATTCTCTCTCTCTATATATATATATATATATATATATATATATATATATATATATATATATATTCTCTATCTCAGGGTACAAAAAGGGCTTTTTTTTTTTTTTTTTTACAGCTCACTGCACACACAGTGTCAGTGTCAGGGCAGAGTGCGTGCGACGGTGTGAGGAGAGGAGACGCAGGCCCACCCTAGCGTTGCTGTGTGACTCCGCCTCCACGTGATGTAACACGCAACTGGCCGCTTACTGAAGGACAGGTGGCAGGCGAGGTCAGAGCCTGAAGGAGGAGCTCGAAGTGTGCTCGGCTCAGTTCGCCTGCACCTGCGGCGATGCTGGGAATTGCCGCCGCTTAGTGAAGGATCGGCTTGGCTGCTTAAGTCCTGCAAAGGGAACGGCGTTCCTGCTGTGAAAAAAGTGCAGGGACGCCATTCCCATGCATTCCTGCAGGACTCGAGCCCTGATTCCAATTTTTTTTTTTCTATTTTATCTAGTTCAGGTTCTTGTATGTAACTCAGTTAAGGTGTTGCCCTCTATAGGAGATATTCTCAATCAGGGTTCCTCCAGATGTCTGGCGGTTTCTTGAGCTGTGACTAAAGCTGGCCATAAATTACTGACTGAAAAAAAACTGAGCCAATTTCCCCATCCACACATTTCAGCTGGGTAAGGAATTACCTCCCACTGTGCCATTGTATTCTGACAGCGGAACTCTCCAGCCCTCAGAATACATGGACCAGTGCTGCAATTAAATGGCTGTAGCAATGACTGAGCGAGACTATACCAACAAGCCAGTTCATTAAAAATTAATTGCTAGATCGACTTCTCGTGAGTGGGAGCGACCCATGCATGGATCAAATCTCAGCTAGTTCCTGCTGATCACATGCACCCCCCCTCCCCCCCCCAAAAAACTCTCTAGCAATACACACACCAAACTAAGCATGTGCAGAGTGCCTCCAAGCCTCTGTGCTTTCGAGAGATGGATTGGGGACTGTGCAAGAAGGGGAGGATCAGGGAAGACAGGTTCAAACAGCCTTTTTACACAATGCGCAGGAGTAACTCCTTTGTTTCCACAGTAAGTATAACCAGAATGCTTTACTGCTTATACAGACTGGGTTTTAAGCGACATACCATCTAATTGTGCCAGCATAGTTCAGGGCCAAGCACTTGGCAAAACCACCATCATGGCACCAGTGATCCTTTTTAACTTTAATTAAAGAAGACATTCTGGCCACCACTGTAATAGAGGCACTCCTACCTCCTTAATAATTTCCTGGCACACTGGACCGCTTTTAAAAATTGTTTGGCAGGAATTTAGCTACTTTGTAAAAAAAAGTGAAGACACACTAGGAGTTAAAGGGGAACTGCATGAAAATGCTCTTGGAAGTGCAGTCGCTGTAGATCCAAGGGGGACATGCAAGGAAAATAAAAAACAGCATTTTAGCTTGCACATGATTGGGTGATAAAATCAGCAGAGCTTGCCCTCATTTCAGATCTACCCCTCAGATTTACAGCGACTACGCTTGCAGTGCAAAGTGCATTTGCCTTATGTAAATAACCCCCATTGGGTCATATGTGGCAGCCATGGGGGGTAATGACCACCTCCTGGGGAGAGATCTAGGAGGTCGGCAAATGGATATGTGTTCTTATAAAAATAGCAGTTTAATAAAGTGATTTTGCTTACAAATTTAAAGTGTAGAGACCTAGCATCCATGGCTATTGTAGAACGCTGCCACACTTTTGGTTAGTGCTGAAGCTTGCCTGCCCCATCCTGCCTTGTGCACATTTCTGTTAGTCAGTGATGCAGTCCAGCCTGTTGATGGGCCAGTAGCAATGTGTGGCAAATACTACTACCAGGAAGTACCAGAGCACTGTCCAATCAGAATGCTCCTGGATTTGGTTGTGAGTGCAAACTGCTACAGGCTGATCCAGGTAACATTTTTTTTTTTTTTTTTTTAACATTGCCATCCAAAGGTTTGTGGTGTGTAGGATGTATATGTTTGTGTGTATGTGTGTGATATATATATATATATATATATATATATATATATATATATATATATATATTAGACAAATACAGTACTTGATTCAAAATGTATTTGTCATATATATATATATATATATATATATATATAATTTTAATTTTTTTTTTTATGCTGTACAATTTCAAAAGCAACCTACAGCCATATACAGTACTTGATTCAAAATGTATTTGTCATGCAATATTTCATTGAGTAGTTGAGTTAAAAAGAAAAATAGTTATGTCTACACATGTGGATATCCTGGGGATCATTTTCAGGAAGTGAAAATATGTTTGATTAGCAAGGAAAGCTCTTATGCTGGAATTTCTCTTGCCGATCTGATAAATTGTTTTCTAAAGCACAAATTCCTGCTAATGGGGTCGTTTTTTAATATAAGCATTGTAATTGCATTAAGTACTGAAAGTCCCATACCCCTTCCTCTTAACATTATGAGTTAAAGTGCCCCTGAACTCTAAGGCCGCGTACACACGATCAAATTTATCTGCTGAAACCGGTCCGATGGACCGTTTCAGCAGACAAATTTGATCGTGTGTACGGGCAAGCAGACAGGTTTTTCCAGCAGACAAGTTTTAAAACCTGCTTTAAAACTTGTCTGCTGGAAACCCGTCCGTCCGACATGTCCGCTGGTTAGTACACCTAACCAGCGGACAAAAATCTCCCGCATGCACCGAATGGATTTGACGCATGCGTGGAAGTTTATTTCCTGGAGTCTGTCCGACCGTTTTCATCGGATTTGTTTAGTCGTGTGTACACGGCCTAATAGAAACATTGTAAAGGATCAGCCCCTAGGCTGCTTGCTCCTGGCCTGGGCTACAAAGCACCTCCGGTCTTTATTTCCAGAACATAGGTGGAAGGTGTTCTTTAGTTCTGAGGTGAACTGGGGAGGGCTGATAACACTGTTTGGGATTTCAGGGCAGAATACTTTCCAGGAAGTTACACACACACATTGGAGTTCTGGTAGAATCAACAGTTAGATTTTAAACCACTGGACCTCCGGAAGGTACCCCCCCCCCCCCTTCCTCGTGACCAGGGCATTTTTTGCTATTCTGCACTGTACTACTTTAACTGACAATTGATCAGTCATGCACCACTGTACGCATGTATTTCACACAGGTAGAGCTTTCAACGATCAGTCTCCTCCCCCAGGCAGTCCTACCCCCCCTTACAGTTAGAACACATTTAACCCCTTGATCGCCCCCTAGTGTCGCCCCCTTTTCTGCCAGTGACATTATTACAGTAATCGGGGGCTATTTTTAGCTCTGATCGCTGTATAAATGTCAATGGTCCCAAAAAAGTGTGAAGTGTCTGATCTTCCCTCCGCAATGTCGCAGTCCCAATAAAAATCTCAAATTACTGCCATTACTAGTAAAAAAAAAATGCCATAAATCTATCCCCTATTTTGTAGACGCTATAACTTTTGCGCAAACCAATCAATATACGCTCAATGCGATTTTTTTTCCCCCAAAAATATGTAGAAGAATATATATTGCCCTATATTGCAATTGTCAGTTAAAGCAACACAGTGCCGTATGGCAAAAATGGCCCAGTCAAGAAGGGGGTAAATTCTTCCGGGGCTGAAGTGGTTAATATTTCCTTCTGTTTTGAAGTGGTTGTAAACCCTTTACATATACCCAGTGAAGTTATTGGCTTCACACGATACACAGAGATGAAACAAATTTCCCTACATAAGTTGTACCTGTTTAACATTCTTGTCTCTACATCTTTTAAAGGAACACTAAAGGTTAGTTTTTTATTAGATAAATTGATTGCTGTAAGCTAGAGCATTTAAATATCACTTGCCTCGTTTTTCCTTTTGACCTCCAAAATACAGTAATCCAGGTTTGAAAATGGTATTTCCTGTCTCTCCTCTTCTTGCTTTCCACCATCACCTGAGCCGTTTTGCATGGTGGAAAGCGGAATGTGCTCAGCCCCTCCCCTGTATAAATGTGACTGGCAGGGAAGGGGTTAACCACTAGGGGGTGGGGAAGGGGTTAAATGTGTAGCCTAGTGAGTGTTCTAACTGTAGCGGGAGGGGGGTGACTGGGGGAGGTGACCGATCTGTGTCCCTTTGTACAAGGGCCACATGGACACCACCCACCATCCTTGGACAAACCATCGCGCCAAGCAACAAAGCCAAAAGTCTCGGAGTCATCTTTGACTCAGACATGATGATTGATGCACAAATAGGATCAGTCGTCAGCGGGGCTCATAATTCGCTCCGCATGCTACGTAGACTCATCCTCTTCATCCCGAAAAAGGACACAGCAGTAGTGGTAGGAACAATCATCAATTCACGACTCGACTACGCAAACTCCCTCTACTTCGGACTACCGAAATACCAGATCTCACGTCTACAAGTCCAGAATACGGCAGCCAGACTGGTAGCAGGGAAAAAAACGTGGGAATCAATCTCCCCTGTCTTGAGGTCCCTCCACTGGCTGCCCGTACAGGACCGGGTGACTTTCAAGACACTCTGCCTAACTCACAAATGTACACAAGGAAACGCTCCCCAATACTTAAGTGAGAAAATAAAACCCTACGTCACCAACCGCGTGCTCCGATCAACCAAACAAAACCTTCTCCAAATCCCTAAATCCCGCTACAAATCTAAGGGAGAACGCAGATTTGCAGTCCAAGGACCTCGACTCTGGAATGCTCTACCCACGACCATCCGCCTGGAAGAAAACCATCTGGTTTTTAGGAAAAAACTGAAGACCCATTTCTTCTAAAGGACCAGGATGACACTGGAAGGAAAGCGCCTTAAGGCGATTAAGTTCGCATTTGTTGCGCTATACAAGTTACTCACTCAGCATCGGTCTCCTTTCCCTGACAGGACGTGGATCTCTGTGTTTACACACAGAGATCCACGGTCTTGCCCAGTTGCTGGGCAATCGCGGGTGCCCGGCGCGCATTGTGTTCCCAGTAACGCGACGGGTGCACGCACCGCCGGCGGCGAGCGCCTCCTAGCGGTTTTAAATGACAGGACGTCCTATGACGTCCTGTCAGAACAATAGGGTATTCCACCCGCCGCCATTTGACGGCATGCAATTTGCTAAGTGGTTAAGATAAAAAGCCTTCTGTGTGCAACAGCCCTCCTAATACTTGCCTGAGGTCCCTCTCTGTCCAGTGATGTCCATGAGTGTCTCAGTCGTCCGTGATTCTCCATCCTGATTGGCTGAGAGACGGCAGCGGTGCCATTTGCTCCCACTGCTGTTAATCAAAATTTGCTAGCCAATCAGGGGGAGAGGGAGTGGGGCCGACTTGCTGTGGGATCACTGAACAGGAGGGAGGGGCCAGGAGCACAGAAGAGAGACCAGAGAAAAGGAGGTGCTTCTCTGTGCAAATCCACTGCAAAAAAGCAGATGAGTAGAATATGTTTGTTATTTTTATAGGAAAAAAGTGAGACTTAACAATCACTTTGAGTACGACTTCTAATAGAATGTTTTGTTTTTCTGTCTACTTTTCTTCTGGGCCTAATGTTGGCAGAGAACTTGGATGCAATAATTCATAAGTGCATGTTTATCCATTTAAGGCAGTCCTGCTAATGTCCCATCCATGTATCTATATTAAACAGGATTAATATGGATTTGAAGCTTCACTTCTGACTCTTTGATGTTTAATCAAGTCTTGAGCAATTTTTCAACTAAATTACAGTTAAAACTTTACAGAAAACACATGATTCTTTTCCCAGCACAGTTAATCTACTAAATGATACTAATTGTAGAGAATTTAGTACGCAAACTAATCTAGAACTGAAGCCTGTTTAAAGCTGAACTATTCGTTAGTCTAAAATGGTTTTAAAGGATAAGTTCTTCTTTTGGGAGCATGTTACACCAATATTTAGGGTGTAACTTGCTCCGGCAGATTTCCCCCTGTGACAGTGGATGGGGATTCTTTTTCCTGCACCCGCTGTCCGTTTAAAAGCAGTGCAGCCACACGGGGCTCCACCAACTCGGCCGCATCATTCATTCAGAGATCTTTGAATGAGTGAACTACAACTACCGTCTGCCATTGTGGTTGACTGCCTGTAGTTCTTAATGATCTGTGAGGGTGACGCTCTTGTAGTTCATTGATCTTTCTGCTTTTCAGTAACTGTCTGTATGGTAGTTATAAGCAGACAGTTATATTGATAATCTGCAGGAGCCAGCAAGAAAAAAAAAATTCTAATGCAGAAATATGTGTATTCATTAATTTTGCCCAAAAGGTGAACCTGTTTTTTTAAAGCCAAATTTTTATTTTTTTTACCTTAATGCATTCCCTGCGTTAAAGAGGAAATAAACCCCCATACCCCCCCCCCCCCCCGCAAAAAAGAAAAACAGGAGAAAAAAAACCAAAGGCATAATCGGCTAGTATGCATAGCATACTGTTTATGTATTACCTCAGAACGAAGCCCCCGCATCAGTCCACGTCACCCCCTCTGGCCACCGACATGTTGACCCGAAGTGACTTCCGGGTATCGCCGCACACAAAAAACGGCATATGCTGGGGAAGAAATGGCAGAGTGAGCAGGGGTGTAGCTTACCGGCACTGTTCGTGTCAATGGACTCTCACAACCTGGCTTGGGAGCATATCTGCATGGGTGCCCCAATAGCACACCGCTTTCTAAGGAGGCATTCAGAGGAAGAAGGTGCAGACAGTGCCGGTGGGGAACTTCCAGAAGAGGAGTTAAAGAACCACTCTGTGCAATATTGCACAGAGCAGGTAAGTGTAAACTTTTATTAATTTTATTTTTTGTGAACTGCGTTATCTTCTAAAAGATTTGTAATTTCTGTTCGGCCAATCTTTTGATCACAGACAAAACAGTCAAGTCCCCTTCATCCACCCCTTACATAGGAGTGTAATGATTCCATGATCCTTGTGCTTTTTTTTTTTTTTCCTGTAAGCATGTTGCCTTTGTTAAACCGACAGTACTCTGCAAATTGGTTTTGGCTGCATGCTCTTTAACCATTCTGCCTGCTGCTGAGCAGAGTTTTATAGGAAGCTAATACTAAACGAAGATGATACTACTGCGTTAAAAACAATTTAATAGATTTTACTAAAAACACTGTTGGCTCAAACCTAATTCCAGACTTTTTTTTTATTTTTTTAATAAGAATGGGGAAATTATGAAACTCCTTTTTAGATTTTACTTCTGTCTGTGTCCCCATTAGGAGCAGGATGTGATGAGGAAGCCCTCCTATGTGCACACAAACTGCAGCAAAGCCATTTTATTTCTTATGCAAGAAGTGCAAGGGTTACAACCTCTGTCAGGATTTATTAGGGCCTGCTTTTTTTTTTTCAACAACAATTTCATTTAACAATATATCCTATATATCAAAAACATTATAATAATGTAAACATCATTATCTATATCCTTTACATCCCCCTCCCAAAAAAAAGGAAGAAAAAAAAGACAAAGGACATTATCCCCCTCGCCCCCACATATTTTCTATTTTCGCCCCCACTTATTTTCTGATGGACTGTAAACTAGCCCTTTGTTTAGAAAGTTTGGAGACCCACTGGTTTAGATCAAAGCATATTCATGTGTTAGAATGACCCAGTCAAAGTTTAGACCTAAATCCAATTGAGAATCTGTGGCAAGACTTGAAAATTGCTGTTCACAGATGCTGACAGAGCTTGAGCTATTTTGCAAAGAAGGATGGGCAAAAATGTCACTCTAGATGTGCAAAGCTGGTAGAAACATCCCCAAAAAAACTTTTTTAGCTTTTGGGTGCAGTTACACGCTACACTTTTCACATATTTATTTGTAAAAAATGTTAAACCATTTATAATTTTCCTTCCACTTCACAATTATATGCTAATTTTGGCTATTCACCAGTGCTGAGCGACCACAAAAAAGTCCATAAACGTAGCAGTCTCCGCTTGTCAAAAACTGTGTTGAATCCACCACCAAATCGGTAAAGTAAAAATGGACTCTTACCAAATTGCTATGATCCCCCATGACAGGGGATCAAAGAGCGCATATAGTCAATCCCAGCTTGGCTTCAAAGAACAGCAGGCACAGTCATGGATATTCAGCAATCGCCTCCCAGTCAATCAAATCAAACGAGGATATGCATGGTACATAAAAAAATAAAAACGCTTCATATAGTGTAAAACCTTATGGATTTTTAATTTGTATAAAACACAGTAAACGGACAACCCGTCCTTCTGGGTATGCGAATGGAGCTTGAGGTGACGTTGGCGCGTCGCTCCGCCCGACGTACGTTTTGTAAAAAACTTACTTCGTCCAGGGGCACTGTATAATATATATATATATATATATATATATATATATATATATATATATATATATATTTTTTTAGGTATTTACCAAAACATATTTAAGCTATAGTTCTGAAAGTATACTTGGTTGTGATCTGAGACCTGCCTCATTACACAAATAACATCTAAAAACAGTCCTGTCACAGTTTATTCATGTTTAATACTAGAATTGTCAATAATAATCTATCAACAAGCAAGCCAACCATCACTTTATAAATATTTCATGCTGAGCTGTTCATAAGTGTTAGTTAACCACTTTAGCCCCGGACCATATTGCTGTCCAAAGACCAGAGCACTTTTTGTGATTCGGCACTGCGTCGCTTTAACTGACAATTGCGCGGTCATGCGACGTGGCTCCCAAACAAAATTGGTGTCCTTTTTTTCCCACAAATAGAGCTTTCTTTTGGTGGTATTTGATCATCTCTGCGGTTTTTATTTTTTGCGCTATAAACAAAAATAGAGCGACTATTTTGAAAAAAATGCAATCTTTTTTACATTTTGCTATAATAAATATCCCCAAAAAAGATTTAAAAAAACATTATTTTTCCTCAGTTTAGGCCGATACGTATTCTTCTACATATTTTTCGTAAAAAAAAATGGCAATTAGCGTTTATTGATTGGTTGGCGCAAAATTTATAACGTTTACAAAAAAGGGGGGAGTTTTAAGGCATTTTTATTAATATTTTTTTTTTACTAGTAATGGCGGCGATCAGCGTTTTTTTTCGGTACTGCGATATTATGGCGGACACATCGGACACTTTTGACAAATTTTTGGGACCATTGGCATTTTTATAGCGATCAATGCTATAAAAATGCATTGGATTACTATAAAAATGCCATTGGCAGTGAAGGGGTTAACACTAGGGGACGGGGAAGGGGTTAAGTGTGTTCCTATTTGTGTTCTTACTGTGTGGGTGGGGTGGACTCACTAGGGGGAATCATTGATCTTCCGTTCATACATTGTATGAACGGAAGATCAGCGTTTCCCCCGCTGACAGGAACGAGAGCTGTGTGTTTACACGCACAGCTCTCGTTCCCCGCTCTGTAACGAACGAGCGCGCGTGCCCGGCGGCGATCGCGCCCGCCGGGCACGCGCGCGGGACTCGGGGGCGAGCGGGGGGCGTGCGCGCGGGCCGCCGGCGGCGCGCACGCGCCCCCTAGTGGCCGCGAAAGTCCCGACGTAGAGCTACGGGCTCTCGCGCAGGAGAGCCGACCTGCCGCCGTATAAATGCGGCGGCTGGTCGGAAAGTGGTTAATACTCTAATGCCATCCCTTATCCAATAGTAGAAGTAACTCTTGGCTGAAAATTTCAATTGGGAACTTATAGACATGAAAACTGTTGTGTAAAGGAGAGAAGGTAATTGTACTGAGATTCCGGGCAGTACTGACTTGCTGAATCATTGATGGTGAGCCTATTAATCATGGCATTTCATGACATTATCATAGGTGCAGCTTATATTTGTCCTTGTCACACTTCACTGCCTAAACTAGTGCTTGATCTAAACATATATGCAATCAGCAGTTCTCCATTCACTGGCTGCATACTTGTCCATTGTTGTTTAGTGTATGTATATCCTCTCAATTTTTTTATGTATGTATATACATTATTTCCTTTCTTTTAGTCTGTTCTATTAATTCAATAAGTGCAAAAAAAATTAAAGTGTCTTCTTTGGGGGCACTCAAAATAGGGTTAGGGGGCAGGAGAGCTGTCAGGGCACCCAGGAAGATGGTTTGGGGCCATTATGTGCTATTCCATTGCACAGAGCCGGCAATGAAACACTATACATTATTTTATTTTTTTTAAATCAGAAAAGTTTTTATTGCTCACATAACATACAGGAAAAGAAAACCAATATGACATAATAGCCTCAGCATATATAGTACACTTCACATATTGCTCTCCAACCAGCATCCAGCACATTCCAACAGTATCCAGTAACATGCCTTCTAATCCCGCCGCCCCTGAACTGGCAAGTCTAATTACCACCCAGCAACCTCCCCTGAACAAGTTCCATAGGGCTTAAGCCAGGTGTGGCCAACCATGCATCCCAAATCCTGTCAAATTTGCCCGCATTTCCCCTGTGCTGATATATGTATTTCTCCATGACAAGCATCCTGCCCATATGCATCACCCAGGATTTAAGCGTGGGGGGTTCCTCCAGTTTCCAATTCAGGAGAATAGCCCTCCTGGCCTGGAACAGTGCCCTGTTTAGTGCCATTCGAGTCAATTCCTCTATTACCACTCCCTCCAACACTCCAAGCAGGCAATATATCGGCTCCAAGGGCACGGCCACCTGGAACACAGAGTTAAGTGTATCCACAACTCCCTTCCAGAACCTGTGGAGCTTGGGGCAGCGCCAGAGCAAGTGAATCAGATCGCCAGACATTACCTTGCACCTGTTGCACATTGGGTCCGCAGCCTGCCCGTTTTAAAAAGTTTTACAGGGGTATAATGGACCCTCAACAAAATGTACAGCTGAGATACTTTCTGTGCTACATTGAGCGAACAGCTATTGACTGCCATCAGCGCTTCCTCCCACATGTCCCCTGTCATCGGACCTACATCTTCCTCCCACTTATCCACCACTTTCATGGGATGTGCCTCCAGAAATGAGTCTAGCAACATGTGGTAGCACTGTGAGATAATACACTATACATTATTAAACAAAATATGTACAGACTTCATTTCGTTAATTTCATTTTGAATGGGCTGAAATCACACTGCACCACGCCAAAAGTGGCGCATATACTAATTAAAATAAAAATGTAACTGGATCGCAAACCACTTTTGGGAGGCAATTAAACACACTGTAAATATACTTTGAACAATTTTAAGCTTCTATGTAGTAAGGAGATCATTTGAGGTAGGTGTCCAAAAATGTGCTTTACACTGTAAAACTATTGTGCGCTTAAAACTTATTTTATTCTCTCCTAAAAATGTGTACCTACATGGTTCAACACTATTTAACTGGCACTTTTTTTTGGTAGTTTTCTGACTATTTAAAAGGTATTTGCTTAAAGCGGAGCACCACCCAAAAGGGGAAACTCCGCTTGTTTGCACACTCCCCCTCCCTCACTGCCACATTTGGCACTTTTTTGGGGGAACAGGAGAGCGGGCACTTGGTTTTGACCGGTACCCGCTCCCACCTCCTGGTAAGATCATGTCTGGCCCCTCCTCCCCTCGCTGCCTTCTGGGACCTGTGTGTGTCCCAGAAGACAACGGGACCATTCAGAAAGTGCAGCGCGACTGCTGGTTTCCCTTACTTGCAATGCCTGCACCCGTAGTCGATTGACAATCGCTTGGGATGTCGACAGGATCCCTGGATCCCCAGGATCCCTGGACAGGCAAGTGTCCTTTTATATTAAAAGTTAGCAGCTACAAACTGTTTTATATAGTCATACAAAAATATATTTGAAATCCTATGTTTATTAATTTGGCAATAACCTGGTGTGGGTGGATTTCTGTCAGTTACAGGCATGTCATGTCATGCCTCTCCAGCCTGTGTCTTGGAATAAGAGGGAGGTGATGCCTCCATTAATCTACATGTAAATATCCTGCCCCCATTATGTTTAGCTGGTTAGTATGCATAGAAGAGAAGGGAGGAAATGGGCTGTCATTTTAACACTGTGTATATGCCCACATATGTGACTCTATAGTCACATGGGCTGCTCATTTGTGATATGGAGGAAATGCTCAGCATAGAAACTCTGAAAACCTGAGAATGTGCAGAACTGCCAACTCTGCTCTGCAAAATCCCTAACTGAATTCGGAACCTGAACACAAGGTAGAGATAGAGAGCAGCAGGATTAACCTGTGTGTGTGTGTTTTAGCAAATCTAAAACTACTTTTGTCTTGCACACCAAAAAGCTGTGTTAACAACTTCTCCCTGGGGCGACGTCATATGGTGATATTTGAATGATACCTGCAGTTACAGGCATATTTCGGATATAATTTTTTTCACCTGGCAATTCCCTACACTATAAGAACAATCGTAGCGACTGTTTTTGCTGCTTAATTGTTCTTGCGGGAGGGGACGTCCCCCACCCCCCTCTCGCCAGCCACCAGTGCTTCTATCTGCTCGCCCGCGCGATTGGTGAGCCGGTAAATAAATCGGCTGGCGCTGGAAGTTTATGATGGAGAATCCTGCGGGCCAGATGGCCCCTGGAAATCTCTGACCTTTTGAAGGCCGGGCACAATGTGACCTCTGCCTTTGAAAAAAAATGCTGCCACTTTGCTTGACAAGCTGAAATATATATATATATATATATATATATATAATCACACTCTTGCACACTCTTGGCATATATATATATATTGCACACTCTTGCACACTCTTGGTGTGTATATATATATGTATATATATATATATATATATATATATATATGCATATATATATTGCACACTCTTGGCATATATATATATTATGCCAAGAGTGTGCAAAGCAGTAATCAAAGCAAAAGGTGGCTACTTTGAAGAACCTAGAATATGACATATTTTCAGTTGTTTCACACTTTTTTGTTATGTATACAATTCCACATGTGTTCATTCATAGTTTTGATGCCTTCAGTGTGAATCTACAATTTTCATAGTCATGAAAATAAAGAAAACTTTGAATGAGAAGGTGTGTCCAAACTTTTGGTCTGTACTGTATGTGTGTGTTTTTTTTTGGGGGGGGGGGGGGGGGGGGGGGCTTTCCAGCCTCCTATAGGTGAGATCTGGGGACTTATAGACCCCAGATCTCACTGTAAAGAGGACCTGTCATGCCCTATTTCTATTACAAGGGATGTTTGCATTCTTTGTAATAAAAATAAAAGTGATTTAAAAAAAGTTTTTCAAAATGTAAAAATAAAAGTAAAATAAGCTAAAAAAGTAGAACGTGCTCAAAGAAGTGTCCCACAGGTCATGCCCTCATATGTAAACAATGTTTAAACCACACGTGATTTATCGCTGTAAACATTAGTGAGGCAATAATTCTAGTGCTAGACCTTCTCTGTAATGCTAAAGGGGTAACCTGTAAAGATTTTTAAAGCGTTGCCTATGGGGTTTTTAAAGTGGTTGTATACCCAGTCAGACGGCTTTTCTTTATTAGGACAATTGCAGGTTTTAAAATCATTTGCATTAGAAGATTGTCTCCTTACCTTCCCTCATTGCGAGATATATGTATTATTGTGGCTCATGAAGTAGCCCGCGCATGCGCCGTTTGTCCAAACTGTCCGGCAGCCGAGACTCGGCTGCCGGAAGAATGCAGAGTCGGGGCTGCGTAATTTCTTATGATCAACGTCAGCCCCGACATCCCGCGATGTCAGCAACAGTCTCTGTCTCTGATTCGCTAGACGAGTCTTGGATACTGCAATTGGTGCGCAAGCGGGAGATTACAGAGAGAAAAACATAATGCGGGCGGAAGTAAATGAGAAATACAGGCACGGAACACCACAGTTGATATGGCAACGGCTATGACAGAGCAGCAGCGTTTCAAATATACAGTCTTTTTACAGTAAGCGATTTTTGGGCTTACTCTAATGCCTCGTTTCCACTGAGCGGTTCGGTACGGTTCGGTTCGCTATTTTGGGTGTTTCCATTATGAAAGCGTGCCATAAAAGCGAACCGTACCGCACCAGCAAGGGTCCTGCTTCTCATGTGGGTCCAGAGAAAGTGGAACGGTTCCATTAGGGCGGACCGACAAATACATCTCACTGATTGGTGGACGCGCTAGGAATTTTTTCTAAAACCTGAATGGTCCCCGACGGTCCGATTTGGAGTGGAAACACTCACGAGAATAGACCGGTCCCATCCTAACCGCTCTAAATTTACTGACCCGAACCGTTCCGTGCAGTGGAAACAAGGCATTAGTGCCCATTTTATTCTTAATACATGTGTGGATTGTAATATTGATTAAATCTGGGTTTTTTTTTTGGACGAGTTTACTACCACTTTAAGTACAGAAGTTTGGCTCCATTTCAAGAGTGTACACAATTTTATAGCGTGACATATTGGATATCTATTTACTTGGCGTAACACTCAGTAACATCTTTCATATTATGCAAAAAAAAAAAATGGGTTAACTTAATTTTTTTTTTTATAAAAATAGTTTGAAAAATTGCTTTGCACCATGTGAGAAGTTGCAACGACCATTATTTTATTCCCTAGGGTCTCTGCTAAAAAAAAACCCATATATAGTGTTTGGAGTTTCTGAGTAATTTTCTAGAGAAAAAAAAACGATTTTTACCTGTAGTAGAGAAGTGTCAGAATTGGCCTGGGAGGCAAGTTGTTAATGAGCGGAAATGTCTGTGTATGTATTTTACCTTTTGAACTGGGTAACAAAAAGGAACAATGGAATAGTATTTCTCTTAACCTATATCCTAGCTATTGATGCTGACAATGCAAAAATCTTTTTGTATTCACTTTTTTTATTTGTTTACTTTTAGGATTTGTGAGGGAGATGGTTTGCACGTCACCATAATGAATACAGAAGAGAAACCACTAACAGCCTTGAAGACCAACCCGGAGGATGGAACGGAGCTTTGCAGCCAAGCGGACACAAAGAAGATAACTTTACAAATGGCTTCTGATGTGAACGAGAATAAATTAAACGGTGATAACGAGCAGTCTTTGACGGAAAACGAAGATATTGAGCTTGAAGATAAGGATGTCCAAGATAGTATCAATAATAATGAAAGCTGCAACGTGATGTGTGGTCAGCTTAGTTGTAAGAAGGGATGTGAAGATTATGATCGCACAGTAATGGACAGCTTGGCCTCTGCTCCCTTTTCCACAAAGGAGAACGCCACTACTAAAGGCAAACGCGTGTCTGGGAGGCGCAGCCACAGATATAAGAAAAGCAGCAATGGAAAATCCACAGGTATTTGTGAAACGCGTGTTAACTATGCTTTATTAAAGTAGAACTATACACTCGCAACTATTATGAGCTGCAGCGTTTAAAGTGGCATTAAAACCAAAAAAGTGTAAAATATAGCAGCTTACCAATCATTGGATGTAGCGGCTGCAGTCTTTTTTTTTTGTCTTTTTTAAAAGGTTTATTTGTCTGTTTTATACCTGGTGATCTGGCCAGTAATACACCTCCCTGTATTAGAGTGCCCACACTCTAAATTAACAAGCACAGGGGGCACCTTTTGGACAGCAGCATTGTCAGTCTTGGGAGAGGAGTGTGAGATTTTAAATACATTAAGAAATTGAAGCCAAATTCCATCTTATGCTTTTTTTTAAAATGTTTTTGTTAATTAAAATTCAGTAGCTACAAGAACTGTAGCTGCTGACATATAAAAAACGCACACTCTTTCCTTTCCCACGATCCAGCGGTGCACTCACCCCAGCTGTGTTCTCCCCGTGTCCTCCCTCGGCATCACCAGCATCTCCAATTTGGGCACCCGGCTGTGACCGCTTTCAGCTTCACAGCTGGGTGCTAACTGCACAAGCGGCGCTGCGCTCTGACTGTTCCCGAAGTCTTTTAGGACCGGTTATGTGTCCCAGAAGACTTCGGGAAGGAGAACTTCTACTTCTGATCACCTAAGATAACCAGAACGGAAGAGAGAGCAGGTACCTGTCAAAATCGGATACCTGCTTGCTTCCTCCCTCTCTCCCCAAAAGCTCAGTTTTACAAATGGGAGCCATGGAGGAGGCCTTAAAGCGGAAGTTCTACTTTTGGGTGGAACTCGGCTGTAACTGGTTACAGCAACAGGTTTTTTTTCTTTCTTTTTGTTCCTTTTGAGATAAAGCTTTTACCACTTACCGACCACCTAACGTGCTAGTATGGAAAAGCAGCCTCCCTGTGCCGTATCATATACTTGGTACGCAATCCGTGTGCCTGCCGGCCCAGCACAAGCCAATCTTCTGGTCTCGGCTAATAATAGTCCGCCGGCACCCGCTGACTGGCTCAATGATTTATGGAACAGAGCGCTGCGATTGTGAATACAATAGAAAGCTCTGTTCTCTGACAGGGGCTCCTGCTGTTTTTTTTTCTTTTTCCTCGCTTGGCAAGATCCTCAGTAAAAATAGCACATCTCACACACGACACAGAGGCACAAGTTTAACCCTTTGACCGCCTTAGATATTAGCCCCTTCCTACCAATCGTCATTAGTACAGTGACAGTGCATATTATTAGCACTGATCACTTTATTAAAGTGATTGTAAAGTCTGTTTAAAAAAAATAAAAAATAAATGTTATACGTACCTGCTCTGTGCAGTGGTTTTGCACAGAGCAGCCCAGATCCTCCTTTTCTCACGTCCCTCTTTGGCTCTCCTGGCCCCTCCCTCCTGACGAGCGTCCCCACAAAAGCAGCTTGCTATAGGGCCACCCGAGCCGCAGCTCTATGTCTCCATTCAAACACTGAGCCCTGCCCCGCCCCCACTCCTCATTGGATCACTAACTTTGACAGCAGCGGGTTCCAATGGTGCTCCGCTGCTGTCTTAGCCAGTGAGGAGGAGAGTCCCGGGCAGTTGAGTCCATTGTGCAACATTACTAGATATAGTTGGGCTCAGGTAAGTATGAGGGGGGCAGCTGCACACAGAAGTTTTTTTACTTTAATGCATGGAATGCATTAAGATAAAAAAAACCTTCTGCATTTACAGTCACTTTAATGTCACTGAGGGTGAGTGGCAGTCAGTTTCTCCAAGTGTCAGGCCGCGTACACACGATCGAATTTGTCCGCTGAAACTGGTCCGATGGACCGTTTCAGGAGACAAATCCGATCGTGTGTACGGGCCTAGCGGACATGTTTGTCCAGCGGACGAATTTCAAAACATGCTTTAAAATTTGTCTGCCGGAGACATGTCTGTCGGATATGTCCACTGGTTAGTACACTAACCAGCGGACATATCTGCTCGCACATGCGTCGAATGGATTCGACGCATGCGTGGACGTTTTTCACTTCCCTGTCGGTGACGTGGCGGCGTCAACGTCACCGCGCTGTCTGCCGGCGGGGATTTTGATCCGATGGTGTGTACACGCCATCAGACCAAAATCCGATGAGACATGTCCACTACAAACGGTCCGTCGGACATGTTTGAGCGGACATGTTTTATCGTGTGTACGCGGCCTTAGTGTCAGATTGCCCATCACATCACAGTCCTGTTATAAGACGCTAATCACCGCCATTAGTAGTATTAAAAAAGAATAATAATAATTCTAGTATATATCCCATAGTTTGTAGGCATTAGAACTGTCAGACAAACCAGTCAATTTACACTTTATTGACTTTTTTTTTTTTTTTTTTTTTTACCAGACTGTAGCAAAATGCATTTTTCCCAAAATTTATGAAGAGATTAGATTATTATTTTTTTTTAATTGATTTTTTTTTATTTTTTTTTTATCAATAACAATTTTATTGGTCAAAGGTTCAAGTGTATATAACATACAGTCATTCAGTGCCTTAGGCACGTAGGGGCAAAATAAAGAGAAAACGGATTAACAGTGGCACAGGGGACTATACATTATCTCTGTCTGGCGTTTGTCACTATTGCAGCTTGCCTATCAAAACCTGTGACGCCAACGTAGCGGAGTGCAATCTGGCAATCGTCCTTACGAACCATCTGCATGTTATGGCTAAACTGAGTAGCGAACTTAACTTTTAAGTATCATAACAGCCAGAGACACTAGGGGCAGTGGCGGCTGGTGCTCAAAATTTTTGGGGGGGGCGCAAAAGAAAAAAAAAATTGCAGTCTCACTGTGCCCAAACGCAGCCACTGTGCCATGATATTAAACGCAGTCGACGTGCCATCAATTTGCACCACTGTGCCATGCCATCAAATGCAGCCACTGTTCCATCAAATCGCACCAGTGTGCCATGCCACTGTGCCATCCATTGTCACCACTGTTCCATGCCATTAAACCAGCCACTGTGCCATCCATTGTCACCACTGGTCCATACCATTAAACCAGCCACTGTGCCATCCATTGTCCCCACTGTGCTCATGGTCGCCGCTGTGCCAATTGTCCCCACTGTGCCCTGTAAATTGCTCTCTTCACCCCCCGCCCGGCACTTACCTTTACTGGAGTCAGGCATCCACGTCCCACGATGTCTTCTCCCGCCCTCGATGACTGACAGGCGTCTCAGCCAATCAGGTTACCGGTAGCCAGAACCGGCCAACCTGATTGGCTGAGACGCCTGTCATCTTATCCAAGGGGCGTACAGTCTGTGCGCTCCGAGAATAAGCTTCCGGGACCCGAGGGCTGTACTGGGAAAGCCTATCAGAGCTGTTAGCTCTGATAGACATTTCCGTACAGCCAACCAGCTGGCGTTATTCAGATGGCCGGACATGAGCGGCGATAATAACAGATTCGTGCAATGCATGAATCTGTTATTAGACTCAGTGGCGGTGAGAGCCAGAGGGGGCGGCGCTCCAGCGCCCTCTATGGACGAACCGCCACTGACTAGGGGTCTCCAAAGATAAAGAGGAAGGAAAAGCGGGAAAAAGAGAGAGAGAGAGAGAGTAGGGGGAAGAGGGAGTGTCATCAATTTGGCCCGCGTACCTCCTCAGGGTGGGTCCTCCCGGCGGTGCCACAGTTCCCAGACCTCGTCGTGAGCCTCCTGCCAATCCCGCAATCTGGCGGTCATATTTTCCATGATCTCCACGTCTTTGATCCTGGTGTACAGGGGGGGGGGGGGGGGGGGGGGGGGTCGTCGTTTCCAATGCAAGGCAACCAGTGCTGCCGTGAGAGTGTGTCGGGACAGTTTCTTATATGGGGACGGGAGTCTTATCGGGAGAGACCTAGGATAAAGTATTTTGGGGAGGGAGGGATCTGCCTCTCTAGGAGTCCCTCCAGCAACTGCCGGACCAAGTCCCAGAAATGTGTGATCAGTGGGCAGCCCCAGTAGACATGAAGGGGGTACCCCTCACCCCCAGACATCGCCAACAGCGGTCCGAGCTAGTGGGGTAGATGGCGTTATATAGCGGTCCGAGCTAGTGGGGTAGATGGCGTTATATAGCGTGCAAATCAAGCTATTTGCCGCCTGCACCCAGATCTCATGCTGAATGAGTTTTTATAGTAAAATAATAAATTTTATTTCCAAATTTTCAGTCCTTTTTTTTTATTTTATTTTATTACAAAAAATAAACCCAGTGGTGATCAGATATCCCCAAAAGAAATAAATGTAAATGAGAAAAACTATATGGGTGGAACTTTAAATGAGGCACAAGACATAGAGCCGAGCGCTTCCATCCCCGATACTATGAGCGAGAAAGGCAAGGGTGGGACTTTAAATGAGGCATGCACCCCAGGAGGTTTGACGATAACAATTGAAAATGGCAAGTGAAAGAATCAGTAGAACCAAACGCATAACATAAAACAGTTATTTAATAGTGTAAAGATAAAACAGATACAATAGTAACATATTGAACCTGGTACAATAATCAAAGGATATAAATTCCATGTAGAGCAGTGGTTCTCAACCAGGGGGTCAAGTTATGATTTGCCATGGGTCACCGAATGCCGGGCTGTTCCTGAAGCGCGCGCCGCTCTCTACAGTTCTCTGATCAGCAGATGACTGATCAAAAACACCTAATTTGGCTGATCTCGGACTCAGAACTCCCCTCAGCACTGCTACTTTTCACCCCCCCCCCCCCTTAACAAGGAGTAAGAGAAGGAATACAAATAGAGAATACATGAAAGGGAGAGGAAAAGAGGGGGAGTAACAAAGAAAAAGGGAGAGAAAGAATAAGAGAAAGAACAAGAAAGATGGCTAGAGAGAGGGTTGGGAGAAAAAAAAGAAATTGGGATAGAGAGAAAAAATGGAAAGAAAGGAGAACAAATTTGAAAGAGCGGTACATCCTAAAATACGGAGTGGAAGGGACTCGGGGAGCATTAAATGTCAGTGGGTTAATGGCGCAAATTACTTGCCTTGCCTTGGGTGCTGACAACCCACACTACGAAAATAATTTACTGTTAGGGGTCCTCATGACTTGGGAAATTTTATCAAGGGGTCACGGCACTAGTAAGGTTGAGAAACACTAATGTAGAGCAACACACCTTCTCCCCATTCACACCTGAGACCTTGTAACACTAACAAGTCATATGGGGAAATGGCTAATTGGGCCCAATTTGGACATTTTCTCTTAGGGGTGTACTTACTTTTGTTGCCTGCGGTTCATACATTAACCACTTCTGACCAGCCCCACGTCCAAAGACGTCATTTTTTTGAAGATGGATATCTCGGTAACGGCAGCAGCTGCTGCCACAACCGAGATATCCATCTCTTCGTGGGGCGGTCCTGTTAACGATAACGGCGTTCATCGCGGTGGATTCGCCGCGAGATCGCCGTTACCGGCGGCGGGAGAGGGTGCCTCCCGCGCCCTCCGCCGCTTACCGTAGCCGTCGGTAGCGGCGGAGGCGATCGGGTCCTCTTGCTGGCTGCCCGGGGATGCGACTGAGGGAAAAAATGTCCCTCAGCCGTCCCCATACCTCTGCTGGGCGGAAGTGACGTCAAAACGTCATTTCCGCCCAGCCTCTTAAAGAGACATTTAATTTGTTTACATTTTGACTTTTTTTTTTTCTTTTTTTTTTTTTTTTTGCATTTAAGCCTGAATATGAGATCTGAGGTCTTTTTGACCCCAGATCTCATATATAAGAGGACCTGTCATGCTTTTTTCTATTACAAGGGATGTTTACATTCCTTGTAATAGGAATAAAAGTGATAATTTTTTTTTTTTTTTTTTTTTTTTTCAGTGTTAAACATTATAAAATAAATAGAAATAAAAACGAAAACCCAAAAAAATTTTTTTTAAAGTGCCCCGTCCCGACGAGCTCGCGCGCAGAAGCAAACGCATACGCGAGTAGCGCCCGCATATGAAAACGGTGTTCAAACCACACAAGTGAGGTATCGCCGCGATCGTTGGAGCGAGAGCAATAATTCTAGCCCTAGACCTCCTCTGCATCTCAAAAAATGCAACCTGTAGAATTTTTTAAACGTCGCCTATCGAGATTTTTAAGGGTAAAAGTTTGACGCCATGCCACGAGCGGGCGCAATTTTTAAGCGTGACATGTTGGGTATCATTTTACTCGGCGTAACATCATCTTTCACAATATATAAACAAATTAGGCCAAATTTATTGTTGTCTTATTTTTTAATTCAAGAAAGTGAATTTTTTCCAAAAAAAGTGCGCTTGTAAGACCGCTGCGCAAATACGGTGTGAGAAAAAGTATTGCAATGACCGCCATTTTATTCTCTAGGGTGTTAGAAAAAAATATATATAATGTTTGGGGGTTTTAAATAATTTTCTAGCAAAAAAAACTGTTTTAGTCTCGTAAGCACCGAATCTGAAAAACAGGCTCGGGCTGAAGTGGTTAATGGCTGTATTGAGTTATTTTGAGGGGGCAGTACATTTACACTGTTATACAAGCTGTACACTCACTACTTTTACATTGTAGCGAAGTGTCATCTCTTCAGTGTTGTCGCATGAAAAGATATAGTAAAATATTTACAAAAAATGTGAGGGGTGTACTCACTTTTGTGAGATACTGTACCTGTTGATCTACCAGAAATCTGGTGTGGTGCTAACATCTTGTTTGGGTTGATGACCGTCTTCTTTGCCCTTAGTGATGGGCTTGATGTTGGATCTGATCGTAAGTTCGACTTGAACAGCAGCTCTTCGTTTAACAA
The DNA here is from genome assembly GCA_029574335.1 of Rana kukunoris. Lineage (NCBI taxonomy): Eukaryota > Metazoa > Chordata > Amphibia > Anura > Ranidae > Rana > Rana kukunoris. The sequence continues at coordinate 453,432,101 of CM056052.1, read as the reverse complement.
ATTAAAGCGGAGGTTCACCCTAAATATACTCTCTCCCAAGTGATCCAGCATACTGGCGTCAGCGCCAGTATGCTGTTTTTTTTTTTTTTTTTTTTAATCCCCCCACTTACTGTGTAATCTTTAATTTTTATTTCTTTCCCCCGTGGTGGATGGCGCCTATACAGCTTGTCACAGCTTCTGAAAATATCCGATTTAGGACTCGGGTATTTCCGGCGCAATGCGGCGCCTGCGCACAGACCTAGGAGCTGACTGCGCAGGCGCCGTATTTCTCCGAGTTCTATTTCGGCAGGCATGACGCGCCATAGGACTCGGAGAAATACGGCGCCTGCGCAGTCAGCTCCTAGGTCTGTGCGCAGGCGCCGGAAATACCCGAGTTCTAAATTTTCGGAAGCTGTGACGCGCTATACAGGCGCCATCCACCACGGGGGAAAGAAATAAAAATTAAAGATTACACAGTAAGTGGGGGATTAAAAAAAAAAACCCCAGCATACTGGCGCTGACGCCAGTATGCTGGATCACTTGGGAAAGAGTATGTTTAGGGTGAACCTCCTCTTTAACATAGCGTTTGCCCGACGCGGAGCGCCCCATAATGCACTGTGAGATTGCACTGCATTGAAGGCTGCTGATTGGCCAAAGTATGCACCTGACCTGTATTGTGCAATGTGCTGTGAGGGCCTTGATTGGCCAAAGGCAGGGTGCCTTTGGCCAATCATGGTTCCGGGGCCAAGTCCACACCCCACACTATATAAGGCTGCTTACACGATGTCCGTGTATAGTGTGTATTTAAAAGAGAGATTAGGCAGGATAGTTAGTGGATTGAGCGTACTGTAAGTGTAGTGTATGTATGTAATATATATATATTTTATTCAAAAATGTAATTTGCGTTGGCATGACTGTACTACGTTTTTTTTTTTGGTCTTGCCCCAAAAAGATAAGATTTGCGGTGCCTAGTATAGTTTGTTTATTACGTTTGCAGTTTGTACTTTTGTTCAGGTATGCAGCATATACAGTTGTGCTCAAGTTTGCATACCCTGGCAGAAATTGTGACATTTTGGCATTTTATATTGGCTTTTTCAATATAAATGCCCAAATTTCACATTTTCTGCCAGGGTATGCAAACCTTTGAGCACAACTGTATACAGTTTGTGTATGGTGTGTTTATTATTTTTGTAAATGAGTTTGTGTATTGCTGGATTACTATAAATACTTTCTACGTATATTGCATGTGATAAAATCTTTGCTGTGCAGGTTTTCCAGCAGATGCCGATGTGATGCTTTCTGATGACAATGGATTTGTGGAATCTGCCCATGACTTGGCAACACTAGAGTTAAGCGTCACCAATGAACCCAGGAATCAAAAGCATCTCAGAGATTCTCTTTTTTCCCTCCTCAAAGACGGGTTTGAACAAAAAGATGTCAGGATGCTTCCCACGTGCCTTCACCAGGTAACTGTTTGAACTTTGGTACTATTCGTTTTTGCCTGTTATTGCATAAATCCTGAAGATGTTGTATGTCCAAAGCACCTTGTTTTTCTTACTATAGAGCAGGGGTGCCCAACCAGTGGCCCGCGGAGCCCTCTGATGTGGCCCGCAACCTACTGCTCTGGGATGGAATAAAATAGAATAGATTACTGTTATTAAAGGTAAGTTTATTACTTAAATCACAGTGTATATATGGGCATATCTGTTCTGAAGTGGTTACTGAGCTGCTTTTAAACTGATCCACAGGTGCAGAGAAGAGCACCTGTGGGTTACCTGTACTGAGCCATAGACTTCTATTACCTGCAAGTTTGGCGTGCTGAGCGTAGGGTAGGCTCTATAGAGCCGAATGGGCTGCCATCCACCCACTCCACTCATTGTGGCCCGCGACCAGTTACCAAGTCGCTTAAGTGGCCCTTGCTCTTCAAAAGGTTGGGCACCCCTGCTATAGAGACTAACGGGACAGTATTTTTTTTAAACATGCATAAATTAACGTTCCCCACAGAAGAACACTGGAGATTTGATCCTGCAAAGCACACATAAGCAGAAGTTACTTTCAGTAACAACTGAAACTAGAAACATAGATTACTAGAGTTCTTTGCACATCTCGGCTTTTATTGGGCCTGACCCAATGCTGCCTTCTTCCAGCCATTGGCTGCACAGACAGTAGTGATGCAGAATAGATGGTAGAGACAAGGCCAAATCAAATTTTTGTATAAATTCTAGGTCCCTCGATCTCCAGACTTGCTGATTATGTTGATGCATTTCTCACTTTTTTATTTTAATGATCTGATTAAATATGGGTTTGACAGGTTTTGTTTAAATGCTCACTCTCTGCATTGGGTGGATGGAATGACTGAAAGGGCTGAAGTACTACCGGATTGCTTTTAGCTATCCTTTGCACAAAAGGGATAGCCTTGTATGTGTGCAGCTGAACCCTTTTATTCATGCTTATTTAGATTGAGGCTTGTATGATGTACCGCAGGTTGTTCAACAAGAGGATTACCTTTATTTCCTATGGGGACTGTTTACACTAGTGCGCTGCATTGCTGTACATTTGGGAAAAATAGTACACTACCATAGGTTTCAATGGTAGTGGATGAAAAAACGTCTTGGCATGGATTTTCATACATTTTAGCACAAGCCCCCATATGTAGCAACCTCTGCTATTTTTGACTTTTATTGGTTAAACAAAAAAAAAATACATTAAAATGTGATCCAAAAAACAACACTGGAAAATGATAACCCAAAGATTTGTGAACCCAGACTTGGCCCTGGCTGTCTTGGCATGCAGGAAGATCAGCAAGAAAATTAACGTTATGGCCAGGAGAACGGTGGCAGGAGGGCTTATTGGACAACGTGGCGGATCTTCCTAAGGGAATATAGGACTGTCAATAAAAAGTCAGCAGATTTTAATAATCTGGAGATTTTTTTTTAATGTATAGTGGTCCCTGCAAGAGTGATTCTAACTGTGGGGGGGGGGACTGCCTGGATAAGGAGACAATCGCTGTGCATACTTAGTGTGAACAACAGATCTGTCTCCTCTCCCCTTACAGAATGGAGATCTGTCTGTTTACATTGACAGATCTCCATTCTGTCTCTCTCAGTAGCGATCGCGGGAGCCCGGCGAACCTAGTGGTCTTAAAGCGACCAACGTATAGCTATGACCATTTGCCCAGGAGAGCCAACCTGCCACAGTATGCTTGCGGCGGCTGGTCCTCTAGTGGTTAAGTTAGGTTTTCGTCCTTTATTATATACCATAGTATCAGACTTGGAGAAATTTAAATCTTTAGCCATCTCCTGGTTAGGTAGGTGTAATGTCCTTAAAATGAACATCTTGCCACGACTCCTATACCTCCTGCAGGCCTTACCCATTAAAATAACACAAATGTTTTTTTGGACAATCCGATCAGCCTTCATTAAATAAGTTTTGCAAGGGAAGTCCTCTTGCCTCCAAGGGACCCAACCACAGAGACCCAAACTAGCAGGTGGAGTAGGCCTTCCGGATCCTGCCCTACTGCACTGCGGTACACATGACTGGAGTAATTGTCTGGTGCAGGAACTCCTCCCAAAAGATTTGGGTCTCTCTATTTCCCCTAGCTGGCCTTCCCTGGGCAGGTGCCCACCTCTCTCGTCTTCAACAATCCCACCCTTTATTGAACCAGCGTTGTTAGAACTTAAAAGGTATTTTGGCTACATGGACAGGGTCTTTTAAATTCAAACCGATTTGTGCATTGTCAGTGCATGTACGTTCGTGCACCCCTCATGCTGGGTCCAACTTTCGGATCCCTCACCAGTTCCGTAATGAGCAGATGGAAACTATTGCAATTGTCTTTCTTTCTACGTTCCCTTCCGGACCCTGCTGCCTTTAACAGGCGCCTTGCCCCATTTGAAGACCTCTGCCTCGCTGAAGGTTTCATTCGTAAATCACTCTGTTCCTCATATCGTATCCTGCTAGACTTCTCTTCCCAGCAAGATCCTCCATACCTATCCAAATGGGAAAGGGACCTGAATACCACCTTCACGGTCAGTCACACACACCTTTTACTTTGCCCACAAATCTTTTTTGAGTGGAAAATACCAGGAGACTACATATAAAATCTTGTCACATTGGTACTGGACTCTCGCTGTTCTAGCGTCCATGTTTCCTGGACACAGCCCTTGATGGCGATGCGGAGCCCAGGTCGAAACACAATATTTCATATTTTTTGGGACTGTCCAAACATTCAGCCTTTTTGGCGACAAGTCCTACAAATTGTTCACAAACTAACGGATGTCTCCCTTTTTTAATAACCCTGCTGCAGTGCTTCTCAACTTTACCCCCATGTCCAGTAAGAGATACCGTAAGGGTCCTTTCACACGTGCGGACGGTTTTTTATATCCATTTTGTATCATCAGTTGATCCGTTTTTTCTTCCGTGCTTTTTTTCTTCCGCGTTTTTTTTTTCGTGTTTTTTTTCTTCCGTGTTTTTTTTTTTTTCTTCCGTGTTTTTTTTCTTCCGTGTTTTTTTTCTTCCGTGTTTTTTTTCTTACGTGTTTTTTTTCTTACGTGTTTTTTTTCTTACGCGTTTTTTTTCTTACGTGTTCTTTTCTTACGTGTTCTTTTCTTACGTGTTCTTTTCTTACGTGTTCTTTTCTTACGTGTTCTTTTCTTACGTGTTTTTTTCTCTTCCTTTTTTTTTTTTTTTTCTTCCTTTTTTTTTTTTTTTCTTCCTTTTTTTTTTTTTTTTTTTTTCTTCCGTGTTTTTTTTCTTCCGTGTTTTTTTTCTTCCGTGTTTTTTTTCTTCCGTGTTTTTTTTCTTCCGTGTTTTTTTTCTTCCGTGTTTTTTTTCTTCCGTGTTTTTTTTCTTACGTGTTCTTTTCTTACGTGTTCTTTTCTTACGTGTTCTTTTCTTACGTGTTCTTTTCTTACGTGTTCTTTTCTTACGTGTTCTTTTCTTACGTGTTCTTTTCTTACGTGTTCTTTTCTTCCGTGTTCTTTTCTTCCGTGTTTTTTTCTCTTCCTTTTTTTTTTTTTTTTTTTTTTTCTTCCGTTTTTTTTTTTTTCCTCCCGTTTTTTTTTTTTTTTTGTTAGAACTTTATTTTTATTACATATTTTGATGAAAAACGGATGTTAGCGGATCAGATGTTAAACGGATCGTCCGCTAACATGCGTTTTTCGTCCATTCCGTTTTTTTGACGGAAGAAAAATAGGGTTTTCTTTCGTTCAAAAAAACGGAGCTTAACGGAGACGGTTGTAAATGGACGTTAGCGGATGCTCATCCGCTAACGTCCGCTATCCCATAGGAAAGAATTGTAGTCCGTTTTTCATCTGTCAACGGACGTATGAAAAACGGACGAACGGTGAAAGGGCCCTTAGTCACTATTAAAGCATTTACTGAATGCTGCCAGGGCATGCATCCTCAGTATGTGGAAAAACTATTCTCCACCTACTATATCTCAATGGTTCACCAGGGTGAAGGAGATCCCTTAGAAATAATACTATTCAGATGAATACTGATCACTATCTTAACCTGCTAACATCTTCTGTATTGGATGCGTTTTGAAGACACTCCGCCACCACCGTGGACCTCCAACCCTTCCATTCATCTTATTTTTCCGCCTCTTCCTCTACCTATATATATCCTCTTATTTATTTTTTTCCTTCCTCTCTCCTCTATTTACATCTTCCCCTTCATTCTAGGGTGTCTCCCTCCCCTTTTTCAAAAATACTTTAAGGCCGCGTACACACGATCGGTCTAACCCGATGAGAATGGCTCGACGGACCATTTTCATCGGTTCACAGACTGATGGTCTGATGTGGGTACACACCATCAGTTCAAAAACTGATCGTTTCAGAACGCGATGATGTACAACACACCGACGTGCTAAAAAAAATAAGTTCAATGCTTCCAAGCATGCGTCGACTTGATTCTGAGCATGCGTGGGTTTTTGGACCGATGCTTTTGCGTACTAACCATCGGTTTGGACCGATGGTCAGGCGTCCATCGGTCCGAGCAAGTTTTAAAACTTTGGTACGACGGACGGATGGGCCGTACATGCGGTCAGTTTGGACCTATGAAACTGGACTTAAGTCCATTTTCATCGGTTTGAACTGATCGTGTGTACGCGGCCTAGGAAGCGTCATGGTGTGTTGATGATATTATGGGTATGACAGCTTGCAGGTCATGTTCACAGGTTCTGATTCTTTTATTTTGTCTTTTTTTTTTTTAATGTGTGTTTTTGAGGATTGTTCTCTCTTGGCCTGTTTTTTATATATTCATGTCATGTTGTCATGTTCTATTATTTTGATGCATACCATAAAATAAAAAAAAGTTTTATCCCTTTAATGTCTGATCCCAGTCTTGCTTTGACATGTGTTGGTAAAGCTGTAGATATACTATTGAAACTGCTTGCAGGTGTATCGAGGTGGATAATAAAAAATAAAATCAATTTCCAGGACAAATTGGGCTTTCATTTGGTGGTAAATGGTAAAGAAGTTCTCCTTATTCATATATTTAAACAATATAGTAAAACAAAAAAATTAATTTATATATATATTAAATTTAGCTGTATACTTCTTATTACTACCACCAAAGAACAACCCAAAATAAATTCTCCTGCTCCTGACGATTTCAGCCCTACCGCATACGTGTATGTTATTTGTTTGTACTGAAAGCATGCTTTCACCACAAACACAGCAGTTCATATGTGGATAAAGGTAAAAATAGGTAGGTGGCGCACGACTAAAAGGCACAATCAAATAAGAAATAAAATTAGCAGATCATAGGGTTCATGTCAATATCAAGAGACAATAATCAAAGGAAGAAAAACAAATGAATAAATAAATGAATAGATGACCATACAATGATAGTCAAATGAATGACCATACAATAATGGTCAAATAAAAGTCCAAAAAGTTCAAGTATTAGTCCAAAAACACTAGTGGCAGCACAATCCTGAAGCAGAAGCAGACTCTGAAAGATATATACAAACAAGAAGGAAATGCGCCAAACTAAGTGCAGTAAATCTGAATTTAATAGAATTAATTTATAAACAATAAATTGGCTACTCACAAACCCAATGAGAGCAAAGGCACATAAGGGTTAACGGCTGGTCCGGTGTCACACCTATCATCTACGGCTGCAAGGGCTCACGCAGGCTGACTTCGCTGAGTCATGGGAGATGTGGAAGCCCATCTTGGGGAAGCCTAGGAGAAGCAAACGGGGGATCCAGGAGCCGTGAATCCTAGCTAGGAAGCGGCTCCTGGATCCCCCGTTTGCTTCTCCTAGGCTTCCCCAAGATGGGCTTCCACATCTCCCATGACTCAGCCAAGTCAGCCTGCGTGAGCCCTTGCAGCCGTAGATGATAGGTGTGAAACCGGACCAGCCGTCAACCCTTATGTGCCTATGCCTTTGTGAGTAGCCAATTTATTGTTTATAAATTAATTCTATTAAATTCAGATTTACTGCACTTAGTTTGGCGCATTTCCTTCTTGTTTGCATATGTGGATAAAAACCCACTTCTGTAAAACGGCATATATGTGCGCGGTCAGCGTGAAGAATTAAAATTATGTGCCACATTTAGAATATGTTTGTATGAAATATGATGCACTTGGTTTGCATGCAAGGCTTGAATGCGATTTCAACTTATATGGGATATTATGACCTAGAGTAAGTGCACTTTTATCAGAAAAAAAAGAATCCCCTCTGGATGATTAAAAGAGAAGTATGTGTAGTTTCCTAGGTGGATGCAGCATCGGTCCAATGCTGCATCTGCCCCCTGGCACCTCTACACTGAGAACCGAGTGATCGAACATCGCTGATGGCTCGTTTTTCACAGCTCCCCGAACAGAGAGCTGCTGACTTTCAATCAGCAGTTCTCCGCTCTGCTGCTCCTCGCTCATTGTAGTGCTGGGCTGTGGAGGGGACAGGGAGCAGCTGTCTTAGGCTCTCAGTGGCTTGCTGAGAGTCTGAGACGGGTGTCAGTCCAAGCACCTGGCAGATACAGACTCCCATTGTCGGGTCTACGTGGTGCCTGGACTTATTTCTGTGACGTCAGCAAAGCACGGACTTCAGCCCACTCTTGGCTGAAAACTGGTCACAGAAGTGAAAAACAATCTGCACTCCTGTGATCCATAGGAGAAGCCCAGCCAAATGTTATTTGGCTGGACTTCTCCTTTATCGTATATTGCAAAGATTTTAACAAACTATTAAAGATTCCTACTGGTTACTGCTTGAGAAGATATAGGGGTTTGTTTAAATATGTATTTTTATTATTGGTTCTGAATGTCAAGTTACGTGTTCATTACATTCGGCAGGTGCATATTCAGTGTTATGAGTGTCTGTATCCCTTTTTAGAAGTTATTAAAGCCTTAAGCCTAGTACACACTAGGAGGAGCCGCTGTACTTGCCATGCAGTGTTAGTACAGCAATCTCCTCTGATGTTTTATTGTGTTCTGACTATGGTGGTCCTCCCACCAGAACACTCTGGTCAGCACTCTCGGCCATTGGCTGAAAGCGCTGATCAGGAGCCGATCGGCAGGCCATTTTCAGTCATGTCTCGTTCGGCCAGCTTCTGCCAGACCGGCTGCAGTACACGTGGGCTGAATGTCGGACATTTTCTATTGAACCAGCTGATGACATGCGGCCCATCTGTACTAGGCTTAAAGTTTAGTCAAGAAAGGAAATGCGCACAAAGGATGCTACGATCAGTGTGATGTGTTCCTTGTGCTGCTGTCTCCTAGTTTAGCTAAAATCTTCCTTCTATAATTGGGAGAGGCTCTGGAGAAGTCCTGGAGATGAGTTTGGGAGGAGTTGATGAGGGGGGTAGAGGGCAGGAAGTCTTGGGAGGTAAGAAAGGCATTATTTTATTGCTGTTTTGGGACAAGGTTAGTGATGTAGCTGAGGGCAGAGTTTTGGATTGCTTTACAAGTTAGTACAGTATTGTGAATTGTATTTATTGGGTGAGCAGAAGCCAATGAAGGGATAGGCAGAAAGGAGTAGCAGACACTGAACGGTTGGTTAGGTTGATGAACCTTGCATCAGTATTTACAATAGACTGAAAGGAGGATAGCCTATGTAAAGTTAATTCTATGATAGGGAGTTGCAGTAGTCGAGGCAAGAGATCACCAGTGAGTGAATTAGAAGCTTTGTGATGTCATTGGCTAGGAAGTAGCATATTTGGAAGATGTTGCGTAGGTTGAGGTGGTAAGATTTGGACAGTAATTGCATGTGGGGCAAAAAGGATAGTTCAGTCCCAGATTACACCTAGCACCCTAGCATGTGAGGACAGGTTGATGGTTGTGCCATTAATCCTGCCAAAGAAGTCAGGGGAAGGGGCACGTGGAGGAGGAAATTTGAGCTTGGTTTTGGATAGATTAAGTTGAGGAGACTCGTGGAGTAAGCTTGGGGTTAGAGAGAGATTTGGGTGTCATCAGCATCAGCTTTTTGCTGACCCAGCAAGAAGGTAGATCGAGAATAAGAGAGGTCCAAAGAACAGAACCTTGAGGGACCCTGACAGAAAGTAAGGAGCAGAGGATGTAGAATTGTAAGTGACACTGAAGGTGTGGTGACATAGGTAACATGAGAACCCACAAAAATTACAGTCACAGAAACCAAATGAATGGAGTTTGAGGAGGGAGTGATCAACTGTGTCAAAGGCAGAAGAGAGGTCCGGAAATAAGAGTATAGAACACTGACCATTGGTTGTATCAGTTAGTAAATCGTTTGTGCGTTTTTAAGGAAGCAGTTTCTGTAAAGTATTGCAGGCGACGTCTAGAGTGAAGGGGATCAAGAAGGTTATTCTCAGTGACATGGCTTTGGTGGTTGTAGACCAGGTAGTCAATGAGTTATGGGGTAAAGGGGCGCAAGGAGATGGGTCAAAGGTTGGAATTGTTGGGATCCAGTGAGCCCTTTTAAGTATTGGGATGACCAGTGCATGTTTTAGAGCGTTGGGAAAGATGACAGAAGAGAAAGAGATTAAAGATGTGAGTTAGATGTGAGCCAAAGGATGGCTGTAGTATTCACTTGGTAAAAGTTTCCAGGTGGCAGGTGGTTGGGAGGGCAAGTATACCTGTGGACATGGAATGTTAAAGGGGTTGTAAATGTTCGTCTTTTATTTTCTAAATATGTTCCTTTAACCGCTTAAGGACCGTCGCACGACTCATAATGTCAGCAGAATGGCGCGGCTGTGCATATGGATGTACCGGTACGTCCCCTTTTAAGAAGCCCAGCACCCGGTCCTGTGCTCCGTGGACCCGATCGCCGCCTGTGTCCCGCGATCGGGTCACAGAGCTGAAGAACGGGGAGAGGTAAGTGTAAACAAACCTCTCCCCGTGCTTCCTAGTGAGCCTGTCACTGATCGTAACGATCAGTGACATCAAACGCCCAGCCACACCACCCTACAGTAAGAAATGCACATTTGGGAACACTAAACCCCTTTAGCGCCCACTACAGGTTAACCCCTTCACTGCCAGTGTCATTTTCAGAGTAATCGGTGCATTTTTATAGCACTGTTTGCTGTAAAAATGACAATGGTCCCACAATAGTGTCAACAGTGTCCGATGTGTCCACCATAATGTCGCAGTCACGAAAAAAAAATATTACTAAAAATGCCATAAAACTATCCCCTATTTTGTAATATTGCTTCAGGTCAAAAGAGGAGGTTGGGCTGAAAAGTTTAGTGTTGGTATTGGGGTGATTGTGGTAATTTCAAAAGAGAGAAAGTAGAGGGAGCAAGCTGAGAAATCATCAAAGGAGGCATGATAGATCACAGCAACTCCCAAAAATAAAGGGGTGAAATAATACCATACACCCACTGTACTTGTCTGCTTGGATGATTACCTTTCACTGACCACACAGTCGATGCAGGGGCTCGTAGATTGATAGTGACTGTCTTCTTTATATTCTTAGGCACATTGGGATGGAGCAGAGTCATTTTGATTGGTCATGTGGTCACGTGCCAGCATGAGACCAGTCAGAATGGCTTTAATCTATCTCAGTGTAAATAAGAAAACAAATGGAAGTAGACCATGGCTTTCATATCTCGTAACACCTGCATCTGATGTGTGGGAAGTTAAAACAAATCTTCCACGGAGGTAAGTGCAGCAGGGACTCTGTGGTTGGGGAGGATGTATGCTGTTCACACTTTTTCTTTCTTCTTTTTTTTGTGAAAAGGTCAACTTTATACTTTTAGACCCCCATTCACACCTGAGCGTTTTGTAGCTCGAAGCCTGAAGCTACAAAATGCTGGAGGGGAAAAAATCTATTATTCTCTATGGAGATCGTTCACATCTCCACTCCAAAACGCCTGTAGCTCAAACAAGTTCTGGGACTTTTTTTAGGCAAATTTGGGCGTTTTTCTGCTTTTTACATTGGTGACCTTTTGACCTGTTCAAAATCGCAGCAAAAAAAACGCTGTAAATTTGCGCGACTTTCTGCCTGAAAACGATATGCTTAGGTGTGAATAGGGCCTTAAAGGGTCACTAAAGGAAATATATTTTTTTAGCTAAATAGCTTCCTTTACTTTACTGCAGTCCTATTTTCATGTCCTCATTGTTCGTTTTTGCTCTGATGTTGCTGTAATCCTTCTCTGTTCTGGACACTTCCTGGTTGTCTGTTTCCTGATGAAAAAAATCATGGGAGCTTCTCTCTGTGGTCACTAATCAAGGAGGTGTGATTAATGTGTGTCTAAAACCCCTCCGAACCAATCACTTTCGTTTTACAAACCATCACTGCCCTCTATTGGCTCTGTGTCTCTGTACATCACAGAAGCATGAAAAAGCATGCAAAAACGAAACTGAAACTGCAGGTACATTATATGATTGATTTGTATCTATTTTTAATCATTTTTAAAAGGAATAAGTTAAAGGATCACTAAAGGGAAAAAATGTTTTTTGCTGAAATGACTGTTTACAGGGTATAGAGACATAAAAGTTAACTGATTCCTTTTAAAAAATGATTAAAAATAGATAAAAATCAATCATATAATGTGCCTCTAGTTTCACTTTCGTTTTTAAAAAGGTTTTGTGTTTATGTAAGGTAGAGAGAGAGACAGAACAAAAACAAACAAATCCAGGGCAGTGTTTTGTTTTTAAATTGAATCCCAGGGCAGTGTTTTGTTTTTAAAATGAATCTGATTGGGTCCGAGGAGTTTTAGACACACAGCTTGGACCACAGTGAAAAGCTGCCATGAGATTTTTCATAAGGAGCCAGACAAGCAGGAATTGTGGAGATCGGAGAAGTATTACAGCTACTTCAAAGCAAAAACGAACAATGAGAACATAAAAACAGCACTGCATTAGGGTAAAGGAAGCTATTTAGCTAAAAAAAAAATTTCCTTTAGTGACCCTTTAACTATTATGTCTCTATACCCTGTAAACAGTCATTTCAGCAAAAAAAAAAATTTTCCTTTACAACTTCTTTAAGGCCTCATGCACACTGGATGTTTTTGGACGTTTTTACAGCAGCTGTTTTTGGCAGTAGACGTTTTTTTCTACAGTCAATAAACTCTCCATGTTATCCTATGTGTCCATGCATACATAGGCTGTTATCAGCAGTTTTAGGCAGTGGCATTTTTGAGCAGTAAAAAAAACCCCAAACTTTGTTCTGAGAGACGTTTTTCAGACGTAAAAACACTCTAATGCCACGTACACACGATCGGTTCATCCGATGAAAACGGACCGATAGATTTTTTCATCAGATGTCTGATGAAGCTGACTTTCATCAGTCTTGCCTACACACCATCAGTTAAAAATCCAATCGTGTCCAACACGGTGATGTAAAACACGACGACGTGCTAAGAAAAATGAAGTTCAATGCTTTCGAGCATGCGTCGACTTGATTCTGAGCATGCGTGGATTTTTTGACCGATGGATTTCCCCACAGACGATCGTTTTTTTCTATCGTTTTTTTAACCATCAGAAAATTTTAAAACCGGTTCTACGTTTTTTTCACCAATGGGGGAAAAAAACGATGGGGCCCACACACGATCGGTTCATCCGATGAAATCGGACCATTTTCATCAGACAAACCGATCGTGTGTACAGGGCATTACGCTGATAAATGCTCAAAAACTTTGCTCACCAGTGTTTTTTTTTTTACATTTTTGATCCATTGAAAAAAAGAAAATTAAAATTTTCGAAAAAAAAAAAAAAAAAGCTAGAAACCTCACTACAAAGCTACTGGCGTTTTTAACCTTTAATATGTTTTTATTATTCAATTAACATGACAATGTCATAGTACATTCAATGGGTAATAAAGCTTATAAATGTGAAATTAAGCGTACACATCCAAATGACCCTCCAATAGGATATGAAGAATACAACACCTCAAAACATTAAACAAATTATTATATAAAACATATTTGGTGGAAATATTGGCGAGGTTGACAAAACAGAATAACAAAGAAGTTGTTTATTAGCCAGATCACGAACCATGTTTCTGGTTTGTTAGAGAGCTACTGGCGTTTTTTATAATGTTGTTTTTTTTTTTGTTTTTTTTTAACGTCCAGTGTGCATGAGGCCTAAAGGCATGTGGATTTTTTTTGCTTCGCTTGGCATTTTGCACCTTGTACTTTTTATACAATATTTTATAGCCTGATTTACGTATAATATGACTATATTTAAATCTTACAGAGTGCAGTCTTTTGTAAAGCATTTGTGTTTGGTTTCTGTATAATTTAAGTTCTATATTCTGCGATGCTGGCAGTGTGGACGCATTGTTTGGAATGCTCTTGCAAGTGGAAAAAGTACCTGTACTTCTAGGTAGTGGAGGTTAATAATTGCTGTAATTGTATCTATTGGCTTTGCACTGTTTGTTGTACATAATCTTTTTTTAAGGGCGCCTTGTGGCTTTGGATGGAGTTGAAAGCGGACATGAGAGCTTAATGTAAAGCATGAAATCATTAAATGTGATTCCTGTTATTATAGGGTAAAGGTAACCATTATTGACCTGCTATATCTTTTCCATTCTCTCTATAGATTGCTGAGACCTATTTTCTGGAGGAAGACTGTATCCTTTTCTTGTATGCTGACCTGACGAGATCAGTCATAACGTAGCCACATAAAATAAACACATTGCTTCTTTTTAAAACTATGTTGGTTAAAGGATCACTAAAGGAAAAAATTTTTTTCCCTTTACCTTAATGCAGTGCTGTTTTCATGTTCTCATTGTTCGTTTTTGCTTTGAAGTAGCTGTAATACTTCTCTGATCTCCACACTTCCTGCTTGTCTGGCTCCTTATGAAAAATCTCATGGCAGCTTTTCACTGTGGTCCACGCTGTGTGTCTAAAACTCCTCAGAACCAATCGGATTCATTTTAAAAACAAAACACTGCCCTGGGATTCAATTTAAAAACAAAACACTGCCCTGGATTTGTTTATTTTTGTTCTGTCTCTCTCTCTACTTCACATAAATGCAAAACCAGTTTAAAAACGAAAGTGAAACTAGAGGCATATTATATGATTGATTTTTATCTATTTTTAATCATTTAAAAAAGGAATCCGTTAACTTTTATGTCTCTATACCCTGTTAACAGTCATTTCAGCAAACATTTTTTTTCCTTTAGTGATCCTTTAATCCTTTGTGCCTATACTGGGTTCACACTGGTACGCACACAGTCATCACATTTTATTTGCACCACATTGATGTGCAGATAAGTTTGTATGGCTGAATTCACATCACATTCCAATCAAAATGGTACAGGACCCTTATTTTGGCCTGCACTGGAATCGGATCACATGGGTATTCACACCCATGCGATCCGATTTCTGTACTATTTCGCAGTACGCACTGCGATCTGCGAACCGATCTAGGGTGTCATTAATTTTTACATTGACGTCCGCAGTGGTTCTCAGATGTCAGAGTGAACTGTCTGCAATTCAGGTGCAATGCAGGAACCCACACAGCATTCACAGGGTTTCCTGCATTGCACCAGCATGAACCCAGCCTAATGCATCCTAAACGACATCATGCTTTCTGTTTCTTACACCATTGCTGTAATGCAAACAAATTGCATGTTTGTTTGTATTATCCTTATTTGCCCACTATGATCTGAAGGATATATATATATATATATATATATATATATATATATATATATATATATATATATATATATATATATATATATATATATATATACATACATACATACATACATACATACATACATACATACATACATACATACATACATACATACATATGTGTGTGTTTTGTGTATATATATAAAATATCTGATTTAAAAAAAAAAGTTATATAATAGATATATATATATATATATAATATAAATTCTTAAACTATACATCTGATGCTAGGTCTACTTTATGTCAAAACCTGATAAAAAAAAAAAACATATTTAGATTCAGGCATTGAAAACTTCAATTTTCATATAATTTGTGTCCCTAGAGCTTCTCCCAGTGGAAGCGACAGCCAAGGATACAAATAACCCCCTGCAAAACATGGGGCTCGCTCTTGGATGCTGCCATCTTGTTTTTAATGGCAGCAAACTTAGGAGGTTTACCTGCAGTGACTTTTGGGGTGCTGAGCAGAAATCTCAGGCTTGTCGCTTATTTTCATGGGGGGGTGTGGGTTAACCTGTGCACCCTGGTCGGTGAATGAGAGGAATTTTTTTTTTATGGAAAGCTATGTGGTGGAGTAATTTGAAAAGATTTTAATTTGACAGTCTCATAGTGGAATGTATCCTGCTTTCTCGCCTCGCGGATCACTAAGTTCTGGTCCCAAAAGTTCAGCTGCTGAAGAATGAAAGTTCGGCAGAGCACCCTTTGGCAGCCCAAAGATGGGTAGATTGGGGTTATCTGCATCCTTGGCTGTCACTTATAGTGTTTTAACTTTGTCTGGAGGGTATACAGGGTGGCAGAGTACCAACCCAATATCTGTTTGGTGAGTGTCCATCTTACCAGTAAGTTGGTAATCCCCTGCATAAGAGCAGAAAAGTTGGCTTGCTCCACAAGTGCCCGATTCCTGTCTTCTGTTTGAGTTGTCATGTTGGCAGTGCCAGATGACCGCTTTCCTCCCACTCAAGAATGATCCAGCTTGATCAATTGATGTTGAGCTTACTTTGCTACTACCTCATCAGATATGTAAATTTGCACTTCTAGGCAGTAGGCAGCACAAACATAAGTCAGAGGAGCAGGGGAAGATGGTACTGTATAATGGTGGGACTGGGTATGCAGGGTTCACAGTTTTAAAATGTTCTTGAGATAGAAACTGAAGGTGGGCAAACAAACTGAGTCGACATGAGCAGGCGCAGACTTTTTAAATGGAAGTCTATTTTTTTTTCCTTTTGGAATTGTTTTATATGTAACATTTATATATGGTATATACAAATGCAAGGTACTGCCATTTACTAGAGTCCACCTCCTCATGTAAAAATGCTGCAAAAGAAAGAAAGAAAAATAATTTTAAATCTTTATACTGCGGCTTCTGACATCTTCACCAAGTCACCAGTGATGTCACTCAACCTTTTGGGAAGTCCTGGGAAAGCTGAGAATCCCAAAACTCTTGTAAATCTATTTTTAGAACTGTGCCTTAAGAGGTTCACAGAAAATCTGATTACTAAATGAGGGTCATGTTGGTTTTATTAATAATGCTGCCTTTCAGGACTGCTAATGTTCTTTCCCTTTATGCATCAGATTTGGAAAATCCTTAACAGTTTAATCAGATGAAAAAGCAATGCAGTTTATCCAGCTGGAACGAATATATCATGAGCAACTACTTGCAAATCTGTCTGCTATTCAAGAGCAATGGGGTGAGTAAACAAGCGTTGTATACATCTTGTTCCCTGCCACATGGAATGCTTTAATTAGATATGGTTCATATGGGATTTATCCATGCTGTCCATGTCAAACTATAGATCAGTCCATTTGCTTTTTTTTTTTTTTAAACATATACTGTACAATTAAATGATCGGGCCAATTGAAAGAAATAAAAATAAAATAAAAAAATTATATATATATATACACACATACACACATACACACATACACACACATACACACACATACACACACACAGTGCCTTGCGAAAGTATTCGGCCCCCTTGAACTTTGCAACCTTTTGCCACATTTCAGACTTCAAACATAAAGATATAAAACTGTAATTTTTTGTGAAGAATCAACAACAAGTGGGACACAATCATGAAGTGGAACGAAATTTATTGGATATTTCAAACTTTTTTTAACAAATAAAAAACTGAAAAATTGGGCGTGCAAAATTTAATTAGCCCCTTTACTTTCAGTGCAGCAAACTCTCTCCAGAAGTTCAGTGAGGATCTCTGAATGATCCAATGTTGACCTAAATGACTAATGATGATAAATAGAATCCACCTGTGTGTAATCAAGTCTCTGTATAAATGCACCTGCACTGTGATAGTCTCAGAGGTCCGTTTAAAGCGCAGAGAGCATCATGAAGAACAAGGAACACACCAGGCAGGTCCGAGATATTGTTGTGGAGAAGTTTAAAGCCGGATTTAGATACAAAAAGATTTCCCAAGCTTTAAACATCCCAAGGAGCACTGTGCAATCGATAATATTGAAATGGAAGGAGTATCGGACCACTGCAAATCTACGAAGACCTGGCCGTCCCTCTAAACTTTCAGCTCATACAAGGAGAAGACTGATCAGAGATGCAGCCAGGAGACCCATGATCACTCTGGATGAACTGCAGAGATCTACAGCTGAGGTGGGAGACTCTGTCCATAGGACAACAATCGGTCGTATACTGCACAAATCTGGCCTTTATGGAAGAGTGGCAAGAAGAAAGACATTTCTTAAAGATATTCATAAAAAGTGTTGTTTAAAGTTTGCCACAAGCCACCTGGGAGACACACCAAACATGTGGAAGAAGGTGCTCTGGTCAGATGAAACCAAAATTGAACTTTTTGGCAACAATGCAAAACGTTATGTTTGGCGTAAAAGCAACACAGCTCATCACCCTGAACACACCATCCACACTGTCAAACATGGTGTTGGCAGCATCATGGTTTGGGCCTGCTTTTCTTCAGCAGGGACAGGGAAGATGGTTAAAATTGATGGGAAGATGGCTGGAGCCAAATACAGGACCATTCTGGAAAAAAACCTGATGGAGTCTGCAAAAGACCTGAGACTGGGACGGAGATTTGTCTTCCAACAAGACAATGATCCAAAACATAAAGCAAAATCTACAAAGGAATGGTTCACAAATAAACATATCCAGGTGTTAGAATGGCAAAGTCCAGACCTGAATCCAATCGAGAATCTGTGGAAATAACTGAAAACTGCTGTTCACAAACGCTCTCCATCCAACCTCACTGAGCTCGAGCTGCTTTGCAAGGAGGAACGGGCAAAAATTTCAGTCTCTCGATGTGCAAAACTGATAGAGACATACCCCAAGCGACTTACAGTTGTAATCGCAGCAAAAGGTGGCGCTACAAAGTATTAACTTAAGGGGGCTGAATAATTTTGCATGCCCAATTTTTCAGTTTTTTATTTGTAAAAAAGTTTGAAATATCCAATAAATTTCGTTCCACTTCATGATTGTGTCCCACTTGTTGTTGATTCTTCACAAAATATTACAGTTTTATATCTTTATGTTTGAAGCCTGAAATGTGGCAAAAGGTTGCAAAGTTAAAGGGGGCCGAATACTTTCGCAAGGCACTGTGTATGTATGTATGTATATATATATATATATATATATATATATATATATATATATATATATATATGTGTTTGTGTGTGTATAATTATATTAGAATTAGTGTGTGTGTACACGTGTGTGTGTGTGTCAAAAAAGGTTACACTTGTGTGAGGGAAGATTTGCTAACTTTTCTGGTTTTTATTACTGTATTGCTTTTAGGAAATATTCTTAGTTGTTATAACAAAAAATAAATAAATAAAAAAAAGCCATATTTACCTTCTCCGTGCAATGGTTTTGCACAGAGCAGGAATGAAGATACCTGAAAATAGAGAGAAACTGAGCATGTGCAGAGCAGGATAGGACAGTGTATTACTGGATTTTAAACAGTATGTTTTTTTTTTTTTTGTTTTTTTTGTAAAAAAAAATTGTTTTTAATATTAGGCTTCATTTCCATGGACGTTTTTACAGCCACTTTTCTGAGCGTTTTTTGCAGCAAAAAACGGCTCTCCATGTTAGTCTATGGCCTCATGCCCCCACCATGACGTTTTTGAGCTGTAGATGGCTGAGCCGTTTTTAAGCTGCAAAAAAAACGCAGGACCAGTGCGTTCTGAAGCTCCTGCAATAGAGCTGTAAAAACGCCAGACATTAAAAGCTGCCGCGGCATTTTTGAGCTCCAGATCCAAAAAAAATAAAAATTTTAACAAACAAACATGGACAGGCATTTTTAAGCTGTAAAAAAGGCTTTAAAAAGTGGCTGTAAAAACGTCCATGGAAATGAAGCCTTAATATTTAATAGTTTTGCATAGTACAAAAGAGGGAAAACAAAACCATGCCAAACAAGTCGCAATTAGAAAATGCCCAAAAGGGGCCATAAGTGATCTAATATTCTCGGCCTAAAGTTCAATTTTTAAGGGAAAAAAACCCTAGGACTTAGTTTAGAGCTACTTTAACATACACTTTCCTTATTAAGGAAAATGGGCTTTTCAAATTTTTTTCCGGTTTGGGAGAATAGAACAGTAGCGGGAACATCCTAGTTTAGTGGTAACACCGGAAATTCAAATAATAAGGAACAGAGTTGGCAACAGTGGCTGAATGACCTCACAACTGAAATTCCGAAAAAATAAAATCTTCAGTTGACTCGCCACCCTTGCCACACACCCGTTAGTAATATAATGGTACAGAGCAAACTAAAATGGTAAACTTCAGGCAAAAATATTTATTTAGGCCTCTTAGGCCCCGTAGACACGAGCAGACAGATTTGTTCAAATCGGTCGGACAGACCGATTTGAACAAATCTGTCTGCTGGGATGTATTGGTATGATCGTGTACACACGATCAAACCAAAATCCCCGCCGGCAGACGGCGCGCTGACGTGGCGGTGACGTTGACGCCATTCGGCGCGTGTGCGAGAAGATATGTCTGCTGGTTAGCGTACTAACCAGCAGACATATCGGGCCGACGGCTTCCCAGCAGATAGATTTGAAAGCATGCTTTCAAATCTGTCGGCTGGCCCGTACACACGATTGAATCTGTCTGCTGGGACGGTCGGGCCGACCGTTTCCAGCAGATAGATTTGATCGTGTGTATGCAGCCTAACTGTGTTTAAGGCCTTACTGGCCAATAGTAACATTGATGGGAAGGTGGGACCATCTATTGACACTGTTAAAAAATGTCCATATTGGTATCTTGCAGCAACCCTGGATTTGGGGCACCACTGCCACCCGAGGGGTAATTTAAAGAATTGTGTCGAAGAAGCGTAAGAGTGTGTGCCGTTATGCTATTACTGCAGCCTGCTCAGATTTTCAGCTATTCAAACTTCCTACCCCCAACAATCTGTCTTTTCTGTTGTAACTGGTTGTTCAGCAATATATCATTCTTCTTGTTTAGTTTTATTATGATAGAGTGAACCATACTTAAGTTTTTGCTACATTCTTTTTCGACTGTAGAAAGAAAATGGAAGACAAGCAGCCCTGTATCCTCAACCTCATCCCAGAATTCAGAGAAAGGACTAAGCAGTCAAGAGCTTAAAAGACTTTCCACTTTGTGTAGCTCACATCAAGAGTAAGTGTTGTTTCTCATGTATATTACAAGTAAAATTATACCTTTCTTTATCGTACATCACGGGACACAGAGCGCATAGCCATTACACTTGGGTTATATGGGTACCTTCAGGTGTGGACACTGGTGTAATCAA
This sequence comes from Rana kukunoris, assembly GCA_029574335.1. Lineage (NCBI taxonomy): Eukaryota > Metazoa > Chordata > Amphibia > Anura > Ranidae > Rana > Rana kukunoris. The sequence goes on along the minus strand of CM056052.1, from coordinate 453,411,314 downwards.
TTTCACAGGAAGTTTCCTCCCTATATAACCCCCTCCCACTGGGAGTGCTTCAGTTTTTTCGCCAGTGTCTTAGGTGTTGGTCACGTCTAGCTGTCCCTCGGAGGTCTCGGGACCCAGGATAGCTAGCCGGATCCGTCCGAAGTGCTTCAAAGCCAAGGTGTACGGTACCCGGGCCCTGCTGGAGTGGGGTTTTGCCTATAATGCCTCTCCTTGGAGGGCTGGATTCTGGGCTCCAGTGCCTTAGTCTCTTCCAAGAACTAAACGCTACTGATGCCAGGATGCTATATAGGTCCAGGGGTGTGGGTTCCTTAACACAGGACCCCGGTCCCTGAAGGTCCAAGACAATATCCACGGAGATGGGGGAAGGCTGGGCCTCTTGCATTTTGCAATACCCTGCGGCGTGGAGCAGGTAAGAGGGAACCTGCGGGACTTGGTTCGACAGTAGGTATCCCCCTGGGGGTTCTGGGTTGGCTAATGGTATGCTTGTGCATCAGCCACTATCTCCACTATGTCTTTTGAGGCAGGATGGGATGTACTAATGTTTACCCAGATAACATGTAGGTATATGTATGCTTTTAAAGATATGTATTTTGCTACTCCCCCCAGATTTGCCTGTTAGCATGATACTGCAGCCCCACGTGTATAGAGAGGAAGTGCTGACAAAACTCCTGTTTCCTAGGAAGCCTAGGGGGACAGCTTCCTCTATGTGTGCACTACAAAGATTAGTGGCTTACCGGGTGTCTGTGTTACTAGCGCTGGTCCAGGCTTCTCCTCTGCTCTCTGCTTCCTCCATGTTGGTTTCAGCGTGGGGGGGGCGGGCCAGCAGCGTCAGGTCTCAGATAAAGCAAAAAAAGCATTTCCTGGCTGGTCATTCCCTCCTGAGAGCAGTGGAGAGTGAGGACACAGAGCGCGCAGCTGAGCCATTTCTGGCTAACAGTGACACCCAGTGGTGGTTTGTGGATCTTCAGGTCTGGACTTAGTCCACGCTGACCAGAAAAAAAAAAAAAAAATGTTTTTCTTAAAGGGACTCAGCCTTAGATCTGGCAGTATCTGAGTCGGTGCAACCTTGGACTCCAGCTAACGGGCATTGGTGTGGCAATACTCACAGGACTCTCCTCGGTATTGCCGCCTTCTCAGGCGTATGAAAATTAAAAAAAAAAAAAAAAATTTTTTTTCCATAGCCTGTCCTTATTAACCACTTAAGACCCGGACCAATACGCTGGCAAATGACCCAAGGGGTTTTTGCGATTCGGCACTGCGTCGCTTTAACAGACAATTGCGCGGTCGTGCGACGTGGCTCCCAAACAAAATTTGCGTCCTTTTTTTCCCACAAATAGAGCTTTCTTTTGGTGGTATTTGATCGCCTCTGCGATTTTTATTTTTTGCGCTATATACAAAAATAGAGCGACATTTTTGAAAAAAAATCAATATTTTTTACTTTTTGTTATAATAAAAAACCAATAAACTAAATTTTAGTCAAACATTTAGGCCAAAATTTATTTAGCCACATGTCTTTAGTAAAAAAAAAATCGCATTAAAAAAAAATTAGCTACCTAGCGGGAACAGCGACACTAATACAGCGATCAGAAAAATGATCGCTTAGTGATGCTGGCAATAGGGAGTGAAAGGGTTAACTAGGGTGGTGATCAAGGGGTTAAAACTTTATTGGGGGGGGTGGGGGGGGCTACCCTGACACTAACACTGACTGTCACACTGTCTGTCACACTGACACTAAATACAGTAATCATACATGTATGATTACTGCATTCAGTGACACTGTGACAGGAGAGAGGGGGGGGGGGGCGATCACGGGGGTTAAATGTGTTTGTGTGTGTAAGTGTGCTGTTAGTGCAGACTTACTTGTAGTGTTGTGATCTCTCCTCAGCGGCGCTTGAAACAAACGCCGAGGGAGAGATCACGTCGCTTCCTCCTTCCTGTGTTTACACAGGAGGAGGAAGTGACAGGGCGGGCGGGCGCGCGCATTGGCTGGGAGCGATCCGGAGGGGGCGGGTGAAAACGGATAGCCGCCCCCACTTGTCGGATCGCTCCTGCAGCCGCGCGGACCGCCGCATGTACGGGGGGGGGTCCGATCGGACCCCCGATCCCCCCCAAGGCACCAACGTATATATACGTTGATGTGCCTGTCGGTGCCATTCTGCCGACGTAAATGTACATGCGGCGGTCCTTAAGTGGTTAATGTTTCACTTCTAGCTACAACAGTTGGGTGTTGGCTGTAGGGGTGTCTCAAGGTTGTGCAATGGCTCCCAAGGGATCAGGACCAGCTAAGGCTGCAAAAGGTGCCAAAAAAGTAAAGGGATCTCCAACGGGGTCAGAGGATTTGGGCCAGGCTCCAGTGGTCCCACCCTCACCAGATAGACCACCGAACAGCATCATGCAGGAGCCATTGAGGGTGCTAGGGGCAGAGGCGGCCCCCAATCAACCCATTCTCGTTTATGTTACGGAAGAAATGCTAGAATCCACCCTGGGTGGGCTAGAGAAAAGGTTAACTGCTTTAATTGCCCGCTCTTTGCCGGGTGGCAAACGGGCTAGATCCCCGTCACCTAGAACGGTGTGTTCGGATGCAGAGGTCCTCTCTTCGGAGGAATTGGACCCACAGGGGGATCAAGCGGACCTGAGTCCTGACGGGTCAGACATTGAAGATTCCACTATAGATGAAATTTTTTTCGGCTTCTCAAGCAGAGAGTCTGTGGATCCAGTCTCTGACGGATATGGTTCGCACTGCTTTTAAACTTCCAGTGTCAGAACAATTAGCCCCCGCGGTATCCTCTTTAGGTTCCTTGAAGGCACCATTGAGTGGTGCGTCTTTCCCGGTTCACCCCCTTCTGGAGAGCGTGATTTTTCAGGATTGGGCTTGACCTGATAGGATTTTTATCCCTCCTAAAAGGGTCACCATTCTCTATCCTATGGAAGAAGAATTTGCAAAGAAATGGGCACTCCCTACCGTGGACGCAGCCATTTCCTGCGTAAATAAATTCCTGACCTGTCCGGTGGAAAATGTCCAGGTGTTTAAAGCGGATCTCCACCCTAAAGTGAAGATCCGCTGATCGGAACCCTCCCCCCCTCCGGCGTCACATTTGACACCTTTCAGGGGGGAGGGGGGTGCAGATACCTGTCTAAAGACAGGTATCCGCACCCACTTCCGGCCCGCAGTCTCGGGCAAAAGACGGGCTTTTCCCGTTGTGTGCTGGGAACTCTCAGCTCCCAGCACACAGCGGGAGCCAATCGCGGGCGCAGCGCGACTCGCGCATGCGCCGTAGGGAACCGGGCAGTGAAGCCGGAGCGCTTCACTTCCTGGTTCCCTCGCCGTGGATGGAGGGGGGAGCAGCAGGGTGACGAGCGATCGCTCATCCTCTGCTGCGGACGCCGCTGGACTCCAGGACAGGTAAGTGTCCTAATATTAAAAGTCAGCAGCTGCAGTATTTGTTGCTGCTGGCTTTTAATATTCATTTATGGTGAACCATCCGCTTTAAAGATCCAGTCGACAAAAAATTGGAGACCCTACTGAAGGCTTCTTTTACCACAGTAGGTGCCGTGGTTCAGCCAGCAGTGGCAGCCATTGGCATTTGTCAGGCTTTAAAGGATCAGACTAAACCGATATTAAGGGACATACCGGCTCAGCAAGCTCGTGAATTGGCTGACCTCCCAAGTGCTCTCTGCTTTGCAGTAGATGCTATTAAGGACTCCGTTCAACAGGCGTCCCGTTTATCTCTGCTGTTGGTTCATATGCGTCGCCTTTTGTGGCTAAAAAACTGGTCAGCAGAGGCACCCTGCAAAAAGCTTTTAGCAGGATTTCCCTTTCATGGTGGGAGACTATTCGGTGAAGACCTAGATAAATATATCCAGACAATATCAAGTGGTAAAAGTTCTTTCTTGCCCATCAAGAAAAGATCGCGTGGGCCCACATTTAAGCGACAGGCCTTCACAGGCTCGGCCCCTTCAACTTCCCGTCAGTATCGACGGCCTCCCGGGCGTTCAGCATTTAATAGCCGCCCACAAGGACAAGCCACGACAGGCAAGAGGCCATGGCCTCGCAAGCCGGTTAAACCAGTCCTCAAGTCAGATTCATGAAGGGGCGCCCCCACTCTCTTGGGTGGGGGGAAGGCTTCGGTTTTTCTCCGAAGTGTGGAAGGCCAGAATTCCCGACTCTTGGGTAAGATCCGTGGTAACCACGGACTACAAGCTAGAGTTTCGGGAAGTCCCCCCTCCTCATCTTCAGGGGTCAAGTCTTCCAAGCGACCCATTAAAGAGGGCCTCTCTTGTAAAAGCATTGGATCGTCTCTGGCTCCAAGGAGTAATTGTAGAAGTACCAACCCAGGAATGGAGTCTGGGATTCTACTCCAACCTTTTCATAATACCAAAGCCCAATGGCGACGTCAGGCCTATCTTGGACCTCAAACGCCTAAATCGCTTTCTAAACATTCAGCCTACATCAAGACGACTTTCTAGCATCTATAGACATAAAAGATGCGTATCTGCACGTGCCAATCTACCCGGCACATCACAGGTTTCTTCGTTGTATGATAGATCACCGCCATTACCAGTTCGTAGTCCTCCCTTTCGGGTTGGCAACAGCTCCGCGGGTATTCACAAAGGTGTTAGCCCCGGTGCTAGCCGTCCTAAGGACAGAAGGCATTTTAGTCTTGGCATACTTGGACGATCTTCTGTTTATCGACGGCTCAGCTTCCAACCTTAATCAGGCAGTAGGTCGCACAGTTCAGCATCTAGAGGAATTCGGGTGGATTGTAAACCTAGAAAAATCGGTATTGAAACCCACAAAGCAGTTGGAATATCTAGGCCTTCGGCTAGATACAGACTGCCAGAGGATAAGTTTACCTCAAGCAAAGATCAGATCAATAGCTCAATCAGTTCAAGTGATCTTAGGCAAGAAGAGGCCGACTATTCGCCTATGTATGCGACTGCTGGGGAAGATGGTGGCCGCCTTCGAGGCTGTGCCCTACGCCCAGATCCATACCAGATATCTTCAGGCAGCCATTTTCTCTGCTTGGAACAAATCCATTCAGGCGTTAGATCGTCCGTTAGTGCTCTCCCCGAAGGTCCGGCGCAGCCTGTCTTGGTGGCTGGTCTCTCAAAATTTGTCAAAAGGGAAATCCTTTTGCCCCATCACGTGGAAGATAGTATCCACGGATGCCAGCCTGTTAGGTTGGGGGGCAGTTCTAGAAGAACAAACCCAGCAAGGGCTGTGGTCGGGGGCAGAAAAACTGCTTCCCATCAATATCTTGGAGATCAGAGCTGCTCGACTGGCCCTGATCGCCTGGACTCTCCCCCTTCAGGGTCTGCCAGTAAGGATACAGTCCGACAACGCCACTGCGGTGGCATACATAAACCACCAGGGGGGCACGAAGAGCCCAGCAGCCCAAAGAGAAGTAAACCTGATTTTCTCATGGGCCGAAGCCCATGTACCCTGCATCTCGGCGGTGTTCATCCCAGGGATAGACAATTCTCAAGCAGATTTTTTGAGTCGTCAACAGTTGCTCCCGGGGGAATGGTCTCTTCACCCCCAGGTATTCCAAGAGATTTGCCAAAGATTCGGAGTCCCAGATGTGGACATTATGGCAACGAGATCCAACAAAAAATTGGACAAATTCATATTCCGAGCCAGGGACCCCTCGGCCTACGGGACCGATGCGTTGGTTTGCCCTTGGCACCAGTTTTCTCTTCTGTATGCGTTCCCTCCACTGCAGATGATTCCCCGCCTTCTACGGAGGATCCGGGTGGAGCGCAGGCCTGTGATCCTGGTGGCCCCAGCCTGGCCCAGGAGGGCTTGGTACGCACTCATCGTGAAGATGTCAGTCGGGGCGCCGGGGCCGCTCCCCCTGCGCCCAGATCTGCTGTCTCAGGGCCCAATCTGCCATCCTGCTTCACAGCAGCTAAATTTGACGGCTTGGCAGCTGAATCCCTAATTCTTAAGGGCAGAGGCCTCTCAGATCAGGTCATATCTACGTTGATTCAGGCTAGGAAACCGGTCTCCAGAAATATTTATTACAGAGTCTGGAGAACCTATGTGGAGTGGTGCGAGTCTCAAATGGCATCCTCGAAAGTTTTTTATTGACAGGATCTTGCGATTCCTCCAGGTTGGCGTTGACAAAGGGTTGGCTCTTAGTACTCTAAAGGGGCAGGTGTCGGCTTTATCAATATGGTTTCAAAGACCCTTGACCACCCATTCGCTTATGAAAACCTTCTTGCAGGGGGTCTTGCATGTGAATCCCCCTATTAGAGCTCCCCTCTGCCCCTGGAATTTAAATCTGGTCTTGTCAGCTTTACAAAGGCAGCCGTTTGAACCTCTGACAGAAATCCCTCTTGTGCTACTAACCCGAAAGTTGGTTTTCTTGGTGGCTATGGCTTCAGCCAGAAGGTTTTCCGAGCTGGCAGCCTTGTCATGCAGGGAGCCATACCTTTATTCTGCATAAAGACAGAGTGGTTCTGCGGCCTCAACCTTCTTTCCATCCTAAGGTCATATCCAGTTTTCACTTGAATCAGGACCTAGTCCTACCATCCTTCTTTCCTACTCCCCAGTCCAGAGAGGAAAGACGGCTTCATACTTTGGACGTGGTTCGAGCCATGAGGGCCTATCTCAAGGCTACAGAGAAGATTCGGAAAACAGATGTGCTTTTTGTTCTTCCGGATGGCCCCAAGAAGGGTCAGCCGGCTGCCAAGTCTTCCTTGGCTAGGTGGATTAAGCAGCTGATTTTTCAGGCCTATGGTCTGAAGCGCGTTCCACCTCCCTTATCAGTTAAAGCCCATTCTACGAGGGCCATGAGTGCCTCCTGGGCGGCACACCATCAGATCTCTATGGCACAGGTTTGCAAGGCGGCAACCTGGTCTTCCGTACATACGTTTACTAAATTTTATAAGTTGGACGTTGCAAAGGGTACGGACGCAGCTTTTTGGGCAGGCGGTCCTACGGGCAGCAGTATAGAATCCTCTGGCCCGGTTCACGCCCCCTTGTTTTTCTGTTGGTGGAGCTATTTTTTCTCCTGACAATGTTTTTATTTGGCTATTCTTGGCCTTACGGTCTCCCTCCCTTCATAGAGCATTGCTTTAGGACATCCCAAGTGTAATGGCTATGCGCTCTGTGTCCCGTGATGTACGATAAAGAAAAAAGGATTTTTAATAAACAGCTTACCTGTAAAATCCTTTTCTTGAAGTACATCACGGGACACAGAGCTCCCACCCCTCTTTTGGGGAACATTGTGTAACCTCGGGAGAATTGCTTGCTACAAAACTGAAGCACTCCCAGTGGGAGGGGGTTATATAGGGAGGAAACTTCCTGTGAAATTGATTACACCAGTGTCCACACCTGAAGGTACCCATATAACCCAAGTGTAATGGCTATGCGCTCTGTGTCCCGTGATGTACTTCAAGAAAAGGATTTTACAGGTAAGCTGTTTATTAAAAATCCTTTTTTTACCCATTTACCTTTGACTAAGTTACACAGGGCAAAATGTGATCGCTCACCATTACTGAACTTCATTACAGCAGGATGATCGAGAACATTCTTATACCAAAAACAGAAATCGATGATTCCATTTTTGCCCACAATCTGTATATTAACATTTCCTGCTGTAATGCCTCATGGCAAGCATACGTTAATAAACACTCTTCCCATTGAGACCCAGCAGCAGAAACGTTGTGCAGTTGATGCTGATTGGTTCACTGGTCTAAGAAGACCCAGGTTTTAATGAAAAGCAATTGAAAAATTGATCAATTCTAATATCCACTTTTAGGCTCTGTAATGGCTAATAGAAAAGTGGTAGACAATAAAAGAATATTAAAACTAAGATGAGAAATATATGCATGTATTGTTTAGGGTGTAAGTAAAGTGAATGCAAACCCTGGGGGGCTTGGGATAACCAAGGATTAAAGTGATTGTACAGGAAAATGTAATATTTAAAAATTAAAAAGTCATACTTGTCTGCTCTGTGTAATGTTTTGGCACAGAGCATCCCTGATCCTCCTTTACTCTGGTCCCCGCCGGCACATTGGGGCCCTCCCAGTTGTGGAGGGCCCCCATAGCAAGCCGTATGCTGTAGTGGCACGTGTGTGTGTGTGTGTGTTCACTCCCAAACCCCATGACGTAACCTCCAGCCCCCCCCCCCCTCCCGCCTCACTGCCTGTGATTGACAGCAGGTGAAGCCAAAGGCTCCTGCTACTGCATCTTCGCCAATCAGGAGGGATAGACCCGGGAGAGCCTCTGGTATCGTGCACATCGCTGGATTGAGACCTGGCTTAGGTAAGTATTAGGGGGGGCTGCATGAAGGAATAAAACCTCCAGCCTTCACATCCACTTTAAATGGGTAATTAACCCAGAAGCAAACATTTTTTATATTGTGGCTTACTTAATCTTAGATGTGATGGCTGCATTTGTCTTCTTTTTTTGGGGGGTTTTCTTTCTGTTGTTTTCACCTAGTGATCCTTCCAATAAGTAATGAAGGCTGTCTCACATTTGTCTATCTGAACTTTGGGCACTGCGGGAGTTCCAGACGAGTGTCCACCCTTCCCCCCCCCCTCCCGAGGGTCTCCCCCCTCCCGAGGGTCTCCCCCCTCCCGAGGATTTCCCCCCTCACGAGGGTCCAACCTTTCCCCCCCCCCCTCCCGATGATCCACCCTTCCCCCCCCCCCTCCCGATGATCCACCCTTCCCCCCCCCTCCCGATGATCCACCCTTCCCCCCCCCCTCCCGAGGATCCACCCTTCCCCCCCTCCCGGGGATCCACCCTTTCCTCCCACCTCCCGGGGATCCACCCTTTCCCCCCCCCCCTCCCGGGGATCCACCCTTTCCTCCCCCCCCCCTCCCGGGGATCCACCCTTTCCTCCCCCCCTCCCGGGGATCCACCCTTTCCTCCCCCCTCCCGGGGATCCACCCTTTCCTCCCCCCTCCCGGGGATCCACCCTCCCCCCCCCTCGGGGATCCACCCTTTCCCCCCCTCCTGGGGATCCACCCTTTCCCCCCCTCCTGGGGATCCACCCTTCCCCCCCCTCCCGGGGATCCACCCTTTCCTCCCGGGGATCCACCCTTTCCTCCCGGGGATCCACCCTTTCCTCCCGGGGATCCACCCTTTCCTCCCGGGGATCCACCCTTTCCTCCCGGGGATCCACCCTTTCCTCCCGGGGATCCACCCTTTCCTCCCGGGGATCCACCCTTTCCTCCCGGGGATCCACCCTTTCCTCCCCCCTCCCGGGGATCCACCCTTTCCTCACCCATCCTCCCCCTTCTCCCCCTTCATAGAGCAAAATAAAAAAACTGACAGGGTTTTAATCTTTATATATAATATCCAAAATAAAACTTAAAAAACGTTTGGGTTTCAGTTACTTTAACTGTTTACTTTGAAGCAGACTTGCAGGTACCTGAAAAATCTTTGGTTTGGGTATTTTGTTTTTATCCCCTTTGATTGACCGAAGGTGTCTGTTAAACTGCTGTTACGTGTGTGTGTGTGTGTGTATATATATAATATTTTATTTATTTATTTATTTTTTTGATTGCTTAGAATGTGCGTTTTTTTTTTTTTTTTGATTAGTCAGCACATTCTTTTTAATGGTTGTTACAGAGTTTAAAAGTGTACAGGTTTGCCGTCACGTTTATAACATGCTTCTATTAAGACAAGAATGTTCTTGATGTATTTAAGAAAATATGTACAGTACACTAATTAGTGTTCATTTCCCTTTGGCTAATTGTCTTGCTAAGCCAGTATCCAGTACAATACAATGATTATGTAACCGTTATCATCCATAGTGTCTTTTTTTTTTTTTTTATTCTCTTAGCATGTATTTATTGCAGGCTAGTGTAAGGAAAATAAAATGCTTACAAGTGCCTTGTGCAGCTGTTCCTTTCAACCTGGTATCCACCAATGATACCATTCCAGTATTGGACGGGTTCCATGCTAATATTAGATGTAAAACTCTTCTTGCAGTATCATCAGGGTTTGTTTCTGTACGGTGTACATGTGAATGCTTAATTCTAACTATTTTCACTTTCTGTATTTCCTTCAAAGCCCTCAAGCTATCAAGTGGAAGGTAAGTCTGGAGACCTCTATATCTGTTTTTTTTTTGTTTTAGTCTGAGCATGTAGAATTTTTAGCAAATATTTGTCTTTATCCCCTCTCCTCTTCCCAAAGTATTCCCATTTTATTAATTCCCATTTTAATAATACTTTACTTGGTGGGTTCAACAGGTTTTGCCTGAAATAACACAGATTAACCACTTCAGCCCCAGGCTTTTGCGATATGGCACTGAGTTACTTTAACTGACGATTGCGCGGTCGTGCAACGCTTTACCTAAACTTAATTTTCCTTTTCCCCCACAAATAGAGCTTTCTATTGGTGGTATTTAATCACCTCTGTGTTTTTTTTATTTTTTGCGCTATAAATAAAAAAAACGACCATTTTAATGAAGAATACATTTTTTACTTTATGCTATAAAACATATCCCCAAAAATATGTAAACAAAAAAAATTTCTTCATCAATTCAGACCAATATGTATTCTACATAATTTTAGTTTACAAAAATCCTAATAAGCGTATATTGATTGGTTTGCGCAAAAGTTATAGCTTCTACGAAATAGGGGATAGATTTATGGACTTTTTATTTGTTTTTTGCAGCGCTGCGACATTGCAGCTGATAAGTTTGACCCCAAGTGACACTTTTTGGGGCCAGTGATACCAATACAGTGATCAGTTCCAAAAAAAATGCACTGTCACTGTATAAATGACACTAGCAGGGAAGCGGTTGACATCAGGGGCGATCAAGGGGTTAAATGTGTTCCCTGTTTGTACTTTCTTACTGTGTGGGGGAAGCACTGACAGGAAGAACACTGAGATCGTTGTTCCTGATTTCTAGGAACAGAAGATCTCCGTGCTTTTCCCTGTCAGAATGGGGATCTGCCTTTTTTACTTGGGTGGATCCCCGTTCTGCCCCTCTGTGGAGAAATCGTGGGTGGGTGGCCGACAGACATTGGATCCGCCAGACCCGCGCATTAGCTTCCCTTCCGCACATCGGGCGCCCACAGTATCTATTGTCTGAAACAGCGTACAGGTAGGTTGATTCGTGCAATAGAGCCGCCCTGCCGCAGTATATATGTGGTGGGTAGTCTTTAGTGTGTATGTATGAACTTGATTGGTAATAAAATCACTTGTGTGCCTTATATTCTTAGTTTGCATGTCTGACACGAACACCCTTGACTTTAATGATCGACACCCAAAGCCTATGCTAACCATCTTCACAACCCTACTCTATTGGTGCAATATCATCCATGCCAGGGTTACTCTGATGCTGATTTCAATATTCGTGCCGATACCAAGTATCTATATCCATGCCGATACTGAGTATTTGCACAAGTACTCGTGCAAATGCTCTGATACCAAAAACTAACACCTTCTGCGGTGCGATTGGGCTCAAATCGCACTGCAAAGAATCACATGCAATTTGAACAGGAACGCAGTTCATTTCCTGTTCGAATCACATACGGTTTCCCCGCACTGCTCCTGCGTGAACCCAGGCTTGTCATAGTGACTTGGGTTTACACAAGAGTGGTGTGGGGAAACTGCATGCGATTTGGTCAGGAATCTCAAGTGGTTATTTGCAGTAAGATTTGAGCCCATTCGTTTTATTTGCTTAAATCGTACAGCATAGGTATTGGTGAGTACTTGACCGAAATTATTGGTCCTAGCTGATAAAAATCTGGTATCTGTGCAACCCTAATATATATACTATCACTTCACTTTCCTTTCAGTTGATAGAGTGGGGTAGGGTTAGAACCTCGGTCATATTTTTGCCTATTTTATCGCTGGGGATATACGCCTTCACTGGTTTTTCAGGTGGGGGGTAAAAAGTGATGAAAAGTAGAAAAAAAAAAAAAAAAAAGATTACAGTTGTAGGGGCGATGGGAAACATCTTCCAAGGGTCATGAGTAGGGATTTCCTCTCACGTTCTGTTGTCTCTTTATAACGGGAAGTCTCCCCAATGGGACAAAATATAAATTTGGTACATGTTTTAACAATTCCCAACTTTACCCAAGTTAAAGAAAATCGCTAGATACAATAAGCAATTTTTTTTTTTATGCTGCAGGTTTCAGACAAATCATTGCGGATTCAGAGTCTCCCACAGCTATTGGCTTCGACTGAGACATGTGACATAGATGGCTCATTTACTGATTGTCCAGGCAAGTTTATTTAGATTTCTGAAACATTTATTCTTTAGTATTTGAAATATTACAGCTGCTGGTCCCTATTTGACAGCTGTGTAGGGGTGGGTGCACAGCTCCCCCCCCCCCCCCCCCCCCACACCAAACTCAGACAGCCTGTGTTTAGGGGCCAAAACCTCACCTACATGGTTGTCAAATTGGGTCCAGCGGTTTTGTTTGTGTGTTTTCCATGGGTGTAGAATGCGATGCAGAAACTGTTCTAAACATTATAAAATCGTTATGCAAACTGTTGTTCCTATATAAATCCTGTAAAAAAAAATCATAATATATAAATTAATAAGCACTAGTTTCAAATAAAAATTATACCACTCCTTCAAATGTTACAGAAGCACCATTTTACCTTTTTAAGTATTGCATTATATGTCCAGTCAAAACCTGTATCCGTAGGGCTCTTTCACACAGGGCGGATCAGTAATGATCTGCCCCGTGCACCTCTGTTTGCTCAGCGGGGATCGCTCCGTTGATCCCCGCTGAGCCGGCGGATGACAGGGCGGTCCCCGCACACTGTGCAGGGACCGTCCTGTATTTTCTCCGCTCTCCCCTATGGGGGAATCGGATGAACACGTCCGTGTGTCCGTGTTCATCCGATCCGCCAGACGGATGGAAAAGTAGGTTTTTCCTCTGTCATACTTTGGCGGATCGGAACGGGTCGGATGTCAGCGGGCATGTCATCGCTGACATCCGCGGCTCCATAGAGGATCACAGAGCGCCCGTTCAGGTCCGCAAAAAAAACTGGCAGGCGGACCTGAACAGGCGCTCCGTGTGAAAGAGCCCTTCGTTTTAGATAGATTTATTTTTTGATAAGCAAATATAACCTTTAAAGAATAACTTCCAATAACTCTTAGCCAGGCAGCTTTGGTCACAATTTAATTTTACTTGGATTTTCTTGATGACTATCTACTTACAACAGATTTTCTATATAAAGGTCAGGTTCAAAACTTTACTAAGCATACCGTTGTTTTTGCTTTCCTGATGCCTTCTGGGTCAGAAGCGCAATATGATAGCTTGCTTGGAACTAACTATTGCTATTTCCAGATGGCTGTTAATGTTATTGAACTACACAAATGAGAGTTGGGAAAGATCTATAAAACCTTTCTGAAAGTGAATCACAAAGGCCTGTATTGATTTTATTCACGTGTTTGGCATATTTTCATAATGTTATCCATTGTTTCTTTTGGGGGTAGTGTATGGCCGAAGTACTGTGAATATATTATCGAAATATATGATGATCTACAAAAGCATCCTTTGCTTAGATTTTCTAATTTGGATGCGTTTTTAGCAAAAATACAATGTAATTTTTTTTTTACAGATTTGTCTTGCAGCACGGGTTATTTTTGAGTATGAAAATTATTAGTGATATAAATTAATTTTGTTTTTGCTTTTGGATGTTGCATTTTGATACTTAGTCATGATTAAAGTGGAGGTTCACCCACCGCTGAATAAAAAAATCAAAGCCAGCAGCTACATATACTGCAGCTGCTGACTTTTAATAAGATACTTGTCCTGCAGTCCAGCGATGTCGGCACCGCAGCTGATGTTTCCATCAGCTGTTGGGTACTGGCAATGCCCGGTAGTGACTCAATTACGGCTTCACGACTTGTCCCTACTGCGCTTGCGCGAGGCACCGCTGCGTTTTCCTGCTGGCCTGGTGGGGGAAGGGGGGGGGGGGGGGGGGAGCTGAGCTGCTGATGTAATGTGATGCGGCCCGGTCTCAAAGACAGGTATTCGCTCTCCAAATGTGGCACCGGAGGGGCTGAGGAGACAGATGAGCACAGGTTCCACTTTTGGGTGGAACTCCTCTTTAAATTAAAGGCAAGTCCACCTTTACAAAAAAATGTGTTTGCAGGTAAAGTGGTGTCTGTAGTTGGAAACAAAATATGCAGTTTTGACCAAAGTTTGAGTAATGCTTGTGCTATAGGTGCAGGCCATTTATGTACCTCCTGAAGCCTGATTGAAAATCCTGCCTTGTTGCTAGGACGTTGCTAAGAGACTCTGAGCTGTTACTATTCATGTCCACCATCAAAGGAGCAAGCTCACAAATGCTGAGCTCCAAAGCTACTGCATCAGGGGACAGAAAGGACGTAGGGGTTTTGAATCGGAGAAAGAGCTTACACCCATAGCAAGGGTCTTGGTCAACTTTGGTCAAATCTGGTTTTAGCTACAGGCACCCGTCTCTGCATAGGTAAAGGTGAACTAAGCTCTGAAGGTACCTGAAGCAACAAATAGATATTTCTGTAGGAAAAAAACTGATCTGTGCAGCAATCAGTCTTTCCTCTCTAGACGTTTTCATAGGCATTCCCCTATGCTCTAACATTGCATTTTAACTAAAGGATCAGTCCATTCACATGTGATTTTTTTTTTTTATCCATATATTATAATGAATTCAGTCTGTAGAAAACAAGCTAAAATGCTTTTTTTTTTTTTTTCTTAGTAAACCCTGTTTAGTTTTTGCTAAATAGATCTGGTGTGATGCTTCTGTACCATGTTAAATTTGATTTCCACTGCGTTGCTCAGTGACGGCTAAAGGGTCAGTTCATATCATACGGTCCGTGGATCACTGACCTATTTTATGAGCTGCATTGTTCTGCTGTAGAAAAGTATATGACAGTTCGTAGAATGGTCATGTAAATAGGTGACCTTTGTACTGGTGAACATAAAATAACCATATTTTATAAATATATATATACAGTAATGTGTGTGTGTGTGTGTGTGTGAGATATATATATTAGGGCTGTTACTGATCAAAATTTTTGTGTTCGATTAATCGTTTTTTTTTTATATCGATTAATCAACTAATTTAGATTAAGTTTAACGCACATACAGATCCAACTACGTTTAGCTGATCTCCTTGCAGGCTGATTCCCAGTGCAGCTCCCAACCACTGGAAAAATGGATAGCAGGATACAAAAAACACACAAAGGCAGCGCTCGATGGGAATAGCATTAAAACTAGTCTTCAAATAGGTAACCAAATAAATATTGCACTGAAGATAAAATCAATGTAGCTACATAAACTGTAAAAATGGTGCGACTAATATCAAACGGTACCAAAAGCAGTCATAAAAACATGTAAAGTATGATACTGGTATAAAAATGTGTACAACGATACCACTGCTGAATCCAGATGAGGAGAGGTTAACATTAGTCCGTCGGCATGTAGCTGTCCCATGAAGGGAACTATCACAACTCCCAATGAATGGCTGTAGAATCCCAGGTTGATAGAGGGAAGTGTGGCAGATAGTAAGGTCCCGCCGGCATGCAGATATGAAGGCACGCAAAGGAGCCCTTCAGATAGACACGGCAAGCCCAGCCAGTGTCCGTGAGGTCACCGGATCTCGACGGAACTCCCTGAAGGCCCAGAAGCCGGCGGAGAGGTGAGTACCAATCGAAAGAATTTTAATCGATCAAAAAAATTAAAGATTAATCGATGAATTAAAAGTTAATTTGCACAGCCCTAATATATATATATATATATACATACAGGGCTCAAAATGTCAAGTCCTCAGCTACTAGCCAGGCCTCAAGAGTTACTTGCCACCAGTTGCCCCACCTAATTCATACAGCCCTGCACCTAATTGCACGCGTAAACACGTCCTCGTAGATTATCTCATGGAATGACAGTGTTAAATGTTTTATGCAGAATCAAGTTACAAAATTAAATATTACCAACAACAACTTTAACAAAATGGAACAGGGCACTGGGGGCAGACCAGAGGGACAGGGCACTAGAACTGGGTCTCTTCCCCATTCTCTTGCTGTCTCCTCTGCAACTTTTTCTCTCTCTCCCTCTCCTATTCATCTCATCATCATCAGGAGCCTGTGTGTGTGGCTCCACGCTTGCATGTCCCCACTTCCTCCTTTTATTCAGGCTGGCAGTGAGGAGAGGAGGTCCTGTGGCTTACTGAGAATTGTAAGGAGAGCACCTGTGTACTGCTCTGCCTGTGTGCGGCTCACCAGACTACTTTTCCCGAGCATGCACCTTTCCTCTTCGGCCACCAATCTCATCTGGACTCTAAGTGTAGGCACAGATTGGAGGGAGATTGGTCATGCAGCCCTGTCATCACTCGCCCCCAGCTTAAAGGGTCACTAAAGGAAAACATTTTTTTTGCTGAAATGAATGTTTACAGGGTATAGAGGCATAAAAGTTAACTGATTCCTTTTCAAAATTATTAAAAATAGATAAAAATCAATCATATAATGTGTATGCAGGCTTGTTTCACTTTTGAACTGGCTTCATGTTTCTGCAAAGTAGAAATAGAAACACAGAACAAAAACAAACAAATCCAGGGCAGTGTTTTGTTTTTAAAATGAATCTGATTGGTTCTGGGAAGTTTTAGACACACAGTAATGACAGCTTAAACCATCGTGAGAAATCTCCCAGTATGTTGCTTATAAGGAAACAGACAAGCAGGAAGTGTGGAGAACAGAGCAGGTTAACAGCAACTTCAAAGCAAAAACAAACAATAAGGACATGAAACCAGTACTGCAGTAAGGTAAGGGAAGCTATTTAGCTAAAAAAAAAAATTCCTTTAGTGACCCTTTAAATCCACTCGCCAAATGCTAGTAGGAGAGTGGAAATTTTTAGGGCTGTGTGTATATATATATATATATATATATATATATATATATATATATATATATATATATATATATATATATATATATATATATATATATTAGGGCTGTGAAAATTAGAAAATTAACTTTTAATTGATCGATTAATCTTTAATTTTTTTGATCGATCAAAATCTTTTTGATCGATTAAAATTATCACCTCTCCGCCGGCTTCTGGGCCTTCAGGGAGTACCATTTGGAGATCCGGTAACAGGGTGCTTGCCGTGTCCATCTGAATGCCTCCCTTGCTGTGCCTTCATATCTGCATGCCGGCCGGACCTTTCTATATGCCACACACAAGGGCTGTTACACTTCCCTCTATCACTTCCCTCTATCAACCTGGGATTCTACAACCATTCACTGGGAGTTGTGATAGTTCCCTTCATGGGACAGCTACATGCCGACGGACTGATGTTAACCTCTCCTCATCTGGATTCAGCAGTGGTATCGTTGTACACATTTTTATACCAGTATTATACTTAGCTACATGTTTTTATGACTGCTTTTGGTACCGTTTGGTATTACTCGCACCATTTTTAGTTTATGTAGCTACATCGATTTTATCTCCAGTGCAATATTTATTTGGTTACCTACTTGAAGACTATAACAGTTTTAATGCTATTCCCACGAGCGCTGCCTGTGTGTGTTTTTGTATCCTGATATCCATTTTTCCAGTGGTTGGGAGCTGCACTGGGAATCGGCCTGCAAGGAGATCAGCTAAAGGTATTTGGATCTGTATGTGCGTTATAATTAATCGAAATTAGTCGATTAATCGATTAAAAAAAACAAACGATTAATCGAACACAAACATTTTAATCAGTAACAGCCCTAATATATATATATATGTATATGTACTATGCATGTGTGTAAATTCAGATTTATGCCCCGTACACGCGATCGGAAATTCCGACAAGAAAACTGTGTTTTATTTTTTTTTTATGACGAAATGTTGGCTCAAACTTGTGTTGCATACACACGGTCACACAAACCTTGTCTGAAATTCTGACCGCCAAAAACACGTTGACGTATGACGAGCCGAGATCAATGAAGTTCAGTAGGCAGTTTGGCTCTTATGCTTGATTCTGCGCATGCATACAGACGATCGGAACGCCGGGGTAATACGCATGAAAAACTCCTGTAAAATAGAAACGGCTATATGTGAACACAGCCTTAAGGTATGGACTCTGTGTATGCTCATCCTTCAATGCCCATAGAAAGTTATACTTTATAGGCGCTGTGCCTCAAAACCTCAATTTGGGTGTCTACAGTGTCCTCACATCCCCCTTTTACTCCCCCCCCCCCCCTCTTTTCCTGTGTCTCTCTGCTGTGGAGACTTTTTTACTGTTTTTTTTGTTTACATCTTGAAACAGACCTCGTTATCCACCTGGACATAAGCCAAGTACACATAATGAGAATATCAAACGAATGATCGTATTTTTGTGCATGCTAGTCTCATTTCAACCAAATACTAGAGCAGGGATCCTCAAACTACGGCCCTCCAGCTGTTGTGGAACTACACATCCCATGAGGCATTGCAAAACTCTGACATTCACAGACATGACTAAGCATGATGGGAATTGTAGTTCCTGAACAGCTGGAGGGCCGTAGTTTGAGGACCCCTGTACTAGAGGTACAAAAACTCTCATAAGATCGAGTACAACTTCCTGCGATGATGTGATGTATTCTTTCCTTTCAGAGCATGCGTGGTCTTGGTCTGTTGTTTTTTGCGCGAAAGCTGTACTGAACAAACGAAAATCATTCATTCTGTTGTTTATAGGAGAATAATTTTTATGCTTGTCCCTTTGGGATAACTACGAATTAACTGTCTTAAAGAGGAAGCAAACCATTAAAAAAAATGCTATGCATACTAGCTCATTTTGTATTGCTTACCTCAGATCAAAGCCCCCTCTTCCCCTCCTAAAGGCACATGGAATCTATGATGTGATTTGCCCAGGTCTGAAAACCAGGAAATAACTGAAGAATTGTAGAAAAAAAAAAAGTAAATGTGATATACTGTCCTATATTTTTATTAATGCTAGCAGTATAGGGAATACAAATATTCAATGTTGATTGAGATAGTTAAAGTATAACTAAAGGCAAAACTTTTTGTTTTGGATGGAGTGGAGAGAGATTAGAACGCCTGTCGGTTTTCTTTGCTGTCTGTGCCCCCGTTTAGGAGATTCACTTTCTCTATTGGTCCTGTTTAACCTTTATCATTGAACGTGAAAGTAAATGAAAACCACAAATTTTGAGTTGTTTCCAAAAAAGTAATAGAGGGGAAATCTTCCAATGGGGGCACTAGTTCTGGTGACCTGGGGGTCTCCAAGAAATTCCCTTAATTGGCAGGGATTTCCTCACTTCCTGTTTGGCAGTCACGAAAAAAATTGCTGATCGCCGCCATTACTAGTAAAAAAATTTTTTTTAAATAAATGCCATAAAACTATCCCCTATTTTGTAAACGCTATAACTTTTGCGCAAACCAATCAATAAACGCTTATTGCGATTTTTTTTTTTTTTTTTTTTAACAAAAATAAGTAGAAGAATATGTATCTGCCTAAACGGAGGAAATGTTATATATATATAAAAAAAATTGGGGGGGGGGGATATTTATGATTGCAAAAAGTAAAAAATATATATATATATATATTTTTTTTTTCATAATTGTCGCTCTATTTTTGTTTAAAGCATAAAAAATAAAAACCGCAGAGGTGATCAAATACCACCAAAAGAAAGCTCTATTTGTGGTAAAAAAAGGACGCCAATTTTGTTTGGGAGCCACGTCGCACGTCCGCAATTGCCAGTTAAAGCGACGCAGTGCCGAATCGCATAAAGGGGCTAGGTCCTTAAAGCGGAGGTTCATCCTAATTTTAAAGCACTGCTTAATCAGACCAACTCAGTGTGTATGCTAACAGTTTGCTATCCACATTTCAATATTATTGCCATACCGTTGTTCGGGTGTCTAAAGCAGGCTCTTCCTGGTTTTCATTCCGTGGGAGTGGGGGTGTCGCTTTATCTCCCAGAGCCCCGGTGTTTGCTGGGACTATTTAGCAATGTCTTCTGGGAGCACAGCGTCACGCTGCCCAGGAGACAATTCAGAAGGCAAAGCGAGGAACTATCGCGTGATTTTACTCGTCACGTGACTCATGCAGCCGGTCACGTGACGAGCATTCACCGATTCCCAGAAGCATTTGCTTGTGGGCTTTACAATGCCCACAAGCAAGATGGAACTGCACTGATCTATTTATTTTTTTATTTTTTTTTAAATACTAATTTATCGCCAAATTGCACAGCGGGTGGCTACTAATACCAGAGAAGTGAGTAAAATCTTAATTGTGTTTAATGCAGTATATGGACATTTAAAAAAAAAAAAAAAAATAGATTTCCCGCTGAACCCCCGCTTTAATTGTCCGGGGCTTAAGACACCTTTCACACTTGTACGACTTCAAAGTCGCGCGATTTTACCGCAATTTCGCGGCCGCGATTTTACCGCGATTCGCGGGGCCGCGATTTCAATGAATGCCTGTGTAAGTGCCATCAAAATCGGACCAAAGTAGTGCAAGGACTACTTTGAAGTCGGCACTACTTAAGGTCGTGCCAGTATGAATGGTAGTCATTGAAAATGATGGAGAATGACTTGTCATAGGATTTTGCAGTCCAAAATCGTGGGACAAAGTCGTATAAGTGTGAAAGGGGACTTGGTGTTTAAACATCTGAGCAATCTCCATGTTCTAATGAAGAAACTACATTGTTTGCATCCCTTTGGAAGTATGTGTTTGTGTGTTACTGAAAGTGTGTTTTGTTTATTTTTTATTTTTTCAAGAATACAATACAAATAAATACAAGCCTCTTTCTAGGAAATCCTGTCTCCTTTTTGCAGGGAGTTTACGTAAAGAAAAAAGAGTGGTTGCATCCTAATTTTGAGATGCTAGACTACACCTATTTGCTCATAACATTGCCTTACAACATTTGCTTATTAATATTTATAAGTAAATGACATCTGCCATACATCTGGGATTTATATTATTATCATAGAGGATATAGCGCCAGCGGTTTGCTCCCTGCTCTTGAGAGCTTCCAGTCTGTTATTTATGTGTGTTATATAAAGTGTTGAGTTCTTTCCCTTTTTGCTCCATGTTACTTGTTTGTTAGCATTACTTTTGCCGAGCAACTGTCTTTGCTTGCTAACGCCATGACTACATCGCATACAAACCCAGAAACAGCAGCTGGTGTTTTCTTCCTAATCCTAAAAAGATCAACATTAATCATGCAGGTTTCATGCTCCAAGTTCGCTGCGTACGAGTGCGAGAGACTCCTTTTTTTCTGCCAAGTAAGGAGCAACAAGTAATTCAAGAGACAAGTTACTGGGATGGATTACTAGCATTCCCCTTTGGCTTGTTTGAAAATGTGTGCGGAATCGGAGATGGTATTTACTAATGTTAGCATTGTAGTACCATTGAGGTTTGTTAATGTCATGACAGTAATATCTCTGGCAGTAAAGCACTCGCCCGCTTATCTTCAGCAAAGATTGAAGACTCAGAATATATCTATCCATATGCCTAGCCGTCTGTCATTTATAGTGTTCTCTAAATTGGGGTTGTGACATTTAAATAGGAGAAAAAAAATGATTTCTGTATTTGCAGACAGTAACTGTTTTCATACCTCTTACTTTTGTTAACCTAAAACACTCAAGGAGCTTACAGTCTGAGGTCCCTATATCCAGTGTTCCCTCCCCCCTAGAGAGTAGGTGCAGAAAGTCACCATCCGTATGTTTCACCCACTCCCAGTACCCCCACCCCTTTATCATTTTGTGGTGCCGAGTAATTTTGTATGGAATTTATTAACAAGAAAAGCAGTAAAATAGAACCCCCGCAGCCAGCAGCAATGGATCTCCCCCCCCCCCCCCACCAGCAACAAAAGACCCCTCACAGCAACAACAGATCCCAGCAGCCCAGCATCAATAGACTTGCCAGCAACGGTAGTTTCCTCCCTCAACAGATTCATTCCAGCAACAATAGATCTGCCAGCACACCCCAGCATCCCCTGCCAATACATATAATCAGGGTTGGAGGTGCCAGAAAAATCCCTGTCTTTCACATGCATACATGCACATACTAAGGCCACTAGACCAATATCCCAGCCATTTTCAACCTATTTCTAGTCAAGGCACCCTTTAGAATTGTACACAATTCCAGGGCAAACCAATCTGAGAGCTCGTTTACTCGAGGTGCTGCATCCGAGCCTAAGCGCTCCCGCACCTTGCATTCTGCTGCTCTATGCATGAAGGTAAAAAAGCTTAAAGGGGTTGTAAAGGAAAACAAATTTTTTTTTTTCAAAATAAGCATCCTTTACCTGCAGACATTCCTCTTTTCACGTCCTCATTGTTTGTTTTTGCTCCGAAGTTGCTCTATTTCTTCTCTGTTCTGTTCACTTCCTGCTTGTCTGATTGTTACTCACCACCGTGAAGGGAGGCTTTATTGCGGTGGTCAGTGACGTGCTCGCCCCCTCCTGAGAACTACATCTGTGCGGCAGGACGCTCTCTATGTGTTAGAGACTTCAAGGAGGTGTGAATTACTGGGCGTGTCGCAATTCATACTGGGAAATGTAGTTCTTACATGAACGAGCGCCGCAAACCAGAAAGTGAGTGAGAGAACAGAAACTAGAATGCCGGAGGTGATATAGATTAAGGAATTTATTAGGTATTTACTTGTTTTTTAACAGAATCATTACACTATTCTGTCTGTCTACCTTGCAGACATTAATTTTAGGCAAAATTTTTTTTTCCTTTACAACTCCTTTAAGCATGCAGCTCTCTTCTCAGAACCCCCCCCCCCCCCCCAATACTTGCCTAAACCCAAACCCTGATCCAGCGATGTGCACAAGAACAGCGGCTCTACAGGGTCTCTTTTTTTTTTCTCTTTGGCTGAGACACAGCAGCAAGAGACTTCGGCCTCCCGCTGCTGTAAATCACAGCTAGTGAGGAGGGGGTGGGCCGAACCATTGTATGTGCGTCTTGTGGAACGAGCACAAATGAGTACCCCCAAAGCAAGCAGCTTGCTGTTGGGGCACTCGGCAGAAGGGAGGAGCCAGGAGCGCTGGCGGGAGGACCCAATAAGAGGAGGATCAGGGCTGCTCTGTGCAAAAACCATTGCACAGAGCAGGAAAGTATGACATGTTTATTTAACCACTTAAGGACCAGAAGATTTCCCCCTTAATGACTAGGCTGTTTGCTTTAGATGACAAAGTTATAGTGTCTACAAAATAGGTGATAGATTTATGGTATTTTTTTTTTTACTAGTAATGGTGATTACATTTTTTTAATTTATGGGTCTGTGACATTGAGGCGGACAGATAGCACAATGTAGACACTTTTTTGGGACCACTGACATTCATACAGCAATCGGTGCTATAAAATGCACTGATTACTGTATAAATTACACTGGCAGGAAAGAGGTTAACACTAGTGGTGCTCAAGGGGTTAAATGTGTTCCCTGGGAGGTGTTTCTAACTGTGGGGGGAGTGTACTGATTAGAGGAGGTGAGAGATCGCTGTTCCTGATCACTAGGAACAGACAATGACTCTACTACCCTGTCAGAACGGGAATCTGTATGTTTAAATTGACAGATCCTGTTCTGGCTCTCTGTGGAGTGGTGGCAGGTGGACATCGCAGCCGCCGGCCACACGCATGGTCTCCCCGCCGTGCAGCGGGCACGTGCTTGCTATAGATCTTAAGGGCTGACGTACACCTACGGTGATTTGCAGGAACAAGTTGACCTGCCGCAGTATGATGACGGCAGCTAGTCGGCAAGTGGTTAAAAAAAGAAAAAAAGCGGAACCCTTAGTATGACTTTATTGTAAAGTCCTGTGGCATACTGGGTGCACAAAATAATATTCCACACCCCAAAGATGCATAATTGTATTGGGCTGTATGGTTCAGTGCGCTTTCTCTGACCTGTTTGGGGAAACGGCAACCATCTAACTATAGCTTGATAACGAGGAGCGTTACTCTTTTGTTTTTATACTTTACAGTATGGTAGTCATTTGGTTTATAATGTGCATCCTTTGCCTTATGATGCTGTTTAATTATTTCAGGGAAACTGTAAAATAATTTTAGTTTTGAGATTTTTCACACAGAACACCGTGTATAACTGTGTAGGATGTAAATTAGACCCTTTTCCAGTCTGTGATAATTATGCTATAAGATGGTTAATCAAACCTTGGCTGTTTTTTTTTTTTTTTTTTTCATTTTAACAAATAAAAAAAATCCCTCCTGTTATGACAGCTACTTGATATCTTTGTGAGCAGGGAACTTCTAATCCTAGCTGTGCTGTGGCCATTGCCAGCTTGTTCTCTCATTACATGATAGTCACCATGTTTTCAGTTTGAGGTTTTATTACACGGGAAACAGTAAAGCCTGTAGTAGTTACTCCAGTTTCATGTTATTCCAGAAATAGTCAAACATTCCTTCTGATTTTCTAGTAAAACTTCTATATACAAAGTGTGCACTTGGAATAGTCAGTATGGGACACTTTGACAGTATAAATATGCAAGTGCTTTACCCTTCACATTTTTGTCTTCTGCTCGTGCCATATTATATTTCCATATATGGGTAATGCAATTTCTGGTAGTTTGCTGGAGGGAGCAGCACCTTGTCTCTATGTATGTTATCCTTGGGGCATTTTATTTATTATATAATGTGTAAAGGTGTCCACACGTATTATTTATGTTTGACCTGGTTTCTAAATACCCTGGAGATCCCAAATGTGCATGACGCATATGCTCTAAGCTTATCTCAACCTGGCTTCAAATCAAGAGCTTTGTGTGCAAAATGCTACTCTGGGCGTATCCCAAAAGGCAAAAAACACAGACAGAGCAGGTATTTGTCATCCATGTAAACAGAAAAACAAACAAGGCGCCTCTAAGTGCAGAAGTATAAAACTTTTAATATCCCCTAAAGGGGTTAAAAACACTTACAACAGGGTTTGACAAATTTGCTTGGAATCTAGGAGCCAGCTAAAAAAGTTAGGAGCCAGAAAACGCACCCCGTCCCAACGAGCTTGCGCGCAGAAGCGAACACATACGTGAGCAGCGCCCGCATATGTAAACGGTGTTCAAACCACACATGTGAGGTATCGCCACGATTGGTAGAGCGAGAGCAATAATTCTAGCCCTAGACCTCCTCTAACTCAAAACATGCAATCTGTAGATTTTTTTTAAACGTCGCCTATGAAGATTTTAAAGGGTAAAAGTTTGTCGGCATTCCACAAGCGGACGCAATTTTGAAGCGTGACATGTTGGGTATGAATTTACATGGCGTAACAATATCTTTCTTAATATTAAACAAAATGGGGATAACTTTACTGTTGTCTTATTTTTTAATTAAAAAAGGTGTAATTTTTTCACAAAAAAGTGTGCTTGTAAGACCGCTGCGCAAATATGGCGTGACTGAAAGTATTGCAACAATCGCCATTTTATTCTCTAGGGTGTTAGGATAAAAAATATATATAATGTTTGGGGGTTCTAATTAGAGGGAAGAAGATGGCAGTGAAAATAGTGAAAAATTGCATTAGAATTGCTGTTTAACTTGTAATGCTTAACTTGTAATACCAACGGCCACCACCAGATGGCGCCAGGTCACAACTGGTGGTAATAACTTGTAATACCAACGGCTCCCCACTAGATGGCACCAGCTCACAAAAAAAACAAAGAAAGACACTATTTCTAGTCGCTCTGGCGACCGGGATTTGTCGAGCCCTGACTTACAAGATAGTGGATGAAACAGACATGTAGCAGACATTTATACTGGAATTTACAAAGCTATAGACTCTATACTGTAATGCCGCTGATCAGTGGCTTATAGTGTGACTGTGATAGTGGCGGGCATTCTGGCCCTAAGAGACACTATATGGAAGGATCACTGACAGCGCTAGTGACAGTAATATAGTGATCCATGATAATACTGTATTAATGACACTGGCTGGGAAGGGGGTTACCATCTAGGGGCAATCAAGGGGGTAACTGTGAGACTAACAATGTGAAATACCAGTATGTGCTGCTTTCACTTCACTTTTACTATCTTGCCTTTTTTTTCTCCCTGCTCTGCAGGGAGAAGAAAGAGCTAGATCTGTTTCTTATAAACAGAGTTCTGTGTTTTTATAAAAGCAGAACTGTGTGTGTGTGTGATTGGCCTCAGCTGACTTCAGCCAAAATTCTTGACTGAAATCGGCTGCCAAATTTGTGTTGTGTCTAATCACAGCAGGGAGCACACGCTTGCATTCCCCAACCCCTGAAAAAAGGCTCCAACATACCAGTATGTCATCCAGCCTACAGCTACCAACCGCTCACAGTACAACTACTGTGGGTGGGCGGCAAGTGGTTGCGCAATAAAAAGAATTGTCTATTTTTATCAGTTTCTTCACACAATAGAGCTTTCTTTTGGTGGTATTTACCACTTCCCGCCCGGAAGTGGTTGTAAAATCCTGACCGGACGTCTATTGACATCCTGCAGGATTTCATGTCGCCACGCGCCTGTGGGGGCACGCAGCGCGGCGATCGGTAATGCGGGTGTCAGTCTGACACCCTGCATCTCCTATCTCGGTAAAGAGCCTCCGGCGGACGCTCGTTACCACATGATCAGCCGTGTCCAATCACGGCTGATCATGATGTAGTCTGACAGATGCGAGTAGAGGGGAGCCGATCGACGGCTCTCCTGACGGGGGGGGGGGGGGGTAGCGCTGATTGTTTATCAGCGCAGCCCCCCCTCGGATTCCCACACTGGACCACCAGGGAGTGCCCCCCAAATAGCACAAACTGACTGGCAACATGGACACTGACTAATGATGCCCAGCAATTCCATCAGTGCCATCCAGTGTCCATTAGTGCCCATCTATGCCCAGTGTCCATCTGTGCCGCCCATGAGTGCCCATCTGTGCTGCCAAAAAGTGCCCAGTGCTGCCTATGAGTGGCCATCAGTGCCGCCTATAAAGTGCCCATCAGTGCAGCATACCAGCGCCGCCTATCGGTGCCCATCAGTGCCACCATATCAGTGCCCATAATCGATGAAGAAAACTTACTTATTTACAAAAAAATTAACAGAAAAAAAAATAAAAACTTAATTTTTTTCAAAAATTTAGTTTTTTTTTAGTTGCGCAAAAAATATAAATCGCAGAGGTGATCAAATACCACCAAAAGAAAGCTCTATTTGTGGGAACAAAATGATAAAAATTTCATTTGGGTACAGTGTGGCATGACCGCTCAATTGTCATTCAAATTGCGACCGTGCTGAAAGCTGAAAATTATTGGGCGGGAAGGTGCGTAAGTGCCTGGTATGGAAGTGGTTAATCACCACTGGGTTTAAATTTTTTAGCTAAACAAAGATATTTTAAAAATAAACAAATACGTTTTAATAGTTTGTTTCAAACATTTTGAAAACTGTTAGTTTTTCTCCTTCATTGATGTGCGATGATGAAGCTGCACTGATGGCCACTGATAAGCTGCACTGATGTTGAGGCATTCATAATTGGGCACTGAGGGGCACTGGTAGCTAGTGGGCACTTTTAGGTGGCACTGGTGGGCACTGCTTAGCAACAGTGACTGTCGGTGTGTTGTAAACCAAAGGCGGTAATCGGCTTTTCTTTCCATCACGTTAACAGCTGTCATTGGCTGACAGCTGATCATGTGGTAAAGGGCCAGGATCAGCCCTTTACTGTGATCTGTGATCAGCCAAATCCCATGGACTCGGTGATCAGTGCGCAAGCACAGGAGGACGTATATGGACTCCTTCCTGGCGATTTAAGCCTGCGCTGTAGCTGTCGTTCGGCTATAATGTGGGCTTCAAGAGGTTAAAGTACAATTCTAGGCAAAACTTTTTTTTCATTTTGGATAGAGTAGATCGTTTGTTTTTTTTTGCCATCAGTGTCCCGTAGCCAAACAGGAAGTGAGGGGAAATTGATGCATTAAGGTCACTAGAACTTGTGTTCCCAATGTGTGTGTCCCCATGTGAAGATATTTGTGATTTTCTTTACTTTTACTTTCAATATTTCAAACCGAACAAATATTGAGAGTGAATCTCACTCGCTGCACAGCCAGCAATAAAAATTGACAAGCTTTCTAATCCCTCTGCATTCTATCCAAAACTATAAAAAACATAGTTTTGCTTTTAGTTCTACTTTAACGACTTAAGGACCGCCTCCTGCACATATATGTCGGCAGAATGGCACGGATGAACACAAGCACGTACATGTACATCCTCTTTAAGTGCCCAGCCGTGGGTCGTGACCCGGTCCGAAGCTCAGTGACCGTGGCTGCGGGACCTGCGGACCCGATCTCCGCCGGAGTCCCGCGATCGGTCCACGGAGCTGAAGAACAGGGAGAGCTGTGTGTAAACACAGCTTCCCCGTTCTTCACTGTGGCGCTGTCATTGATTGTCTGTTCCCTGATATAGGGAAAGATGATCAATGATGTCACACATCCAGCCCCGCCCCCTACAAAAAAATCAATGAAAGGAATTCATGGACAGCTGCACACCAAAATAAACCTAAAAAGGTAGCCTTTATTGGTGTAAAAAGGATAAAAAGCACTACAAAGCACAGCAGTAGTGTTTTTTGTCCTTTTTACACCAATAAAGGCTACCTTTTTAGGTTTATTTTGGTGTGCGGCTGTCCATGAACTCCTTTCATTGATTTTTTGCCTTGGGCATTGCCAGCACCCACGGTCTTTGAGGAGGACATTGATTGCTTATTGCATTTGCCTGGAGCGGCGGTCTCTTTTTCTGCCCGCCCTACTGTTAGAAACACATTTGAGGTCACACTTAACCCCTTCAGCGCCCCCTAGTGGTTAACTCCCAAACTGCAATTGTCATTTTCACAGTAAATTTTTATAGCATTTTATGCTGTGAAAATGACAATGGTCCAAAAATGTGTCAAAATTGTCTGATGTGTGCGCCATAATGTCTCAGTCACAAAAAAAATCGCTGATCGCCGCCATTAGTAGTAAAAAAAAAAAAAATGCAATAAAACTATCCCCTATTTTGTAAACGCTATAAATTTTGCGCAAACCAATCAATAAATGCTTATTGCGTTTTTTTTTTTTTTACCAAAAATAGGTAGAAGAATACCTATCGGCCTAAACTGAGGGAAAAAAACGTTTTTTATATATATATTTTTGGGGGTTATTTATTATCGCTCTATTTTTGTTTATAGCGCAAAAAAAAATAAAACGCAGAGGTGATCAAATACCACCAAAAGAAAGCTCTATTTGTGGGAAAAAAGGACCCCAATTTTGTTTGGGAGCCACGTCGTACGCACAATTGTCAGTTAAAGCGACGCAGTGCCAAATCGCAAAAAGGGGCCTGGTCCTTTTTTAATAAAAATGTCACTTGTGTACAATGTTGCAATTGCAACTGCCTGATTGTTTTTTTTTTTAACCATAAAAAGTTCAAGTTTATTGAGATGTAACATAAAAGAAAAGAAAAAGGAATACATACATGCATAAATGTCAGTGGGCCAACATAGCCCCCAGATCGAACGTTACAGCAGATACCATTACACATATCCTATAAATTCCATGCACTTGGCACATATTAAGACATAAGCGACTAGATATCCCGACATCTTCATACAAAAGAAATATGCTTTAGGAGGTGTGCCCACTCTGTATAGCTAAATGACACTACTCCGCTCCCCCCGCCCCATCTAGCGTGATTCTGTAGGGTAAGGTGGTTTATCTCGTGCATGTTTCGCCGTCCCCCAGCCACCTGTCCCATACATTTGCAAATTTTTGCGGTCTCCCTCTATGTACATATATAATTTTCCTGTACGGGAGAATGGCATTGACCTCTCTCTTCCAGTCCTCCAATGTCTGGGCCCTTGGTTGCATCCAGGTCTTTGCCACCAACTTTCTGGCCAAGAAAAGTGATTCATATATAAAAATGGCTTGGTACTTTTCTGTATCCACATCTGGGAGTAGTCCCAGTAGGCACAGCTTGGGATCCATGCCCACCGGGGTTCCCATGCAGTCATGCAGAAATTGCGTCACCTGGAGCCAGTATGCCTGTACATCGGGGCAATGCCAAAGCATATGGTAAAAAGAGCCCTCTGTTACTGAACACATAGGACACAGTGGGCTCCTAGTGGGTTGAAATTTCACCAGCCTCTGGGGTGTAATATACGCTCGGTGGAGGATATATAGTTGAGTCAACCTGTCTGATAATTTAGGGGACGTGCTCTTTACGCCCTCCAGTATCTCATCCCACTCTGTATCCTCTATGGGGCCCACATCATCCTCCCACTTTATCTTGGCCGCCTGCACTATCCCGCTGATCCGATGTCGCCGGATAACATAATATAGATTGGACGTGAGTCTGGCAGAATCCTTCCCAAAGATCACGTCCAACACCTGTGGACTGCTCACATCTACAACCTCCGATCCCAGTTGGGCTCTAAGGGCATGCCTGAGCTGCATATATCTAAAACGAAACTGCGGCGGGAGGGAAAATTCTTCCCTGAGTCTCGCAAACGGCTTGATTCCTGTACTATTCACTACCTGTGATAGGTACCGTACTCCATACGAGGCCCATATCCCTGGATCAGGGACCGTGGCTAGCTCGGGCATAAAACCATTTTCCCACAATGGGGTGTGTGAGTGTATATGGGATCTGCCTTGTTTTTTTAGAGCCACTTCCCACACCTTTTGGTGGTGCGTAAGCATGTCCGCTCCAAACCGGGCAGACCTGCATCCGCCATGACCACCCCTGAAAATTGCCTGTACCGACGTGTGGAGGGGGCTATCCGGTTTATTACAAACCAGCGACCCATATCTCTGCGACTCAGATGAATTGAAATAGTATAAGTGAGATAGTTGTGAGGCCACATAGTAGTCCTGTAGATCCGGGAGGGAGCAGCCCCCCTCTGTACTGGGATTTTTGAGTATATGCCAGGCTAATTTGTGCCGGCCAGATCCCCACACGAACGAGTTTAATATTGCTTCAAGCTGTTTGAAAATTTTAAGGGGTATGTACAGAGGGGCATGCCAGACCATGTATAGAATTTTGGGTAGTATAATCATTTTGATCAGGTTTATCCTACCCATCACCCCTAGTGGTAGTTTTGTCCATGCCTGGGTTCTGGATTTAATTATTGCGAATAAAGGTTCTATATTAAGAGGAACATAATCCTTTAGATCCTTTGTAACCCGCACTCCTAGATATTTGACTTCCGCTACTCTTTTCAAGGGTAATTCAGGGGACATCGTAGGGGGGGGGGGAATTGATCTAGGGGTAGAATTTGGGACTTTTCCCAGTTAATCCGTAGGCCTGAGTATTTTCCCACTTCCTCTATAATGTTTAATGCCGTTCTTAACGAGGGTCCCTGGTCTGCTAAATATAGGATTGTATCGTCCGCATATAGGCCGATCTTTTCCCATCTGTCTCCCTTCCTAAGACCCACCACCTCTGGGCTCATTCTGATGGCCATGGCCATGGCCATGGGCTCAGCCGCTAAGGCGTACAGCAGCGGTGACAGAGGGCACCCCTGCCTCGTGCCTCTCTCCAGGGAGAACTGCTCCGAGAGCCACCCGTTAACAAAAACTCTGGCCTTAGGGGTCTGGTATAAAAGCTGTACCCATTTAATAAAATTTGGGCCAAAGCCGTAACAGCTCAGGCATTCCCATAGGTACTGCCATTCGACCGAGTCGAAGGCCTTGGCCGTGTCCAAAGCCACCACCACCCTGGTCCCCGTGTTATCGTGTTGAGCCTGTATATTCATGAATAACCGCCTAACATTCATTGCTGTATTCTTCCCTGGCATGAAACCCGTTTGGTCATCATGGATCAAAGAAAGGATTGCCGAGTTTAATCTGGTCGACAGGACTTTTGCCAAGATTTTAATGTCTACTGGTAGCAGAGATATGGGTCTATAGGATTCTGGGTATTGTGGGTTCTTACCTGGCTTAGGAAGAACAATTATCTGTGCCTCCTGCATAGAGGCGGGAAGCGTTCCCAGCTCGAACATAGAAAGATACAAAGCCTTCAGTTTGGGGACTAGCGTTTCTGAATACGTGGTATAGAATTCTAATGGTAAGCCATCAAGCCCCGGAGCCTTGGACTTTGCCAGTTGTGACATTGCCATGGCAATGTCTTCGGCTGTAATTGGGGCTTCAAGCATCTGCATTTGTTCCCTATTCAACTGTGGAAATTGCAGCGTGTGGAGATATTCCCGTATTTCCTGTGGTGTGTGTTTACATTGGGAGCTATATAGGTCCTTATAGAAGTCCATAAACTTGCCGGCCACTACCTGGGGATCCGTGACTATCGAGCCGTCCGGCTCGGCCAGGGACACTACCACCGGTGGCCTATCCTCTAGGTGTGCTAAATACGCTAGCATTTTCCCAGCTTTCTCCCCATGTTCATATACCCGCGTTTTGCTAAAAAAGATACGCTGCTTAGCCTTTTCTATGTGCATCTGTGTAACCAGCCTGCTCTGCATTCTCACCCTGGTCAAGTTCTCTGCTGTGGGCTGTGTGGTATAGGTGCCCTCAAGGTTCTGCAACTTGTCTTCTGCGCTACTCACATCTATTTGGGAGGATTGTTTAAATCTACCGATCTTGGTGTCCAACACTCTACATGCATGGGTTTTAAACTCATCCCACCGGGAGTTAATGTCAAGGGGCCCTTGCCCATCAGGAAGAAGGAACCGTAGTTCCTGTTCAATGCTGTCATGTTCCGTTAGGGCTGTCAACCTGAAAGGGTTGAGTCTCCACATCCTCTTAGGGGCTCTGTCCAGCAGGGACAACTGTACCCAACATGGCGAGTGATCCGACAGGGCCCTAGGTGCGAACCCGGCCCCCCCCACTCTAGGTAGCAGTGTGGCCGAGACCAGAATGTAGTCAATGCGAGACATGGTTGCGTGACTAGCTGAGTGGCACGTGTACGCCCTGGCCTGAGGGTTCCTCTGTCTCCACGCATCTATCAGAGCAAATTCCTGTAGCAAGCGGCCCATTCTGGTCAGACCAGGAGCCCTCACAGGCCCCCCCGGCGTCACCGGTCGGTCCAGGCGAGGGTCCATAGTCATGTTAAAATCACCCATCCACACAGCCGGTACCATCGGGTGCTTGGCCATAAACGCCAGCCCCAAAGCAATGACTTCCGAGCTGTATGGAGGGGGGATATAGCATGCAATCAGCAAGAGAGGTAGTCCCCCCAATACGGGAATGTAAAAACAAAAATCTCCCCTGCTGGTCCGATTCCAGGGTTATTAAATCAAAAGGAGTGGCCTTTGTCACCAGGAGTGATACTCCTCTGGAGAAGCTCGAGTGCGTACTATGATATGCCCACCCTATCCAGGGGCGCTTCAATGCCGCCTGCAAGTGACCAGTAACGTGTGTCTCTGTTAATGCAATAACGTTTGCCTTCTGTGCTTTAAGATAGGCTAGTGCCGCCGTACGCTTGATCTTGTTCCTCACCCCCCTTACATTCCATGTTAGGAATTTAATCGTGGTCATGGTGGCTGTGTGTGGAATTTGCGGATTCGGATCGACCTTGCATTCGTCCGATACAACATAGTGACCTGCCTAGAATCCCATGCTTGCCATGTACCCTCTGCTACGCCCGGCCTTTGTATCATTACACCTCTACAGCACATACCATATTCCATCATACTTGCAGGGTCCCAACAGTGGCCCTGATAATTCGACGCTGCATGCCCTCGGTGGCCCGTTGTAGGGGGTACAGGACATCCTCCGCTGCGCCGATACGTTCCTCCGTCTCCTTGACCCGCTCCCGGACCGCAGACAAATCCTGTCTCATAAGGGAGATGTCAATCTTGACTTCATCTATTTTGGTGGTTAACGTGCCTTGCAGGGCAGCTATCGCCTCCAACACCTTAGCCGTCTCCACCGCGTGGCGATCTTCCTCCGGGGCCTCTTCGGCGCCATCTTTGGCCTGTCCCTCATCTCCCTCGTGCCCAAACTTGGCCAGCTTCTCCACCGCAGCAGAATTTTTCTTGGATGGGGACATACTGCCTGCCTGTCCCAGCAAGTCCAGGTAGATTCAGGGATAAATTTTCCGCCAAAATAGCCGTTCAGGATGGTATAAAGGAGTATTGGCCAGAGGAGCTCCTTCTACCCACGTCCTACTCCATCGCCTGCCAGGCCACGCCCCGGGGCCTGGTCCTTTACTTGCATTTTGGTCTGGATCTTAAATGGTTAATGGGGACCCCAGAAGAGGAGGCTTGGGGCTGCCCTGTGCTAAATTAGTGCACACAGCATGCAAGTATAACCTCTTCATTATAAAAAAAAGAAAAAGGCTAGGCTAGAGCATCAAGCCATTGTTCTTCCGTTTTATGATTCATCAGCAGTTTCTTAACCACAGTTTTTAGACTTCCTAAAACAGATGAGGGTTATTATGATATCAAGTTTCCAGGGAATGCTTAAAGTGCTCTTGTAATTGTCTTGAATAACTAATGTACAAAAGTGCATGGGCATTTTATTTAATATAAGAAGAGACGCTTAGTCATTTTAAAAGACTTTTTTTTTTTATAGCTAATTCAGTTATATGTTGGAATGGAAGCAAGACCTCAGTATGTTTGTTTTTTTCTTGTTTATTACCTTTGTGTTTATGACTGGATGGTACTCTGGCCATAGACCTCACATGGCAGGTATAGGCAATGGTACAATCTAAATGTGAAGCATCTGAAATATCCATTTAATGAACTTAAGAGCCACTTTTGTTTTGACCTCTTGCCACCATATAACACTAAGGCCTGTACACCCGATAAGAAAAACGTACGAACAATCGGCCAACTATCTGATCGTTGGTATGGTGCTTTCAACAGCTGATTTTGACTGTTCGGGCGAAACAAAAACTGAAGGTGCAGGCGATCATACATGAGCATAACATCCGATTTATCGTTTTAATTTGTACAGTTTTCGTCTGGGGAAAAAAAATCTGAGGAGCAAGACTACGCATGATTAGAAACAAAAGAATACAATACAACACATTACAACTTTCAAAATTTGTATTCTGTGGTACGAGAATTTTTAGTTGAGTAACCTAATTTTCTATATGAGACTAGCACGCAAAAAAATAAATAAGCGGGCGATTTTCTTATTGTGTGTGCAGGGTATTACACTGGTTGAAAAAAATACAACCTCACCAACCACTAGCTCACCTGAAATGGATAGTTGGTCCTCGACTTTTATATGTTGCTGACTTGTGGCAGACGGACCATGATGAAATAAAATAGGATATACATTTGTCTGTACTGCTAAAAGATACCGGCAGGGCAATAGGGGTTGCTGCTGAAAAGCATGGCCTGCAAAGACAAATGTAGGTAAGGTTACCCATAGATGTAAGATAATTGTTCATTCATTAGTCGGCCGTTTTTTTGTCTGCTCTGACATATTCTTGAGTAGGATCAGTTGTTTTTCTTTCTGTTTTCTTTTCTTTTTATTACCTTAGCTCAGGGATGCCCAACCAGTGGCCTGGGGGCCACACGTGGTCTGCAGAGCCCTCTGATGTGGCCCTCGACCGCCTGCTCTGGGATGGCAGGTTGGCAAGCCCAGATCACGGGTTGCCGACCCGCCATCCCAGAGCAGCAGTTTTGTTAATGAAGCCGCTGGTAGAGGAAACAAGCACTAAGCCATAGACTTCTGTTATTACCTGCGGGTCTGTTACACTTTCAGAAAGTGCACCACACCTGCAGGACATAATAGAAGTTTAGCTAACCTGCAGAAAACCCTGTGGTGCACTGCGCTGCACCCGCGGTTTGGGCAAATCGCATCCTTAGGCCCCTTTCAAATGATCGGTCCGACCCAGTCGGACTTAATATTCACCTCTATGGAGCAGAAGATGTAAACAGACTTGTGTCCGTTTACACCCTGCTACCTAAAAATAGATAAATAGAAAGGTATCTGCCTCATTCCGTCTGGGCAAATCGAATTGGATCAGAGGGCCCATAGAGTAGAGTGGGGTGTGTCCGTAGTCATCCTCCCGCTCGGCTCATTGTGGCCCGCGACCAGTTACCAATTCGCTTAAGTGGCCCTCGCTCTTCAAAAGGTTGGGCACCCCTGCCTTAGCTTATCTCTGTTGTTTCCAAGCAGAATTTGGGTTTAGCTCCATGGGTCTCTGCTTCCTGTATACACATGATCAACTGAGCATGCACATTTTATTCAACAACCATGTTTTCTAAATGTTTTTTCCCAAAACGCCAAACTGCATTGTAATGCCTGTGGAATGTTTTATAAGGGCAGTGTACTGATAGAAAGTCAACTAGGTACAACTTTATGCCTTTTACACACAATCGGAATTTCCGTTGGGATAAACTCAGACGGATTTTTCAGACTGAAGTCCGTTCAAGCTGTCTTGCATACACACTGCCACACCACATTCCGACCATCAAGAACGCGGTGACATACAACACTACGAGGAGCCGAGAAAAATGCCGTTTAATGCTACGGAGCATGCGTCGACTTGATTCTGAGCATGCATGTTTTTTGTTTTCTCAGTCAGAGTTCCATACAGATGAACGGAATTTCCGAAATTTTTTCCAGTGGACAAAAAGAGAACATGTTCTCTTTCTAAGTCTGTTGGACTTTCCGAAGGAAAAACTCAGATGGGGCATATACACGGTCAGATGGGGCATACGCACTGATTTGAACCGTGCCATTGCCGACAATAGGGCTGCTCCGTTGTGAACGGGGGCTTACTCTTTAGTAGTTCTTAAACCACTCGCAGACTGTACTGCAAATGTGCGGCACGCAAAGGGAAAACCTGTACGTAGCTGCCTGCTTCTGGGTTTAGGGTGCGCATGTTGACAATACAGAGGAGTACAAATAAGTAGATTATTCAGCGCTAGAAAGTAAACCTAACGCACAATAAAGACTAATGCAAGCCAGCCCTGAAGGTTAATTCAAATAAAACACCCCAACAGAAATAGATAAAAAGATAGTGCAGCGCAAAAAAATGTATATAAAATATAAAGCATCTAGATACCTACAAGCTACTTGACCCATTGCAATCAGGCTTCCGTCCCGGACACGGGACGGAAACAGCATTGCTGAAAGTATGGGACGATGTTCTCAAGGCCGCAGACGAAGGAGAATCTTGTCTTCTAGTTCTGTTGGACCTAAGTGCCGCTTTCGACACTGTAGACCACAATCTGTTACTGACTCGGCTTGCTGAAGTAGCCAGAGTCGCAGAAGGCGATTTATCTTGGTTCTCCTCTTTTCTGGAAAACCGATCGCAAACAGTGAAGTTAGGACCTTTTACGTCTAAAAAACGCACAGTAACATGCGGAGTCCCTCAAGGATCGCCTCTGTCACCAGTGCTGTTTAACATATATCTTCGTCCTCTTTTTGAGATTATCAGCAGCCAAAAACTGCTCTACCACTCATATGCAGATGATACGCAACTGTATTTCCGCATCTGCAACAGACAGGATCACCACCTCAATCTAGAGACATGTCTCTCTTTGATAGAGGACTGGATGACAAAGAGTTATCTTAAACTCAATGGAGCGAAAACAGAACTTCTCCTGTTTCATGCCAAGCGCAGGAATCAACTTTCAACAGTGTGGACCCCCCCCGCCTATTTTGGGCAAGCTCATCACCCCTAGCGCCAAAGTCAAAAGCCTAGGGGTCATTTTTGACTCCTTTATGACAATGGACGCACAAATAGGGTCAGTAGTCAGCGGATCTCACCATCTACTGCGCCCACTACGCAGACTCACTCCGTTCATCCCTAAAGAAGATTTAGCGGTCGTGGTGGGAACAATTGTAAACTCCAGGCTGGATTATGCAAATGCCCTTTACCTCGGCCTTCCCAAGTACCAAATCGCTCGTCTGCAAGTCGTTCAGAATACGGCCGCCAGACTTGTGACTGGGAAAAAACCCTGGGAATCCATTTCACCATCACTGAGAGCCCTTCATTGGCTGCCAGTCAAAGACAGAATTACTTTTAAAGCTCTCTGTCTTACGCATAGATGTGTCCATGGGAATGCCCCCCTTTATTTATGCGAAATAATAAAAGCGCATAATCCCAATCGCGTTTTGCGATCCACGAATCAGAACCTACTCCAGGTTCTGAAAGCCAACTTCAAGTCCAAAGGAGAAAGAAGATTCGTGGTCCAAGGTCCCAGACTATGGAACGCTATACCAACCAGCATTCGGTTGGAGGAGAACCACCTAGCATTTAGGAAAAAGGTCAAGACTTTTCTCTTTTGATATCAAAGGAGACAGGAACAACAAGCGCCCAGAGGCGATTCAGTTCGCATGTGCCGCGCTATACAAGTTTTCATTCATTCATTCAAGGTAAACTTAAGAAAAACAAAATGTCCATTAATATAAAATATAAGGTAAACATAAGAAAAACAAAATGTCCATAGGTGCACTGATAATCCAAAGTGAATACGAGGAACCAAATCCAAAGTGTGAATGATGAAAACAGAAGAAAACCAAGTGATGCCGCAATGAGTGATCCGTTGTTGGATTGATCAGATGAATAAGGAGGTCCTTGTTACTACATGCTGTTTGACCTTTTTGGTCTAGGCAACAAGGTGAGAGGCCATTCTTACCTTTCTCGATGGAGGTTTTCTTCTGTTTTCATCATTCACACTTTGGATTTGGTTCCTCGTATTCACTTTGGATTATCAGTGCACCTATGGACATTTTGTTTTTCTTATGTTTAAATTTTTTTGCGCTGCACTATCTTTTTATCTAATACAGAGGAGTAAGCAGGTATGGGGGAAATCAAAGCCCAGTACACACGGACTGAATGCCGGCTGACATCGGTCGGTTTAATAAAAACTCAGATTCCGGCCCGTGTGTATGCCAGCCGAGCATGCGGGAAACCAGCAGTCGGCAAGTTCCGATCAGCGCTCTCAGCTAATCGCTGAGAGCACTGCCTGAAGTGTTCTGTAGACACAAACTTTCATCCAGACCAATCAATATACACTTATTGGAATTTCTTTTTTTAGTCAGAAAAAAAATTATGAAGAAATTAGATTTATTTTTATTTTTTTTATTTTATTGGATATGTTTTGTAGCAGAAAGGAAAAATGTGTTTTTCTAAATTTTCATTCTTTTATTTATTTTTTTTGTTTTATATTGCATAAAATGGTGATCAAATACTACCAAAAAGCTCTATTTTTGTGAAAAAAATTATTTTGTTTAGGTACAGCGTTTCATGACCGCACAATTACCACTTAAATTGGCGCAGTTCTAAATTGGCAAAAAATTGCCTGGTCATGAAAGGGTAAAATCTTCCGGAGCGCAAGTGGTTTAATACTGGATATGAACTTGGCCCACCTCTTGAACCAGAGAGACCACCCAATATACTGGGAAACCTGCTCCTATATTTGCATTGCAAAGTGCCTGGCAGTTTGAGACTTGGGCACAAACCAGCTAGGGTATGCTGATATGTAGGTGTTGGGAACTGCTATCTTTGCCACCTTTGTGTCATTTCAGGTTAATTTTAGGCACATTAAGATAAAGTGCCTGTTAACCAATTAAGACCCGGACCTTTAGGCAGGTAAAGGACCTGGCCAGTTTTTGCTATTCGGCACTGAGTCACTCTAACTGACAATTGCGCAGTCGTGCGACGTGGCTCCCAAACAAAATTGGCGTCCTTTTTTTCCCACAAATTGAGATTTCTTTTGGTGGTATGTTGATCACTTCTGCGGTTTTAATTTTTTACGCTATAAACAAAAATAGAGCGACAATTTTAAAAAAAATGCTATATTTTTTACTTTTTGCTATAATAAATATCCCCCAAAAACATATAAAAAAAATATATTTTTTTCCTCAGTTTAGGCCGATTTCGTATTCTTCTACCTATTTTTGGTAAAAAAAAAATTGCAATAAGTGTTCATCGATTGGTTTGGGCAAAATTTATAGCGTTTACAAAATAGGGGATAGTTTTATTGCATTTTTATTTTTAGTTTTTTTACTACTAATGGCGGCGATCAGCGATTTTTTTATTTTTTTTCCGTGACTGCAACATTATGGCGGACATTTCGGACAATTTTGACACATTTTTGAGACCATTGTCATTTTCATAGCAAAAAATGCATTGTTTAATGTGAAAATGACAATTGCAGTTTGGGAGTTAACCACAAGGGGCCTCTAAAGAGTTAAGTGTGACCTCATCTGTGTTTCCTGACGCATTCATGGCAGCACACACTGGGTTGTGACTCCGCCCCCACAACCTGACAGGATTGGTTAGCTATAAATTTGAAGGGGAGACGCCCCGCATCATTCTCTTTTTTCATCCTCACCTGACAAGATTGAATGAACAAGCAAAAAGCATGCCTCTTACCGCAAATCGCCCCAGCAGGTTCAGCCTCTCCTGTTTGGAAGTCCCTCCTGTACAGTCTCTAAATGAGCTTTATGGTGGGAACACCGTTCTGGTGGTCTCAGGGGCTTTGGAATTATACTGGCATCTGTAGCAAGCTTTAAAGAAGCTTCAAATCTCGCAGTGGCCCCCACTTTCGCTCTGTCTTTCCTTCCAGTGCAGTGTGTCCTTCCACAAAGGTATTTGTATCATTACATTTACCACCTAAGGTTAGTCCGTTTTGTACCTTTGTCTGCCTGTTGTTTTTTTCTCAGCTCTGCTGAGCCCTGTGGTTCCTCTGACACCCCATACTCTCGGGGTCACCGCTGCGTACCCCTTGGCGCTCTGCACATGCGCGCAGCTCAGTGATGACGCCGCCTGTCTCCTCTGCCCTCTTCCAAAATGGCGCCGGGCGAGCGGGACGCTTCTGCACATGCGCGCGTCATTAAAAAAAAGAAGGAAAAAAGAAACAGTCCTATTGCTCTGTAGTTCTGGCTGCCGCACTGCTGCTCTGCTCTACTCAGAGTGAAGATTGCACCAGGTGTGTGCAGGCGTGTCCCAGATCAGCCTGGGCTAATTGATTACACACAAAAAAAAAGGAATAAATAGGATAGAAGATATTATACAAGCGCCCAGAGGCGATTCAGTTTGCATGTGCCGCGCTATATAAGTTTTCATCATTCATTCATTCAATACATTTATATATTAATTTATAACATACCATAGAAGAAAGTGTATCCATAATTTAACAATTAATATAATCCAAAAAAAAAAAAAAAGGATAGATATATGTATATAAAATTATTATATTAATTTAATAAATAGAAATGTTGGGGGGGAACATATTGTAATGTTTTCCCTTCTCTCTTTTTTCCCACCTTTTCGGGCTGTCTCTCTGCTATCCTCATGGGAGCCACTGCCCTCGCAGACCACCATCAGCTGACCAGGTATAGAGGCCGTCCAGAAGGTGGTAAGTAGAGGGGAGACAAAAAAGAGAGCCTGGCCACTGACGCTACAGTTTTGGTAGCCCTATCGGGTCAAGAGACGCAAGTTTGCGGCACAGAGGGAGATTCTAGCCATGCTTCCGGCAGAAGGCGCAAGAAATCGCTCAAGGTTACCCTCTTGATTTCTTCAATCAAGGCATAGCCGCTCGCGTCACAGCACTCCCGTCATAGTCGGTCCCACCGCAGACGATTACCTTCATCCCAGACAGAGCTATCTTACCCGCACCACGGCAAATGTTTGCCAAATATGCGCGGCGCCGTCCTTGCCAGGGGAATTGGCCTGCCACTCATGCTTCATCGAAGTAACCAAGGATTCAGAGGCCAGAGTAGATACTGAGCTCCCAGGAGAATCACCACAGGGATCATATGTGGGCGATCCTTCCCCAAGCACATCGCCCGGCCGTTACGCCAGGGTGCAGTAACCCTCTCTAAGAATGAGGAGTGTGAGCAGGCGTCGGACTGTCTCTTTTTGGTTGAACCATTTGCCCATTCACTCAAGGAAGCGATCGGCTGGGAGGAGGTTATGGCAGAACTTCTGAAGGTTCAGAAATATTTCCCCGTGCTGAAAAGGGGGTCCTGAATCATTTCCCTTCATCGAAGAGCTGGAGAACCTCATAAAGGATAAGTGGGGGGGTCGCATAAGCGGCCCAGTATGAGCAACAAGTTTGCAGATTGTACCCCTTGTGGTAGTCT
This sequence comes from Rana kukunoris, assembly GCA_029574335.1. Classification (NCBI taxonomy): domain Eukaryota; kingdom Metazoa; phylum Chordata; class Amphibia; order Anura; family Ranidae; genus Rana; species Rana kukunoris. The sequence goes on along the minus strand of CM056052.1, from coordinate 453,369,447 downwards.
AAGATCGATTCTTTGATCAATGCAACTACGGTCGATTCATCTTTAATGCGACTCGCTAGAGACGTTTCTCTACCGATTGAAGACGCAGTTACCTTCCGGGACGCTCTTGATCATAAAATCAATATAGAACTGAAGAAAGCCTGCTCCACGACAGGAGCCACTTGTAGGCCGGCTATCACCACAGCGGCAGTCGCTAAAACTATCGCTGCATAGGCAGCTAATGTTGAGAATCCCATTCTAGAAGGAGCCGACCAGGGGAAGATATTCTCCTCCCTGCAGGAAAATTAAGTTGGCTTACGGCTCCTGAGGGGGCGACTTCATGGCTGGGAAGAGCCTTATGGCTGAGACCCTGGATAGCGAAGGCAGCGTTAAAATCAACTGGTGCAAAATTCCATATGGCGGCTCAAGTGTATTCGGCACAAAGATGGACTCGGCCATCTCCAAGGTTACCGGGGGAAAGTCTGGGCTGATTTCTCCGATAGGAAAACCAGAGCCCCAGAAGGGCCCCGCTTACAGGCGTGATCTTCCTGTCAAGTACAGGGATGTTAGATCCTACCGCCCCGGCAGGGAATTTAGGAGGGACTGGAAGACTCGACCCTCCTTCATGTAGATACAGTAAGCCAATCACAGCTGGGGAACAGCAGAAGTCCTTTTTGAGGGTCCGTCTGCCCACCCAGCTCAGGTGAGCACCAGACTCAAGAGATTCGCTCGGATATGGGCAACTCGTATAACAGATCCATGAACACTATCCTCTATCAAGAACGGTCACAATTGGAAATTCATGGGCACATTGCCAGGGAACACATTCCAGCCTACCAAGTACTTCCGCACCAGAAAGGGAGGGGGTTTTATCCCCCTTTATTTCTGGTACAAAAAAAAAAAACGGGGATCTACGTCCAGTCTTGGACCTAAAGAATTTCAACAGACGATCAAAATAGAGGCCCTCAGATTGGAAAAGCCTTCAGTCCATTTTGTTGTCAGTGGACGTGGGAGACTGGATGCTATCTCTAGATTTTTCGGGCGTTTACCTTTACATCCCAGTTCATCTTACCTTCCAGAGGTCCCTTCGGTTCTCAATCGATCAATCCCATTTCCAATTTTGGTGCCCCCCATTCGGCATCGCCTCAGCACCCAGAGCATTCGGCAAGTTAGGGTGTTCCTAGGGGCAGAATAAAATATCAGGTTGTACTGGGTGCAACTCCCTCAAGAGAGGCTGAAGCCCTTGCTCCAGAAGATACAAAGTCTGCTATCATCCAGACGTCTAACTGTCAGAGCCTGCCTCAGTACCCAGGGGTCCATGTCAGCATCCATACCCTTGATACAGTGGCCCCTGTGGCACATGCGAGTCTTACAGAACTCCTTTCTCAGGCAGTGGAATAGAACGTCAATACTCCAAACCATTCACATCCCGAACTGGGTAAAGCAATTAGTATGGTGGTGGACACACCCATCCGACCTCAGGGAGTCCATTCCAAAAGTTCCCCCTAGTCCAGAAGTAGTAACATCGGACGCCAGCCAGGGGTGATGGGGTCCACACTATCTAGACTGAGTAGCCCAAGGACAGTGGCATTTTCGGGCTCAGGGCATAGTGTCAAATATTTTAGAGCTCAGAGCAGCCTTTCAGGCCCTCCTGGCCATTGCGCCTCTTCTATAGAGGAAGAGTGTCCTGATCAGGATGGACAACAAGTAGCGGTGTCATGTATCCAGAGACAGGGGAGCATCAGGAGTCGCACGCTTCATAATGGAAGGGGCACAAGTGCACCTGTTAGATCTGTGGGGAGTATGCGTCCCAGCAACACAGAATTCGTTGGCCAACTACCTAAGCCGAGAGACACTTTCAAACACACGAACGGTCCCTGAACCAACAGGTATTCTCCATTCTTACGAAAACTAGTACCAGAACCAGAAGTCGACCTAGCGGCCACGCCAAAGAACTCCAAGTGTCAGAGGTTCCTGTTCAGAGCCCACTTTCCATTACCTGAAGGGACAAACTGCCTAGTTTTTCCATGGAGCTGCGAGCTAGGGTACATTTTTCTTCCAACTTCTCGGATTACAAGATTCCTGTCCCGACTTCGGAAGTCCTCAGCCACAGTTATTGTACTAATACTGTTCCGGCTGAGGAGGCCATGGTTTACGACCCTGCTACAACTAGGTATGCGGCCTCAATACATCTTCCAGTAACCTGGGATCTCGTACATCAGAGGCAATTCTTCCATCCAGCCCAGAGAAGCTGCATTTGCCAGCTTTGAAGCTGAGAGGGCTAGGTTAGGGGAACTAGGATACTCTCAGGAGGTAATATCAACCTTAGTACAAGCTCTAAGGAGCTCCACTGATGTCACCTATACTAGGATCTGGGAGAGGTTCGTGTCATCGCAGCAAAGACATTGGAATCCCATCTCAAATTCTTGAATTTCTTCAGTCAGGGTTTAACAAGGGCCCGGGCTTGGGTACCCTGAAGGTGCAAGTATCTGCCCTTTCAGCCATGACGGGTACTAGATGGGCTCTTCATCATCTGGTCACTCTGTTCCTCAGGGCCTACGTAAGATCAGACCACCTAGGAGGCCAGCCTTTCCAACAGGGGATCTCTGTGTAGTACTCGAGGCCCTGTCCAATCCACCTTTTTCTCCATTCAACTTAGTCTCACCGTGGAACCCAGCTCTGAAGATGGCTTCCCGTATTGCTATCACCTCAGTTAAGAGGGCACCGGAGATACAAGCACTTATGGCTATGGAACCCCTATTTAGTGTTCTTCCCTGACAGAGTGGTTCTGAAGCCCTCAGACCATTTTTATCCAAGGGTAACTTCCTCCTTTCATTATAACCAGGACATCGTCCTTTCGTCTTTTACTAATGAGAGGGGCGAGTCCCATGACTAGGATGTCAAGTCTACCATCTCCAGTTACGTCACAGCTACATCTCAGGAAGACGGATTCTCTCTTGATTATCCCACACGGGAGCAGACGAGGTCAGCCAGCTACCTCCCGTACCATTACCTCTTGGTTGTTAAAGCTATCAAGGAGACCTATTCCATCCAGCAACTTACGCCTCCTAGAGGGCATTAGGGCTCATTCGACAGGGGCAGAGGCCACTTCTTGGGCAGCATATTGCGGGACTTCACCGGAAACCATAGGCAGAGCAGCAACTTGGTCTTCCCAACACATCTTCATTTCTCACTACAGAGTGAATTCTGCTCTCCTGGCTACGATCGACTTCGGCAGATCTGTTCTTAGAGCCAATTCCTCAGCGCTATAAAGAATAAATATTACTGTTTTCTTGCACCCTCCCGACTGGCGAGTTATATCCCAGTGTGTGCTGCCATGAATGCGTCAGGAAAACGGAAAATTGTATACTCACCTTTCCGTAATTTTCCTTTCCTGACGCATCTTCATGGCAGCACACAGATGCCCACCCTGCTGTTTTATGATGATATATATACAGAGAATGATGCGGGGCGTCTCCCCTTCAAATTTATAGCTAACCAATCCTGTCAGGTTGTGGGGGCGGAGTCACAACCCAGTGTGTGCTGCCATGAAGATGCGTCAGGAAAGGAAAATTACGGAAAGGTGAGTATACAATTTTCCGTTTTCTTACTGTAGGGGTGTATGGCTGTAGGTGTGACGTCATTGATTGTGGTCCCCTATATTAGGGAACACACGATCGATGACGGCGCCACAGTGAAGAGCGGGGAAGCTGTGTTTTCACACAGCTCTCCCCATTGTTCAGCTCCGGGGACCGATCGCAGGACTCCAGCGGCGATCGGGTCCGTGGGTCCCGTGGCCTCGGTCACGGAGCTTCGGACCGGGTCGCGGGCACGCGCCCACGGCTGGGCACTTAAAGAGGACGTACCTGTACGTGCTTGTGCCCACCCATGCCATTCTGCTGACGTATATGTGCAGGAGGCGGTCCTTAAAGGGTCACTAAAGTCAGGGATTTAAAAAAAAAAAAATAACAAACATGTGATACTTACCTCCACTGTGCAGTTCGTTTTGCACAGAGTGGCCCGGAAACCTGTCTTCTGGGGTCCCTCGGCGGCTGTCTGGGCTCCTCCTCGCAAAAGCTTTCCTTCTTCATGCGAGGGCGCTCGCATGGAGGAAAGCTTTTGCGAGCGCCCTCCCGTGATACAGCGGCGGCCATAGCCGCCGACTGTATCACTCGGCTCCGCCCCCCAGCGCGCCGCGTCATCCGCCCTGATTGACAGCAGCGCTAGCCAATGGCTGCGCTGCTATCAATCCGCCCAGCCTAGCCAATCAACGGCCAGGCTGGGAACCGAAGAGGACGACGTGGACGCGCCCGGGAGATTCGAACGGTCAGGTAAGTACAACGGGGGCTCGGGGGGGGGGGGGGGGGGGGGCGGTGCTGCTAGATGTTTTTTTACCTTCATGCATAGGATGCATGAAGGTAAAAAAGCTTGTACCTTTACAACCCCTTTAAGTGGTTAAAGGGAACCTTTTTACATTAAATTCTCTTTTATCCCTGAAATGCCCTTTCTTTTTGTGACATTAATGAAATAAGTATGTTTGCCTTGTTTTGCATTGCATTAATGCACATAAACGTCCTTTCTGTTATTCTTATCCTAGTAGATTATCAATATAAAGTAAAACCTTGGTTTGTAAGTAACTTTGTTTTAAGAGCATTTTGCAAGACGAGGAACATTTTGTTTTTTTTGTTTTTTATAATTTTGACTCGATATACAAGTGATGTCTTGATATACAAGTGTCCCATCACAACAGAGTATAAAAGAGAAGAGAGACGCCTCTTAGTGTAGCAATATGGTTACATTTAATGAAGGTACAACATTTAGCAACTCGTATGGTTGATGATTAAAAGGGGCACATTTAAGTATGCAGGCATCCGAGGTAAAGCTGCCCACATAGACCATCCCTCAACCCGCCAGTGACGTCATCCCTTCCACGCTGTCTTCAAGCGGTTCAATCATTCTACTGCAGGGTAGTTTTCCTGGTCATGATTGCAGACTGACAGCGGTGAGAGCCAGCGGTGCAGAGGACAGTCTATGTGGATCGTTTTACCCCAGATCCCTGCATACTTAGGTGTGCCTGTTATAATCATCAACCATGTAAGTTGCCAATTGTTGTACCTTCATTAAATGTAACCATATTGCTACACTTAAGCCCTGTACACACGACCGGGATTCCCGGCAGTATGAAGTCCGCCGGGAAAACTGAGAACCTGCTCGGTAACTTACCCCGTGTACACACAAGAGGTTTTCCCGTCTGAAAAACTGCGGGAGAGCTTTGGCCGGGAATCCCAGCCGTGTGTATGCCTCCTCGCAGTGTTTCCCCGTAGGAAAACTGCTGGAATTAAAACCGCCGGGGATCCCGGTGGGAAAATAGAGAGCAGATTCACTACTTTACCTCGGGGATTCCCGGCAGTTTTCCTGTTGGGAAAACCGCGAGGAAGCATACACCTAGCCGGTTTTCCCGGTCAAAAGCTCTCCCCGCAGTTTTCCTGGCAGGAAAATCGGTCGTGTGTACGTGGCTTTAGCGGCACCGCTCTTCTCTTTTATACTCTGTAGCTCCTGCTGGACTTTGCTTCTAATCCCCTTGTAGAGGCTGCCAATTATTGGATGGACAGTTTATGGTTACACAACCTATCACATTGCTATAATCTTTTTATATGGACTTTAACCACTTGCATACTGGGCACTTACACCCCCCTTCTGCCCAGGTAAAATTTCAGCTTCCGGCACTGCGTCGCTTTAACTGACAATTGCGCGGTCGTGCGACGTGGCTCCCAAACAAAATTTACGTCCTTTTTTCCCCACAAGTAGAGCTTTCTTTTGGTGGTATTTGATCGCCTGTGCGATTTTTTATTTTTTGCGCTATAAACAAAAAAGAGCGACAATTTTGAAGAAAAATACAATATTTTTTACTTGTTGCTATAATAAATATCCCAATTAAAAAAAAAAACACATTTTTTTTTCTCAGTTTAGGGCTATAGATATTCTTCTACATATTTTTGGTAAAAAAAAAAATCGCAATAAGCGACTGGTTTGCGCAAAATTTATAGCGCTTACAAAATAGGGGAGAGAATTTTTTTTTATTATTATTTTTTTACTAGAAATGGCGGCGATCTGCGATTTTTATTGGTACTGCGACGTTATGGCGGACACATCGGACACTTTTGACACATTTTTGGCGCCATTCACATTCATACTGCGATCAGTGCTATAAATCTGCACTAATTACAGTATAAATGTGACTGGCATTGAAGGGGTTAACACTAGGGGGTGAGGAAGGGGTTAAATGTGTATGCTAGGTGTGTTCTAACTGTGGGGGGAGGGGGGGGGTGACTGGGGGGGTGACCGATCTGTGTCCCTATGTAGGAAGGAACACAGATCGGGCTCCTCCTCTCCAGAGACAGGACGCTGTCTCTGTGTAAAACGGCAATGAGAGATGATCTATGAGAGATCATCTCTCATTCGCCCACAGATCGCATCGCAAACGGCCACTCTGATTGGCTGTTCGCCGCGATCTGTGATTGCCCGTGTCCAAGGGACACGGACAACACAGGGCTTCCCCGCAGCGCGCTCTACAGCGCGCGCTGGGAACGCCTGAATGAAATGCCGTCAAATGACGGCATGTTGGATATTCAGGCCCGCGCTGTTGCCGTCATCCGACGGTAGAGCGGGCCTGAAGTGGTTGAACTGAAGGTCTTGGGAATAAATGGTTGTGGAACGAATCATTTGATTTTCCATTAGTTCTTATGGTGGAATTTGCTTTGATATATAAGTGCTTTGGATTACAAGCATGTTTCTGGAACGAAATATGTTTGCAATCCAAGGTATCTGTGATAGAGAGATTCTAAAGTTAATATTTATAATAATAAAACTCTGTATAGATGCAGTGGAACAGATCAATTGACACTCTTACTAAAATCATTAAAGGATCACTAAAGGAAATTTTTTAGCTAAATAGCTTCCTTTACCTTACTGCAGTACTGGTTTCATGTCCTCATAGTTCGTTTTTTGCTTTGAAGTAGCTGTAATTCTGCTCTGATCTCCACACTTCCTGCTTGTCTGTTTCCTTATAACCACAGTACTGGGAGCTTTCTCACTGTGGTCTAAGCTGTCATTACTGTGTGTCTAAAACTTCCCAGAACCAATCAGATTAATTTTAAAAACAAAACATTGCCCTGGATTTGTTTGTTTTTGTTCTGTGTCTCTCTCTTCTTCCCAGAAACATGAAGCCAGTTTAAAAGTGAAATGAACCTGCAGGCACATTATATAATTAATTTTTATCTATTTTTAATCATTTTTAACCACTTAAGGACCGCCGCACGCCTTTGTACGTCCACAACATGGCTCATACAGGCACAAGGGCGTAAATTTACGTCCTCGCCTTTGTGCGGTTCGGGGGTCCGATCGGGACCCCCTCCACGGCATGCGGCGGTCCCCCTGGCTCTGGGAGCGATCGCCGACGAGCGATCGCTCCCAGCCAAAGGGGAGCGCTCCCCCTTCGTGTCACTTCCTCCTCCTGTGTTTACACAGGAGGAGGAAATGATGTCATCTCTCATCGCAGTGGTGTTTCCCACCGCTGCTGATGAGAGAAGACATCCACAGTAAGTGTGCACCAACACATCACTGACACACACACACACACACACATAGGCACATT